>AP025075.1:20650439-20682802 GCA_036186865.1 Eustoma russellianum | reverse complement strand
CTCTTTTTACAAAATCCGATCCCTAACCCATCAAATGGCACCAAGAACGAAGAACCCTGCAAAAAGTCAAAGAACCTCTGTGGAAAAAGCTATTGCGCTTCAACAATCCAATCCTCAAGTGCCAACGGGGTCTAGGACGCACGGGTTGAGGAAGAAGGCAACTTCCTCTCATGAAGCTATGCTCAATGAAACAAGGAGTAGGCTCACCATCAATAACTTTCCATGGCTCAAATTCGGAGAATACAAAGATGCTTTGAAGGAGCCTACGGGAACAGGTAAATTCGCCTATATCACCCTTAGAGCCCAATGGTATTCAATGAATAGGAGAATAAGAAGAGGGCTACCATTCCATTGAAATTGCTCAAGATTGAGGATATTTTGAGCAATGAAGAATTAAAACCAATCATTGATTGGTTTGATGTTCAAAAATAGAGACCTGTTTGGGAGGTATCAAAGATGACTAACATGTCTACCTGGTATACTAGAATGTTTTATGCAAATATGTGGGTAGACTATAGACATGGGTGCCTTATGCCTTGAATACGATAATAGAAGGCAATTTGTTGATATTTACATCTAAGACATTCAATGAATTACTTGAGGTGCCGGATGAGGGTTGGGAAGATTTTGATCCCTGGAGGTGGGACACGTATAAGTACCAAGTCTCTGAGGACGAGGTAAAGGCATTTCTTGGTTTTCATCCCACCAAGAACACAAATGACATGCATTTGGTATATAGGGTGTTGCTAGCCATTGTGACTTTTTGTGTCAATGGCAAGTCGGCTAAACTCCCGAGCAATTTAGATTTCTACATTGCTTATCGGATTGCTATAAAGGAGAGTCTAAATTTTGGAGAAATTGTGTTTGCGAACATATTGGAAGCCGCCACCAAGAAATCAAAAGCGCTTCCATATAGCAATCTCATATATAGATTGCTTAAAGAAGCTAATGTGGAGTTGAATGATGAATTCACAGATCAAATAACCAACAAAGGCTACTACACAAAAGCCAACATTCAACAAATCCACAAATCCAAGAAAGAGGCACAAAAGATGGGTGGCCAACCGGAACAAGACGAAGACGAGCCTGAATATCCTATCCCTCCACCATCCCCTACCAAACCTCCCATGGCACCCTCTTCTCATCCATCACCAAAACCACCCCCACAACAAACCTCTACATCCCAAAAGGACAAAGGAAAAGCCCCAATGGCGGAAGGGAGTGGTTCTGATGAAGAGTTCGATGTTGAAGCTGAAATTAACGAAATCCAACATACTCTTGGTCAATGGGGAGAAGACTTGACAAAGGAAGCCATACGCATCGACGACTTGGAAAAGGAAAACGCAAGTCTCACAGTTCGGGTCAAAACTTTAGAAACGGAGCTAAATGTGCAGAAGACCAAATATCAAAAGCTGAAAACTAAACTCAAGGCGGCCCTCTCCGGATTGTGTTTCTCTTCCGATGAAGAGTACTTCTATATGATTCCCCATTTTTCCCGTCGCTATAGATAGCTTAGAAAATGAGATTACCTTTGTATCTCATAAACTTCTTTATTCATTATTGGTATTTCAATTATCTATTTTCGTGTTTCTTATTTTTGATGCTTTCAAAAAGGGGGAGATGTAATTGTTTAGTAATTGTTTTGTTGGCATGATGGTTTAGTAGTAATTGGTAAGTAATTTTTTTGTTGGCATGATGGTTTAGTTGGCATGATTGGGCATTGGCATGACTAGGCATTGGCATGTGGTTGGCATGTTTGGGCATGTTTTGGCATATAGTTTGATTAAGCATTTGCTTGCTTTGTGATGATATCTCTTATGCTTGTCATGATATCCGACATATTGAAAGGATGAAAATGTGAAATTTGATGCATGGGTTGAGGGAGAGCATTTTGGTATTGATATCACATCTTGGGTAGTTGCATGTTTTTGATGTGTTCATATGATAAGGGAGCATGAACTAAGGGGGAGTTGTAAAATATCAAGTTTAGTTGAAAATGTATCATGCAAAAACATCTTTTAAATCATGGTTTTGAAATCATCAAAAAGGGCGAGATTGTTAAGTTATAAATTGTTTTGATGATGAAAAGATGTTTTAAATAAGTTAAAGTTATGTTTGAGACTTGATGCAAGATGAGAAAATCACACTATGTCAAAAAATGGTTGAGATTGGAACTCACTGTTCAACATCGATCTCTCAGGCTAGGGACATCGATCGATCGATGTCACTTCAGCCGCTGACTTCGATCGATCGATGTAGGTCAGAAAGCATTCTGTCCAACATCGATCTCTCAACCAAGTATATCGATCGATCGATGTCACTTCAGTCTCTACTGAGAGAGACTTCGATCGATCGATGTCAGTCAGAATGGATTCTGTCCAACATCGAACTCTCAGGATGGGACATCGATCGATGTAAGTTTCTAGAGGACATCGATCTCTCCCCCAGACACTTCGATCGATCGATGTCCCCCAGAATTCAAAATTTTCTGAACGTTGGAACAAAATCCAAGGGAGATTCATGGTATTTTCTCTTTCCAATCTTGTTCAAATTTCTTATAGACTTTAACCCAACATATTACATGCTTCCTTGACTATTTTATACATGTCTAAGTAATTCTAGGTTGGCTATTGAGGATCAAATCACTCCATAGGGTTGCTAGATATCATTTGGGCATTATCTTGACATTTGGAGTTGTTCAAGACATGGTGGAGTGCTCAAAAACGTGGTGAACTTCATCTATAAATAGAAGAGGCTTGGATGAGGCAAATACACACTTTCAACATCATCTAGCTTCATTTTTCATTGTTGTATAGTTCTCTCATACTTGTATATTTGCTTAAAGCTTGCTTAGCTTTTCTTTTGCTCTTCATTATTGTATATTGAGAGATAGAGAGTCAAGCACAAGAGGAACCATAAATATTTGATCTCTTGCTTGTGCTTAGACTAGTGAGAAAGTGTGAACCTTACTATATTTCTTCAACCCACTGTGAAAAGTTCTTGAGAGAACTTTGTTGAAGTTGCGAGGTAGCAAGAAGTTGTTCTTGCTAATAGTTGTAGTTGTTGTAGTTGCACAAGTGTGATTTGTGTAAGAAGTTGCTGTTGTTGTTGCTTATACTAAGGTGCTAGTGTAAGTGTTGCTGTGGTTGTTCTTATTGCTTTAATAAGAAGAGTTGTTGAAAATCCACTTTGGCAACAAAGTGGTAGTGGAGTAGAATCATTTACGATTCGAACCACTCTATATCGGTGTACACATTCATTGCTTCTCATCTCCCATTCTTGCTCTGATTTTGAATTTCTTTTTGACTTGAGCCAAACAAGAAAAATTCTGCAAAAGCGCCAATCACTCTATTCATCTCCCCTCTAGAGTGTATTTCGGACCTAACACAATTAGGGGTTAGTCCAAATCCAAAATCGATAATGCAGTTTTCCAAATATACAATGACAAAATGTCCAAAGTCAAAGGCCCAAATTCCAAAGTTCAAAAGTTCAAAGGCCAAAGTTCAAAGTTTCCAAACTCGATTTAGCCGGTCCAATGTCCAAAATTAAAATCCGAGTACAACTCGGTCCAAATCCAAATATCAAAATGTCCGAATTCCAAAATATCCAAAACCCTGCTAAAACGGTCCAAATCAATTCAATGGCTATAGCACTTTCCCTTCAATTGACTTATACCCTAAGACTTACGAATTGGTCCCCCAATAGTCAATATTCCCCGGTGCTCTATATCACAATAGTCAATATGTCGGGGCGCCCTAATGGCAGCCAATATGTCCGGGCGCTCTATATCCAAAATAGCCAATATGCCCAGACGCTCCGTTTCTTTGGAACCAATTCGGCTTAACAATATATTTCAAGTGTAGGAGTGAATTTTTAAAAAATATGCAAATGCAATTTCCAAAACCATTTTCCAAGTACCAAAGTTAGTCCAAATGGGACGAAATGTCAAATTTGCCAAAATTACCAAAATGCTCTCCAAATACCAAATAATCCCAACGACACCAAATAATCCAAAGACAAATAGACCAAATACCCAAGTATCAAATATCAAAGTTCAAATATCAATTCCAATATTAATTTTCCAAATAAATACCTCTCACGTATATATATATATAAATGTATATGTCCACGCCCATACATGCGCATATACACATATATACATACACGGTTCTCCCTCGGCCCGCTTTTTCCCCAAATCAATCCATATAATTGTCACATTCATACAATTTAATAAGCCACCCAAACAAATAAGTATTCAGCCATAAATACCATGTAGTACCATTCATTTATATACAAATATATACGGCCTGCTATTTTTTTTATAATTCATTATAAAAGAAAATTTGCAAAAATGTTTAAGTACCACATCGTTGCACATCTTCAGATGTTTAAGTGCCACAACAATTTCCAATTACACACATATATATATATATCTAATTTACATCATATGCATTAACATAAAAAAATATAAGCTTTTGGGCCGAATATAGCAACCACTAAAACTTTTAAAATGCATTCGGTCAGCCTGGTGTCTATGTACCAAAATTCACCCTTATAATATATTTCGGACAACATTTAAATTGTGTATAAAGTTGGAAAAACAACGCAATTGTAAACTTTTAAACCTTCAGCAGTTCAAAAACACTATTGGCAATTATAGTTTTTAAATGCATTTGCACATATATTAAATATAAATACACATACATATCATATGAATATAATATCTTTGCAATTTTATAAACAAGGGTGCTGCATGTCAGTGACGGCAGCCCCTAAATTCATTGTCATGAAAATAAACTTTCAGCCATGTACCAATTTCGCAAAGAAAACTCAACATGGCCATCATACATATATATACACACGTTACATCTTATACACAAATTTCACATATTCATAGCAAGTATAGCAAGATTGTTTACAATTATGCTTACCGATGTATTGTCTTGAGTTTGTTGGATTGCAAAAACCCTTCTTTTATCATTTTTCTTCCTTTTCCTTTCGGTCTGCCAAATTAGACACGCTGAAGCCTCACAATCAAAAGGAAACAAAATACCACATTGCTTATAAATTGAAATCTAGCTATTCTGAGGTGAGATTTCAAAATATTCAATATGTATTATTTGTAAAAAAAAAAAGATAAGGTCAGCGCATACCTATATCTACATGTGAGGTCATTCGGCCGTTTTACTAAAAATTTACCAAGATTCCATATTTAACTATATACATGTAGATACACAGCCATACTTAAATACATATAAGCAACAATCTATTCAAACACATACACGAATGCATGATCCGAATTTTATACCAAAATAACGTATAGATTTTCGCAAAACATAGCAAATATAAGAAGATTACTTACTTTGATTGCTATACTATACCGTACGATTGAATCTAGGATAGATGGTTGCACAAAATCCTCACTTCTTTTCCTTGGTGCCCTCGGTGAAGGCAATACAAAAGGCTGCACACATTTTTTTTCTTCTAAAGGTACCACTCAACTGGTTGATTTGGTAAAGGGCAAAAGAAAAGGATTTGATGTTGTTACCTTGCTGGCTTACACCTCTTTTTCTTTCTTTTTGGTTGTCGCTGAGGGCAACGAGAAAGAAGCTGCCTTTGGTATTATTGTTTTTACTTTCTCCAGGGGTGGCGGCAGAATGCGGCGATTCTCGATGTGTTTGTTTAGGTTAGCTTTGATATATAAGAGATTCAGGTTAGATAGAGTTTAGATTTAGGAGTATACTAATTTAAGTAGGATTAAATATCCTAGTGGATATAGGATTCACACTTAAAAATATATCTTACTTTGATAGATGGAGTTTAGGTTTAGGAGTATACTAATTTGAGTAGGATTAAATATCCTAGTGGATATAGGATTCACACTTAAAAATATATCTTACTTTCAAATTTTAAGTAGACTATGATTTATCATCTTTGTTTTATTGAATTTTCCTCTTTCTCTTTTTTTTTTTGTTTTACCTAAAGTCACGGATGTAACATACCTCCCCCCTTACAATAAGTTTCGCCCTCGAAACTTGCATATCATGTAATCAATACTTAATATAGTTCTATTTGATCAATTTACTTAGCTTGTCACGAGTATCATCATATCAACCTCACTTTTAGGTTGTTAAGTCCTCAATTCAACTTACACCGTGTATCATTCAACTTATATAATGGAGATCTACTATTTCCGAATTCTTAAACTCATCATATTGAATCCACCTCCTAGATAAATAACTAAACTGGATATCCATCGAGTACACGAATATGCTAATCATTACACTCTTCCTTATCATAGAACCAAGTCCTTGGAATCAGTTCTTATACCTACGAACTAATTCTATGATCATGCCCTTAAGTTTTTCAAAGATATCATCAACAACCTAGTATACGAAGTGTGTGCATGGACATCCTTTTATTAATTTGCAAACAAAAGAAAAGAAAATTATTTAGCGGTACATCCTTTCGATTATTTTTTGTAACACGAAAATCAAAGCAGTATATACTTTTTTTAAAAGCAAAGTCTCAAGTGACCTCGTGTAAAGATAATGATATTTCTTGTTTTCGCAAACATAGTATGGTTGAAACCACTTTAAAACAGTTGAGACACAACAATCGTAAAAATTCCTTTTTCTAAAAACGATTTAAAATTGATGTTTTTCTTTCCAAAAGAAATATATTTCAAAAGCTGTGTTTTGTTTCGCAAAAAAAATCATTAAGTGATTTCATCGCAAGCAGATTAATATTTTCAAAACGTTTAATGGATAACATGCTTGCAATCTCGATAGTCGACCAATCAAATTTATTTCAATAAAATACTTGTAATAAAATGTTGATTGGGAATATTATATAAGAATTATATAAACATATCGCTCTTCGAAAATATTGATATTTACAAATATATCTAATTTTTTTCATATTTGTCGGAGTAGTTGAAATTTCATTATGTTGATATACAAATTCGGAAAGAAAACACAACGTTGTAAAGTTAATGGACTATGTAAATAAATGAACTAGTTGAAATACTTAGAAGCAAAATCTTTGAAAAACCTTTAAAATATAAAATATATCTTAATATACGTGCTTATATGAAAACATTCAACTACTTTGAAATTTTTATTTCAATAATTCGTATAATTTTTCTAAGTGATCCTCATGATCAAATGAAAAATCCACCTATGTATTTTTTTTATAAGTCTAACCTTCGTCTAATCATGATAAAATCTTTAACTTAGATTATCCAATTGTAGCATGACACACTAAATATTAATCGACTTAAGGTGTTCTAATTCACCATGCTTCCACGCGCCACACTGATCCACCGTAATTCTTTACTTGGTTATTTCAACCCCTAATTTTAACTCGGTTAAATCGCATACGAAATGCAACCACTACTTGTTCATGCTTACTCTATTTTAATTCAGGCCTACTAGATTCAAGCCAAGTAACTTGATGTTTCTAGAGATCAACACTTAACTAAAGATTCTGTGACAATTTATCATTCTAATGCACATACTATAAACGATTCTCGCATGTCGCTACAGATAAATATCCCTAATCAAGCTAATATCGTCGACCTATTTTTGTAACACTACATTCAACATCTTAACTTTAGACTATAAATTCATTCATTCGATCTCTTTCACTAAACTCTACTGATTATTATACTTATAAATTGTTACTTAGTTTCTATCATTCTACTATGAATCATTTCTTAGTAGCTACATTCTCAACTTAGACCTAGTCGCGCTCTGACACTACTGTCAAAGTAAAGGCATGAATTTGCTTCAGTTATCCTAATGGTACCAGGTCTCATGTTAATGTTAGGAGAAAACAACCCTAGCAACTATCTGATCCATCTAAATTAATGCATCAACCAGCGTCTGCGGTAGGGCATTGCGGTTAACTTTGCAACTTATATATTTGTTACTACATACTATTCAATTAGGGTCACTAAAATCACGCCTAAGGGAATGTGCAAGGTTATGGTAAAAACTTAGATAATATAATTAACTGAATCACAAGGATATAATATCGTTCTAGGTACAACCCCTTAACCGATCATCACTTAAGTCTAAAGTCATAAATTAATGTCAGGGTCATTCTTAGTATCATCGTTTCTTACGTCTAAGATCATGACTTATCTCTGAGATCATGCTTGGTATAAAATCATCGCTTATGACTAAAATCAGTACTTGTAGCAGAGATCAATTCTTAATTAAAATCGTCACTTATGTCTAAGATCGTGACTTAGGGCAATCAAAATCGTCACTTATGTCTAATGTCAAAACTTACTTCTAGAATCGATGTTTAATATCATGGTTCTTAAGTCTAAAATTATGACTTATGGGCAAAATCGTAATTTATAAGATCATAGCCTAAATCTGGGTTTCCGCCGTGGATCTAGAGCCATGCTCTGATACCACCTGTAGCAACCCGTCCCGAGTCCTAGTACTCGAAACGACTCACCGGCCATATTTCGTTAGGGAAGATACAAGGCGTCGAAATCGAAACAAATACATGTCAGCGGAAGTCAAAATTTAAAACCTCAAAATAATCATAATCATTAATATCAATATCTAGGAAAATCTAAATCCGATACAATGGTCAAACGTAGATAAATACTAAATCTCCAAAATTACATGAACCTCGAGTAACGAAAATAACTGTCTCTACTAAATCCTCAATGAGTCTTATCGGAATATCCTCAATTTCGAAACCTCCATTCTTGGTCATCCTCGGGTGTATCAACTCAATTACATGTCTATCTGCAAAAAAATGTTAAAGCGTGGTTTGAGCGACAAGTCGCTCAGCAAGTAATCCCACTATACTTACCATGGGATCATGGACGGATAAACAAGTGTGATAAAAATATATAACAACATAAAATAGTAGCATGCTTCTCTTTGCAAGTAAATTTACAATTCTGCCCCTAACATCCAAAAGCAAGTAGAGCAAATAGACCCAACAAAGTACGTAACAATGTCCAATGAAGTACATAACAAAGTCCGAATAGGTACACAATAAAGTCCAATCGAGTAAACAACAAAGTCCAATTAGGGGTTAGTCCAAATCCAAAATCGATAATGCAATTTTCCAAATATGCACTGACAAAATGTCCAAAGTCAAAGGCCCAAATTCCAAAGTTCAAAAGTCCAAAGTCCAAAGTTCAAAGTTTCCAAACCCGATTTAGCCGGTCTAATGTCCAAAATTCAAATCTGAGTACAACTCGGTCCAAATCCAAATATCAAAATGTCCAAATTCCAAAATATCCAAAACCCGACTAAAACGGTCCAAATCAATGCAATGGCTATAGCACTTTCCTTACAATTGACTTATACCGTAAGATTTACAAATTGGTCCCCCAATAGTCAATATGCCCTGGCGCTCTATATCACAATAGTCAATATGCCGGGGCGCCCTAATGGCGGCCACTATGTCCAGGCGCTCTATATCCAAAATAGCCAATATGTACGGACGCTCCATTTATTTAGAACCAATCCGGCTTAACAATATATTTCAAGTGTAGGGGTGAATTTTCAAAAAATATGCAAATGCAATTTCCAAAACCATTTTCCAAGTACCAAAGTTAGTCCAAATGGGCCGAAATGTCAATTTTGCAAAAATTACTAAAATGCTCTCCAAATACCAAATAATCCCAACAACACCAAATAATCCAAACACAAATAGACCAAATACCCAAGTATCAAATACCCAAGTATCAAATATCATATCCAATATCGATTTTCCAAATAAATACCACTCACGTATATCTATATACATGTATATGCCCACGCCCATACATGCGCATATACACATATATACATACACGATTCTCCCTCGGCCTGCTTTTTCCCAAATCAATCCATATAATTGTCAAATTCATACAATTTAATAAGCCACCTCAAACAAATAAGTATTCGGCCATAAATACCATGTAGTACCTATTATGGATATATTGGAATGTCAAGGATAAACATTATGTTGATGTACATTGTAGAGATAGACATTGTGTTAGATGTGGATATCCAAAGTATTATATCTTTTATATTATCCAAATGGTTTGTCCAGGTTTATCCTCACCCCATTGAGTCCTATAAATAGGACCACATATCATATATGAAATAGACCTTGAGATACAAAGTTCTCTTGTTTCTTTTTTCTCTTCTTTACTATATTCAGTTTATAACACGTTATCAGCACGAGCCAATCTTCTGCGGAACAAGACGCAGCGTCAATCCGTCAAAGCTTCAAAGTCTCAATCGTTAGGTAAAATTATTACCCCAACTTTCGTATCTTTTCCTATGCCCAAGATTGTAGGTTTCGTTTTCATATACACATATGAACAACCTTGTACCAATATATTATTGACATAATATGTCAAATCATACTATACAATATTATATCGTATTATAATGAGAAGTATGGTCATTTGGTTTATATATATACCTAGAGTATATCATTACCGTTATTTACGTACAAATATTTGATATATTTGAAGTATATCAATATCACTATTTATATTTGACATACCTGAAGTATGAATAATTTCATGCCTGAAGCATGAAATGACTAAATAACCGACATGCCCACAGCTTGAATAGTCGTTATGCCCGAAGCATAAATCGTTGTTATAAGTAATTATCGTGCCTGAAGCATGACATGACTAAATGATTAACATGCCGGAAGCATTAATTCTTATCATGCCCGAAGCAAGACATGACTAAATAATGATCATGCCTGAAGTATGACACGACTAAATAATTAACGTGTCTGAAGCAATAATTGTTATCATACCTGAAGGATGAATCGCTTTATCATACCCGAAACATGAATTGTTAGCATGTCTAAACCATTAATTATTATCATGTCCGAAGCAAGAATCGCTTTACCATGCTCGAAGCATGAATCGTTTTATCATGCTCAAAGCATGAATTGTTAACATGCTTGAAGCAATAATTGTTATCATGCCCGAAGCATGAATTGTTAACACGTTCGAAACGTAAATAATTGATATAATTAACATGCCTAAAAGCATGACTAGTTTATATTTTGACCAATTCTATTAGGAGAGTCACGCTTGCTTACATTATGGTTATAAGTTGTTGGTTTCTCTTGTCTGGCCACTATGACTGACGCAGAACCAATTGTGCTAAGTATTTATTTTTGGTCTCTTTTTATTAATTTATGTACATATCGCAGATTGATGTGCAATATGTCTTGCACTTATGCATGTTGTTCACATCTTAGTGTCAATAGTCATAATTATCATAAGCCTTGATCCATGAGGTTAAGATGCTGAAATGCACCAAGGTGAGGATCATCACCTTATTTATGTCACACAGAACCTTGTCCTATATATATATCTTACAGTTACAGTTTTGTTCACCTCTTGATGCGTGAGTAGTTGTAGATAGGAAAAGCCTTTTATTACGAGATCAGGTGATGAAATGCACCACTCTGAGGATTATGACCTCATTTATTTACAAAAACCCAATCCTCCAAGCTGTACATCATGGGTTTAGATCATGGGGAACAAAGGCATACTTGAATAAATATGCTCAAACAATATGTCTCGTGAGAAAATATTACAGTTCACTGCTCATCCAAGTTTGATTTGGATATCATCATAAGGCATGACAGGGAAGTAACCCTCCACCTCAAAATTAATAGTCCCACTTCATGCGTTCAACCTCTTTTTATCTCTTTATATTTTAGGGTTAATTTTATTAAACTATGCAGTAAGGATCACAAGTGTACGTTACAGAACCTATTGATATACCAGCATGGTTGTACTAGATCCCAGTAGCATAAAAGACCTGCTCCTAATACGTATACTACTCAGCACAATAAGTGCGATATACTGCTTTTCCAAGTTTATGTAGATTTAAACAAACCTAATCATTTTGAAGGCGAGTTTTATTTTTATTTTTTTATACCTGTCTCAAATTGATACTCAGCTTATTCTCTATATTAGTATTCTATTTGATATTTGCTGTTTCCCTTGCAAATTTTAATTTGGTAAGGTATCAAATGCTTGAAAGCCCTGCAAATGAAATTTCAATATGATTGTTGCTCGATCGGAGATATTGTCAACTTTTCCATTGAGCTTCACAGTTATACATGAAAATTGCAAGAATAAAACTGACAGCTCAATTTATACACACTTTGATATGCCTAAAGTATGTTGTCTTTTGCCAACTTATACATACTTGGATATACACAATGTATATCATTAAGATATTATTAGATAATGTTGATTTATTATGATCTATTTATTATGCCTAAAGCATCTTATGCCTGAAGCATACAACATTAACACAAACATGTAGTTTTGAGTGAATATCTTGTTTTATCAGATATTTTACCTGTATATGAATAAATACATACGTTTTCCACTTTCCACGTATCTCATATGCTCCTGCAGTAGCAATATCAGGAAAGCAAGTTTGAAATATATTCTCATATGATTTCATGTATGTTAGTTACTGAATAATACAATGAACTTTCGATGCAAAACCGGCATTATCACCAGACCAGATTACCACTATTCCCTGAAGCGAATAAAAGTAACTATAACAATCTACATGGTCGTGGTCGTGGTCATATACGTTATAAAAATTTTACATCATACCACATGAAGTGGTAAAAACCAAGCAGAGCCTCAAGAAAATATCAAGGCTATGAAAAATAGTGTACCGATTAAACGGACTGATTATAAATGTTGAGCCTAAGGCCAATGGTCCGTACTTGCCACCAAGGAATTTTCTTGATCTTTATCAAGACATCCCAGAAGGATATAGGCAATAGACAACTAGTGCATTTTGCCTAGGTTGGTAACATCACATTCATTAATATATGAATAGTGTTTCCTGAAGAATCACCATTGACTCTTTCTGAGTTGATGTTCCAAAATTAATTTTGATATTAACATATCATCTAAGGTGAATGATATGGATATATGTCCAGGTGACAGTGGAATGACACACACAACGCGTTCCTGAAGAGTCTAATTGGCAAAAGCAAATGTTAGTACTAATTCGAGTACTACGACATTGATCGAAGGCTCCAGAAGAGCAACCATTTTATCAACAGGTGATAAACATATATTGGTCAATATGGCATCATTTCCCACCAAGTCGAAAGGAAACTATTGAGTTTCACAGATATATGTCTTAGTGGCATTCATATTGAACCATCAATGAGGGGAATATTAAATTTTTATAGACAATGATTCAAGCTAGAAGCTTGTTAAAGAAAAACTCTCAATTTTCTCATCTGGATCGTATTATGCGACTATACATCCAGTTAAATGTGATATTGTGATGAATCAGAAGTTCGATGATCAAAGTTATTTGTGACATAATCGACTTGGTCACCCGATAAAATAATGATACGTATAATTGTATAACACTCACATGTGTACTCTTTAAAGAACCAGAAGATTCTAGAAACTCTTTCACGAACAAAAAGATTACATGATTTTGTGTGTGTTGCTTGTTCATGTGAGTTTGCTTTCGAAAAGACTAGTAGCTTTTGCCAAGCTTCTTGCTCAGATTATATAATTATCCGATTAAATTTATTAAGTATTGATAGTACATGTGAATTTATATCCCAAGCTTTCAATGATTATTGTATGTCTTGAGATTGGCGTTGAGCATTCAGTTGCAAGTGTGCACGCTTAAAATGGCCCAGCAGTGTCATTTATTAAACGTTTACAACTGATTGCTAGACATTTGATTTTAAGGTCCAATTTACCCATATGAGCTTTGGGACATGCAATTATACATGCATCAGCATTGATTTGGTGAGCTAGTTTTCCCGCCGTTAGGGAGAGAAAAAGTGCCGGTTCCTGAAGAACGGCGTGAAATTACATGGAACGTTCTTTCACTATCTCACCTTAACATACGAACAAATCAATGCGAGCAAGAAGTAAAATGATAACAAATTCCCACGTTTTGGCGATGAACACGCTGATTCGACTTGATGTCTCTGAAGGACATGATAATGGTATACCAAAACAAGTCTAAAACATGGACGCCCAGTTGGTGTAAAAGATAAAAACCCTCGAAAGAGAGTGGTACAAATTATACTCCAGAAGAGAATACTCAACAAGAGATTAGATGTTCACAACTTGAAAGCGCTATAGAAATAAGAACTGATCAGTCTAAACATCAATAAACAATTTGTTCCTGAAGAAGCAAGTGAACACAATTTTGAAAAGATCTCTTTGAATTATAAGATAAAATTGGGATAGACAAATGATCATTATTGATCATGTTTTGATTGAAGGATTGCATATGAAGTTATGAATCAGGATCCTGAACCAATGTTAACTGAAAAGTGTCGACACATAAATCATTGGCCAAAATTATGCAATCCAAACCCCTGAAGAGAAAGTCGCAAAGCATTTGGACCCGTAGTCCAAAACCCTTGAAGGGAAAGTCGCATTCGCAAATTATTTGACCTGCAGTCAAACCCCCTGAAGGGATCAAACATATTGGATATATATGGGTTTTCACAAAGAACTAGGCTTGACTATGATGAAACATATTCCCCGATAATTGATGCCATAACATTACAGTATTCAGTCAGCCTAGTAGTCACTTAAACCTTGATATGCGGTTAATGAATGAAGTTACCGCTTACTTATATGAATTATAAAACGATGATATAAAATCCCAGAAGGATTTAGATTGCCTGCAGCATGTAATCAAAAGATGAATGAACTATACTGAATCAAATTATAGAAATCATTGTATAGATTAAAGCAATCTCGCAGGATGTACATGTCGATGATCTAAATCTGGTTGGAACTCCTGAAGATCTCACTAAAACCTCTTGTTGTATCATAAAAGAGTTTGAGATGAAAAACTCTGAGAAGATCAAATGTTCTCTCAACCTGCAGATCGAGCCTTGAGTAGTCATAGCGTGGTACAATCGAAAGACTCATTTCGACCACCAGAAGATAACGAAGAATTATTAGGTCCTGAAGTACCATATCTTAGTGATGTTGGTGTTTTAAAGTATCTTGCGAATTGCGATACCATATATAGCATTTCAGTGAATTTATTGAGAAAGTAGAGTTCAACACCAACACGAAGACATTGAAATGATGTTAAAAATATTTTTATCTTCTTGGAACACCATAGTGGTGTTTATATTACTCAAGGAATGTATCACCACAATTAGTAGGTTATGCTGATGCTGGCTATCTATTTGACTCGCATAAGGAAAGACCACAGAATGGATATGTTTTGATGCGGTCATATTATGGAGATGAGTGAAACAGAGAGTAACAACCATCTCTTTAGCATCATAAGATTTTGGCGTTTCATGAAGCATGTTATGACTATATTTGGTTGAAGTCGATGATTCAGCATATTGAAGACGCCGAAAACAATGTTTGAGGATAATGGAAGATGTATTGTTCAAGTTGAAAATGGTTATATCAAAGAAGAATGAAGCATCTATCACCAAAGTTCTTCTGCATTTATGACCTCGAGATGAATGATAAAATTAATATCCAGCAGATACAATCAAGTCAGAAGGTTGCCGATTTGTTCACGAAAACACTACATTTAAAGAGATGGTCTACAACATTGGAATGCGTTGACTCAAAGATCTCTTGCCAGCATCAGAGGGAGTGTGATTACTACATACACACTGTACTCTTTTTCCTTCGTCCAAGTTTTTTATCCCACAGGGTTTTTCTTGGCAATGTTTTAACGAGGCAGTGTATCACACTTACCGATTTTTACGAATGTGTACTCTTTTTCCTTCGACCAAGTTTTTATTTCACTGGGTTTTTTCTTGGCAAGGTTTTAACGAGCCATATTTTATAAAGTTTGGATATCCAAGGGGGAGTGTTATGGATATATTGGAATTTCAAGGATAAATATTATGTTGATGTACATTGTAGAGATAGACATTGTGCTAGATGTGGATATCCAAAGTATTATATCTTTTGTATTATCTAAATGGTTTGTCCAGGTTTATCCTCACCCCATTGAGTCCTATAAATAAGACCACATATCATATATGAAATAGACCTTGAGATACAAATTTCTCTTGTTTCTTTTACTATATTCAGTTTATAACAGTACCATTCATTTATATAAAAATATATACGGCCTGCTATTTTTTTTATAATCCATTGTAAAAGAAAAGTTGCAAAAATGTTTAAGTACCACATCGTTGCACATATTCAGATGTTTAAGTGCCACAACAATTTCCAATTACACACATATATATATATCTATTTACATCATATGCATAAAATCCCATGTTAACATACACAAAACAAATATAAGCTTTTGGGCTGAATGTAGCAACCACTAAAATTTTTAAAATGCATTCGGCCAGCCTGCTGTCTATGTACCAAAATTCACCCTTATAATATATTTCGGACAACATTTAAATTGTGTATAAAGTTGGAAAAACAACGCAATTGTAAACTTTTAAACCTTCAGCAGTTCAAAAACACTATTGGCAATTATAGTTTTTTTTATGCATTTGCACATATATTAAATATAAATACACATACATATCATATGAATATAATATCTTTGCAATTTTATAAACAAAGGTGCTGCATGTCAGTGACGGCAGCCCCTAAATTCATTGTCATGAAAATAAACTTTCAGCCATGTACCAATTTCGCAAAGAAAACTCAACATGGCCATCATACATATATATACACACGTTACATCTTATACACAAATTTCACATATTCATAGCATGTATAGCAAGATTACTTATAATTACCCGTATATACTATACCGATCTATTGTCTAGAGTTTGTTGGATTGCAAAAACCCTTCTTTTATCATTTTCTTCCTTTCCTTTCGGTCTGCCAAATTATACACGCTGAAGCCTCACACTCAAAGGGAAACAAAATACCACATTGCTTATAAATTGAAATCTAGCTATTCTGAGGTGAGATTTCAAAATATTCAATATGTATTATTTGTAAAAAAGATAAGGTCAGCGCATACCTATATATACATGTGAGGTTATTCGGCCGTTCTACTAAAAATTAACCAAAATTCCATATTTAACTATATACATGTACATACACAGCCATACTTAAATACATATAAGCAACAATCTATTCAAACACATATACGAATACATGATCCGAATTTTATACCAAAATAACGTATAGATTTTCGCAAAACATAGCAAATATATGAAGATTACTTACTTTGATTGCTATACTATATCGTACGATTGAATCTAGGATAGATGGTTGCACAAAATCCTCTCTTCTTTTCCTTGGTGCCCTCGGCTGAAGGCAATACAAGAGGCTGCACACATTTTTTTTCTCAAGGTACCACTCAACTGGTTGATTTGGTAAAGGGCAATAGAAAAGGATTTGATGTTGTTACCTTGCTGGCTTACACCTCTTTTTCTTTCTTTTTGGTTGTCGCTGAGGGCAACGAGAAAGAAGCTGCCTTTGGTATTATTTTTTTTCTCTTTCTCCAGGGGTGGAGGCAGAATGCGGCAATTCTCGATGTGTTTGTTTAGGTTAGCTTTGATATATAAGAGATACAGGATAGATGGAGTTTAGGTTTAGGAGTATACTAATTTGAGTAGGATTAAATATCCTAGTGGATATAGGATTCACACTTAAAAATATATCTTACTTTGATAGATGGAGTTTAGGTTTAGGAGTATACTAATTTGAGTAGGATTAAATATCCTAGTGGATATAGGATTCACACTTAAAAATATGTCTTACTTTCAAATTTTAAGTAGACTAGGATTTATCATCTTTGTTTTATTGAATTTTCCTCTTTCTCTTTTTTTTTTGTTTTACCTAAACTCACGGATGTAACAGTTATAGACCTCATCATTCCCCCTTCTTCAAAATGATTCGACCTCGAATCTAAATCATCACCAAAAAGTGTAAGATCATCAACGTTAAAAGTATGAGAAATTGAACCATACTTATTCTCAGGAAGGTCAAGAATGTAAGCATTATCTCCAACCTTTTGAAGTACTTTGAAAGGTCCATCTCCTCTTGGCATGAGATTAAATTTCCTTTCTCTAGGAAATCTTTCTTTCCTTAAGTGCAGCCAAACAAGATCACCTGGTTCAAACAAAACTTCCTTGCATCCTTTGTTAGCTTGTTTTGCATACTGTTTGTTTTCCTTTTCAAGTTGTAGCTTAACCTTAGCATGCAATTTCTTAGTCAGTTCAGCCTTATTGTTACCATCAATATTTGCACGTTCATGAACAGGAATAGACAGGATCAAGTGGAGACAGAAGATTGAAACCATATACAACTTCAAACGGTGAATGTGTGGTGTCACTGTGAACACTTCTATTATAAGAAAATTCAATATATGGCAAGCAATCTCCCTATTTTTAAGGTTCTCCTGAATTATAGCACGCAATAATTGAGACAAAGTTCTATTCACAACTTCAGTTTGACCATCTGTTTGGGGTGAGCAGTAGTAGAAAATAAGAGTTTTTTTCCAAGTTTACCCCACAACACACGCCAAAAGTGACTTAAGAACTTAGCATCTCTATCACTAACAATGGTTCTAGGCATAATGTCATATAGACGTACAACTTCCTGAAAGAACAAGTTTGCAACGTGAGATCCATCATCAACCTTTTTACAAGCTATGAAGTGTACCATTTTAGAAAATCCGTCAACGACACCAAACACACTATCACTTCCATTCTCTGATCTAAGCAATCCCAAAACAAAGTCCATAGATATATCAATACAATGTGACATAGGGACAGGTAATGGGGTGTACAAACCATATTGATGTGATGTAGATTTAGCTTTCTTGCAAGTTATACAACTTCCACAAACCTTCTCAACATCAACTCTCATATGAGGCTAAAAGAAACATTCCTTTAACATCTCTAATGTCTTAAAGATGCCAAAGTAGCCCACTAAACCTCCACCATGTGTTTCTTTGACAAGTATCTCTCTGATAGAACACTTAGGTATGCACACTTTTCTTTCTTTGAACAAATATCCATCATGTAAATAATATTTACCAAATGGAGAATCGGCACATGCATCAAATATTGATTGAAAGTTAGGATCAGATGTATACAATTCCGTGATGTACTCAAATCCAAGCAAATGAGATGACAATGTAGTAATCAAATAATATCTCCTAGATAATGCATCAGCTACAATGTTATCTTTTCCTTGCTTATATTTTATCACATAAGGAAATTGTTCAATAAATTCAACCCATTTTACATGCCTCTTATTTAACTTTCCTTGGCTTTTAAGGAACTTAAGACTTTCATGATCAGTACAAACCACAAACTCCTTATGTTGCAAATAATGTTGCCAAGTCTACAATGATCCAACAGTGCATACAACTCTTTGTCATAGGTTGAATAATTCAATTGTGCTCCCTTAAGCTTTTCACTAAAATAAGCAATCGGTTGTTTAGACTGAGATAGCACAACTCTTATACCAACACCACTAGCATCACATTCAATTTCAAATTTTTCATCAAAGCTAGGTAGTCTTAGAATAGGTGTAGAAGTTAACCTTTCTTTAAGTTCATCAAATGCTTTCTATTGTGACTCTCCCCACTGAAATCCTACGTCTTTCTTAACAATCTCATTCAAAGGTACAATAATGGTGGAAAAGTCCTCAACAAATCTTCTATAGAAACTAGCCAACCCATGAAAGCTTCTCACCTCTCCAACAGTTGTGGGAATTGGCCATTCTAAAATTAAGTTCACTTTGTCTTGGTCCATTTCAATTCCATTTGCACTAACCACAAATCCTAGAAACACAACTTTTTCCATACAAAAAGAACATTTCTTGAAATTTGCATATAATTGTTCTGTCTTTAATGCTTCAAAACCGCTTCTTAGATGGCCTATGTGTTCATGCAAAGTCTTAGAGTGAATCAAGATATCATCAAAGTACACAACAACAAATTTTCCAATGAATGCACGTAAGACGCCATTCATCAATCTCATGAAAGTACTAGGTGCATTAGTTAAGCCAAAAGGCATGACTAACCATTCATACAATCCAAACTTAGTCTTACATGCAGTTTTCCATTCATCACCTTTTCTAATGTGTACTTAAAAGTAACCACTTTTAAGATCAATCTTGGTAAAATATTTCGCACTGTGCAATTCATCAAGCATATCATCAAGTCTAGAAAAAGGGTACCTCTATTTTACAGTTATCTTATTGATGGCTTTACAATCAGTACACATCCTTCATGTATCATCTTTCTTTGCTACAACGATCACATGAGCAGCACAAGGACTCATGCTTTCCCTCACATTTCCTTTGGCCAGGAGTTCTTCTACTTGGTGTTGAATTTCTTTCGTTTCAGCAGGGTTTTCTCTGTAGGCTGGCCTATTAGGCAGGATAGCACCAGGTATGAAGTCTATTTGGTGCTCAATTCCTCTTAAAAGCGGCAATCCAGAAGGTTCATCTTCAGGAAACAACCCTGGAAACTCATCAATCAAAGATACAACTCCACTCGGTAAAGTGGAGGGTAAGTCACTCATAGAAAACTGAGACTCCTTAAACATCAAAACATAGACAGCTTTCTTTGAGTTTAGGGCATGTGACACTTCACTTGGTGTGGCAATGAAAAAATTTGTTTTTTGAGATTTGTCTTCGTCAATATTTACTATCTCTTTGCCTTTAGACTCATTTTTCTTTCTTTCACTTTTAATACACTCCAGAAATTTCTTTTCTGCCTCTTTCTCCTTAGGATCATTCCTATTCTTATACATTCTCTTTTAATCTTCAAATACCTTGTGTGGGGGTAATGCATGTAGCTTAAACAACTTATTGTTAAACCTGAATGAATACCTATTCAAGTATCCATCATAAGTAACTTTCTTATCAAAATGCCATGGTCTACCTAAAAGGATAGGACTTGCATGCATAGGAGCTACATCACATAAGATATCATCTTTATACCCACCAATAGACAATGAGATCAAAACTTGTTTGCTAACACTCATTTCTCCACAATCATTCAACCAAGATAGTTTATAAGGGTTTGGGTGGTTAAGTAATTGTAAATCAAGTTTTCTAACAAGTTCAACACTTGCCACATTAGTACAAGATCCAGAGTCAATAATCAAAGTACAAACCTTCCCTATAACCATGCAATGAATATGAAAAATGTTGTCTTTATGTTGATCTTGCTCATCAATCTTAACATGTGCATTAATAGCTCTTCTAACAATTCTTTTGATGCAAGCTTTTCATCCTCACTCACACTTTCCTCATTTTTATCATGATTTTTCTCAACATTAACATGTTCCACTTCCTCATCATCAGAATAATATTTATTAGACTCTTCAATGAACATGATACGTTTTGGTTTGGGACATTGATTTGCAAAATGACCTTTACCTAAACATTTAAAGCATTGAATGTCTCCAAATCTAGTAGCAGAATTAGAAATGTTACCTTCAACCTTGTTTTTCCCTTTATCCAAAATTTGTTGAGGTGGTTAAGGTGGTCTTTGATTTGGTTGAGTCTTGTCTTGGAACCCACGGCCTTGAGGTGCAGTTGGCCTGAAACTTGTGCCTTGATTTGTCCTAGGTGGCATTCTTGGATAGGATGAAGAATTAGCTCGAAAAGATAAACTACATGTAAAGGGTTTTACCTTGAGTTGTCTCTCAATCTTTTCAGCTTTATGAACCATGGAAATCATATCAATATATGTGGTAAGTTCAACTCCCTTTGCAATTTCCTTGTTCAATCCAACTAGGAACCTAGCCATGGTAGCTTCCTCAGGTTCTTCAATGTTATCTCTTATCAATAAAATCTCTAACTCTTTGAAATACTCATCTACACCATGGCTTCCTTGAGTGAGTTTTTGGAAAGTTTTGGTAGATGGTTCTTTCATAGTCTGAAGGAATGAATTTTTTTCTCATCTCAATTTTCATTTCTTCCCAAGTAGAGACTGGTGCTTCTCTGGTGCTTCTCCTTATGTTGTGTGGCTGATCCCACCAAATTAAGGCATAATCTGTAAACTCTATAGCTGCATAATGCACTTTAGTCAAATCAGTATAATTTGTACAAGAGTATATGAGATCTACCTTTTTCTCCCATTCAAAATATGCCTCAGCATCACATTTCCATGCAATGTGGGGATGTTCACTTTTGTTTTATTGAATTCGTCTTCTTCTGTGTTATTCTTTTGATTCCCACGGTTTTGAAACTGGTTGTACTCTTCATCAATTTTATAGTCATCAAACATTTGTTTTGGTTCTTCTTCTCTTTCATCAAAGATCCTCATATGTATGAAATCCCTATTAAGCCCTCTTCCTCTGCCTCTGCCTCTTCCTATTTCAGGAGCAAAAGACCCACGGCTTTCAAGCCTATGTTTTGGTACATGTGATGTCTGTCCTTCATGTAAAGGGTTTTCTAGATGAGATTGTGACTGTTTTTCTAGGTCCTCTACACAGCTACTCATCAATTTCATTTCCCACAACATCTTTTGCATTAGTTGTGCTAAATCATCCACGTTTGTGGGCAATCTTTCTCCTTCTTTGTTAAGGCCCATGGTACTCTCAGGTATCTTATCCATGGTAGAATTACCTGAAATTGAACAAAAAAACAAAGAAAAAGGAAAACTAACACAAAGACAAAAGAAACTTGATTATGTTAGTGGAAAACAAAAAAACAAGTGTTTGTTCCTCTCTCTCTCTCTCTCTCTCTCTCTCTCTTGTAGTTCACACAATGTTGTGTCTCCATGAAGAATCTGAGGGTAGAACAATTCAAAATAAACTTGCCAAGTGAGTATTAATTCCGATAACTTCAATCATTTAAAGTAAACTTTGTTCACAAGTCTCCCACCAATGCACTCGCAATTCCAATGTTATAAACAACAAACTTTGACTGTACTAAGATTCAAAGAGAATTGAAACCAAATTTGATGTAATAGGCTGAGCCAAAGAAATGCTAAGGGGTTACCCTAGGCAATCTTTAACTTAATATTAGGCTTTATGCAAGCTAGATGCAAGTATGAATGAACTAGAAGCACTCAAGTGTTCAAAAGTGAAAACAAATGGGTACTTTGGGTTTATGAAGGAAACAAGACCAGTTATTTTGCTCTTTGCACTTTCAATTATTTTGTGCGAAATTTTCTTTGAAATAAGCTTCTGTTTCTTTCTTTTTCTTTTTTCCTTGTTCAAATCTAAACAAGGTGTATATATCTTGGTAAAATTGATTGGTAAGGCTTTGTGTGTTTCTTTTGGATGGATATATCGACGTTTTTGTGTGTAGTAGGATGTCAAGTTTCTCAAGATGAACAAATTGATTTTCTTTCTTGTCGAGGTTGACAAATCAGATATTGAACACAAGAAAATGCAACTAAGATTACCACACAATACAACTAAACAAAGACAAAGTCTAAAACAAGTTAAGAGGTTCGATAACAACAAGAATATAGGATATACCAAGGTAGATATATAAGCAATGGATTGAATATAAGTAATGTGGAAAAGCTTCTAAACAAAGAACTTAAAGTCCAAGAAAGTGTCTAAACATAAAGAAATTGAAATCCAACCAAATGAAATAAACAAACCATAAATCATCACAAAGAAATAATATTTAAGTGTTTTATGAGATGTTTGTCCTTAGTCGTTTCCAATTTCATAACCAAACCATAAATCATCACAAACAAACACGCGAGTCTTTTAAACCTAAAAATGAAATAAGCACGAATAGAGTTTTAGAATTATTACACATCGATTTTTTTGGTACTAGTCACACTACGAGTCTTGGTGGACGTCACTATGCTTGTGTGATTGTTAATGACTTTTCTCGTTACACTTGGACTTGTTTCTTGCACATAAGGATGATAGTGCCATTGAAATTGCGAAACTAATAAAACAACATGAAAATCATTATGGGTTTAATGTGAAAAGGATAACAAGCGATAGAGACGGTGAATTTAAAAACAAGGACATGATTTCGTTTTGCAAAAAAAAAGGATTAAACACGAGTTTTTGCCACCTAGAACTCCACAATTAAATGGAGTAGTAGAAATAAAGAATAGGACATTACAAGAAATTGCTAGAACTATGTTATGCGAAAATAAATTGCCTAGATTTTTGTGGGCAGAAGCCGTAAACTGTGCATGCTACATAGTAAATCGCTTGTCCATTAGAAAGAAAATAAATAAGACGCCTTATGAGATATTAAATGAACGCATGCCTAAAATTGACTATTTTCGTGTGTTTGGATGCAAGTGCTTTGTTTTAAATACAAAAGACAATCTAGATAAATTTGAATCTAAATCAATTGAATGCATCTTTGTTGGGTATTCTGTGAATTCAAAAGCATATAGGTGTTATGATCCTCTCACTAGACAAATTATAGAATCTATTCATCTGAAGTTTAATGAATTTGGTGAGATTAATAAAGATAAAGAATATGATGATGATTTTGAATTGAAACCCGTGTTGAATGATGATGATGACACGTTTGATATGCATGAAATGCATGATACACTAGAAATGCATGATCACATGGAAATGCATGAGAACATAGAAAATAATCAACCAAGATGGCATAGAGATCACCCACATGATCTCATTATAGGTGACATCACTCACAGTGTGCGACCACGTAGAAGAATAAATCTGAATGAAATAAATCAATTTCATGCCATGATTTCTGAAATTGAACCTAAAAATGTGCATGATGCTTTGAGTGATTCTTCTTGGATTGATGCTATGCATGAAGAACTTAATCAATTTGTTAGAAATGATATATGGGATTTAGTGCCACGACCACAAGATAAGACCATAATAGGCACAAAGTGGGTGTTCAGAAATAAAATAAATGAAGGAAAAGTTGTTACAAATAAAGCTAGACTTGTAGCACAAGGCTATAATCAAGAAGAAAGATTGATTATGATGAAACATTTGCACCCGTAGCATGTTTAGAAGCTATACAACTTTTACTTGCCATTGCTTGCATGAAAGATTTTAAACTTTATCAAATGGACGTGAAAAGTGCATTATTAAATGGATTTGTACAAGAAGAGGTATACGTGAAACAACCACCCGGTTTTGAAGATTTGAAACATCCTGATCACGTGTACAAACTAAAGAATTCACTATACGGACTAAAGCAAGCACCTACAACATGGTATGATCGTTTTGCTACTTTCCTATTAGAAAATGGTTTTAAAAGAGGCACTATAGATAGTACATTATTTTTAAAACAAGATAAATCGTATTTGCTTATTATTCAAATTTACGTTGATGACATCATTTTTGGCTCCACTTCTCATAAACTTGTTGAAGATTTCGAAAATTGCATGAAATCGGAATTCGAAATGTCTATGGTTGGCGAATTGAACTACTTTCTGGGCTTGCAAATTAAACAAACGAGTCAAGGCATCCATATAAGCCAAGCTAAATATATAAATGATATGATTAAAAAGATCAATTTTCAAAATTTAAAACCATCCCCCACCCCTATGACTGTCACTACAAAATTAGATAGAGATGAACATGGTAAGGATTTTGATAATGCTTTATATAGATCTATGATTGGCTCTTTATTATATCTTACTTCTAGTAGGCCTGACATCATGTTGAGTGTATGTTTGTGTGCACGTTTTCAAAGTCAACCTAAGGTGTCTCACTATAATGCGGTTAAAAGAATATTTCGTTATATTAAGCACACACCCACCTTAGGCATTTGGTATGATAAAGATTGTGAATTTAACTTACATGCCGATACTGATGCAGATTATGGTGGCTGTAAAATAGATAGGAAAAGCACGAGTGGCACTTGCCAATTTATTGGAAATTCACTTATTTCATGGTTTTCCGAAAAGCAAGCAAGCGTAGCTTTATCCACTACTGAAGCTGAGTACATTGCACTAGTCTTTGTTGCACACAATTACTATGGATAAAACAACAACTTTCTGACTTTTGAATTACGGTAAATAAGATTCCTATATATTGTGATAGTATGAGTGCCATCAACCTATCTAGGAACCCCGTACTACACTCTAAGGCCAAGCATATAGAAGTACGTTATCATTTTCTTCGTGATCACGTAAATAATGGTGATATTGTCATAGATCACGTACGCACAGAGGCACAAGTAGTGGATATCTTCTCTAAAGCCTTAAATCAAGTCACGTACGAAAATATTCGTTCTAACTTAGGCATGATTTCTGCTGATTTGATTTGATTATCTTTCCATATTTACATGCATTTTTGATTGACTTTCCAAAATAAAGGGGGGAGCGAATGCATGATTTAAGGAGGAGAGAGAAACTGATTGCATAAATAAAGGGGGGAGCGGATATGAAATTTGAAATTTGAAATTCAAAATTTTAATTTATGCACGATTGAAGGAGGAGCGATAAGATTTAAATCATGAATGTAGGTTATTTCAAAAATCATCAAAAGGGGGAGATTGTAGAGAAAAAAGGGGTTTGAGTGATTTCAAAATACATGATTTAAACGTGTTACAAAGAAATGCATGACATATTTTATGACATGACACGCGCTTGCATAAAACTTGCCTTATATAGTTCATATATAATGTTGTTGTACTAACGAGCCATGAAGCTTTAAAGCTTAAATCAAATGGCAAACATTTGTTGTGTTTGAACTATTTTCAGGTGCCACCAGTAATGAACTAAACTAGTTCATTAAGTGAAGTACTTAGTTAATTAAACTAAGTAGTTCATTAAAGGAAGCCACATTTGGAAAAGACACAAAGATAATAAGTTGAAGAAAGGAAAGTCTTCCCTCTCCACCCACACACCATTCATATATATATATATATATATATATATATATATATATGTATTCAGATTTTTTTTTGAAAAAGGCACATACACATATATTCCAACGTACTACCGACACGTTATATGTTTTACGTACGTACGTTAACGTCACACCACTATACTTAACTCATATTTATGAGTATATTCAGGTCTTATATCATATGATATAAATCATGGTGATGACAAATTCACTACGACATGTTAAAAGGTTCTAAACCGAAAATTGTCGTATCGGGCGAATACCGAAACTTCGCCAACATGTCACGTACTTGACATAAATAGATGGCCAGCCCCTACACTTCAAAAATGGCCACAAATCATTCCATGTTGGCACACACAAATCACCCTCAATTAAGGCCAAATTGTGGAAATTCCAAAATTCAATTTTGACACATGTTTTAGGCGCCACTTTAAGACAGCTAAGTGCTGAATATTAAAGTTTAATTTATGTATATTATGTGTAACATAATACATATAACATGTGCAAAAAGTTGGAATTTAATTAGAGAAAAATCGGGTAATCGATAAACGTCGAAAATTCGGTCTTCTACGTACACGACACATGGAACATTTTTGGCAAGGCATATAACATGTATCTAGACAATTTTTACATATTCCATACATTTTAAAGTGTTCTAGAAAATTCAATTAAGGGCTGATTGGAATATACCATGTGTGTATAATTAAATGTGCACTATTTTACAAAGTTTGCAAAAATAAAATTAAGCACATGAACAACCTTCATCACATGCCTATACCAGCTGTATTGGAGCATATGTGGAGATTTGTTGGCATCTTGATTGTCCAAGAATGAAGCATGCAATGTTGGTCACTTAAAGAAAGGAACTACAAAAGGTAACATTTCAAATCTTGTCACAATTGTATCACATGCTGAAAATTTCAGCATGTGCATATGGCTGGCCGATTTTATCATCATAATGAGGCATATTTTACTTCTTGAATTAAGTGAATTAATTGGGAGATTGTATGGAAGTATTTTGAATATAATATGGAATTAATTTGGTGATATCTTTGAATATCACACATGCTGAAAATTTCAGCATGTGTGTTATGTATTGTGGCCGAATTCTAGGCTGCATTGGTGACCAATTTTTATTCCAAAATTGATGAAAATATTGTGTACTAAATGGTGATTGAATTCTTCTTAATTTCAAGGATTAAATCAAAGTAAACTTGGCAATAGTTTGAATGAAATACAAATGTTACACATGCTGAAATTTCAGCATGTGCAAAAGGTGTTATGACCGAATTTTTCATGGCATCTTGGAGTTATTTGCCTAGCTAATTTTGTGGGATGATCTTGTGACTTATGGTAATTAGTTTATGGCTAAATGGCACATGCTTTTTTAGGTTAATTTATCTAGTCATCAAGTGATGACAACATCCAACCAATCAATGAGTGTCAAGTAAGCAAGAGCTTAATGATCATCCAATGAGGAGATGCCAAGTAAGAAAAGACATGTCACTATGACACAATATACTCTTCGAATGACTTAGAAGATAATTTTCAAGAGGAAGAAAAGGGTCCAAGGGGGCGGCCACAATGATAAGGGAAAGAAGAGAGCAAGACAAAAATAACACAAGTCTTACAAGCATACAAGGCCAAAACGTTTTCATCTCTTTCTACACCTTCTTTCTTTCTTCTCTCTAAAAGCCTATTGTACTCATATTCATATACTTGAATAGGCTTCATACAGACCACCACATATTCTTTTCATTGTTGTAAAAGATTGATCAACGTGTGATCAATCTTGCACTTGCAAGGTGGTGGTGTTCGTGTTCATTGTATTCTCATATAAGGTTGTAAAGGGTTGGAGTTGGTGTGTAACTCCATCAACCCTGTGGTAAGGTGCTATTTTGTGTTTTGTTATTAGTGCTAACCGAGGAAGGTGTCCTCGAAGACTGGAGTAGGTTGTTTATAAGCGAACCAGTATAAAATTCCTGGTGTTATTTACTTTCAGCACTTACTTTCTGTTTCAGTACTGTTTATCGTTTTTAATCACGTTGGTAAAAATAGTAAACAAATTTCAAAAATTACGAAACTTTCCAGAGTCATATCCCTCACGTCTTAAGGTTCTTTTGGCGCAAGTTTCAACCGTTTGGACAAGTATAAGTCATTCAAACGTTCAAAGTTCTGAGACTAGTGCAGTCTGATTTTCAGGCTTGCAAAGGTTTAGACTTTGATCGTATTTGACTAAATTCCCAAAAGAATTTTTCAAAACTATTTTAACCCCTTTAAATATAACTAATAAGGGGTTATTCGTTGAATTTTCAGAGCATTTGGAGTTAAGGACAAATAGGAATTAATTTTTTCAAAACAGACTACCAGTTCCGGCAGATTTGTGCAATCTTACCACCAACAATTTTTAAAGGGGTTAGAGGTTGCATTTTGATCTGAAATTTTTAGAGGATACTCAAAACATCTGAGGCTAAGTTGTATCCAAATTTCAGAATTTTTGAAGACCTACAACCTAGTTTTCAAAACGTTTTAAAACTAGTCCTGAAAACAGAAACTGTTTTCAGAAGTTGGGTTTTCGTTTAAAACTATTTTAAAAACCACATTTTCCGCACCCACTATTTCAACCCCCTCCCCTTCTAGTGGTGCCTTGCAGATCCTACAATCATCAATTGCTTGTTCAAATTTATGTGAATGATATTATATTTGGTGCTACTAATGATTCTCTTTGTGAGCATTTTGCTAAATTGATGGAAGGAGAATTTGAGACAAGCATGATGGGTGAACTCAATTATTTCCTTGGACTCCAAATAAAGAAAACTCAAGATGGAGTATACATATCTGAAACAAAGTACACAAAGGATTTACTCAAGAAAAACAAGTTTGAGGATGGTAGGATTGTAATCATACCAATGAGCACAAGTACAAAGCTTGATAAAGATGAAAAAGGAAAGCCGGTTGAGGTAACCAAATATAGAGGTATGATTGGTAGTTTCTTTATTTGACCGCTAGTAGACAGGATATTTTTGTATGTTGTGCGTTTATGTTCTAGATTTCAATGTATGCATAAGGAATCACATCTAGTTTCCATTAAACGTATCTTTAGGTATTTGAAAGGAACATTGAAATTTGGGTTATTTTATCCCAAAATTGGTTGTTTTTATTTAAGAGGGTATAGTGACTCTGACTACACCGGAAACCTAGTTGATAGAAAAAGCACCTCCGGGACATGTCAATTTCTTGGAGATTGCTTGATTTTTTGGTTCTCCAAGAAACAAAATAGTGTGTCACTTTCAATGGCGGAATCCGAATATGTATTGGCCACTTCTTGTTGTGCCCAACTACTTTGGATGATAAACATCTTAAATGATTACAATGTCAAGTTTGACAAAGTTCCTATCTTATGTGACAACACATCATGTAGCGCCCCAACCCGGACAGCAGAATCCAAACCGGTGCACCCGTCGTAGCTTACTGAGAAGACTACAAGACGTCTCATCTCTCGAATACACATCATCAATGACGTAAGAGAATAATCACGGAGACACGTGCAAAACAAAATCTAAACCATCCAATTCATACATCAACATCTAATGAAATCACAAAAGAGTGTCATGGTAACCAACTAAATCCTCGAATGAATAAAAGGAAACTGAAATAATTAAAACGGTCCCGACTATCTCCCAGAAGGTCTCCAAACATCCCATTCAGTCCACTCACCATCGTCCTCAATGAATATCATATCATAGCTAGGCTCATCTGCAAAACAAAGGTAGTACCCTTAGCGAAAACGCTAGCAAGTAACCCGCTTATAAGACATACGGGATCAACACATGGCAAGACATGAGTAACATATATAATTCAAAGGATTAGTGGGGCACATGTTCTGTATAACTTCGAAAATATAGTCTAGTAGCATACCAGAACAAGAACCGTAATTCGTACGCACTTAGAAGTTCAATGACAATCCAGTTACAAACAAATCATAACGTGACGACTTGCGTGATACATGACAAAATATGCACTACACTACACAGTCACAAATGCATATGCAATTTCTTTTCAAAACAGTGCAATACATCTCACAATGTCCGATCACATAACTTTATACCCTGTGGTGGGTCACGGTTTATATTTCCATCCCATGTCACATTACAGCCAATTTTATACCCTGTAACGTGCCACAGCTTATATTTCCATCCCATGACACGTTACAGCCAACTTTATACCCTGTAATGTGTCACAGCTTATATTTCCATCCCATAGCACATTACAGCCCATTTCGCAAACTTTATACCCTGTGCCGAAACACAGCTCTTTTCAAAGCATTATGCAATGCAAGTGCCATGATGCAAGAATGCAAGACTCCTCGTATCAATCACATTCTTCATTCACATACTTCAAATCACATTCAATATCAATCAGTCACACGAGACTCACCTCACTTACACACTCGAGCTTATTCTTCCCGACAGGTCAACATCACCTAAACATTGATTCTCGAACTCAAAGGCTAATGTAAGAACCCTCACATTCCTCTTTTGAACTCTGTAAGGCCTCATACGTTCATTCCTAACCCCTTAGGTCATTCACGTTGAAATCCGATTCGAATACCATTCGAATTCTCCACATTTGATTCACCATCTTAAGTCATGTTCTCAAGACTTAGACTAACCTTAATCATGTCCTAAGAAGTCTCTAAGGTCACCCAAAGGGTCCCCTAGCTTCCCTGTTTCTTCCCTTATTTTCCCACAAAACTGATGGACATCATACCCTCACATCGATCGATCGACGTGACTTCATACCCTCACATCGATCGATCGATGTCCATCAGATAACATCGATCTCTCACCCCTTTCTACATCGATCGATCGAAGTGACTTCGAACCCTCACATCGATCGATCGAAGTTCATTTGAGACACATCGATCTCTCAACTCCTTATACGTCGATCGATCGATGTCTATCTGAGACACATCGATCCCTCACTCAGATTACGTCGATCGATCGATTTCCATCTGAGACACATCGATCTCTCCCTCTCTATACATCGATCGATCGATGTCTGCGTTTTCCAAAATTCTCACTGTGTTTTCTGCAGAAACTGCAGATCTACATCCCAAACGTTTTCCAACTTTCTTCCAACCATTCCAAGCCTAAACTTACCTATCAATCCATTCTTAATTCACCAAAACAAGATCCCTTCGCACGCTCATCACAGTTTTAAGCCTAAAACTCACATCATTCATCAAACCACCCCAAAAGTCTCATCTTTTTCACTCCCCTTCCCTTCAACCGCAAACATCAACAAAGTAGGGTTCACGGGATAGGGATTTACATGATCTCACATAAACAACAAACGATATTTCAACATATAATGGCCAAATCTCAAACCAAAACACATAAGTCACATATAGATTCACGGAAAGAAACTACTGCATGGTGATCCAATTTTAATATCAAAAGTAGGCCTTTTTCTCTCGCAAATCATAAGAACTTATAAGATGATTACTTGCCTTTGATTACTTGAAGAAGAAACGAAGAACATACGAAGAACGGATTGGTTATTGAGGGAGTTCTTCTCCT
>AP025075.1:20421286-20645719 GCA_036186865.1 Eustoma russellianum | reverse complement strand
ATTGGATCTTTATCAATTCTTTATTTCAAGATGCTTTTGATGACCTGTGTCTTACGCATTTACCTCACATTTCATCTGACCACACACCTCCCATATTTATTTGTGATATGTCACTAGCTGCTGGCCGTCGTTCTTTTAGATTTTTGGATGCTTGGTTATCTCATCCAGATTTTCATGTTTCTGTTAAAGAAAGCTTGGTTGTCATACCCAACAACTGGTGGCGTGTATGGGTTTTATAATAAATTGTCATGTCTGAAACATGACATACAATGCTGGAATAGGAATATTTTTTGGAATATCTTTAATCAGGTGGAGCGGGCTGAGGCTCATGTCTAATAGGGTGAGGTTACATGGGACCAAACACCGACAGAAGCTACTCGCAGTTTATATCATCAAGCGAAAGATGAATACATCTGAGCATCTAAGTATGAATACATTTCTGGAAGCGAAAAGCTCGTGTTCGATGGCTTCAGGACGGGGATGACAATACACATTATTTTCATTCGGTTGTCAAGGGCTGTCGTGCTCAACTTCGTATTCAAAAAAATCTACACCTCTTCTGATGTGTTATGCGACAGCCAGGATACCATTCAGAATGAAGCAGTTTCTTTTTATACAGCCTTATTTGCAAAGGAACAAACTGGGGATTATGATCATATCCTGCAACACATTCCTCAGCTGGTAACAGCAGAAGATAGTCTATTTCTTACTCGACTTCCGCAGGCAACTAAGGTCAAAGAGGTTGTCTGGCATTTAGATCCACAAAGTGCAGCATGATCAGGTGGATTTCATGGTAATTTCTTTCTCTCATGTTGGCATATCATACATATGGATGTTATATTAGCGTTGCAAGAATTTTTCCTTGTCATTCCACAATCTTCTGTTACGGCTAGTGCTTTGATCACGTTAATACCGAAGGTCTCGGCGCCTCGTACTTTCAGTGATTTTAGGCCGATATGTCTGACCAATTTTCTGATTAAGATTTGTGCTCGTATTATTGCGACATGACTAAGCACTTTTCTCCCAAAATTGATATCGCCAGAACAAACAGGATTTTTAAAAGGCTATGATATTTCTTTCACAAGTTCTGTTGGCTCGTAAGATGATACACATGCTTCATAAAGGTGGGAGTCAATTATGTCTAAAGCTAGATATGATGAAAACTTTAGATCGGGTAAGTTGGAAGTATTTTGACTTATTACTGGGGAAATTTGGTTTTTCAGTATTTTTCATACGGATTATTATAAACCATTTAAGCAGCACTTGTCTATCGGTTCTGATAAATGGAGTTCCTTCGGATTCCTTTCGGCCTTATCGAGGGGGTCAAACAAGGAGATCCTTTATCCCCTTTATTATTTATACTTTCATTGGAGGGATTTAGTAGGGGATTAAAGGCTCTTCTGGCAGCAGGCAGATTACAGCCTTTTTGATTGGGCCACATGCCATTACACATTACGCATCTTGCGAATGCTGATGATTTATTGGTCTTCCTGCATGGCACTATTCGTACGTTATGTGGGTTTCAAACATTTCTGACTTGTTATGAGACAGGCTCTGGTCAAAAACTTAATTATAATAACAACAGATTTATCCCTTCATCAAACACATCATTGCAGCGACGACGGCGATTTGAGGACATCCTACGTATGCGTTAAGCAGGTTTGCCATTTCGTTATCTTGGATCTTTCTTGCATAAAGGTATCAGCCGAGCTCGCTATTGTACATCTCTTCTTGAGCATATTGACGCACGGTTGAACGGCTGGCATAACAAGCTGCTTTCACTGGTAGGTAGATTGGTCTTATTGAGATATGTTATATCTTCCCTCCCATTACATATTATTGCAGCTGGTGGACTGCCGCAGTTAGTCACCAAAGTCATAAAACGCAAGATGGCTAATTTTTACTGGGGGCCAAAGAGACATTGGGTTGCCTGGTCAACTATTCGGACCCCTTGCTCCGAAGGTGGATTGGGCCTTCGAGAACTTCGCGTGCTGCAGGAGGTGTATTTTTGTCGTATTTAGTTGTAGTATCAACAGAATAATACTCTTTGGAGTAACTATCTTCATGCAAAGCATGGTCTCCGAAGGGATTATCGTCCGCATCTTGCTGACTCTCCCATTTGAAAACTTAATTGTCAGTATCATGAGTTTCGTCATACATATAGTCAGCAGAATGGTTCGCATTTGAGCTGGACACCTACCTCATCAGGTGATTTACATTGCGCTCGGCCTATGAAATTTGTCGAATGTCATATCCTGCCATTATTTCAGAACAGTTTATTTGGCCTAAGCATGAAAATCCGGTTATCAACAACTTTCTTTGGCGCATATATCACCGGGCAATTCCAATGGAGGATTATATCCGCAAGTTCACCGTAGTTATGCCCACTCAATGTCTTTTTTGTAAACAGGCATCACCAAAGGTGGATCACATATTTTTGCACTGCCCATGTATTTGGCCTGTATGGGTCTTCTTTTCGCCTGCGTTAGAAGGCCACTCTCCCATCTCTATGCGATTATGGCTTTATCTACTATCTTGATGGTTCCGTGCTTCGTCAAATACTCTAGTAGGTGTTTTCTGGATTGTGATTCCGGGTATTATTATCTTTCATGTATGGCATTCTTACACATCCCTAGTATATGGCGATGACACGCTCTGCACCACAGAGTCAATCATAGTGGTAATAAGTTCCGATATTTATTTATGGGCCAAAACAATTAATAATACGAAACTTGCGTCTGGATTTAGATCGGTACAGCACTTGGACTTTCTGCCTCCTCTTTGTATCAAGCGAGCTCAAGTAGTACGATGGTTAGTTCCTCCTATTGGTCATTTGAAACTTAATACTGATGCCACAGTAGGGAGGACCTTTGCAGCTAGAGGTGCTATTCTACGAGATAGCACAGGAACATGTGTCGGGGCAATCTCTTTTCGTCTACCATTATGCTTGCAGAAATATAGGCAACTTTATTTGGCCTGCTCTATTTTTTGCCGCTACAACGTGACATTATTTCGGAGATTGATTGTATGCATTTGGCTTGTGATCTATATCAGCACACCAATGTCACATGAAGCTTTCATTTTCGGATATTACATTCCCTACAAATGCAGACACACATTGAAATTCAGCATACCTACCGCGAGGCAAACATGGCAGCCCACTATTTAGTGCAACATGGATTACAGACTCCTAGGATAGGTTATTATATATGGTACACTCTCCCTGCCTTGGTCTGAAGTTGCGGCAGACTTGATGTTACTACAGGAACATCTTCGATATGCATAACCATGTTACCGCTATTCACATTCCGATTGTCTTCCACATGGATTGGCCATACTACACATATACTGCCTGCATTCTGAGCGATGCAGGCAGGCTGGGTACGACTTTATACTGTTGGATTTACATATTTTTTGCTTTTGTTGGTATATATTGATGTTTATTGGCTTCCCGTTAGGATTTTCATGGACTGTCATGGACGGACCTACTGATTCTTGAGACACTCATCAACGTTCGGCTGTACTTGGGCCGCACCTTCAATGTATAATGTATGTTCCAAATGGTGTAAGTATGTACTCTTTTTTCTTCGTGCAAGATTTTATCCACAAGGGTGGTATTCCTTGCCAAGGTCTTAATGAGGCATATCATACACCATTTGAACACTACCTTCCCTCTATCGCCTACTCTGAAGCTTCACATTTCAGCCTTCAAGTAGTTACATTTTGTTATGTTTTGACATTATTTGTATGAATGGTATTCCTCTGCTATAAGTGAGGGCACAATAATATAATTTGGAGACCTTGCGCTCCTTTATTCAAAAAAACATACGTGCAAAACGTTTAAGTGATGTGATGCTTTCTCAGTCTAAGGTCAGAGTATGCCACTAACCTCATCAATGACTTACCGTGAAATTTACCGACTATCTACCAAGATATGTTCTTATTAGAGGTCAACTTCATCAAGTGCTTACAATAAAATTTACATATTATCCAACAAAATATGTGTTTTATAAAGGTTTTGTTCAACAGATAAATCAATTATTACTTTTATTGAATGTAACTATAGAAAACTTCAGTGCATTTGGTTGTAAGTTTCTTTTTGTGTGCCATTTATGTTTAAGAGTGTTAGATCATTGATGAAAAGATAAAGTGAATATGCTATTTAATCCAGAAATTAAAAGAGTGATAATGAGATTGAATCCACCAGTAATGAGAAGTAGATGGGACTGGTGTAGCACCTCGGTCCGATACTAGACATCGGTACTAGTGCACCTACCGTAGTCTGCTACAAGAACTACGAAGCGCCAAAGCGGATCAAGCATACATCATTCATGATGTAAGACAAATCAGCCGAAACGTCGTAAAATTTAAAACTTCAATAACATCAATTTAACCAAATAAAATACAGCGAAAATGAAACGCAACTGGGGGTATGTCTAATATATTCTTCAATACAACACATTAATCGGTAAGTCTTCCAACTAAAAGAAATGGAACGTAATCTGTCCACTTTAGTGACCATCATCTCAATGAGCCCACTAGATGTTGTCTTCTACAAAAATCATTTCATACTCTGATTCACCTAAAAAGCAGATGAAGTATCTATTCTTAGCGAAAACATCGCTAGCAGGTAACCCGTCTATACACCTTACGGGACCACAAGAGCCACCAGTATATAAATCAAAGCCCAAGAAAAGGTGCTCGGGTTAACAAATAACATCTTTATAACAATTCACCAAAGCCAAATAAGCCATAAATGAAACACCAGTACGGAACAAACATGTAGCTAGCAAAGCATATTACATAAGCAGATCGTATGCGAATGTTATCTTTTGCGTGTCAAGTCTTATGCTTCATGTCACATGATGCGTGTACTTCTTTAAAACCACACACTGAACTAAACAAAACTCATGCATACGTCTTGTTTTGTTAACATGTCATGCGTGTCATTTCACAAAACTTTTCACAATTCTTCTTATCATATTCTTCACGTAGCAGAACTTTATACCCTGTGGGTGATCAATCCACAACAAACAGAACTTTATACCTGTGCTGAAAGGTCCACGTCCCCATAACATAACTTTATACCCTACTGTTGATTCACAGATCTCGCTTTTATACCCTGCTACTGCTGGCGTTACTTTTTACCCTGTGATCAACCAGCAGCCATAGCTTGTCTTTCGAAAACTTTAATCTTCTTTTACAAACACGTGTTCCTTTGCAAAACAAGTCTCATGCCGGAATGAAATGTTCTCATGTCATGATGCAAAATGCTCATCTTACATCATATAAAACATGTAAACATAAACACACACTCTATATATCAAGTACAAGGTCCTGAACCTCAAACACACCACGCTCGTACCTTTTCAGGTCCTTTCGTATTACAAATTCACTTCGGATCCATTCTTAACCTTACTAATTCACATTTAACATCTACAACTCAATTACACCTCAAATACGCTTGTATTTTATGAGCAAAGGAAGAGAATAAAGGTATCTTACATACATGGAGCGCTTAATGTGTCAAAAGAGACTTCCAATACACTTGGAACGCCTTCAGGAGGCTCCTAAAGTGACATGTAGTGCTTGTACTAGGCGTTTGAAATGTTCTAGAATGTGCTGTGACACATCGAATGCCTACATAAGGTGCCTTATGTGACATGAAGCGCCTTATGAGGTGTTCGGAGTGTTCTAGAATGTGCTGTGACACATCGAACGCCTACTTTAGGCGCCTTATGTGACATGAAGCGCCTAAAGTAGGTGTTCAAAGTTTTCTAACGGTTCCCAAAACCTGCAATTCTGCAGTAACTTACTCTCTTCATCTTCTCTTTTCGCCTCTTTCATCTTAGCACCCCAAATTCAACCTTATCGCCTGAACATCTCATGCACAACACACGAAAACACAGTTTAATCCTACATCTATCAGTTTGCATCAACCTTAAGCCTTCTAATATTCACACTTCAGAATGTTTGATCAATCTCCTAACCCATGCCAAACTTGCAGCGCACATCATCTAACTCTTCATACATACCCAAATTCATCTGAAACCATCTATGACAACCTTTTGAAAACATGATAAACTATCCCAAAGCAATATTTGTGCCAAAGACAACACTTTAAGGGCATGTTTATCAACAATTAAGCACAACATAGACATTCTCAGAATTTGGCCCAAAGAACATGACTTTAATCAACCAACAACAACAAATACATATTGTAGAGCATTCAACATAACAAATCAAGATTACCAATGTGTGATCCAAACTTTCTCTTTATAAGAACATAGGACCTGTTGAATCCAAAATTTGCGTAAAGAATATAGAAAGATTACTTCTCTTTGTTTCTAGATAGTCTTACGAGTGCATGGCAGAATTTTTGAACGGAGTGGACCTAGGTTGACAGCTCTTTCTTCTTCTTCTTCTTCCTCTCTTCTTCTTTCTTTCTATCTTCCTTTTCTCTCTCCCTTTCTTCTCAAACCGTTTTCCCCCTTGTTCTTTTTCCTCTCCACCGCTGTCCACTCCTGGGAATTATACTAATTAGTGTAACTCTCTCAACACTTAATTGAGGGAGGGATATTTTTGTAATTTGGCTTAATTTTCTTAATTTTAGCTTTTTGACTATTTTTCCACATATATCCTATTTAATTAAGCCTCATAAACCTATACGATTAATAAAATTTTATTTTACTTTGTTTCTTAATTATTAAATGTCAGACTTGAAAGTGACGGGGTATGATATTCCATCCCCCTTACAAAGTTGAGGATATTTCTCCCGCATCTGTTCTTCGAGTTTCCAAGTGGCCTCACGTTCCGTGTTGTTGCTCCAATGGACCTTCACATAAGGGATCATCCGCTTCCTCAACACTTGGTCCTTTCGGTCTACGATCTTCACGGGTATCTCTTCATAAGTAACGTCCCCGTTGAGTTCCAAAGGTTATGCTTCGAGCACATGGCTTGGATCCGTCACGTAGTTCCTTAATTGTGATACGTGGAATACGTGGTGGACTTACGCCAATATCGGAGGTAATGCCAACCTATATGCCAAATCTCCCACTTTATCTAGTATTTCATATGGACCAATAAAATGGGGACTTAACTTGCCTTTGATTCCAAATCTCATAATACCCTTCGTAGGTGATACTCTTAAATAAACCTTTTCACCTACATTAAACTCCAAAGGTCGTTGCTCAGAATCTGCCCAACTTTTGTTGCGGTCTTGAGCCGTCTTGAGTCTATCTCGTATGATTTTCACCTTTTCTAGCATCTTCTCGAGTAACTCAGGTCTGGTGATGGTACTCACACCGACTTCGTCCCAGTAAACGGGTAACCTGCACTTTTCTCCATACAACGCTTCGAAAGGAACCATATCAATTGCACTGTGGTGACGGTTATTATAAGAGAATTCTGTTAACTTCACCATTCCATCCCAACTCCCTTTGAAATCTAAAACGCAAGCCTTTGGCATATCTTCTCGGGTCTGAATAGTTCACTTAGACTGCCCATTAGTTTGGGGGTGATATGCTGTACTTAACCTTAAGTCTGTGTCCATGGTCTTCTGAAATGTTGTCCAGAACTTGGAAGTAAATCGTGTATCTCGGTCAGACACTATACTTACTGGGACCCCATGCAAGCTGACAATATTATCCATATATAGATTTACCAACTTGTCGAGAGACGATTCACTTGAGATGGGTAGAAAATGTGTAGACTTGGTTAATCGATCCACAATGACCCAAATCATGTCATATCCGCTTCTCATCTTTGGTAGAACCACTATAAAATCCATCGTGATGTGCTCTTATTCCACTCTGGAATCACTAATGGCATCAACAATTCACCAGGCCATTGGTGTTCAGCCTTAACTGGCTGACACACCAAGTATCTCTCGATGAACTCCACGATATGCCTTTTCATTCTGAACCACCAATAGTGCTGTTTGAGATCTCTGTACATCTTGGTGCTACCAGGATTTATCGATAACCTTGAGCTGTGGGCCTCCTGCAGAATTTCTTTCCTTAAGTCGTCTACATCAGGGACACATAGTTTTCCTCTAAACCATTGGCTCCCGTCCTTATTGACCTGAAATCCCTCAACCTGATCATGCTTCATCTTTTATGCAATCTCACTTAGGGTCTTATCATTCTTCTGAGCCTCTTTTACCTGATCAACCAAACTCGGAGTGATGGACATTTTCGCCAAGACATTTACTGTGGAGCCAATCAAATCTAAACCAAATTCTTCTATTTCTCTTTCCAGCGGTGATTGTTGTGCATGGCTGGATTTCCTGCTTCACGCGTCAGCCACTTTGTTAGCCTTTCCAGATGATAATGAATGGTCAAGTCGTAGTCTTTCAGCATCTCCAACCATCTCCGTTGTCTCATGTTTAATTCCTTCTGGGAGAACAAGTACTTTAGTCTCTTACGGTCAGTGAATACCGCGCACTTTTCTCGATATAAATAATGCCCTAGATCTTCAAGGCGAACTCAGCTGCTGCAAGTTCAAGATCGTATGTCGGATAATTTTGCTCGTAAGGCTTCAGTTGTCTCGAGGAAAACACGATAACTCGTTCGTGTTACATTAAAACACAACCTAAACCATTCTTTGACGCATCCCTATAAATCACAAACCCATCAATTCCGGAGGGTTGAGCCAATACTGGAGCTGTGGTTAATCTCTTCTTAAGCTCCGTAAAGCTTTTCTTGCATTCTTTCGTCCACTCAAACTTGGACTTCTTTTGAGTAAGGCAACTGAGAGGCACTGCTATTGTTGAGAATCCCTTGACGAACTTCCTGTAATAACCCGCTAGACCCAAGAAACTTCGCACTTCGATGACATTAGTGGGTCTAGGCCACTCCGTGATAGCTTCCACCTTCTTCGGATCCACAGCCATCCCCTCCTCTGATATCACGTGACCCAGAAAAGCCACACTCCTTAGCCAGAACTCACACTTGTTAAACTTAGTGTACAACTGTTTATGCCTCAAAATGCCTAGAACGGTTCTCAGATGCTCAGCGTGAGTTTGCTCGTCAGGAGAATACACCAGAATATCGTCTATGAATACCACCACAAACCTATCCAACTGTTCTCGGAAGACGATATTCATAAGGTTCATAAAGGCTGCAGGGGCATTTGTCAGCCCAAATGTCATCACTAAGAACACATAGTGGCCATATCTAGTGCAGAAAGCTGTTTTCGCGATGTCTTCAGCCTTCACTCGTAACTGATGGTATCCTGATCTGAGGTCAATTTTAGAGAAGATTTTGGCACCCTTGAGCTGGTCAAATAGATCATCAATTTGCGGAAGGGGATATTTATTCTTGATGGTAATTTTAAGCTCCCGATAGTCAATACAGAGTCTCATGCTACCGTCTTTCTTTTTCACGAATAAAACAGGTGCTCACCAAGGTGACATACTGGGCGGATAAACTTCTTGTCCAATAACTCCTGAAGTTGTTCTTTCAGCTCCCTTAATTCTGCTGGCGCAATTTTGTAAGGGGCTTTGGAAATGGGTTCGGCTCCTTGGACCAGATTTATCTCGAACTCGACTTCCCTCGGAGGTAGAACTCCTGGAAATTCCTCCGATAAAACATCCAGAAATTCGTTAACCACTAGAATCTGCTCAATAGATGGTACTTCCTGAGTAACATCCATAGCATACACTAGGAATCCCTCAGCAACTTTCCTTAATGCTTTGCAAGCTTGAGCAACCGACATGTACACCTTCTTAGGAACTTTCTTTCATTCCACATCCCCTTGAAACATAACTTCTTTCATCTCAGCGTTCTTGACCATCAATTACGTTGTTCAGTAATCAATGTTGGCGTGATATTTGGCCAACCAATCCATTCCTAACATGACGTCAAAGTCGTACATTTGGATAGGAATCAGTGTGGCAGAGAACATTTGTCCTCTGAACTCTAACTCGCAATCTGGTACTGCTGGTGCGAAATCAAAATTTGATCTCCTGCCGCTTGGACATGGTACGGAGTTTCTAACCACTCATGTAAATTACCAAGATGCTTAAAAAATCTCTTTGCCACAAAAGAGTGGCTTGCGCCGCTATCGAAAAGCACGTTGGCAGGTATTTTACTCACTAAGACAGCACCTAAGACCACATCACGCTTTACACCAAGAGTTAAACACATAAAAGCTTAATTCAACCAGAATTTAAACTTACTTTAAGTCATACCTGCTACGTCATGACATGGACACGGGCATTTGTTCTCGACTTTGCCCTAGGCTGCTAGGCCGCTTCTCTCGGAGTATTCTTCTTCATCTCTGAGCAATCCCTAATAATATGGCCCACCTGTCCGCATCGATAACATGCTCCAGGAAGCTTTCTACATTCACCGACGTGATTCTTATTGCAGTGTGGGGAAATTCCCACAGCCTGCCGGACTAATGGATTCTACGTTGGAGGTCTCTAGAAATTCCCGAATGGGCCCCTCTTCGGAACCTTGACCCAATGTCCTGGTCTGCCACCAACTCTAATCTTCTTTCTTGGCTTTTTTCCTTTATCAGACGACCCTATACTGGCTTCCCTCGCTGCTACTTTACGGAAATCACTTTCGACGTGAAAACACGCGTCCAGCATATCTTCATAGGTTCTCATGCCTGCGTTCACTTTCGCCGACTGAATTCTGGAGTCCAATCCCCTCTCAAACTTTGTCATCTTTAGACGATTATCAGACATAATCGCCGGAGAAAATTTACCCAAAGCATGGAATCGATCGGCATACTCTGACACTGTCATTCAACCCTGATCAATCTATCAAACGCCCTTATCTTGTCGAATATTGCAGTCTCTGGCATGTAGTACTTCAGAAGAAATATCCCAGAACTGCGCCCATGAGATAGGTGGAGTCATCCTCAGTACCATGTTAGCCCACCATTCACCCGTCTTACCACATGAAGAGGTGTGACCACATCCACCTTGATCTCCTCAGGCCCTTGCACCAGCCTGAAAAACTTTTCCACCTTAGCCAACCAATGCTAAGCCTCCTGGGGGTCAGTACATCCCCCAAACTCCGGAACCCTCATCTTCCTCATCTCTCCATAGAAGAACCGAATATTATGCTACGGTGGTGGAGGAGGTGGAGGCTGCTCCTGCTGGGCAAACCCCTTTGCATTTACCGTTAGTGCGTCCGTGAGCACTTGGGGTAGAACCACTTGTGGTAGCTGGTTCTCCTATACGTTGCCAGAATTTCCTGTGTTATCTCTTCTTGGAGGCATTTTCTCTGAAAGGTCAACATTCCATTAGCAATCAGTAGATACAAGATGTTACTGAAAGCTTGAATGCGTAAGAATTGGTGGGGTATAAAATAAGAATGTTAATACGAAAATTAGATGATAAATGCGCTCGCACACACCCAACCCCAATCATACTTAGACTCTAGAAAATCAGCACTTATACCTAAGGATCAAACTTAAGGGAAAATCACATCTTAAATGGCTAAAAGATCATGAACCTAAGTTTCTGAGATAGATCTGAAGCCTAGTCTCTGATACAACCTGTAGCGCCTCGGCTCAATACCGGACATCAGTACCAGTGCACCCACCGTAGTCTTCTACGAGAACTACGAAGCGTCAAAGCGGATCAAGCATACGTCATCCATGACGTAAGATAAATCATCCGAAACGTTGTAAAATTTAAAACTTCACTAACATCAATTCAACCAAATAAAATACAACGAAAATGAAACGTAACTAGGGTATGTCCAATATATTCTTCAATACAACACATTAATAGTAAGTCTTCCAACTAAAAGAAAAGGAATGTAATATTTCCACTTTAGTGACCATCAACCCAATGAGCCCACTCACCGTTGTCTTCTACAAAAATCATCTCGTACTCTGGCTCACCTAAAAAGCAGATGAAGTATCTATTCTTAGCGAAAATATCGCTAGCAAGTAACCTGTCTATACACCTTATTGGACCACACACGACGAGCCACCAGTATATAAATCAATGCCCAAAATAAGGTGCTCGGGTTAGCAAATAACATCTTTATAACAATTCCCCAAAGCCAAATAAGTCATAAATGAAACACCAATACGGAACCCACATGTAGCTAGCAAAGCATATTACATAAGTAGATCATATGCGAATGTCATCTTTTGCATGTCAAGTCTTATGCTTCGCGTCACATGATGCATGTACTTCTCTAAAATCACACACTGAACTAAACAAAACCCATGCATATGATTTCTTTGGTAAATATGTCAAGCGTGTCATTTCACAAAACTTTTCACAATTCTTCTTATCATAATTTTTGCGTAGCAGAACTTTATACCCTGTGGGTGATAAATCCACGGCAAACACAACTTCATACCCCATGCTGAAAGGTCCACAGCCCCATAACATAACTTTATACCCCATGCTAATAGGTCCACAGCCCCATAATATAACTTTATATCATGCTATTGATTCACAGGTCACGCTTTTATACCCTGCTACTGCAGGCGTGACTTTTATACCCTGTGATCAACCAACATCTTTAGCTTGTCTTTCGAAAACTTTAATATTCTTTTGCAAACACGTGTTCCTTCGCAAAACAAATCTCATTCCAGAATGCAATGTGCTCATGTCGTGATGCAAAATGCTCATATTACATCATATCAAACATGTAAACATACATACACACACTCTACATATGAAGTACAAGGTCTTGAACCACAAACACACCACGCTCGTCCCTTTTCAGTTCCTTTCGTATTACAAATTCACTTCGGATTCATTCTTAACCTTACTCATTCACACTTAACATCTATAACTCAAGTAAAACTCAAATACCCTTGTATTTTATGAGAAAAGGAAGAGAATAAAGGTATCTTACATACATGGAGGGCTTAATGTGTCAAGAGGGACTTCCAGTACACTTGGAACACCATCAGGAGGCGCCTAAAGTGACATGGAGTGCCTATACTAGGCGTTTAAAGTGTTCTAGAATGTGTTGTGACACATCGAATGTCTACATAAGGCGCCTTATGTGATATGAAGCACCTTATGTGGTGTTCGGAGTGTTCGGGAATGTGCTGTGACACATTGAACGCCTACTTTAGGCGCCTTATGTGATATGAAGTGCCTAAAGTAGGTGTTCAAAGTGTTCTGACATTTTCCAAAACCTGCAATTCTGCAGTAACTTTCTCCCTTCAACTTCTCTCTTCACCTCTTTCATCTTAACACCTCAAATTCAACCTTATCACCTGAACCTATCCTGCACAACACACAAAAACACAGTTTGATACTTAAATCTATCAGTTTGCATCAACCTTAAGCCTTCTAATATTCACACTTCCGAATGTATCATCAATCTCCTAACCTATACCAAACTTGCAACACACATCGTCGAACTCTTCATACATACCCAAATTCATCTCAATCCATCTAAGACAATCTTTGGAAAACATGATAAACTATCACAAAAAAATATTTGCACCAAAGACAACACTTTAAGGGCATGTTTATCAATAATTAAGCACAACATAGACATTCTCAGAATTTGGCTAAAAGAACATGACTTTAATCAACCAACAACAACTAATACATATTGTAGAGCATTCAACATAACAAATCAAAATTACCAATATGTGATCCAAACTTTCTCTCTATAAGAACATAGGGCCTGTTGAATCCAAAATTTGCGTAAAGTGTATAGAAAGATTACTTGTCTTTGTTTCTAGATAGTCTTACGAGTGTATGGCAGAATTTTTGAACGGATTGGACCTAGGTTGACTGCTCTTTCTTCTTCTTCTTCTTCCTTTCTTCTTCTTTCTTTCTCTCTTCCTTTTGTCTCTCCCTTTCTTCTCCAGCCGCTTTCCCCCTTATTCTTTCTCCTCTCAGCCGCTGTCCACTCCTGAGAGTTATACTAATTAGTTTAACTTCCTCAACACTTAATTGAGGGAGGGCTATTTTGGTAATTTTTCTTAATTTTCTTAATTTCAGCTTTTTGACTATTTTTCCATCTATATTCTATTTAACTAAGCCTCATAAACCTATACAATTAATGAAATTGTATTTTAAGTTGTTTATTAATTATTAAATGTTGTCTTGAAAGTTACGGGGTCTGACAACTGGTACCTGTGCACCCCAATTATTCACCAAAACTAAGATCAGCGCTACTTTATACAATCTATCAACACGGTATGAATCTGTATACGTTTTTGACAAATTTAGATTAGCTTTTTGTATATTCCGGTCACAATCACGTCAAACATAAAACTATTTCGTGAAGCATAGGTCGAATTCGGACCTACAAAAAATAATAATTTAAATTTAAAAATAACAAATGGAAAAGGATCTACCAACCCGACCAAACTGCCAATCCAAACATAACATGCTAACTCACTAGATTGACACATGGAATAATTCTAGAACTTTTAGGTTGATAGGTCAATCAAAAAAGGACTTGCCAACCTAGGTTTGGGCTTAAGTTTATAAATCTAAACCCTCTAATAAATGAATCAGGTTTAAATATCTCCCTCCAAATCCGTTAACTTGTCAACTCGAACACGTCTCATTTTAAGTGTTAATCATGTAGAAATAAGTCCAATAGAGGTGTGCCGAGCTGAGCTGGACTGCGTGCCCTAAACAAAGTAAGTGGAAGAAAGTGACCCAGTCAACCAAGCTAACCTGGACAGGCGACCTGAACAGAGTAAGTGACTGGTGGAAGTGACCAAGTCAGTCAACCGAGCTAACCTGAACATGAATGCTGAACTAAGGAGGTACGAACAGAATAAGGACGGACTAAGCTAAAGACAGACGAGCTAAAGTGAAGAGCTAAAGACAAAGTGAAGAAGTGCTGAGCCAAGGTACCGAGGTGAAGCACAACCAAGACAGCAACGCGAAGGTTGAGCTACCATAACTTAGAATTTTTCACTATACATAGCTGAGCAGAACAGGTAACTAGCCGTTACCGTAGATATTAGAATTTACTGTAGATGAACAGTGACCATTGTCCACGTGGTAAAATACAGCCATTAGAAGTAGAATTGTTTCCCTATAAAAGGGAAACAACATTGGAAGTTACAGCTAACTTTAATGAATGCAAATTCTTGCAACATTCAACATGGTATCAGAGCGTCTCTAATTCATAACTACTGATTTCGCATACTCTGTTTTTCTGCAATTCTTAAAATACTTTCAAAATGACTACACCTTTCAGCCCAGCTAAATACATGAAGGCCACTTTCACCTCTGAACAAGCCTCAAGAATAGTGTGTGTTCCTAAAATTACTGATGATTCGTCCATTGTCATCACCAGCCAAAAACTTACTAGAGATAAATACCTCTCATGGTCTCGATGGGTAAAGATGTTGATCACCAGGAAAGGCAAGAAGGAATACCTATATAGGATAGTCCCTGTCCCATCTGAAACTGATGTAAACTTATGACTATGGAAGTCGAAAAACATCATGATCATGCCCTGGCTGATACATTCTATGCAACCAGACATTTCTGATGACTTTATGATGTATACTACTACAGCAGAGATTTAGGCTGCAGTCAAGGAGATGTATTCCAAGCAGGACCACATCTCAGAACAATATGAAATTGAAGCTCATCTTCATGAGCTTCAACAAGGCAACCTTGTTGTCCATAAATACTATATGTTACTTACAAAGCCGTGGCAGCAGATTGATTTGTTCAAAGCATATCAGTGATATTGTATCACTAAATAGCCACTGAACAGCCAGCAGAGGCGTCTGTGCTGGCTGTTAAATGATACTTTGCCTCTCCTTTGGTCCGAGAAGGCAAACCACTTTTAAAGACCAGCAATGCACCCTAGAGACCACAGCCAAGACCTTTTCCTGCTCGACAGAGTGTTGCCCATCTGGTCAGCAGTGCACCACGGCTTGGTGCAGTTTAGCTTGATGCGCCTACCAAGGATCAGATTACCATGTTGATTGATCTACTGAACAGACAAGGTGGCCGAGCTGATTCACACCAAGCTACTATGGCAGGCGATGTCCAGTCGAGCTCTAGCAGCTCTTGGATAATTCACTATGGAGCAATTGATTATATAACCAGTAATAGTAACCTTCTAAACTCTTATTCTATGCTTACACGAAAGTTAAAATTGCAAATGGAACTTCCTTAGAAGTTGTTGAAATAGGCTCAGAACTAATTCAAAATAGTTCTCCTAAAAGAAGTCACGCGTGTCCCTAGTCTAAGCTTCAATCTTTTATCAGTCAGTAAACTCACTACGGATAATAATTGCATGGCCTTATTCTCATCCACAAAATGTTGTTTTTAGGAAAACAAAATGAAGAGAATGATTGGCAGTGCTAAGAACGTTGCAGGACTGTACCTCCTAGAATCTGAAATCCAAGTCTTAAGTATCACAGCCGAGCTGCACAATCACTAGAAGGATTTGTACCCCAGAACTTATGTAGGGAAGATTTTGTTATGGCATGATAGACTAGGTCATCCCAATTTTGGTATCTTAAACGTTTAATGCCAAAATTGTTCATCTTGGCTGATGTTGAAAAGCTTACTTATGAGGCTTGCCAATTAGCCAAACATACTAAACAAAATTATCCTGCAAAGACATATAAGTCATCAACACCATTTTATCTAGTCTATTCTGACATATGAGGACCATCTAGAATAGCTAACATTAACGGTGCTAAATGGTTCATAACATTCTTAGATGATCACACTAGAGTAACATGGGTTTATTTATTAAAGCCTAAAAGTGATGTAGGACAAATAGTTATAAGGTACATCTCATTCATTAAAAATCAATTCGGTTGCACCATTAAAACTTTGAGGTCAGATAATGGAACTGAATACTTAGATAAAACAGTTCAAAATTTTATGATAGAAAATGGCATACACCACCAAACATTTTGAACCTATACTCTCCAACAAAATGGTGTAAACGAGAAGACAAATTGACATTTACTTGAAGTAACTAGATCTAACATGTTCAAAATGAATGTACCCAAGCAGTATTGAAGTGAGATTCTCCTTACTACTTAATAAACAGGATGTGATCTCGGAATTTTTCATTTAGAACTCCTAGAGAAATACTTATTAATCACTACCCCACATACCAAACTACACTGCCACCTAAACTATTTGGATGCATAACATATGTGCATGCTCAGCCGAGCCTTAGGGAAAAACTGGATCCCAGATCAGTTAAGTGCATTTTCTTAGGATATTCAAACTAACAAAATGGTTATAAGTGTTATTGTCCTACAAGTAAAAGAATGTTTGTTACACTTGATGTTATTGTTTGATGAAAAACACGTATTTTATAAATCTTTAAATAAAGAAAAAGATTTAAATCCCAATGAGTACATGAGAATTGTTGATAGTACTCAAACAAACTCAACTCTTCTAAGTTTAGTAATCCAACTGAGCTACCCACTGCAACTCGGCAACACAACATCTCAGGTCGGTGCGACCGATTCCCAATCTGAAATTGATCTTCCCTTAACTTCCAGAAGTCAGGAAGACATTGGAAGAGATGGCCGACCTGATCTCTGAGAACACACAGTAGTAGGTACAGAAAACACTTTAGAAGAAAGCAAAGAGTATGAATCTGAAACTAACATAGATGACAGACCCATAACCGTAAGAAAAAGAGTAAGATAATGTACAAAAAATTCCCATTTGCACTAAATACCCTATTGAAGAATACATATCTTATAATAAGATAAACCCAATTTTAAAACATTCTTATGCTCTCTTGATGATAAGACCATTCCTAACATTATAGAAGAGGCACTTAGCCAACCTGAATGGAAAAAGGCCATGCATGAAGTGATAAATGCCTTAGAAAAAATCAATCTTAGGAACTAGTTCCCAGCTCGGCAATGATAAAACCAGTTTGATGTAGATGGATATTCACTATTAAATACAATAATGATGGAAATGTGAATAAATATAAGACAAGATTAGTGGGCAAGGTATTTACAAAAACATGAGGGAGAGATTATTTAAAAACTTTTTGCACCTGTTGCTAATTTAAATAACGTAAGAGTAATTTTCACTATAGCAGTTAACCTCGACTGGGAGCTACACCAAATGGACGTAAAGAATGCATTTTTAAACGAAGACCTAGCTGAAGATGTTTATATGTGTATACTGCTAGGTTTGAATAATGAAACTAATAAAAATCAGGTCTAGAAGTTAAGAAAATCATTGTATGGACTAAAACAGTCACCTCGGACGTGGTTCAAAATGTTCACAAAAATAGTAATCGACCTGGGATTCAGACAAAGCCGTAGTGACCACACTTTATTTACCAAAATTGCAGCTCCAGTGGAGCTGACTATACTTATTGTATATGTAGATGACATCATAATAACAGGAAACGACATTAATGGTATTGATAGTATCAAAACAAAGCTATCCTAACAGTTTGATTTGAAGGACGAAGGTAAACTTAGATATTTTCTGGAAATGGAAATTGCAAGAAATAAAGATGGAATATATATATATATATATATATATATATATATATATATATTTTTGAAAGCGAATTTTATTAGTAAAAGCCCTCACTTATGGCGGAGGAAAACCATATTACAAAGAATGAAAGTATGACGATAAGTGTAGTATACGATTATCAACATCCAAAATATATATGATATGCCGCATTAAAACCTTGCCAAGTAAAACCACCCTTGTGGATAAAACCTTGGCGAAGGAAAAAGCGTACATATTTATATAAATGGAGTATTGATATGCTTGTCAGTCTGTAAAATAATAAAATACAATACAAAGACATGTCTACGTGAACCAAACAAACTGGAGTCCATGGAATGGTTGCCCCGTGATAACTGTCCGCTGTTCTTGCAGCACATAATGAAATGATGGCGGATCCAGCAAAGATGAGCCATTTTCTCGCACATGCACAAAAGGAATAAACTGCTGAGTGATGAAGCAATATGAAGCATATGAAAATTTGTGAGCCAAATCGGAATAAGATCATACCAGGCCTGCCTACACCAAATATGGCACAGGCAGCTGTAATAAAAAAATGCCAATCCATGTGGAAGACTTGTGACGCATGGAAGCAACTTATCTGCTGCGATGTAGACCTCGTGCCAGCATGCATAAATCCGCAAAAATCATGGTAAAGATATAGGGGTTGTAAAGCAATCCATGCAGTATGGATACCAAGCATCAAAAGAAATAAATAAAAGTAACATCGAGGAGTGTCTGGGACAAAATGAACGAAGATCATACTAGGCCTGCCTGCCCCAGTTAGGGAGCAGGCAGAGATTGCAAAAAGTTGCCAATCCATTTGGAAGACAGTAGCTTAAGGAACTCGTAAATTTGCTGAAGAGAGATCCAAAGTTATGGCACTACGGACAAGCAATGGTAGACTATTGTGCGAATATGTTTGTGTTTGTGGGAACCTCATCGCATGCTGAGCTAGATAATGTGCCACCATGTTTGCTTCTTTATATACATGAACATATTCGAGGTCATGCTGGTGCAATAAGGTGGTAATTCCCAAAAACTGGTTGCGGCTGCTTTAGTCTTGTGATCAATTGTGCACAGTCTGATTCTAGGATAATAGTGCGATAGAGAGGAAGGAAATGTAGCAATCCAAACACCGCAGTCTGAATCTCAGCTATGAGTGGAGGACAATACGGAAGCCAAAAGGAAACTGCAGCCACACAGACTCCAAGGTGATTACGCAAGACTGCTCCACCGGAGGCATTGCGACGGCCAACTGATGCATCAATATTCAACTTTAGCCTACCAGAGGGCGGCGTTTGCCATCGGACTATTTGAAGACAGGGGGATTGTATGCTTGGAACCCACGACAAACGTAAAGGAGGCCCTGCCGCAAGTTTTGATCCTTTCATATATTTAGCCCACATGTCAATATCATAGTGGATGGATGCCCGAAGTGCTGCAGGAGAGAATGATGTCGAAGTCCCATATAGTAGTGCTGTATAGGCACGCCATGAATTGAAGATCACAATAGCCGGGACTATAATTTTTAAAACTCCAAAAAGTGAGGAAAACGATGAACGATACCACCAAGAGAGCAAGTATTGCCGCAGGGGCAGGGAGTTTGGCGAAGGGCAGCGTAACTCAGTTGAAAAAAATTCCAAATTGTCCGAATTGGGCGGCAATATATGAAAATGTGGTCCACCGTTGTAGAGTGTTGTTTACAAAATGGACATTGCGTGGGCCGAGCCGTAGAATACTTGCGGATATAATCCTCAAAAGGTAACGCGTTATGGAAAATGCGCCATAACAATAATTTGGTGGTAGGATAATGATGTTCATACCAGATAAATTTAGCAGAGAGTAATGTGGGGCTTGCAACACGGCAACAATCATAAGCAGATTTTAAAGTAAACTCTCCGAACACCGACGGCGTCCATGTGAGGTGGTGTCCAGAGCCCTCCGTCTGAGCAGTGCAGTGAGGATGAATTTTACAAATGAGCTTCCAAACTGGTGAGTCCGGAAGGCGCGGGCGATAATCACCTCGAGTGCCATATTTTACCCGCATATATTTACTCCATAATGTATCCTGGCGATGATATGACCACCATATACGACTGTGATATGCCAGCTATAAACTATTGAGATTGCGCAGCCCTAAGCCACCTTCGTCAACTGGCATCGTGATGGAAGACCAAGAAACCCAATGATACCGATTACCCCAATAAAAGGATGACATTCTCCTTTCAATGACTTTAATAACAGACTTGGGCAAACCTCCTGTGGCTAGAATATGCAGTGGGAGAGATGCAATTACTGAGCGTAAAAGCACCAAGCGGCCTGCTGCTGATAGAAGACGTGAATGCCAGCCTTGTAAGCGAGCATCAATATGCTGCAGTAGGGTTGTACAATATCTTGCACGATTGATACCCTTATGCAAATATGATCCAAGATACCAGAATGGTAAAACAGTGCTCCGCATGCCTAATATTGTCTCAAAAGAGCGACATTGATGAGTGGAAATGTTTATTGATGGTATGAAACTACTCTTTTGGAAGTTTATTTTTTGTCCTGATGCAGTTTTATACTAAGATAGAAAAGAATGAAACCTCCGTAAGTTGCGTTTTGTACCACGTAAAAAAATCAGCAAATCATCTGCATATACCAAATGAGTGATGGTAAATGGTACGCGGCCCAGACGAAACGGCTGGAGATCTCCAGAGTCAACTAAATGTTTGATCCCCCTGCTAAAACCCTCAGAGGACAGAATGAATAGTAGTGGGGACAGTGGGTCACCTTGCTTGACACCTCTGTACGGCCTGAAGGATGCCGAAGGTTGGCCATTAATCAAAACCGATAGTGTAGTAGCACGCAAGTGATTTAGAATGAGGCGAATGAAGAAGGGGGAGAAACCGAATTGCTGCAGCAACAATTCCAAGTACTCCCAGCTAACCCGGTCAAAAGCTTTCATCATATCCAATTTTAAACATAACTGGGACCCACCTTTATCAAGCATATGAACCATCTCTCGTGCCATAAGAACTTGGGAAGAAATATCCTGCCCAGGCAAGAAGCCTGTCTGTTCTGGAGAAATTAATTTAGGCAGCAAGGTGCTTAAACGCGTAGCAATTATCCGTGTACATGCTTTACTCAGAAAATTCGTCAAACAAATAGGACGAAAGTCGCTGAAAGTTTGTGGAGACCGAGTCTTGGGGATTAAAGTAATCAAAGCACTCGCCATGACTAATGGTGAGGTACCCCAAGAAAAAATTCCTGCACAGCTTTGATCACATCGGAATGTATAACTGTCCAACAAGAGCGATAAAAATGTCCATGAAATCCATCCGGTCCTGCCGCACTCTGTGAGTCTAACTGCCATACTGCATCCTTAACCTCGGCTGCCGATGGTAAGCGCGTTAGCATAAGATTATCCTGGGCTGTTATTAGACATGGTATATGTGATAAAATAGACGAATGATTTTGTGTAGCTTCCCGAGCGAATAAGCCTGTATAAAAAGAAACTGCCTCGGACATTATATCTGCGGATGATGTTAGTACTACTCCAGTTGATGAGTGTATTTGTTGTATACGGAGATTAGCTCTTCGTCCTTTAACAATAGAATGGAAATACCGGGTATTTGCGTCACCCTCCTTAAGCCCTTTTACCCGCGCTTTTTGCTTCCAGAAATGTAGCTCATAAGCAGATGCTTGCCGGTATTCAGCTTTGGCACGTTGATATGCCTCACGCGTCACCTCAGTTGGGTCTGTTTCCCAACTAGACTCAGCATGATTAAGATGGGTTTCTGCATGCCGAAGATTGGTGAATATATTACCAAATATATCTTTATTCCATCGTTGAATGTCACGTCGCAGTGAGAATAACTTTGAGTAAAATCCATGCATACCTCCTGTAGTTGGATAGGACAACCATGCATGATGCATGTAAGAATGAAAGTCTGGATGAAGTAGCCAGGAATCCAAGAAACGAAAAGAGCGTGGGCCAGATGTTGTAGCAAGCCGATAGACAAATAAAAGTGGGGAATGGTCCGAAGTAACTCGTGGAAGATGCGTTAATTGCATGTCTTCAAATACATCTTGAAAATCTGAGTTTGTAAACAACCAGTCTAATCTACGACGAACTGTAGGATCTGCAAGGCACCACTAGAAGGGGGGGGTTGAATAGTGGGTGCGGAAAATGTGGTTTTTAAAATTTCTTTAAACCAAAAACCCAACTTCTGAAAACAGTTTCTGTTTTCAGGACCAGTTTTAAAACATTTTGAAAACTAGGTTGTAGGCCTTCAAAAATTCTGAAATTTGGAGAGAACTTATACTCAGATGTTATGAGTATCTCCTAAAAATTTCAGATTTAAATTCAACCTCTAACCCCTTGAAAATTCGTTGGTGGTCAGATTGCGCAAATCTGCCAGAACCGATACACTGATTTGAAAATTTAGTTCCTATTTGTACACAATTCCAAATGCTCTGAAAATTTAACCACTAACCACTTATATGTTATATTTAAATGGGTTGAAACAGTTTTGAAAAATTCTTTTGGGAAGTTAGTCAAATATGATCAAAGTCTCAACCTTTACAAGCCTGAAAATCAGACTGCACTAGTCCCAGAACTTTGGCCATTTGAATGACTTATACTTGTCCAAAAGGGTTGAAACTTGCGCCAAAAGAACCCTAGAACGTGTGGTTATATTTTCTGAAAGTTTCGTAATTTTTGAAATTCGTTTACTATTTTTACGAACGTGATTAAAAACAGTAAACAGTGCTGAAACAGAAAATCAGTGCTGAAAGTAAATGACACCAAGAATTTTATACTGGTTCGGTTATCAACAACCTACTCCAGTCTTCAAGGAACACCTTCCTTGGTTCACACTAATCACACAACTCAAAAACACCTTACCACAGGGTTGATGGAGTTACACACCAACTCCAACCCTTTACAAACCTTGTATGTTCAATACAATGTGCACGAACACCACCACCTCGCAAGAATGAAGATTGATCACACCTTGATCAATCTTGTACAAAGATATATGAATGGTGGTTTCTATGAAGCCTATTCAAGATTGAAAGAATATGAATACAATAGGCTTACAAGAAGAAAGAAAGAAAGAGAGAATGTAGAAGAAGAACTAGGCTTTTTGATCTCTTTTGAATGCAATGCTTGTTCTTGTTTTTGTTTGCTCTCCTCTTCCTTCTTTTAATTGTGGCAGCCGTCCCCCTAGGGCTTTCTCCCCTCTTGAAAATTGTCTTTTAAGTCCTTGAGAGAGTGTAAGACATCATGGTGACAATGCTTTGCTTACTTGGCATCATTCTATTGGATCATCATTTAGTCATTGCTTACTTGGCACCTCCTTATTGGCTCAATGTTGTCATCAAGATGACATGGAAAAAATCTGAGATTAACACTTTAAACATGTGCCAATATCAATCATAAAATTATTTCCATAATGCATAAGATTGTCACATAAATTGCAAGACAAAAAAATCTCACAAAATTCTCCTAGAATTCGCCCATTAAGTGACATTGCCATGCTGAATTTTCAGCATGTGCATCATCCAATTTTATTCAAAATAATGCCAAATTTGATTTGATTTTTCTTTAAAAAATGAATCACCAACTTATGGTAATTGTTCCTATCACATGAGAAATGGATATAGACACTTTTAAGACCATACATTCGGCCACACATGCTGAAAAATTTCAGCATGTGTGATATGTAAAATATCACACTTTTATTAATTTGAATAATATTCAAATCACTTCCATAATTCCTTCACTTAATCCTTTAATGAAAATTGACAAAATATGTTATCTTGGTGACCAAAAATTCGGCCAAGGCAAGTGTAGTATGCTGAGATTTTTAGCATGTGACATAAGAGAGGTATATGTTGAATACTTACCTTTTGTAGCTTCTCTCTTTGATTCATCAACATTGTATGATTGATTCTTGACCAATCAACATGCCAACAAGGCTCCACATTTGATCCAACTCAGCTGTATAGGCGTTTATGAAAGTGTATATACATGTGCTGAAATTTATTTTTGCTAACTTTGTAAAATAGTGCACATTTAATAATACACACATGTTATATTCCAATCAGCCCTTAATTTAATTTTCTAGAACACTTTAAGATGTATATTATATGTAAAAAGTGTCTAGATACGTGCCACATCATGTTCAAGAAAAACGTTCCATGTCAAGTGCGTAGAAAACCGAATTTTCGATATTTATCGATTACCCGATTTTTCTCTAATTTAAATTCCAACTTTTGCACATGCTATATATATTATGTTATACATAATATATATATAATATATACTTTAATTTTCAGCACTTGGCTGATTTAAAGTGGTACCATAAACATGTGACAAAAATAAAATTGGAATCTTCACATTTTGGCCTAAATGTGGAGTAATTTGTGTGTGCCAACATGGAAAGTATTTTTGTCTCAATATACAGTGTATGGCACGAAATTTTTAATGAATTTTGATGTATATGGGCTGGCCATTTATTTATGGCAAGTACGTGACACGTTGGCGAAGTTTCGGTATCGCTCGATACGACAAATTTTGGTTTAGAACCTTTTTATCGTGTCGTATTTAATTTGTCATCACCATATCTTATATCAAATGATATAAGATCTGAATATACTCATAAATATGAGTTAAGTATAGTGGTGTGACGTAAACGTACGTTCGTAAGACATATAACGTGTCGATAGTACGTTGGAATACATGTGTATGTGCCTTTTATAAAAAATCTGAAAATATAGTATATATATATATATAAAAGGCGTGTGGAATTAATGTGGGGAGGAGGAGAAGACTTTCCTTCCATAGCCATGTTGCCTTTGTGCCTTTTCCAAATGCATCTTCCTTTAATGAACTACTTAGTTTATTAAACTAAGTACTTCACTTAATGAACTACTTTAGTTCATTAATTGTGGCACCTGAAAATAGTATAAACTCAACAAATGTTCGCCATATGATGTAAGCTTTAACGCTTCATGGCTCGTTAGTACGGCAACATAATATGTAAGCTAAATAAGGCAAGTAATGTCAAGTTATCATGCACACATGTCTATATATCATGCACGTTTTAGCTTATGCTCATTTTTGTGCACATTTAAATCATGCATTTGAAAATCACTCAAACCCCTTTTTCTCTACAATCTCCCCCTTTTGATGATTTTCAAAATAACTAGTGTACATGATTTAAGTGCTATCTCTCCCCCTTGTATCGTGCACATATTTGAAATTTGAATTTCGAATTTCAAATCCGGCTCCCCCTTGATTTGTGCAATTAAGATCAATTAGTCTCTCTCTCCCCCTTAAATCATTTCTCTCTCCCCCTTAAATCATGCTTTCTCTCCCCCTTTATTTTGGAAAGCAAATCAAAAGATGACTGTAAAGATGAAGAAAAGAAAAATCATGCATTTCGTATACGTGCTTTCGTAAGGGTTATTTATTTAACCCTTTGAAAATGTTCCTTTTGGTACCCACATTTGGGTGACCTTTCTAGGTCTTCCAAAAGGTGAGAAAGGTGATGAAAATACAACATAGTATCCGTTGGGGGCAAATGCGTTTGGCCTTTGGCCAAGAATCCCATCATGCATATAGTATGGTTTTCGTTTTTGGTTTGCATGCACGGGGAGTGATCTAGATGCATTTTTATGATATGAATGTCGCATATGCATCAGTGGCTTTCTATATGGCATGTGATTTCTCTTTGTATGATAAAAAGCACGATGTGATGAGATAAATGGTGTACTAGTCTTCTTCTCATATTTATACGGCACATAATTATACTTCGTATGAGATGAAGAAGAGATATCACGAGATGTGGGGAGAGGGGGTTTTTGCTTTATTTTAGGTGCTACGTATGCCTTTGATGTGTCTACTTTCTTAGACAAAACAAACTTGGATGGTTTAGATGATGCTTCGTTTGTCTCGCTGTATCCTAATCCAGTTTTATCACTGTCATGTTTTTGTGATAAAATAATGCGATCTAGAATGTTGGATCCCGTATCAAATTGTTTCATCATTTTCTCTAGTTCGGTATTCCTTGATTTCAAGTTTGAAATCTTGGATTTCATTTCAGTGTTCTCGGATGTCAATGATGAAATTTCAGACCTTAATGAATTTATGATGCAAGACGACTCTTCTTTTGAATCATTTAATTGAGCGACAAGATTTTCGTTAGAAGATTCTAACATCTTCTTGTCTTCAATTAATTGCTTCTTTTGTTTTGCAAGAGTTCTAGCAAACTTATGTAATTCAAGATATTCAACATATAAATCATCATAAGATAGTTCAGAATCCGAGTCAGAATCAGAATTTACCTCATTTTCAAATAGTGGAGGCATTTGGCTTGGCATACCTTCTTGATCGGTTTTGTCGCTAGTGGTTGCCATCTCACTAAGATCGTTGGATCCTTTTGTTGTGAGTGTTCCTGCGCTCTGATACCAATTGTAGGATCTGCAAGGCACCACTAGAAGGGGGGGGTTGAATAGTGGGTGCGGAAAATGTGGTTTTTAAAATTTCTTTAAACCAAAAACCCAACTTCTGAAAACAGTTTCTGTTTTCAGGACCAGTTTTAAAACATTTTGAAAACTAGGTTGTAGGCCTTCAAAAATTCTGAAATTTGGAGAGAACTTATACTCAGATGTTATGAGTATCTCCTAAAAATTTCAGATTTAAATTCCACCTCTAACCCCTTGAAAATTCGTTGGTGGTCAGATTGCGCAAATCTGCCAGAACCGATACACTGATTTGAAAATTTAGTTCCTATTTGTACACAATTCCAAATGCTCTGAAAATTTAACCACTAACCACTTATATGTTATATTTAAATGGGTTGAAACAGTTTTGAAAAATTCTTTTGGGAAGTTAGTCAAATATGATCAAAGTCTCAACCTTTACAAGCCTGAAAATCAGACTGCACTAGTCCCAGAACTTTGGCCATTTGAATGACTTATACTTGTCCAAAAGGGTTGAAACTTGCGCCAAAAGAACCCTAGAACGTGTGGTTATATTTTCTGAAAGTTTCGTAATTTTTGAAATTCGTTTACTATTTTTACGAACGTGATTAAAAACAGTAAACAGTGCTGAAACAGAAAATCAGTGCTGAAAGTAAATGACACCAAGAATTTTATACTGGTTCGGTTATCAACAACCTACTCCAGTCTTCAAGGAACACCTTCCTTGGTTCACACTAATCACACAACTCAAAAACACCTTACCACAGGGTTGATGGAGTTACACACCAACTCCAACCCTTTACAAACCTTGTATGTTCAATACAATGTGCACGAACACCACCACCTCGCAAGAATGAAGATTGATCACACCTTGATCAATCTTGTACAAAGATATATGAATGGTGGTTTCTATGAAGCCTATTCAAGATTGAAAGAATATGAATACAATAGGCTTACAAGAAGAAAGAAAGAAAGAGAGAATGTAGAAGAAGAACTAGGCTTTTTGATCTCTTTTGAATGCAATGCTTGTTCTTGTTTTTGTTTGCTCTCCTCTTCCTTCTTTTAATTGTGGCAGCCGTCCCCCTAGGGCTTTCTCCCCTCTTGAAAATTGTCTTTTAAGTCCTTGAGAGAGTGTAAGACATCATGGTGACAATGCTTTGCTTACTTGGCATCATTCTATTGGATCATCATTTAGTCATTGCTTACTTGGCACCTCCTTATTGGCTCAATGTTGTCATCAAGATGACATGGAAAAAATCTGAGATTAACACTTTAAACATGTGCCAATATCAATCATAAAATTATTTCCATAATGCATAAGATTGTCACATAAATTGCAAGACAAAAAAATCTCACAAAATTCTCCTAGAATTCGCCCATTAAGTGACATTGCCATGCTGAATTTTCAGCATGTGCATCATCCAATTTTATTCAAAATAATGCCAAATTTGATTTGATTTTTCTTTAAAAAATGAATCACCAACTTATGGTAATTATTCCTATCACATGAGAAATGGATATAGACACTTTTAAGACCATACATTCGGCCACACATGCTGAAAAATTTCAGCATGTGTGATATGTAAAATATCACACTTTTATTAATTTGAATAATATTCAAATCACTTCCATAATTCCTTCACTTAATCCTTTAATGAAAATTGACAAAATATGTTATCTTGGTGACCAAAAATTCGGCCAAGGCAAGTGTAGTATGCTGAGATTTTTAGCATGTGACATAAGAGAGGTATATGTTGAATACTTACCTTTTGTAGCTTCTCTCTTTGATTCATCAACATTGTATGATTGATTCTTGACCAATCAACATGCCAACAAGGCTCCACATTTGATCCAACTCAGCTGTATAGGCGTTTATGAAAGTGTATATACATGTGCTGAAATTTATTTTTGCTAACTTTGTAAAATAGTGCACATTTAATAATACACACATGTTATATTCCAATCAGCCCTTAATTTAATTTTCTAGAACACTTTAAGATGTATATTATATGTAAAAAGTGTCTAGATACGTGCCACATCATGTTCAAGAAAAACGTTCCATGTCAAGTGCGTAGAAAACCGAATTTTCGATATTTATCGATTACCCGATTTTTCTCTAATTTAAATTCCAACTTTTGCACATGCTATATATATTATGTTATACATAATATATATATAATATATACTTTAATTTTCAGCACTTGGCTGATTTAAAGTGGTACCATAAACATGTGACAAAAATAAAATTGGAATCTTCACATTTTGGCCTAAATGTGGAGTAATTTGTGTGTGCCAACATGGAAAGTATTTTTGTCTCAATATACAGTGTATGGCACGAAATTTTTAATGAATTTTGATGTATATGGGCTGGCCATTTATTTATGGCAAGTGCGTGACACGTTGGCGAAGTTTCGGTATCGCTCGATACGACAAATTTTGGTTTAGAACCTTTTTATCGTGTCGTATTTAATTTGTCATCACCATATCTTATATCAAATGATATAAGATCTGAATATACTCATAAATATGAGTTAAGTATAGTGGTGTGACGTAAACGTACGTTCGTAAGACATATAACGTGTCGATAGTACGTTGGAATACATGTGTATGTGCCTTTTATAAAAAATCTGAAAATATAGTATATATATATATATAAAAGGCGTGTGGAATTAATGCGGGGAGGAGGAGAAGACTTTCCTTCCATAGCCATGTTGCCTTTGTGCCTTTTCCAAATGCATCTTCCTTTAATGAACTACTTAGTTTATTAAACTAAGTACTTCACTTAATGAACTACTTTAGTTCATTAATTGTGGCACCTGAAAATAGTATAAACTCAACAAATGTTCGCCATATGATGTAAGCTTTAACGCTTCATGGCTCGTTAGTACGGCAACATAATATGTAAGCTAAATAAGGCAAGTAATGTCAAGTTATCATGCACACATGTCTATATATCATGCACGTTTTAGCTTATGCTCATTTTTGTGCACATTTAAATCATGCATTTGAAAATCACTCAAACCCCTTTTTCTCTACACGAACATGACCTAGACCTCTGCCATCAGCCCAAGTGAATCTAGACCCCTGATATGACGGTGCCATAAGTGCACAAGTCTCGATACAGTCATTAAAATCCTGCAAGGTAGTCAACGAAGGATGGGAACGGCCCCTATGGTCATCAAGCTCCCGAAATGTATTAAAATCACCACCAATTAACCAGGGAAGAGCAGATAAGCCTGCGAAGTCACATAAGGAGTTCCAAAGGGGCCGACGTAACGAAGACATGTGCTTCGCATACACAACCGAAAAAACGAACGTGAACTGCAGTGGAAGAAATAGTAGGGTAAAATGTACAACTTGATCTTGATCCTGTGTAGCTAGCAAACGATATTCTGAGTCACGCCAGAAAACCCAAATTCTTTCAGACTGAGAAGCATAACTACTGTTAAATCCAAGACGCAAACCATACGTATCAATATGTGAAGAAGCATATTTAGGTTCTATAATAGCAAGTAAATGCAAGCGATGTTCCATAATTAAATGTCGTAACCGTTGTAAGGAGGCACGCATGCCTCGGATATTCCAAATTAATGTATTCATTAAGGAAGAGTGGAAGCACTTCCCTGGACTGCATGTGATGCACTGCGTGTGAGTATAGTGGAAGGCGGTAATGGTGGCAAATCTTTTCATGCACGGCGTTTCCTTCGTGGAACTACTTGTACAAATTCAGTTTCTTCTGATGTCTCCTGAAGGCGTGAAATTAAAATCTCTTCATCCAGAGATGGAGTCATTAATTGTATACGACGAGTGACATCTGCTGGCACATCCGTTAAGTCTGTAGCTGCACCTTCTGCGGGTATCTCCGTGTCCGAAGAATGGTCATATTCGGATTGCAGCTGATTAGCTTGGAGCGGAAGGTCAGGAGCATCACAGAATATTTCTGCTGGGGTGTCAGCCTCATGCAGTTCATTGGATGGGGGATGCATTGGATCCTGCGAAGGTGCCATAAATGATGGATCAATTACTTGTGGCTCAGCCGCAGGCTTCTTTTTAACGGGTGTCCAGCGTTTAGCTTTTGAACGAGGTGGAGGCGGCGGCGGTGGTGGAGGAATAGTCGAGGCAGAAGCGGTAGCACATGTCCCAGATGCATGTCCTAATCGGCGACATGTAGTGCAAAACATTGGAAGATCCTCATATATTACCTATTGTAGAATATATCTATTCTTTGCCTGCAAATAAATCTTCTGCGGAAGTTCCTGAGATACATCTACCTCAACACAAATGCGAGCAACAGAAGGTCGTAGTCCTTCGGACGTGGCCACATCTAATTTGATGGGCATACCAATTGGCCGAGCAACCTCAAAAAGTGCCTCCCGACGATGCAAATGAATCGGAAGGCCAGGAAATGCAACCCATATAGGGACGATTGGAACATCTGCTGTAGGATCAAAATCAACGGTTTATTTGGTAATGCGTATATGGCAACCCGAAATATGCCAAGAACGTCTATAGAAACACCTGAGATAATCTGCTTCATTGCGAAAATTTAACAGGATATGTGCGTGATCAAGTATGGTAATTCGCAAATCATGATGAAAACCAATCTTTTCAAAAACCTCACGAATAACTTTCAATGATGGGCGTCCATACCAAAAAGTACCTACCAAGGCGTATTTGAATGGAGCTGCTAAGGCATCAATCTCAGAGTCTGGAAATGAGACCAGGGGGATACCTTTGTAACGTGATACTGTCTTGGGAGAAATGTCTATTTGGCATGAGGACTGCGATCCGGAAACAACTGCGGCAAACGATGGCGCAGTCATGTGATCGTCAACGCGAGTAAAGATGAATGCTTTCCGGGTAAAACAAACAGCAAGACAGATTTTTAGTGAAACGGTATTCAGTTAATAATGAAAAGAAGAATCTTTCCAGCGGCTGCGGCTCACGCTGCAGATTGCCTGCGATCGCCGTTCTTCATCGCGCTCCACTCCCGAATATATATATATATATATATATATATATATATATATATATATATATATATATATGTAGCGCCCCGCACCCGACCTCGTCCGGATACGGTGCACCCGCCGTACTTCACTGAGGAGAGTACAAGGCGTCATGCATAACATGCGAACATCCATAACATAAGTCGTGGACGCCCAAGCTAACATTCAACATGGTAGTAAAATTTAGGCAGAATTAAAACTTTTCAAATCAAACATGCATCACTAATTTACTAAGTTCCCAAAGGTAGTAGTCCCACAAAATAACATAACTGAAATCCAGAGAGTTCAAACATAGTCATGATACAAAACGTCTTGGCAGCACAAAAGTCCTTAAGCTTAGCTCTCTTCATATCTTCTCGCCTATGGATAAGGTACCCTCGGCTCATCCTCGATCCATTCTATCTTGGCATTATCTGGCTCTAGGGGGAAAAATAAAGTGTGAGTGATAAAAATCACCCAACAAGAATACAATAAACTACCATGAAATACGTAAAGAATCATAACATGAATGTATTACCCCAAAAACCTCAAATAATCATAATTCATACCTGATCTTGGGTCCTGGACTTACTTGACGTTCGGCTTAAGCATGTTTTTAGGGAATGCTATACCATACCTGATCTTGGATTCTGAACTTACTTGGCGTTTGGTTTAAGCATGTTTTTAGGTAATGCTATACCAATAATAACTTATAACCATTAACTGTAACATGCAACATGTACTCATGATCGTGAATTATGCAAGATGCGATGCATAATGTCATGTCATGTCAAAACATCATTTTGGTCCCACAAAGTAACATGTCGTAAAAACAGAGTGTCAGATCAATTAACCCCGGATCTGAGCGGGTCTAGAACATATCATCAGACCAATTAACCCCGGGCCTGAACGGGTCCAGAACAGATATCAGATCAATTAACCCTGGATCTAAACGGGTCCAGAACAGATATCAGATCAATTAACCCCGGATCTGAACGGGTCTAGAACAGATATCAGATCAATTAACCCCAGATCTGAACGGGTCCAGAACAGATATCAGATCAATTAACCCCGGATCTGAACGGGCCCAGAACAGATATGAGATCAATTAACCCCGGATCTGGAGTCGGGTTAGTCGCATGCTTGGTTGGCAAAGGAATCATGAAGCTTTCTTTAAAAACATGGCACCGTAAAAACTTTTCATGCATAACAAAAACATAGCTACTTATAAAACTTGCTTGCATCATAAAATCCATGAAAATCAGTTTGATGATCATGCGTGATACATGCAGTGATATGCAATGCAAGTCATGACATGGATAATCGTATGTATTCCTCATAACATGTCAACATGCATGAATTTGGAAGCTAAATACTTCCATACTTTTACTTCGTATTCATGGGGCGGTTAAGCTAACCAAATAGGTTCATTTCCCTGATATTTTGTCACAAATACATTTGGTGGAATCTTAGATACATGTCGTAAAAATTTCAGATTATTTCGATAATCATAAAGGGGTTCATTTGATTAATTTCCGAAATGGGTTAGATGCTAAAACTGATCTGACCTATTTTACCAAAAATTCAATTGCGGCAAATCCGTGCTTTGTTTTTCAGAAATTCCAACTTTCACAAGCCATAAACATGTGGAACTAGTATCCTACCGAAATTTAGCCTATTTTCGTATCTCTAAGTCCCCTTTCTAAGTCTAGAAAGTCGTTGCCAAACTTCGGGTTGGTTCCAGTGATTACAGATGAGCAGTTTGACTAATTAATTCATATAAAATAATCCAGAACTTGTTTTACCAAAATTCTAGTTGGCGTGTTCACTACACTCCTAGGATTATTACCATGCCAAAAATTAGCTTTATTGGTCATCTACAAGGTCTCTTTTCAAGCCAACCAAAAGAGGCTACAACTCTTCTCAGTTTCCGTTTTTCAAGTCTGACCAGTCTTACCAAATATTTTATTAAAAATTAACCATAACTTATTTTACCAAAATTCCAACTCTCATCTCTGCTACACTCATGGGAATAGCTCTGTGCCAAAAATAAGATTTATTGAAGGTCCACAAGGTCCTCTTGTAATTCGTTGAAACCAGTGATCAATTCTGCCCAGCTCCAGAATTTTCTACTGGAGCAGTTTTACCGCATAATTTCTTAAAAATAATCCTTAGCTTATTTTAAAAAAATTCCAACTCTCACTTGGGCTACACTCGTAAGGCTAACTTTATACCAAAAATTAGCTTCATTGAAGGTCTGTAAGGTCAGTTCTTAGACCATCTAAAATGTCGCTCTATTCTGTCCACTTCCAGTGGTTTGCTATTTTGTCATCTATCCAAGTCAAATGTCCATGTCTTCACTCAATACTTTGGGCCGAAACTTGTGTGTTGCCTTAACCATATTTTACCACACATATTCAAGCATGCATTCATATTCAAGAGTCATCTTAACCTAAACTTACCAACAATCTCATAAAGCTCCTAGCTTTCATATGTATTCTTTCCTTGGGACCTTTTGTGTTACATTCACAAGTCAATCTTGTCTAGACCTACTTAGGTGAACCTTATTTCACTCTAGGTCAGCCTTATTTCATATAGCATATAGGAAAAGACTTCATCTTTAAAGGAATAAATCATATGCAAGGCATTGTTCTTAGGGAATCACTAAGATATAGTCTCAACTTAAGACATTCAAATAAAGATCATATCTTAAGAACTTCTAAGCATTCAAGTCACAAACTCTTTAAATAAATCATGAGAGATCATTGTATACTTGCCTCTTCAAGCTAAAGCTCTTGTCTTTGCTTGGTTATGGAGTGAGTTGAGTTGAAATCCTTCTCCTTCCTTACCTTGAGCATACGGTTTTGATGGAAATGAAAGGAAAAGATTAGTCTTTATTCAATAGAGGAAATAGGATAGGTTTGAGGTCTAGAGCTTTACCAAAATGAGCGAATGGAGATGCAAGCACCTCAATATAACACCACCTAGGAAAGTTGAAGGCTTTCACCTATTTAACCCATGGATGTCACGATTTTGATGTGAAGGATTCATGTTAGCTTCATTATTCACCAAAACAAGAATTCACTTAAGGAAGCTTGGAACAAGACTTACCTAGATGTCTTCTTGAGTCTTGAAAGTGAAGTTGAACTTCTATCCTTCAAGATGAAGGGGCCGAAATCTTTGTGGTGATGGGAGGAGGGAATTTTTGCTAAGTGTTGCTCTTGCTTGAATGTGTCTTGAGAGGAGTCTCAAGATGACAAGAAGGTAGATGTTTCTAGAAGGGTTTTAAATCAAAACATGCTAGGGGTGGACGGTTTGGAGGGAGAAGTAGGAGGGTTAGGGTTCTCATGAGTGTTAATCAAGGTTCGGTTAGTAATAACATTGGTTACTTTATTCCAACTATGGTTACTTTAGTGCTAACCCAAGTTACTTTATCAAATCATGGTTATCTTAACCTTGGTTTAAGGGAAAAAGTGACCATGGTAGGATTTAAAAATCCTCCAGGTCTAAACACTAAGGGGCGGTTTTGGTTGGGGTCTTTATGGCCTCAACCATACTACCTCTTTTTTTAATGAGTTGTCTTACTTGTTCCTTAAATGCATGTCTACTTTATTTTCTATTTATTCTTTGCATAATAACTTCTTGTCTTAATGGTGTAGTAGACTTTAAGTAATTATTTTAACTAATAAAATTGGCTAGAGAATTCTAGGATCCTTTACATGTCTTGGACGAATTTTTGGCTTCTTGGGCAACTTGATATTTCTTGTAATTTTAATTCATGTACTATATTGTTTTCTTTATTTTATCATATTCTAAGATTAGCATATGTATGTATACATACATATACACGCCATGTGTAATATATATATATATATATATATATATATATATATATATATATATATATCCTCCTATGTATACGCATGTAGGTATTTATACATTTTGTACACATATATCATATACACGCACATACATACATAGTGGTGTGTATGGTTCATATAACTCTATATTTCATGTACTACTTTCTTGAAGTTTCCCTTATTTAATTTGGCTTGGTATCATCTACATAATAATTAAGTAAAGAGGGTTAAGTCGACTTAAGTAACACGCGCTAAAAGAAATTGTCACTTTCATTCCGTCTCTTATTCATAGTTTTCACGTACATGATCGTTGGGGTACAACAATATATATCCCAAAGAAAATATATTTTAGACCTTCTCAAGGAAACTGGTCTGCTCGGTTGCAAACCAACAAGCACACCAGTAGAGTCCAGACACAAGCGTAGACAATAGTGGGACTATACCCCCAACCAATAAACTGTGCTATCAAAATTTAGCTGGAAAATTAATATTTCTGTCTCATACTCGGCCTCACACCCGCTGTGCATTAAGCATTGTTTCACATTTTATGCACAGTCCTACTAATGAACACCACCAAGCTACCTTAAGAATTCTCAGGTATCTGATGAATGCCTCATAAAAAGGATTGTATTTCAAGAAGAGTGCAGAAAGAAGTATAAAGATCTTCACAGACGCAGACTGGGTTGGATCAAAAGTTGACATGAGATCAACAACTAGGTACGGAGCCTTTCTCTGGGGAAACTTAGTTACTTGACGAAGCAAGAAGTAACCCGTAGTGTCCAAAAACAGTACAGAAGCAGAGCTGAGGATCCTTGCACTAGGAATTTGTGAAGAAATTTGGATTAGACGAGTACTCGACGATCTCCACATCAAGACAAGTTTATCCATCAAAGTCTTCGGGGCTAGTGTCTCTGCAATAAGTATGGCAAAGAACCCAGTTCAGCACGATAGATCAAAACATGCAAAAATTGATAGACATTTTATACGAGAAAAATTAGAAGGAAAGGAGGTCATCCTGATACATGTTCTCACCAAAAATCAAATAACTGACATTCTTACAAAGCCTCTTTCAACAAATTTTTTCAATACTTGATGTCCAAGCCTGGTTTTGGTATGAATATATACAATTAAGATTGAGGGAGAGTGTAGAAATAAGTCCAGTAGAGGTGTGCTGAGGTGAGCTGGAATGGGCCGACCTGAACAAAGTAAGTGGAGAAAGTGACGCTGACTGGTCGAAGTGACCAAGTTAGTCATCCGAGTTGACCTGAACATGAGTGCTGAAATGAGGAGGCATGAACAGAGGACGGACTAGGCTAAAGGCAGACGTGCTAAAGTGAAGAGCTAAAGACAAAGTGAAGAAGTGCTGAGCAGAGGTACCGAGGTGAAGCACAAGCAATGCAGCAACGCTACGGCCGAGCTGCCATATTTAGTCTTGTAAATATTTTATCTTAGAATGTGTATTGTACATAATTGACCAGAACAGATAACTAGCCATTACTGTAGACGTTAGAAATGTAGGATCTGCAAGGCGCCACTAGAAGGGGGGTTGAATAGGTGGTGCGGAAAGTGTGGTTTTTAAAATTTGTTTAAACCTAAACAACTCAACTTCTGAAAACAGATTCTGTTTTCAGGACCAGTTTTAAAACGTTTTTATAACCAGGTTATAGGTCTCCAAAAATTCTGAAATTTTGAGAGAACATAGCCTCAGATGTTATGAGGGTCCCCTAAAATTTTCAAATTAAATTTCAACATTTAACCCCTTCAAAAACCGTTGGTGATCAGATTGCGCGAATCTGCCAGAAACGGTAGACGGTTTTGAAAAATTTATTCCTATTTGTGTGTAAGTCCAAATGCTCTGAAACTTTAACCACTAACTCCTTATATATTATAATTAAGTGGGTTGAAATATTTTTGCAAAATTCTTTTGGGAAATAGGTCAATTACAATCAAAGTCTCAACCTTTGCAAGTCTGAGAATCAAACTGCACTAGTCTCAGAACTTTTGATGTTTGATCGTCTTATACTTATCCAAAAGAGTTGAAACTTGTGTCAAATTAACTCTAGAACGTGTGGCTATGTTTCTGGAAATTTTTGTGATTTTTGAAAGTCGTTTACTATTTTTAAGGACGCCAACAAAAAGAATAAACTGTGCAGTAACAGAAAGTAAATGCTGAAAGTAAATGGCACCAAGAATTTTATACTGGTTTGGTTATAAACAACCTACTCCAGTCTTCAAGGAACACCTTCCTTGGTTCACACTATTCACACACACGCAATACACCTTACCACAGGGTTGATGGAGTTACACACCAACTCCAACCCTTTATAAACCTTGTACGTTCAATACAATATGCACGAACACCACCACCTCGCAAGAATGAAGATTGATCACACCTTGATCAATCTTTTACAAAGATATGGAATATGTGGTGGTCTATATCAAGCCTATTCAAGATTGAAAAATATGAATACAATAGGCTTTCAAGAAGAAAGAAAAAGGAGAATGTAGAAGAAGAAGGCTATAACACTTTTGATCTTAGAATTTGCAACTCTTGTTCTTGTTTTGTTTTTGCTCATCTTCTTTCCTTTTAATGTTGTTGCAGCCGTCCACTATAGGTCCTCCCCCTCTTGAAAATTATCTTCTAAGTCCTTAGGAGAATGTAAGACATCATTGTGACATGGTCTTGCTTACTTGGCATCTTCTTATTGGATGATCATTTAAGCTTTGCTTACTTGGCACTTCATGATTGGTTGGATGTTGTCATCATTGATGACTTGGAAAAATCTGAAAATAACACTTAAAACATGTGCCAATATCAATCACAAAATAATTTCCATAAGGCTCAAGATTGTTACATAAATCTTGCAAGACAAAATTTCTCCCTTACTAAGCAAGAAATCGGCCATTAAGAGGTTTTACCATGCTGAATTTTCAGCATGTGTTACATGGTTATACAATTCAAAATAATTCCATTTTTCTTTAATTTTTCTAATTAAAATGAATCACCAATTCATATCAATTATCTTGATCAATTTGGAAATGAATTTTGGTCTCCCACATAGCCTCAATTTCGGCCATTATACATACTACACATGCTGAAATATTTTCAGCATGTGTGATATTGAAGATATCACTATTTATGGCTTTGAAAAATATTTAAAATGCTTCCATTTCTTCTTCAAACAATCACATAATTTAAGATGATAAAATATGTCACATTAATATGTAGAAATCGGCCAGCCATGGTTTCACATGCTGAAATTTTCAGCATGTGTTATAAGTGAGACAAAGTTTGAAATCTTACCTTTTGTAGCTTCTCTCTTTAATTCACCAACATTGTATGATTGATTCTTGACCAATCAATATGCCAACAAGGATCCAAATAAGCTCCATCTCAGCTGTAGGGGCATTGCATAGAGTATGTGCATGTGCTGAAATTTATTTTTGCTAACTTTGTAAAATAATGCACATTTAATAATACACACATGTTATATTCCAATCAGCCGTTAATTTAATTTTCTAGAACACTTTAAGATGTATATAATATGTAAAAAGTGTCTATATACGTGTCATATGATGTACCAAAAACGTTCCATGTGTTGTGTGCGTAGAAAACCGAATTTTCGATATTTATCGATTACCCGATTTTTCTCTAATTATATTTCAACTTTTTGCACATGTCATATATATTATGTTACACATTTATTAGAAGATTGTACCTCACTTAGGGTGGAGGGAAACCTTTATACAACAATGTCTTCGTAATTAACGAAATAATGCAGAAACGTAAGGATTGCCATTCTCCAATTATATATGATATGCCGCATTAAAACCTTGCCAAGTAAAACCACCCTTGTGGATAAAACCTTGGCGAAGGAAAAAGCGTACATATTTATATAATTAGATCGAAACTGTGTGGCAATATGAATTACAAACATGTATTTAAAATAATCTCCAAGTGTAGTCATATGCCTTTGATGGATGCTGAGGACGGATGTTGTTGTCACTGTTGGCGTCAGAGCTCGCAGGATCGAAGTATGTATGGCATCATCACCCATGCAGCAAAGAAAGGATACATCAAACCTTAAGCCATAATACCGTATGCGTAAAGTAACATTGCTGAAGAAAATGAGTAACGTACCGACATTGTCTGCACTCCAATGAAGCGCAGACAACAAATAAGATGTAGTAGTCATTATCGTTGCTGCCTGTATCCTTGCAATGATACAGGCAGGCGAAGTTAAACTAGTCATGATCTGGACGAAAAGCTGGAGTGGATAAGTCCATGACAATGCAGCCTCTGACTACCGGGGGCAACTGTGAGGACGATGCAAAAACACATAAAGATGGATGTTGCATCGCATGAAAAGCTAAATGATGAGCAGTAGAATTTGTTTCTCGGGGCGTATATTGCAAAGTAGAGTTTGTTAGTTGAATGAAATTGCCCAGTCTCTGTAAGTCATACTGCATCTCCCCGGTTGAACCCCGCGTAGATAGCAGTGAATGGATGCTTGAACAATCTGTTTCAATAATCAGTCTTGAATGTCGCTGTGAGAAGAATATTAAAGAGTATAGTAGAGCTTGTATCTCTGCCCGCAGCGGGGGTAAGCTGGGCAACGTGAATGCAATGGCCTTAACAAAACATCCAGTTGAGTCCCGGACAATGGCTGGTCTAAAGTGGCGCCATTAACATGTGACAAAATTAAAATTGGAATCTTCACATTTTGGCCTTAATGTGGGGTGATTTGTGTGTGCCAACATGGAAAGAATTTTTGGCTGGAAATATCACCATTAGCACGAAATTTTTGATGATTTTTGAGGTGTAGGGGCTGGCCATCTATTTATGGCAAGTACGTGACACGTTGGCGAAGTTTCAGTATTCGCCCGATACGACAATTTTCGGTTTAGAACATTTTAACGTGTCGTATTTAATTTGTCATCACCATGTCTTGTATCATATGATATAAGACCTGAATATACTCATAAATATGAGTTAAGTATAGTGGTGTGACGTTAACGTACGTACGTAAAATATAACGTGTCGGTAGTACGTTAGAATACATGTGTATGTGCCTTTTTCAAAAAATCTAAAAATATATGTATTATATATATATATGGCGTGTATATATTAATGAGGAGAGGAGGAGAAAACTTTCCTTCCTTAGCCTTGTTGCCTTTGTGCCTTTTCCAAGTGTGGCTTCCCTTAATGAACTACTTAGTTGTATTAACTAAGTACTTCACTTAATGAACTAGTTTAGTTCATTGATGGTGGCACCTGAAAATAGTATAAACACAACAAATGTTTGCCATATGATGTAAGCTTTAACGCTTCATGGCTTGTTAGTACGGCAACATTATATATGAGCTAATGAAGGCAAGTAATAAGCAATATATCATGCATACGTTTGAATCATGCACACGTTTTTGTCATGCTCACTTTTGTGCGCATTTAAATCATGTATTTGAAAATCACTCAAACCTCTTTTTCTCTACAATCTCCCCCTTTTGATGATTTTCAAATTAACCTATACTCATGATTTAAATCATATCGCTCCCCCTTCAATCATGCATAAAATCAAAACTATCGCTCTCCCTTCAATCATGCATAAAATCAAAACTTGAATTTTAAATTTTGAGTCGCTCCCCTTTAATTTATGCAATTAGTATCTCTCTCCCCCTTAAATCATGCTATCTCTCCCCCTTTATTTTTGAAAAGTAAATCAAAAGATGCCTGTAAAGATGAAGAAGAAAAAAATCATGCATTTCATATAACGTGCGTTCGTAAGGGTTATTTATTCAACCCTTTGAAAATGTCCTTTTTGGTACCCAAATTTGGGTGACCTTTCTAGGTCTTCCAAAAGGTGAAAAAGATGATGAGAACGCAACATAATATATGTTAGGGACAAATGCGTTTGGCCTTTGGCCAAGAATCCCATCATGCATGTAGTATGGTTTCTGTTTTTGATAAGCATTTCGGTTTGCATGCACGGGATGTGATCTAGATACATTTTTTGATACGAGTGTCGCGTATGCATCACTTGTTTCTTCTCATATCTATATGGCACATAATTATATTTTGCATGATGTGAAGAAGAAGCACGTTGAGATGTCATAAGAAAAGGCCTGTGCGTCTTCTTAGATGCCACATATATCTTTGATGCATCTATTTTCTTAGATGGGATAAATTTGGTTGGTTTATTTTGTGGCTTACTTTTCTAAACGTATCCTAGACCGGTTTTGTCACTATCATGTTTTTGAGAAGAAATGATGTGATCTAGCATGTTTGTTCTCGTGTCAAATTGTTTCACCTTTTTCTCTACATCCGCATTCCTTGATTTCAAGTTTGAAATCTCGGATTTCAATTCAGTGTTCTCCGATGTCAATGATGAAATCTCAGACTTTAAAGAATTTATAATGCATGACGACTCTTCTTTTGAATCGTTTAATTGAGACACAAGATCTTTGTTAGAAGATTCTAACAATTTCTTGTCTTCAATTAATCGCTTCTTTTCTTTTGCAAAAGTCTTTGAAAACTTGTGCAATTCTAAATATTGTCTAAATAGATCATCATAAGAATATTCAGTATCAGAATTAGAGTCAGAAGATACCTCATTTGATGCCTTAGATGTAAAGCATACTTGTGCCTTTTGTTCTTCTGTGTCATCAGTCTCAGATTCAGATGTGTCACTCCAAGTGGAGGCTTTGAAGGCTCTTCTCCTTTGCTTAGGTTCTGAGACGAGTCTATTCTTGTTCCGATCCTTGTCAGGGTATTTGTTTGTTTGTTTGTCTTTATTAGGGCAGTCATATGATAGATGTCCAAGTTTGCCGCATTCATAACACTTTATTTCCTTATTTTTATTTTTATGATCCTTAGATGAGGTAGACTTATGTTTAATCGATTTTCTCAATATTTTTCTTAATCTTCTAGCCATCGTGATTAAGTCCTCATCATTGGAATCTATGTCACTATCATCTACGACGTATTCATTTGATTTAAATGCTATAGCCCTATCATTATTAGAAATAGACTCAGAATGTCTTAAAGCGAGTTTGTTTTCATATACCTTAAGCGATCCAATTAGTTATTCCATCTTAATCGATTTAGTCTCTTTGCTTTCTTCTATGGCAATTACTTTAGAGTCCCACTCGGATGGAAGGCTTCGCAAAACCTTTTGTACCTTTTCCTGCATAGTAAAGGCTTTGCCAAGAGACTCAAGAGAATTGTAGATGTTAGTCAAGCGAAGATCCATATCAACGATAGATTCATTAGGCAATAATTTAAATGACTCGAGTGTGGATATAACCATGTTGATCTTGGACTCTTTTACTTGACTAGTGCCTTCGTGTTTTATTTCAAGTATTCTCCACATTTCTTGTGCACTAGAACAATTTGAAACATAGCTTGATTCATTTTTACTTAGTCCATTTAAAAGTAACTGCATAGCCCTAGCATTCATGCTTAGTCTCTTTTTATCATCACTAGTGTACTCTTGCCTAGGCTTAACGACCTCTAATGTGACTCCATCTACAGTGGACAACTTTGATGGAACAAATAGACTATCTTCTATAATTGACCAAAGATCAATATCAATTTCCATAAAGAAAAGTTTCATTCTTACCTTCCATTGAACGAAAGACTCACCGTCAAAGAGAGGAGGCCTTATGGTTGACATTCCTTCTTGCACGGTGTTATAGCTAGTGGATGCCATCTCACTGAATCGTTGGATCCTTTGTAGTGAGTATTCCTGCTCTCTGATACCACTTGTAGGATCTGCAAGGCACCACTAGAAGGGGGGTTGAATAGGTGGTGCGGAAAATGTGGCTTTTAAAATTTGTTTAAACCTAAACAACTCAACTTCGGAAAACAGACTCTGTTTTCAGGACCCGTTTTAAAACGTTTTTATAACCAGGTTATAGGTCTCCAAAAATTCTGAAATTTTGAGAGAACTTAGCCTCCAATGTTATGAGGGTCCCCTAAAATTTTCAAATTAAAATTCAACCTTTAACCCCTTCAAACACCGTTGGTGATCAGATTGCGCGAATCTGCCAGAAACGGTAGACGGTTTTGAAAAATTTATTCCTATTTGTGTGTAAGTCCAAATGCTCTGAAAATTTAACCACTAACTCCTTATATATTATACTTAAGTGGGTTGAAACATTTTTGCAAAATTCTTTTGGGAAGAAGGTCAATTACAATCAAAGTCTCAACCTTTGCAAGTCTGAGAATCAGACAGCACTAGTCTCAGAACTTTTGATGTTTGATCGACTTATACTTATCCAAAAGGGTTGAAACTTGTGCCAAATTAACCCTAGAACATGTGTTATGTTTCTAGAAATTTTTGTGATTTTTGAAAGTCGTTTACTATTTTTAAGGACGCCAACAAAAAGAATAAACTGTGTAGTAACCGAAAGTAAATGCTAAAAGTAAATGGCACCAAGAATTTTATACTGGTTCGGTTATAAACAACCTACTCCAGTCTTCAAGGAACACCTTCCTTGGTTCGCACTATTCACACACACGCAATACACTTTACCACAGGGTTGATGGAGTTACACACCAACTCCAACTCTTTACAAACCTTGTACGTTCAATACAATATGCACGAACACCACCACCTCGCAAGAATGAAGATTGATCACACCTTGATCAATCTTTTACAAAGATATGGAATATGTGGTGGTCTATATCAAGCCTATTTAAGATTGAAAAATATGAATACAATAGGCTTTCAAGAAGAAAGAAAGAAGGAGAATGTAGAAGAAGAAGGCTAGAACACTTTTGATCTTAGAATTTGCAACTTTTGTTCTTGTTTTGTTTTTGCTCATCTTCTTTCCTTTTAATGTTGTTGCAGCCGTCCACTATAGGTCCTCCCCCTCTTGAAAATTATCTTCTAAGTCCTTAGGAGAATGTAAGACATCATTGTGACATGGTCTTGCTTACTTGGCATCTTCTTATTGGATGATCATTTAAGCTTTGCTTACTTGGCACTTCATGATTGGTTGGATGTTGTCATCATTGATGACTTGGAAAAATCTGAAAATAACACTTAAAACATGTGCCAATATCAATCACAAAATAATTTCCATAAAGCTCAAGATTGTTACATAAATGTTGCAAGACAAAATTTCTCCCTTACTAAGCAAGAAATCGGCCATTAAGAGGTTTTACCATGCTGAATTTTCTGCATGTGTTACATGGTTGTACAATTCAAAATAATTCCATTTTTCTTTGATTTTTCTAATTAAAATGAATCACCAATTCATAGCAATTATCTTGATCAATTTGAAAATGAACTTTGGTCTCCCACATGGTCTCAATTTCGGCCATTATACATACTACACATGCTGAAAAATTTTCAGCATGTGTGATATTGAAGATATCACTATTTATGGCTTTGAAAAATATTTAAAATGCTTCCATTTCTTCTTACATAATTTAAGATGATAAAATATGTCACATTAATATGTAAAAATCGATCAGCCATGGTTTAACATGCTGAAATTTTCAGCATGTGTTATAAGTGAGACAAAGTTTGAAATCTTACCATTTGTAGCTTCTCTCTTTAATTCACCAACATTGTATGATTGATTCTTGACCAATCAATATGCCAACAAGGCTCCAAATAAGCTCCATCTCAGCTGTAGGGGTGTTGCATAGAGTATGTGCATGTGCTGAAATTTATTTTTGCTAACTTTGCAAAATAATGCACATTTAATAATACACACATGTTATATTCCAATCAACCCTTAATTTAATTTTCTAGAACACTTTAAGATGTATATCATATGTAAAAATTGTCTAGATATGTGTCATATGATGTACCAAAAACGTTCCATGTGTTGTGTGCGTAGAAAACCGAATTTTCGATATTTATCGATTACCCGATTTTTCTCTAATTATATTCCAACTTTTTGCACATGTTATATATATTATATTACACATAATATATATAATATATACTTTAAATCTCAGCACTTGGCTGGTCTAAAGTGGCGTCATTAACATGTGACAAAATTAAAATTGGAATCTTCACATTTTGGCCTTAATATGGGGTGATTTGTGTGTGCCAACATGGAAAGAATTTTTGGCTGGAAATATCACCATTAGCACGAAATTTTGATGATTTTTGAGGTGTAGGGGTTGGCCATCTATTTATGGCAAGTACGTGACACGTTGGCGAAGTTTCGGTATTCGTCCGATATGACAATTTTCGGTTTAGAACTATTTAACGTGTCGTATTTAATTTGTCATCACCATGTCTTATGTCATATGATATAAGACCTGAATATACTCATAAATATGAGTTAAGTATAGTGGTGTGACGTTAACGTACGTACGTAAAATATAACGTGTCGGTAGTACGTTGGAATACATGTGTATGTGCCTTTTTCAAAAAATCTAAAAATATATGTATTATATATATATATGGCGTGTATATATTAATGAGGAGAGGAGGAGAAAACTTTCCTTCCTTAGCCTTGTTGCCTTTGTGCCTTTTCCAAGTGTGGCTTCCCTTAATGAACTACTTAGTTGTATTAACTAAGTACTTCACTTAATGAACTAGTTTAGTTCATTAATGGTGGCACTTGAAAATAGTATAAACACAACAAATATCTGCCATATGATGTAAGCTTTAACGCTTCATGGCTCGTTAGTACGGCAACATTATATATGAGCTAAATAAGGCAAGTAATAAGCAATATATCATGCATACGTTTGTATCATGCACACGTTTTTGTCATGCTCATTTTTGTGCACATTTAAATCATGTATTTAAAAATCACTCAAACCCCTTTTTCTCTGCAAGAAATTACTGTAGATAAACAGTGACCACTGTCCAAGTGGTAAAATACAACTGTTATGAGTAGAATTTCTTTTCTATAAAAAGAAAACAACATTGTAAATTACATATAATTTGAATGAATGTAAATTCTTTCAATACTAACAAATCAAAATATCCAACGTGTGACAAGCGCCAGTCCAATAATTGTAGCACTTTAATACTGTAGATTGGACAACCAGTTCAGGCCAACCCATTACATCTTAGTCATATCAAGGACATAGGAACGTCTTTTATTTGTACTTTATATGTGGGGTAAAGAAATTCAATTATTTTCAGTGTAATCAAACGGCTTTAGACCTCTGCACATGCACAAGAATGTCGCTATCTACCTCACCCATCCAAGTCGCTGTCCAAATCTCAACCAAAAGAAATATAAATGACTAGGTGGCCTAGCTGTTTTTTAATTGATAAAGCCGACTCCTGGAGGACGTTCCAAGAAGTTCATTGTCAGTAAAAGGGAACGAGGTGATTGTCAATTTCCTTTTGTGTGGGATGCTTTCCTGATCTTAACTAATCGAGTTGTGTCTTGAGCGCGGTTATTTTTCAGAAATTAGGGTGTTATGATAAACTTATATCTGTGTTAGAAGGATGAATTGCATATTTCTAATAAACTCAGTAGAGTGCCCCCATTCTTTGGGCATCAGAAAGCCAAATCTCTGGTTACAGAGCTTTACTGTTCTAACCTTATAAACATGCGTGGAAGATGTAAACCAAAGACTTAACGTTCTCCTAGATTTTAAGGTTTATCCTTGGTACCAGGGGCTCTACTGTCTCAATCCTCTGAAACTGTATAGATAATGTAAATCGAAAACTCAATGGTCTTTTAAATTGTTAAGAATTAGAAAAAGGGCTCATTTTTTGCCAAGATGTAGCGCATAATAACGGTTTAAGTCCCTAGCAATAGATTAGGTAGCTATTGAGTAAGGATCTGGAACATGGGTTGGGATTCCGTGACGCTACCTTCCTTTACGCGCAGCTGACGCGGCCAATGCCTGACCGCCACGTGGCACTCAAGGCAGCTTTTTTTTTTAATTTTCAATTTTTTAAAATTAACCAAATGGAAAATTAAAACACCGTTTCTTGTGATGCCCAGCTGCTAAATCACTATCTTCTTGGATGGTAAAAACCTTTTCTTTTTTATTTTTCTTGTGATTTTTTTACCCTCGTCCCACCTTCACTTATCTTAGTCATTTACAAGCCTATAGTTAGATTCTGCATATTGGATTTTTTTTCATATGGATGAAATCAATGCTCTGTTTTCAGAGTCTAGATTCACCAAAAAAAATGGCAGGGTGCTTGAAAAAAGTTGATGGGTCGGGTCAAGAAAGCTTGAAACCTCACCAAATGGCTTTAGAAAAGGATCCTTTTGAGGAAAGAAAAGTCGGAGGAAGGTGACAGAGATAAAGTGAAGTGTGTGCTGAATGAAAATTTATCTGTTTGTTTTAAAGAAATTTCTGGGACTTGCTGTTTTGGGACATTATATTCAATGCCAATACTTGGTAATGGATAATATGTAGATCTATTCAAGTTATGTTCAAACGTTAAAGAGAAAGGCGGATATCAGAGGGTTACAGAAAATAGATTATGGGGTTCTGTTGCTGAATGTGGATTTGATGCAAGTTCTGTTTTGGCCTTGAAATTAAACAGATGGGAGGAAGGAGTCTTTCGATGGAGGAAGGAAAAATGAGAAATTAGGGATGAAATAATTTTAGAAAAGGTTTTTTGATTAATTTAAAAAAAACGAAAATTTAAAAAAAAAGCTGTCGTCAGTGACACGTGGCGGTCAGGCATTGGCCGCGTCAGCTGCGCGTAAAAGGAAGGTAGCGTCACTGAATCCCAACCCATGTTCCAATTTTCGAGATTCTCACATAATGGTAGCTTTCCAGTGATGTGTCCAAAAAAGAAAACGTGATTCTAATCACAATTTCAAGGACAATGAATTAATAAAAATAGGATCATTTGTAATATCTTCCCTGAACGAATCAAAAAATAGACCGAAATACTTTCTTAAGAAAAAAACTAAAGCAAAGTTGCAAGTATCTCTCTCAATCATTTATCTAAGCGTCAATAATCATCAAACATGAGAAAAATGCCTACAAAAAATATTTAAGAAGATCATTTGAAACTTTAAGTCTAGTTTTTAGAGGAATCTGTAACTAACTCTTATTGAAATAAGATGTTTAAGCTCCAGTTTGAGAAAATACTATATCTAACTCATTATAAAGGTATAGCTTCAATTGTCAGGTAGATTTGCCAATTGTTTCAGTTCTCCATTTCCTAAACCAAGAAATTTAATGGATGCTCATCCTTTAAACAACTGCAAAAAACGGATGTCAAGAAATGAGCAATTTATAAACTGAGTTCACCTTCACAACCTGAATCTTTTCAAAATTTTCTATTTATGTACAGAAGCGAATTGTCTATTGTCAATAACTCCCGACTTGTTTTTCTTGCAGGTGTAGTAAAACTGTAAAATTATATTCACATGTATGTTTTTCATTTGGCCCAAAATATTAAATGCACAATGAGGACTTCTATAGCATCCTCCCCGTTGCATGCCCTCGTGTGCACCGGTGCATGCAAACTCAAAGACAAGATATATATACATACATACATATCTATACCGGCACATGTTGGAAATAATTCAAGTCAGACAAAATTGATCTATGTGCAGTGTGCTTGTGAAATAAAGCAGTGACTGACCCGCCGAGCTCAGGACAAGTCAGATCGATCTTCCAGGTCAAGACAGTCCACATAGCGCAATTGAATTTACGTTCTGAGCAGTCAGCCGACCTGCCGACCTCAGCACAATAACACTTCAGAACAATAGTTTTGTGCTATTAGCCTTCCATCCGAGCTCAGCTTAGGTCGGATTGATCAGTCCAGGCTGTGCAATTGAATTTGCGTTCTCGACAGATATCCGACTTGTTGACTTCAGCACAATAGAACAACAATCGTGCTACTAGTGTCTTCAGCCAAGCTCAACACACCAGCAGAGCTCAGTACGGCAGTGCTGCAGAACAACAAATGCTCTCGGCAAAACAGCAGAGCTCAGGACACATCAGAGCTCAGCTCGACAACAATGGACAATAACAGTTCTGCACTATCACTCAATCAGCCGAGCTCAGCAAACAGCAGAGCTCAGCTTGGCAACAACTTCAGCAGCTCAGCTGAGTAGAGAATTCGAGGTGAGTCGAGGACTCTGTCCTTAAGACGTCTTGCTCTGGTATACTATGTTCAACCAGAGGCAGCAATCGTTTTCCAAGATACAATGAAGTCTGTTCAGACGAGCGGTACTGTAGCGTATGAACTCAACGAACCAGTAAGCTGTCTTGACTTCTCGGGTGACTTGAAATGCTGAGAATGTTGTGTATCAGAGGATGACTATGCAGAGAGGGAGATTAAGAGAGCAAGAAGGAAGACAAATTTCTAATGAATTCTATGCGACCACAGAGGTTAGCTTAGCGTTAGGCCCATAACAAATACTCTAGAGGGGGAGATGAATAGAGTGTTGTGCAAATTTGCAGAATTTTCTGATCCTTGGCTTTCTTCAACTCAAATGGAAATTCAAAATCAAAACAAGAATTGGAGATGTGAGACAATGAATGAGTACACCGGATATAGAGTGGTTAGAATCGTAAATGATTCTACTCCACTACCACTTTGTTGTCAAAGTGGATTTCAACAATTACTTTTCTTATTAAAGCTTATATGAACAACAACAATAATACTTACGCTCACACTTTAGTGTAAGCAACCACAACAACATCTTCTTGCATAAAACACCTTTATGCAACTACAACAGCTTCAGTTCCAAGCAAGAACAACTTCTTGCTACCTCACAACTTCAACAAAGTTCTCTCAAGAACTTTCTCACAGTTGGTTAAAGAAAGTAGTGAGGTTTACACTTTCTCACTATTCTAAACATACGCAAGATATCAAATATTTATGGTTCCTCTTGTGTTAGACTTGCTATCTCTCAATATAGAACAATGAAGAACAAAGAAAGACTTAACTGTAGGACCTACAAGGCACCACTAGAAGGGGGGTTGAATAGTGGGTGCGGAAAATTTGGCTTTTAAAATTGTTTTAAACCAAAAACCCAACTTCTGAAAACAGTTTCTGTTTTCAGGACCTGTTTTGAAACGTTTTGAAATCTAGTTTACAGGTCTTCAAAAATTCTGAAATTTGGAGATATCTTAGTCTCAGATGTTCTGAGTATCTCCTAAAAATTTCAGATTAAAATTCAACCTTTAACCCCGTTAAAAATCGTTGGTGGTCAGATTACGCAAATCTGCCAGAAACGGTAGTCTGATTTGAAAAATTAATTTCGATAAAACCGTTACTCCAAATGGTCTGAAAATATAATGACAAATCCCTTATTAAGTGTATTTAATTGGGTTGAAACAGTTTTGCAAAATTCTGTTGGAAAGTATGTCAAATAAGTTTAAAGTCTCAACCTTTGCAAGTCTGAAAATCAGACTGCACTAGTCTCAGAACTATTGACGTTTGAATGACTTATACTTATCCAAAAGGGTTCAAACTTGCGCCAAATGAAACTTAAGAGGTGTGTCTATGTTTTTGAAAATTTTGGTAATTTTTTAAAGTCGTTTGATATTTTTACTAATGCAATGAAAACGATGCAAAGTGCTGGAAACTTAAAGTAAAGTGCTGAAAGTAATAACACCGAGAATTTTATACTGGTTCGGTTAACACAACCTACTCCAGTCTTCGAGGACACCTTCCTCGATTATCACTAAAAAAATAACACCTTACCACAAAGGGTTGCTGGAGTTACACACCAACTCCAATCCTTTACAAACGATACAAGTAATCACACCGTTCACCAACACCACCACCGAACGAATGAAGGTTTGATCACACCTTGATCAACCTTTTACAACAATGAATGTATATGGTGGTCTATACAAAGCCTATTCAATATATTTGAATATTAGAATAATAGGCTTGAATGTGACATCAACTTGCTTACTTGGTACAACATGATTGGATGAATGTCTTGGCTTTGCTTACTTGGCACTTCATGATTGGTCCAACCTTGTCACCATTTAGTGTGCTGTAAAAATCTGAGATTAACTTGAAAAACATGTACCTAAAAGAATTCAAAACACTACCAAATAATTATCATTCAATCCCTTCAATTTTGGGATACAAATTAAGGACAAATGAATAGAAAATTCGACCACTATTCACATGTGCTGAAAATTTTCAGCATGTGTTGCATTTTTGAAATCTTTCCTTGTGTGTTGCCCTCTTCAAAGTCACCCATCATGTGTGGCTTATTTTACACCAATTAAAATGCCAAATAAGCTCCATCTAGGCTCCAACAAAGCTGAAAATGGTGTGTGAAATTCCTACACATGTGCTGAATTTCCTTTTGGTAATAATGCACAATATTCACACATATATGGTAAATTATAATCAGCCCTAAGTTGAATTTTATAGAACACTTTAATAAGTATTGAATATGTAAAAAGTGTCTAGATACATGTTACATGTCATGCCAAAATCGTTTCATGTGTCGTGTTCGTAGAAAACCGAATTTTTGACTTTTGTCGATTATGCAATTTTTCTCTGATTAAATTCAAACTTTTTGCACATGTTATATATATTATGTAACACATAATATACATAAAATAATTTGAATATTCAGCTCTTAGTGGCTGAGACAAATGGCACCACATGTGACATAAAATAATGAAATTGAAATCTCCACAATTTGGCCTTAATTGGGGGTAATTTTTGTGTGCCAACATGGAATGATTTTATGGCTGAATATACCATGTAAGCCACGAAATTTGTGGCCATTTTTGAAGTATAGGGCCTTGCCATCTATATATGTCAAGTACGTGACACGTTGCCGAAGTTTCGGTAGTCACCCGATACGACAATTTTTGGTTTAGAACCTTGTAACGTGTCGTAATAATTTTGTCATCACCATGACTTATATCATATGATATAAGACCTGAATATACTCATAAATATGTGGTAAGTATAGTGGTGTGACGTTGACGTACGTTCATAATATATATAACGTGTCGGTAGTACGTTAGAATATATATGTATTGTGCCTTTTAAAAAAATCTAAATATATATATATAAATATATATAAAACGTGTGATGAGTAGTAGAAGGAGACTTTCCATTCTTCAATTTGTTGTCATCATGTCTTTTCCAAATATATCTCCATTTAATGAACTACTTAGTTCATTTAACAAAGTACTTCACTTGATGAACTAGTTTAGTTCATCAATGGTGGCACATGAAAATAGTTCAAACACAACAAATGTTTTCCATTTGATGTAAGCTTTAAAGCTTTATGTCTTGTTAGTACGGCAACATTATATATAAAGTATATAAGGCAAGTTTGTCACAAAAACGTGTCAAGTCATAAAATGTGTCATGCATTTCCTTAGCACACGTTATTTAAATCATGCATTTTGTGAATCACTCAAACCCTTTTTTCTCAACAATCTCCCCCTTTTGATGATTTACAAAATAACCTAAGTTTATGATTAAAATTTAGTCGCTCTCCCTTCAATCGTGCACAAATTCAAATTTTGAATTTTGAATTCTCTCCCCCTTGATTTGTGCAATCAATCACTCTCGTCTCTCGTCTCTTCCCCTTAAATCATGCACTCTCTCCCCCTTTATTTTGGAAATAAAATCAAAAGTGCATGTAAGAAAGAAAAAGCAATTTGTATAACAACAAAAATCATGCATTTCAAGTGTGTTGTGCAATAATATCAAAAGTGCGTTCTTAAGGGTTATTTATTCAACCCTTTGCAAATGTCCCTTTTGGTACCTAAATTTGGATGACCTTTCTAGGTCTTCCAAAAGGTGAGAAGGGAGATGATGACCCAACATATTAGACGTTACGTGGGTATGTGTTTGGCCTTTGATCGAGAATCCCATCATGCATATAGTATGATCTTTGTCTTTGATATGTTCTTATGTTGGTGTGCATGGAGTGTGATCTAGATGCATTTATATGATATGAATATCGCATATGCATCAATGGCTTTCTTTTGTATCTATATGGCACACAATTATACTTTCCATTTGATGAAAAAGATGTAGTGCGATGAAATACAACGTGGGGCTCGCTAGATTGTATTGTCACCTTCTTAGGCGTTACGATCTTTTTAAGTACATGTTGCCGCTTAGATGAAGATAAAAAAAAATTGTAGATTTGTTTTGTACCTAATTATTTTCAATATACCCTAATCTGATTATGTTAGTTTCATGTTTTTGCGAAGAAATGAGACGATCTAACGTGCAAGTACCTTTATCGAATTGTTTTATCGTCTTTTCTAGATCTTCGTTTCTTGCTTTCAAATTTGAAATCTAGGCTTTCAGTTCAGTGTTTTTGGATGTCAACGATGAAATTTCAGACCTAAATGAATTTATGATACAAGACAACTCTTCTTTTGAAACGTTTAATTGAGACACAAGATTTGTGTTAGAAGATTCTAACAATTCCTTGTCATCAATTAAGCGTTTCTTTTCTTTTGCAAGAGCCTTAGCAAGCATATGCAATTAAAGATATTGAACATACAAATCATTATATGATGGTTTAGAATCGAAATCGGAATCACAAATCAGAATGTACCTCACTCTCAAGAAGTGGAGGCCTTTGGCTTGACATACCTTCTTACTCGGTTTTGTGTCTAGTGGTTGCCCTCTCACTAAGATCATTAGATCTCCTTGTCGTGACTGTGCCTGCACTCTGATACCACTTGTTGGACCTGAAAGGCACTACTAGAAGCGGGGGTTGAATAGTGGGTGTGGAAAATTTGGTTTTTAAAATTGTTTTAAACCAAAAACCCAACTTCTGAAAACAGTTTCTGTTTTCAGGACCTGTTTTGAAACGTTTTGAAATCAAGGTTACAAGTCTTCAAAAATTCTGAAATTTAAAGAGATCTTAGCCTCAGATGTTCTGAGTATCTCCTAAAATTTTAGATTAAAATTCAACCTTTAACCCCTTTAAAAATCATTGGTGGTCAGATTGCGCAAATCTGCCAGAAACGGTAGTCTGATTTGAAAACTTAATTCTGATTAAACCGTTGCTCCAAATGGTCTGAAAATTTAATGACAGACCCCTTATTATGTGTATTTAATTGGGTTGAAACAGTTTTGCAAAATTCTTTTGGGAAGTATGTCAAATACGTTCAAAGTCTCAAACTTTGCAAGTCTAAAAATCAGACTGCACTAGTCTCAGAACTATTGACGTTTGAATGACTTATCAAAAACGGTTGAAACTTGTGCCAAATGAAACTTAAGAGGTGTGGCTATGTTTTTGGAAATTTTGGTAATTTTTTAAAGTCTTTTGATATTTTTACTAATGCAATAAAAACGATGCAAAGTGCTAGAAACTTAAAGTAAAGTGCTGAAAGTAATAACACCGAGAATTTTATACTGGTTCGGTTAACACAACCTACTCCAGCCTTCGAGGAAACCTTCCTCGGTTATTACTAAACAAAATAGCACCTTACCACAAAGGGTTGCTGGAGTTACACACCAACTCCAATCCTTTACAAACGATACAAGTAATCACACCGTTCGTGAACACCACCACCGAACGAATGAAGGTTTGATCACACCTTGATCAATCTTTTACAACAATGAACGTATATGGTGGTCTATACAAAGCCTATTCAATATATTTGAATATTAGAATAATAGGATCGAAAGAGAAGAAGAAGAAAGAAATATGGAAGAAGAAAGATGAAGACTTTTTTTGCACTTGGAAATTATGAGACTTGTCTTGCTTTTGTTTGCTACATCTCTTCTCCTTTTAATCAGCCTTGGCCGCCCCCTTAGGGCTCTTTTCCATCTTGAGAATTCTCTTTTAAGTCCTTGGAAGAATGCCTTGTGTAAATGTGACATCAACTTGCTTACTTGACACAACATGATTGGATGAATGTCTTGGCTTTGCTTACTTGGCACTTCATGATTGGTCCAACCTTGTCACCATTTAGTGTGCTGTAAAAATCTGAGATTACCTTGAAAAACATGTTCCAAAAACAATTCAAAACACTAGCAAATAATCATCATTCAATCCCTTCAATTTTGGGATGCAAATTAAGGACAAATGAATAGTAAATTCAGCCACTATTCACATGTACTGAAAATTTTCATCATGTGTTGCATTTTTGAAATCTTTCCTTGTGTGTTGCCCTCTTCAAAGTCACCCACCATGTGTGGCTTATTTTACACCAATTAAAGTGCCAAATAAGCTCCATCTAGGCTCCAACAAAGCTGAAAATGGTGTGTGAAATTCCTACACATGTGCTGATTTTTCTTTTGGTAATTAATGCACAATGTTCACACATATATGGTAACTTATAATCAGCCCTAAGTTGAATTTTCTAGAACAATTTTAATATGTATTTAATATGTAAAAAGTTTCTAGATACATGTTACATGTCATGCCGAAATCGTTCCATGTGTCGTGTTCGTAGAAAACCGAATTTTTGACTTTTGTCGATTACGCGATTTTTCTCCAACTAAATTCAAAATTTTTGCACATGTTATATATATTACGTAACAAATAATATACATAAAATAATTTGAATATTCAGCTCTTAATGGCTGAGACAAATGGCGCCACACGTGACATAAAAGAATGAAATTGAAATCTACACAACTTAGCCTTAATTGGGGGTAATTTTTGTGTGCCAACATGGAATGATTTTATGGCTGAATATACCATGTAAGCCACGAAATTTGTGGCCATTTTTGAAGTGTAGGGGCTGGCCATCTATATATGGCAAGTACGTGACACGTTGGCGAAGTTTCGGTAGTCACCCGATACGACAATTTTTGGTTTAGAACCTTGTAACGTGTCGTAATAATTTTGTCATCACCATGACTTATATCATATGATATAAGACCTGAATGTAATCATAAATATGTGGTAAGTATAGTGGTGTGACGTTGACGTACGTTCATAATATATATAACGTGTCGGTAGTACGTTAGAATATATATGTATTGTGCCTTTTAAAAAAATCTGAATGATGAGTAGTAGAAGGAGACTTTCCATTCTTCAATTTGTTGCCATCATGTCATTTTCAAATATATCTCCATTTAATGAACTACTTAGTTCATATAACTAAGTAATTCACTTAATGAACTAGTTTAGTTCATTAATGGTGGCACCTGAAAATAGTTCAAACACAATAAATGTTTTCCATTTGATGTAATCTTTAAAGCTTCATGGCTTGTTAGTGCGGCAACATTATATATAAAGTATATAAGGCAAGTTTGTCAAAAAACGTGTCAAGTCATAAAATGTGTCATGCATTTCCTTAGCACACATTATTTAAATCATGCATTTTGTGAATCACTCAAACCCCTTTTTCTCAACAATCTCCCCTTTTTGATGATTTACAAAATAACCTATGTTCATTATTTAAATTTAGTCGCTCTCCCTCCAATCATGCACAAATTAAAATTTTGAATTTCGAATTCTCTCCCTCTTGATTTGTGCAATCAATCACTCTCGTCTCTCGTCTCATCCCCTTAAATCATGCACTCTCTCTCCCTTCATTATGGAAATAAAATCAAAAGTGCATGTAAGAAAGAAAAAACAATTTTTATAACAACAAAAATCATGCATTTCAAGTGTGTTGTGCAATAATATCAAAAGTGCGTTCTTAAGGGTTGTTTATTCAACCCTTTGCAAATGTCCCTTTTGGTACCCAAATTTTGGTGACCTTTCTAGGTCTTCCAAAAGGTGAGAAGGGAGATGATGACCCAACATATTAGACCTTATGTGGGTATGTGTCTGGCCTTTGATCGAGAATCCCATCATGCACATAGTATGATCTTTGTTTTTGATATGTTCTTATGTTGGTGTGCATGGAGTGTGATCTGGATGCATTTATATGATATGCATATCGTATATGCATCAATGGCTTTCTTTTGTATCTGTATGTCACAAAATTATACTTTCCATTTGATGAAAAAGATGTAGTGTGATGAAATACAACGTGGGGCTCGCTAGATTGTATTGTCACCTTCTTAGGCATTACGATCTTTTTAAGTACATGTTGCCACTTAGATGAAGATAAAACAAAATTTGTAGATTTGTTTTGTACCTGATTATTTTCAATATACCCTAATCCGGTTATGTCAGTTTCATGTTTTTGCGAAGAAATGAGACGATCTAACGTGCAAGTACCTTTATCGAATTGTTTTATCATTTTTTCTAGATCTTCGTTTCTTGCTTTCGAATTTGAAATCTCGGCTTTCAGTTCAGGGTTCTCGGATGTCAATGATGAAATTTCAGACCTTAATGAATTTATGATACATGACAACTCTTCTTTTGAATCGTATAATTGAGACACAAGATTTGTGTTAGAAGGTTCTAACAATTCCTTCTCATCAATTTAGCGTTTCTTTTCTTTTGCAAGAGCCTTAGCAAACTTATGCAATTAAAGATATTGAACAAACAAATTATTATATGATGGTTCAGAATCGAATTCAGAATCGGAATCAGAATGTACCTCACTCTCAAGAAGTGGAGGCCTTTGGCTTCACATACCTTCTTACTCGGTTTTGTGTCTAGTGGTTGCCCTCTCACTAAGATCGTTAGATCTCCTTGTCGTGAGTGTACCTGCGCTCTGATACCACTTGTAGGACCTGAAACGCACCACTAGAAGGGGGGGTTAAATAGTGGGTGTGAAAAATTTGGTTTTTAAAATTGTTTTAAACCAAAAACCCAACTTCGGAAAATAGTTTCTGTTTTCAGGACCTGTTTTGAAACGTTTTGAAATCAAGGTTACAAGTCTTCAAAAATTCTGAAATTTGGAGAGATCTTAGTCTCAGATGTTTTGAGTATCTCCTAAAATTTCAGATTAAAATTCAACCTTTGACCCCTTTAAAAATCGTTGGTGGTCAGATTGCATAAATCTGCCAGAAACGGTAGTCTGATTTGAAAACTTAATTCCGATTAAACCGTTACTCCAAATGGTCTGAAAATTTAATGACAAACCCCTTATTATGTGTATTTAATTGGGTTGAAACTGTTTTTCAAAATTCTTTTGGGAAGTATGTCAAATACATTCAAAGTCTCAACCTTTGCAAGTCTAAAAATCAGACTGCACTAGTCTCAGAACTATTAACGTTTGAATGACTTATACTTATCCAAAAGGGTTGAAACTTGTGCCAAATGAAACTTAAGAGGTGTGGCTATGTTTTTGCAAATTTTTGTAATTTTTTAAAGTCTTTTTGATATTTTTACTAATGCAATAAAAACGATGCAAAGTGCTGGAAACTTAAAGTAAAGTGCTGAAAGTAATAACACCGAGAATTTTATACTGCTTCGGCTAACACAACCTACTCCAGCCTTCGAGGACACCTTCCTCGGTTATCACTAAACAAAATAACACCTTACCACAAAAGGTTGCTGGAGTTGCACACCAACTCCAATCCTTTACAAACGATACAAGTAATCACACCGTTCACGAGCACTACCACCGAACGAATGAAGGTTTGATCACACCTTGATCAATCTTTTACAACAATGAACGTATATGGTGGTCTATACAAAGCCTATTCAATATATTTGAATATTATAATCATAGACTTGAAATAGAAGAAGAAGAAAGAAATATGGAAGAAGAAAGATGAAGACGTTTTTTGCACTTGGAAATTATGAGACTTGTCTTGCTTTTGTTTGCTACATCTCTTCTCCTTTTAATCAGCCTTGTCCGCCCCCTTAGGGCTCTTTTCCATCTTGAGAATTCTCTTTTAAGTCCTTTGAAGAATGACTTGTGTAAATGTGACATCAACTTGCTTATTTGGCACAACATGATTGGATGAATGTCTTGGCTTTGCTTACTTGGCACTTCATTATTGGTCCAACCTTGTCACCATTTAGTGTGCTGTAAAAATCTGGGATTAACTTGAAAAACATATGCCAAAAAGAATTCAAAACACTAGAAAATAATCATCATTCAATCCCTTCAATTTTGGGATGCAAATAAAGGACAAATGAATAGTAAATTCGGCCACTATTCACATGTGCTGAAAATTTTCAGCATGTGTTGCATTTTTGAAATCTTTCCTTGTGTGTTGCCCTCTTCAAAGTCACCCATCATGTATGGCTTATTTTACACCAATTATAGTGCCAAATAAGCTCCATCTAGGCTCCAACAAAGCTGAATATGGTGTGTGAAATTCTTGCACATGTGCTGAATTTTCTTTTGGTAAATAATGCACAATATTCACACATATATGGTAACTTATAATCAGCCCTAAATTAAATTTTCTAGAACAATTTTAATATGTATTGAATATGTAAAAAGTGTCTAGATACATGTTACATGTCATGCCGAAATCATTCCATGTGTCGTGTTCGTAGAAAACCAAATTTTCAACTTTTGTCGATTACGCGATTTTTCTCCGAATAAATTCAAACTTTTTGCACATGTTATATATATTATGTAACACATAATATACATAAAATAATTTGAATATTCAGCTCTTAATGGCTGAGACAAATGGCGCCACATGTGACATAAAAGAATGAAATTGAAATCTCCACAATTTGGCCTTAATTGGGGGTAATTTTTGTATGCCAACATGGAATGATTTTATTACTGAATATACCATGTAAGCCACGAAATTTGTGGCCATTTTTGAAGTGTAGGGGCTGGCCATCTATATATGGCAAGTACGTGACACGTTGGCGAAGTTTCGGTAGTCACCCGATACGACAATTTTTGGTTTAGAACCTTGTAACGTGTCATAATAATTTTGTCATCACCATGACTTATATCATATGATATAAGAACTGAATATACTCATAAATATGTGGTATGTATAATGGTGTGACGTTGACGTACGTTCATAATATATATAACGTGTCGCTAGTACGTTGGAATATATATGTATTGTGCCTTTTAAAAAATCTGAATATATATAAATATATATAAAACGTGTGATGAGTAGTAGAAGGAGACTTTCCATTCTTCAATTTGTTGACATCATGTCTTTTCCAAATATATCTCCATTTAATGAACTACTTAGTTCATTTAACTAAGTACCTCACTTAATGAACTAGTTTAGTTCATTAATGGTGGCACCTGAAAATAGTTCAAACACAACAAATGTTTTCCATTTGATGTAAGATTTAAAGCTTCATGGCTTGTTAGTACGGAAACATTATATATAAAGTATATAATGCAAGTTTGTCACAAAAACGTGTCAAGTCATAAAATATGTCATGCATTTCCTTAGCACACGTTATTTAAATCATGCATTTTGTGAATCACTCAAACCCTTTTTTCTCAACATTAACAAGCTTTAAGAACTTATACACAAATTAGAGAAATACGCAACAATGAAGAATGAAGATTGATGATGGTGAAAGTGTGTATTTGCCTCATCTGAGCTTCTTCTATTTATAGGAGATGATAACCACGTTTTTTAGCTTCTTATATTTATAGGAGATGATAACCACGTTTTTGGGACCTTCCCCATGTCTTCAAGGCAATCACAAGTCTTGATCATTTGAAAATAGCCTTTTGCCACTCTATGGATTGATTTGAATTCCCAAAGCCACCCAGAGAATCTTAGACATGGATACAATAGTCAAGGAAGCATGTATTATGTTAGAGAAAAGTCCACAAGAAATCTGAGCAAGATTGGAAAGAGAAAACACCATGAATCACCTTTGGATTTTGTTCCAATAGTCGTAAAAATTTAAATTTTGGGAGACATCGATCGATCGAAGTGTCTGGGTTGAGAGATCGATGTCCTTTGGAGAATTTCTAGTTTTGGACCTGCAGTACATCGATCAATCGAAGTATCTTCCTGAGAGACTGATATGACATCGATCGATCGATGTCCCTATTACAGAGAGATCGATGTCTTTCAGAGAGTTTCTAGTTTGAACTTGCCATACATCGATCGATCGAAGTCTCTCCCTGAGAGACTGATGTGACATCGATCAATCGATGTCCTTTAGACTGAGAGATTGATGTCTTCTAGGGAGTTTCTGGTTTTGGACCTCGAGTACATCGATCGATCGAAGCCCCTAGTTTGAGAGATCGATGTTGGACAGAAAGGTTTCAAACTTGAACAACTCCAACATAGATCGATCGAATTCTCCCTTTGAAAGACTGATGTATACATAGATCGATCTATGTCCCATAATGTGTTTTTCTCATTTTTGCTTCAAATTCCAAGTGTGCATTCCTTTTTTACTTATTCAAAGCACCTTTTTACATCATTAAAACATTTCATATCCCTACAATCTCTCCCTTTTTTTGATGATTTCAAAACCAAGACTTTAAAGATGTTTTTGCTTGAAAATTTACATTTCAGTTAGCTAAGAGTTTCAAACTTGAAATTTCAATCCCCCCTTAGTCCATGCATTTTATGCTCTCCCAAGACATGGAACATGTGAACATATCCAAAATCCCCCTCAACAAGTAATCTTCCCAAAATCAATGAATATGATGAATTTTTTTTTAAAAAAATTCCCCCTCAACCAAACCATGCATCAAATATGTGCATCATGTCATATTTTCAATTTACACTAATTACTCAACATATGTGCCAAATATACAAAAATTTTAGGCAAGCAAACAAGTATATCCATCATGCAAGCACTAAGTATATACCAACATCAATGTAAGCATTTCATCAAGCAAGCACCTTAAGCAACTCAAGCACTCAATATAATCATACCTCAATATAAGCATTTTCAAGAAAATCCCCCTTAACCAAGCAAGCAAGTATAATTATCAAGTTCAAGCAAGTAAACAATTTCAGCAAACAATTAACAAGCGCAAACAATTAACAATTTAACTCAAACAACTTCTTCCCCTTTTTGAAAGCATCAAACCTTCATTGCATATAAACTAAGAAGTTTTAATACAAAATCACCACCTAACTAGCCTAAGAGGGATAAAATAGAATCGGACTTAATCTACTCCTCATCCGATGAGAAACATAATCCGGAGACGACTACCTTGAGTTTTGCCTTAAGTTTTTGGTACTTGGGTTTTTGAGTTTTGAGCTCTGTTTCCAGTGTATTTGTAGCGCCATGTCTGGGACTAAGGTCTCGACATGGTCCACCCGTCATAAGAATGGTACCTACGACATATCGAATGATTCCTCTAGTAGCCACGGGTACCGTCTATGAATCCCTATGGTCCAACCATGGTGTTACATCATACGTACATAAGACTAACAATGACGCAGTATAACAGATAACCTCAGTCTCGGACGCAGTGTTACACTCTACAACAATGTATTTTGCCCCTGACATCCTCCCAAGGATCAGACATCAGGCAGCTCTCCATACACAACGTAATCGACGTAACTTAAAGACAGACATCCTTGGTCCCGGACAAGGTGTTACATTTAGCTAGAAGATCATGCATATACAGAAAGGTAGAGAGCCCTTGTCCCAGACAAGGTGCTAAACTCACCTACAGATATATGCATAAGTCATATGGAATCATTTGTCTCACGGTACAATTCCTTAAATCATGAAAACTTTAAAACATTTCATGAAGAACTTCTAAACATGTTTGTCAATAAACTCAGTGTTGTTGAAAACTATGAAAACAGCATGCATGAGGGAAAGCTTTACGTAGGCCTCTTTTTCTTTTTATTAACTTCATGGTCATTCTTATTTGGAATTAGTAATTGTACGTTCATAATTGTAGTTGGTTATTATTTATTCAATTAGCTTGTCTTAATTGGCTAATTTGGCCCTTTTGGGCCGTGTGTTATCATACTTGCATACTTTAATTTCTTGAACAAGTGGTGTTAGGAAATTACGTTCTTATAACTATTTGAACATTTAAGTTTTCTTTCATTAATAATATAATTTCAACACATATTTTAAATGCATTTACATACTATGCTTTTGAAGTGGTTAATTCATGATAAGGCACCAAAATTGGGCCTAGGGCCGAAAAGTACCAATGCCTCTACTTAAATTACTCAATTTCTATTTATTGTTTTATTGGGCTAATTTTTCATATATATGACTCATAATAATTATCTAATCACATAGAAATTGTTACATGGTTGTTGTAATTCATTATTGTAGGTGCCAAAATGGCCATTGGGCCGAAATCTAGTAAAATCCATTACTTGGAATTTCATCATTATGTAATGGTTGCACTTATGACCCTTTTTCTTTTTATGTACTTGTCATTCTTATACATAATTATAAAAATGTACACTAATGGAAATTTGTTCTTCAATATAACATATTTTATGCCCCTTGGCCGAAAGTAAGGGGTAGTTCAATATGAATTTTTCAATATATAACATTCATACTTGATGCTAATGATGATAAAATCCATCTTCCTATTTTAACTAGTATAGGTATCGTGATGATGCTTCATAATGTACATCAACATACTAAATTTTAACATGCTCAAATCGCATCATACAAATATAATCATGACCACAAAGATTATGTTTATGATGATGATCATGCTAAAAATGACATGAAAGCACACAAAGTGTAACATCTATGGAATCACACCTTCTTAGACCATGATCATCAAGATACACATCATAATGATGGTGATGATTTCATGGCCTATGTTGGAGACTCATGAATTGTCCCCTCTAATAAGGAAAATGGTGATTTCAAGATGTTGATGATCAAAGATAACATTTTTAATGACATGCATTGTGAAATGGTTTGTTTTGTACCATCATTGTACTATATTATTACCATACTTATGTGAATATCTCATCTTACATATGAACATAAAGAAAGTGATGTAATTCTTCACATGCATGTATGAAGATGATGATGGATAAAGTTCTTGATACACTTTCCAGTATAATGCACTCATATTCCTACCATTTGCATCAAAGTGTTGAATTAATGGTAAAGTTCCCTCCTCCTTGCCATGCACACCCTCAAAGGGCTGTTTATGTCTCAATTATGTCATGCATGTAACGTCGAAGTGTCATCCTAATTATATTTGAGGAATCCATTCAAGAAAAGTACACATGCATATTGAACATGCAAACATACTTATCATCAATTGATGTTAAAGACTTCATTTTAGTTGTTGCATGCATGATCCATTTCTTAATGGTGAACATAATAAACTTCATTTTTAATTTCCTTGAAGGAGCTAAGAAGAATACTTGCCTTGGAAATTTGAATCTTACATTAGGTAGTGAAAGAGTGCTTCTTTGTTCTTGGTGTAAGGGGTACGGCCTTGGTGGTGAAAAAGGATGAAAGAATTAGTCTTGCATGAGGAAATATGAGTATAAATGTTCTAAGATTCAATCTAAATGAACTTTACCTTGAATTGACTTGAGATTCCTCACTTGCTAAGCTAAAGAGCTTCTCCTACTTCTTTGTTGAAGGTCACGAGTGAAGGCCTAGAATGGAGGTGTCTTGAGTGTTTATATAGAGGATACAAGTATAGAAGAATGCTAAGGAGAGTAGTATAGTGTTTACATTAAATGTCTGGGTGCATGCACACTTGTATCCCACATGAAGATGGGAAGAGTTCTTCATTTTGGCCTTGCTATTCTCAGTTTAAGGGGGTTGGAAAAGGAAGACTTGGAATTGTAGAGAGAAAGGAGAGAAGAGAATGTCTCAGTGAGAGAGTAAGGTATGTGGAAATAAGTGGGAAGGGACTAAAATAAGTTGATTCTCTTGCATGAAGGAGTTGAGAAATATGTTTGGATAATTTTCAAGGTCATGATTTAAGTGGTGGATACTTAAAAATCACACATATTGTTATAAATGATTAAAATTTTAAAAGTGAATAAAAATGACATTGATCTCTCAGGTTGTTGCACTTCGATCGATCGATGTACATCGATCCCTCACATCGATCGATCCATGTAGGGCAGAGAAAAACTAAGACCTTACTATGAGACATCGATCTCTAAACCTGAGACACATCGATCGATCGATGTACATCGAACCCTCACTTCGATTGATCGATGTAGGTCAGAGACAAAGTCTGAAACTCACTATGAGATATCGATCTCTGAAGCTAAGGATTTTCGATCAATCGATGTCTAGAGTTTTTAGAAATATTTTTCTAAAATGTGATAGAATAATTGTTTTCATTTGTACATGATTTATATATGTTCATTATGTTGTTATAATGTGTTTTTGATGTTTATAAATGTCTTGTAACTAATGTGCCTTGAAAGTTTCTACAGCTTACCAAAAAAAGGCAAAATTGGTATTTTAAGTTGTGTAGCTACATGACATGGTGAAAAATTCTCAAGGACATATTCATATCTTATTTATCATCACGAAGATGTTATAATATCTATTTCTGACCATCGGGGTCATTTCTGGAGTTTTTTCTCACCAGGGGTATTTTGGTTATTTAACCCTGAGGGCAGTTTCAGTAATTTTACTCAAGGAATCTCTTGAGTATGTTATTATCTTCATTCTGAAGCTCATTTATAATTATCTTCAAGATTATTTGATGGTTTTCTATTATTTCTCTCATTTGATGATATTATGGACATTAGCGGGATATGTGCCGGGTTGTGATGTCACATTCTATTTTTTTCTTGAAGACCTTCTTTATATGTGTTATTGGAGAGTCTCAATCATCATTTTACAGAGATTTTAAAGGTGTTAATGGTGTGGAATTCATCACAACATATATGGAGAAATTGTGGGAATTTTGATATTATATGTTGACATAATCTTACCATTGTTTTGCATTACATGTACATATACACGTTATGTGTATTTTAATATCGAAAGACTCTTCTTTTTTTTCTAAATTCTCTCACTAACACACTAGAACATCATATCTCTATTATTATCTCATTTATGCAGGTACATATAGAGCCGGGGGTCTCACTGGGAGCAGATTCTCTATCCCTTGGGACAGAGGTATTGTTTGCCTACCACTTGCCCTCCCCAGACCCTAGCGATAGCTTTCGCTATCGTTGGGATATACTGGGTCCGGATGATGATGTTGAAATAATCTTATCAACTATTATTTGTTGATTTCTCTTCATTGAATTTGAGTTTGTATGCATACATGGGTTGAAAAGTGTTCATATACAGGTGGAGAAGATGTCTTACTCATTTTATGACTTTATGCCAAGTGGACCAACCAAAAAAATGCTAGTTGGCAAAAATTGCCAACTAAGAAATTTCAAAAGGGGGCAACAGATATGTTGAAGTAGTTGGATCTGATTTTTGTTTGAATTGTTCAACCATCACATGCCTATTATCTTGCCAAAGAGTTGAGGGTTTCTTGGTTGTATTATCTCTTGTAATTATCTTCATTTTTCAAGCAATTCCATGTCATTTTCTATAATGATAAAATCGGCCATTACAAAGTGCAAAGGTGGACCAATTGTGTTGTTTCATTTTGTCAAGTGTACAAGATGGTTATGTGGTCAACCAATGGTGTGAAGACACTTATGCATTGATGATGAAGATGGTGACACATTGGAGTTCTTATCTTCAAGGCTCATTTCACCCTATAAATAGAAGACAAAGGTGAAGAAAAGAACACACGACTTTCAAGCAAACTTGAAGATCATTCTTGCTATTCTCTTCTTCTTGATTCTTTATTTGTGTAGCTAAGGTGTTTCATTTCTTTTTGTTGTTGAGCTACATATACACGCCTTCTTGGGTTATCTTTGTAAGATTGGTTAGCCAAGTTTATAAAGCTACACCAATAGGTGATAGAGGTGTTGCAACCAAGAGTTGCATAGAGATGTTCATCCAAGTCTTGAATAGGGTTGGTGTGTAACCCAAGGATCAAGCTTGGTTCTTGTTGTATTTATGTTCATACCATAGTGAAATCCAAGAAAAGGTGTTCCTTGGGACTGGAGTAGGTCACATTGGTCGAACCATAATAAATCTTTGGTGTTCTTGTCTTCTTTACACTTTTCTGTTTTTTGTCCGTTTTTACTGCATTTTTCATCCAACTTCACACGTTTTGAAAAATTGCAAAACACTTTTAAAATTCGTGATTTTTGGTGGAGTTATATTTCAAACTGTTAACTTTCATTTGCAACAAGAATCACTTGATTTGAGCAAAAAAAAGTTAGTCTTTCAGTCATTGTAATATAACTTCTCCAATCTGACTGCAATCTGACCAGTTTCAAGAAAACTTGAATTCTGTTATTATCAAGGATAGATTAAGGTCAGGGCCTTTTGGAAACATAAACTAGACATCCTAAGAAGTGTTTTGACATAAATATCGACCTTTTTTGTTGGGTAATCAAAGCGAAACACGTTTTCAAAATTAGGCACTATTCTTTCCAGAGAATCTTTTTATTTGGTTGGGTAACCTTTTGGGTTGGGCCTTTTTGTTTTTATGTGTCCAGATTGACCATTTGAATCTTTTTATTTTGTTGAAGGCCCAAACAATCTTATTTTTGTCTCATTTTTGGACAGAATCTAGTCAAGACATTGAAGTTAATTTCTAAAAAGTTTCATAATTTTTGGAGTTGTGTACACTGAGTTTTGAATTTTTCAAAAATGGGTATCGAATCTGAGGAGGTCTTAGATTCTGTTTTCAAAGGGGATTTAACCAAAGGTAGTAGTGTAATTTTCGCTGGCCACTATTCACCCCCTCTCTAGTGGTGTTTACTGCAGGTGCACAGTCAAACAATTGGTATCAGAGCGAGACCAACACCACTCTAAGAAGCAAGATTCAACACCATAAAAGCAAGACAAGGCCAATAAACAACAATTCTTTGTAGCCTACACATCTCAAATTAAAGGTACATACAATGGCCATAGTTTCTCACAAAGGTGAGTTGGAATGTATGTCTACGAAACGTCCTCCTCTTTTCGATGGCAATAGCTTCGTACATTGGAAACTTAGAATGAGGCTATTCTTAATGGCTATAGACATTGATTTCTGGTCTATAGTCGAAGATGGGGGCATTCCAATGAAAGTTGTACAAGTAAACGATGTAACACACGAAGTAGAAAAATATAAGAGTGAATGGTCATTCGAAGATAAAAAGAAAATGTCCATGAATGCTAAAGTAATGCAATTACTTTTGAATGGACTAACGACTTCTGAAGCAGGATATGTGTCAAATTGCACAAGTGCACATGACATGTGGAAATCTTTAGAATTAAAGAATTAAGGTACTAGCGGTGTAAAAGAGTCGGAAATAAACATGCTTATGACTAAACTTGAATCTTTCAAAATGTTGTCGAACGAATCTATAACATCTATGGATTTGAGTATTACTAATATTTTCAATGCACTTGAAGCTTTAGGTACATCGTTTACCAACAATGAGAAGGTACAAAAGTACTGCGAAGTCTTCCTACTGAATGGAATAAAGAAGTAACGGCAATCGTGGAGACAAAATCAATCACAAAAATGGATGAATTGATCAGTTTAATTAGAGTATACGAGATAAAACTGAATCAACGAAAGTTCGAATCATCTAAATCATACGGTAATTCTATTGCTTTCAAATCAACTGAGTTAAATAATGATGAAAGTAATAGTGATAACGAATTGGACGATGATTTAATATTAATAGCTAGAAAACTTAGAAAGTTTTTTAAACGGTCTAATAGGAATAGACAACAGTCTTCTTCTTCTTCTCAACCTAAGAAAAAAAAACTCAAATAACAAAAAGTGGTATAATACGGAATTAAAATGTTACAGATGTGGGCAAAAGGGACATATTTCTTATGATTGTCCGACAAAGAAAAATAACAACAACAAGAATAATAACAATAAACAAGACAAGGAGGCGCAAAATCCTAAGGCAAAGGAGTCCATGTCAAGAAGAGGCAAACGAGCAATGAAGGCGAGCACGTGGAGCGACTCGTCTAACTCAGAATCCGATACTGAGGAAGCTCAAGTCTGCTTCGTATCCAATGAGGTAAGTTCTTCATCCGATATAGATTATGATAGTGAAATGTTATTTGATGAAATGTACGAAGAATTTCTAAAGATACATGCTCACTGTAAAAGGCTATCTAAAGAAAAGAAGAAACTAATTGAAGAAAATGATAAGTAGAAGACATCCAACTTGGAATTTTCCGATTAATTAGAATCTTTTAAACAAGTGTCTACTAATACTCTTGATTCTTTGGAGATGAAAATTGAATCATATAGGAAAAATGAACAAACATTACAAACTGAAAGTAGCCTGATAAAATCTAAGGTAGAAAATTATGAAAAAGAAATTTCTCAACTTAAATCATCTAAACTAGATTTAGAAAAAATATTAGAACAATTTAAATTTAGTACGAACATGCTTGACACACTTATATCCTCATAGAAGTAAGGAAATGATAAAAAGGGTTTAGGATATAAAGAAGAAAATGTCAAAGTAATAAAAAGACTAAGTTTGTTTCATCAAATACTAAACAACGTTGTAAGGCAAGTGAAATAAATTCAACTTTGCCTGATATTCCTTCTTCTACTCCTTCTTTTACTTATTCCAAGGCTTAGCATATACCTGCAAAAGCAACTAGGCAAAACTTTACATCTATACAACCTAGAAATTATGCCTATATGTATACAAATATGAATAGACAATAATAAAATGCAACCAACTCATTATAATACATATAGACCTAAATATAGGCAGCATTCATACAAGACTTATGGAATTCATATGACCATACATACATAGCACCATATAAGAAACAAAATTATATGCCTTATACACACTATCAAAATCGGCCATTTTATAATAATTATCAACCAAGGTATAACATGTGTAACAATACATCATCTTTTAAATGGAATGGACAAGTACATGTTAATCCTTTATATTCAACTAATGTCAAATATGTGCCTAGAAGGTACATCCAGGTTTGGATACCTAAGGGATATTAAAACAAGGATGGTGCCCCTAACATTCAAGGATCCAAGTAAAGGATACCTAAAACTTTGTCTCCATTGTAGGTAAATCATAAAGAACGCAAGAAGGAGGCAAAGTCAAAGAATCTAAAAACTAAGTGGTTTTTAGATAGCAGCTGTTCAAGGCATATGACGGGCAACCCCATACTAGTCACCGAAATCGAACATATTGAGAATGGAGGAAAAGTGACATTCGGTGACAACAACAAAGGAAGAGTTGTTGGAAAAGGAACAGTCGACGACCCTAACACATTTAAAATACAAAATGTGTTGTTAGTAAGAAATCTTTCTAATACTTTATTAAACATTTCGCAACTTATAGATTCCAGTTATTATGTTTCTTTTCTCCATAATTCTTGTGATATAACAAATGAAAAAGGAGAAATTGTACTTAAAGGAAAAAGGGATGGTAACATTTACACACTATCACTAAATAACATGATAGATGCTAAGGTTAAGTGTTTAATATCACATGACTTAGATGTAAATTTATGGCATAAACGACTAGGGCATATAGGAATTTCAACTATTGAAAGTTATCTAAGAAGAACTTAATTAGAGGCATGCATAAGTTAGACTTAGATAATTTTCAAACATGTCAAACGTGTATTAAAGGAAAACATATTAAAGAAACATTAAAACCAAAACATGAAGTGAGTACTAGTCATATGCTAGAATTGCTTCACATAGACTTATTTGGTCCAAGTAGGGCAAGCATTCTAGGTGGACACTACTATGTGTGTGTCATAGTAGATGATTACTCAAGATACATAAACATTGTTCTTAACACACAAAGACAATGCTCCATTGGCAATCGAAACTCTTATCAAGAAACTCGAGAATCTTAACGAAGAAAATGTTATGAGAATTAGAAATGATAGAGGTGGAGAATTTAAAAACAAAGATGTAGTCAAGTTTTGTGAATTACATGGAATTAAACATGAATTCTCACCACCTATAACACCACAACTCAATGGAGTTGTTGAACGTAAAAATAGAAAAATTCAAGAAATTGCTAGAACAATGTTATGTGAAAATAAAGTACCAAAATATTTATGGGCTGAAGATGTTAGTTGTGTATGTTATATTACAAATAGGCTTTCTATTAGAAATAAATTAAATAAAACACCTTACAAATTGTTAAATAATAGACAATCTAAGTTAGATTATCTTAAGGTATTTGGATGTAAATATTTTGTACTCAATACTAAAGATAATCTAGACAAGTTTGAACAAAAGTCTATAAAATTCATATTTGTTGGTTATTCAACTAATTCTACAGCATATAGGTGTTATAATCCTGCATTAGAAAGATAACTGAATCCATACATGTGAAATTCAATGAAAATGCATGTTTTGAAGTTAGTGATAAAACTAAACATAAACAAGAGAATAATGTTTAAAATATGTTTGATGATGATGATGTATTGCTTGAACCAGTATGCGATCATCTAGAACCAACTCCATCTGAACAGGAGATGCATCATTCCTTAGATGAAATAAATGAAGAAATTTTGCAATTGGAAGATGATACAACTAACTTGCAAGATGATCCAATTGTATATGATAATGTTCACATTAATGAAACATTTGAATAAGATGAGGGTGAACCTAGTCAACCTAGGAATTGGTGGCCTATAAAAGATAAACATGAACACCATAAAGAGTTAATCATTGGGGATCCAAGTGTTAGGGTTAGAACACGTAGAAACATAAGTCAATCTGAAGGACATAGCTTAATCTCACACTTAGAACCTAAGAATGTTAAAGAAGCCTTAGGTGATATATCTTGGATAGATGCCATGCATGAGGAGTTAAACCAATTCACCAGGAACAATGTGTGGGACTTAGTACCTAGACACGAAAATAAGTCTATAATAGAGACAAAATGGGTATTAAGGAATAAAATGGATGAACAAGGAAACATCAAATGAAATAAGGCTGGGCAAGTCGCATAAGGTTATAATTAACAAGAATCAATAGATTATGAAGAAACCTTTGCACCCTTTGCACGACAAGAGACAATTAGATTGTTACTTGCTATTGCAAGTCTAAGCAACATAAAACTCTTTCAAATTGATGCCAAGAGTGCATTCTTGAATGGATACATCCAAGAAGAAATTTTTGTCAAACAACCCCCTTGATTCGAAGATCCAAAAAATCCTAACCATGTTTACAAGCTTAAGAAAGCTCTATATGGTTTGAAACATGCTCCAAGAGCTTGATATGATAGATTTACAAACTTTTTTTATTGCAAATAATTATCAAAGGGGGGCCGTACATAACACATTATTCCTAAGAAGAAAAGATAACGACTTGTTAATAGTTCAAATATATGTAGATGACATAATCTTTGGATCAACCAGCCCTACCTTAGTAACAGACTTCGAAGAGTGTATGAAGTCAGAATTTGAAATGTCAATGGTAGGTGAGTTGAATTATTTCTTAGGACTACAAAATAAACAAACCCCTCAAGGAATCCATATTAGCCAACTTAAGTATGTCATTTGATATGATTAAGAAGTTTGGCTTTGAAGAGTTCAAACAAACACCTAACCCTATGAGCGTTAGCACCAAACTAGACAAAGAAGAAAATTGTAAACCTTTTGATGACACACTATATAGGTCTATTATTCGATCGTTGCAGTATTTAACCGCATCAATACCAGATATAATGTTTAGAGTTTGTATGTGCGCTAGGTTTCAATCTTGTCCTAAAGTATCACATTATACTGCGATGAAAAAGATATTTAGATATCTTAAACACACACCTCACTTAGGACTTTGGTATGATAGAAACGCTAAGTTGGAACTGTATGCTTATAGTGATGCTGATTATGGTGGTTGTAAGTTAGATAGAAAATTCACTAGCGGTATATGTCAATTCATATGAACCAACTTGCTCTATTTGTTTTCTAAAAAGCAAGCTAGTGTAGCACTCTCTACAACCGAAGCCGAGTACATAGCCTTAAGCTTATGCAGTGCTCAAATACTTTGGATTAAATAACAACTTAGTGATTTTGGAATTAAAATGAATAAGATTCCAATTTTTGCGATAGCATAAGTGCAATCAATCTTTCTCGGAATCCGGTACTTCATTCTAAGGCCAAACACATTGAGGTAAGATACCATTTCCTTCGAGACCATGTTCATAATGGGGACATAACCATAGATCATGTAAGAACTAATCATCAAGTAGCTGAAATCTTTACCAAACCCCTTAATCATGTCAGTTTTGAAAACTTACAAGCCAAGTTAGGTATGATGACTTACGATACAATTGCATAATTTTATCTTTTGCATGATTTGCAAAATAAAGGGGGAGATAGAATGAGAACATGATTTTAGCTGTTAAGTCATTTGATAAGTTCAATTGGTATAAGTTTTATTGGTGTTAAATTGGCTTGAAGTATAAGTTGAGGGGGAGCACAAGAGCACATGAGCATATGAGCATGGGATTTGAAAGTTTGAAAACAATTGGTATAGAATTGATGAAACAATTGGTAATTGGTGAGGTTTTCAAAACAATTCAATTGGTATAAAATTGGTAGATATGTGATAAACAATTTATAAAGAGTTGTGACATTAAAATCATGTTGAGTTATTTTGAAAATCATCCAAAAGGGGGAGAATGTTCGAGACATATGTTTGGATAATTTTCAAGGCCATAATTTGAAGTGGTGGATACATAAAAAAGTCACACATATTGTTATAAAGGATTAAAAGTTGAAAAAGTGAAGAAAAATGACATCAATTGCTCAGGTTGTTACACTTCGATCGATCGATGTACATCGATCCCTCACATCGATCGATCTATGCAAGGCAGAGAAAAACCAAGACCTTACTGTGAGACATCGATCTCTAAACCTGAGACACATCAATCGATAGATGTACATCAAACTCTCACTTCGATCAATCAATGTAGGTCAAAGACAAACTCTGAAACTCACTATGGGACATCGATCTTTGAAGCTGAGGCACTTCGATCGATCGATGTCTAGAGTTTTTAGAAATATTTTTCTAAAATGTGATAAAATGATTGTTTAAATTTTTACATGATTCATATATGTTCGTTATGTTGTTATTATGCGTTTTTGATTATTTTAAATGCCTTATAAATAATATGCCTTGGAAGTTTCTACAACTTACCAAAAGGGCAAAATTGGTATTTTAAGTTGTGTAGCTACATGACATGGTGAAAACTTCTCAAGGACATATTTATATCTTATTTATCATCACAAAGGTGTTATAATATCTATTTCTGACCATCGGGGTCATTTCTGGAGTTTTCTCTAACCAGGGGTATTTTGGTCATTTTACCCCTGAGGGCAGTTTCGGTATTTTTACTCAAGGAATCTTTTGAGTATGTTATTATCTTCATTCTGAAGCTGAAGATTATTTGGTGGTTTTCAATTACTTCTCTCATTTGATGATATTATCGACAGTAGCGGGATATGTGACGAGTTGTGATATCACATTCTATTTTTTTCTTGAAGACCTTCTTATATGTTTTATTGTGGAGTCTCAATCATTTTTATGAGATTTTAAAGGTGTTAATGGTGTGGAATTCATCACAACATATAAGGAGAAATTGTGGGAATTTTGATATTACATGTTGACATAATCGTGTCAACAATTATTTGTTGATTTTTCTTCATTAAATCTGAGTTTTTACGCATATATATGGGTCCAAAGGGTTCATAAACAGGTGGAGAAGATGTCTTACTCATTTTATGATTTTATGCCATGTGGACCAACTAAAAAGAAGCTAGTTGACAAAAATTGCCAATTAGGAAATTTCAAAAGGGGGCAACGGCTATGTTGAAGTAATTGGAGCTGACTTTTGTTTGAATTGTTCAGCCATCACTCTCCTATTATCTTGCCAAGGAGTTGAGGATTCCTTGGTAGTATTATCCCTTGGTATTATCTTCATTTTTCAAGCAATTCCATATCATTTTCTATGATGATAAAATCGGCCATTACAAGTGCAAAGGTGGACCAATTGTGTTGTTTCATTTTGCCAAGTGTACAAGATGGTTATATGGTGAACCAATGGTGTGAATACACTTAAGCATTGATGATGAAGAGGGTAACACATTAGATTTCTTATCTTCAAGGCTTTTTTCACCCTATAAATAAAAGGCAAAGGTGAAGAAGAAGAACACACAACATTCAAGCAAACTTGAAGATCATTCTTGCTATTCTCTTCTTCTTGATTCTTTCTTTGTGTAGATAAGGTGTTTCATTTTTTTGTTGTTGAGCTACATATAAACGCCTTCTTGGGTTATTTTTGTAAGATTGGTTAGCCAAGTTTATGAGGCTACACCAATAGGTGATAGAGGTGTTGCAACCACGAGTTGCATAGAGGTGTCCATCAAAGTCTTGAATAGGGTTGGTGTTTAACCCAATGATCAAGTTTGGTTCTTGTTGTATTTGCGTTCATAAGTGAAATCCAAAGAAAGGTGTTCCTTGGGACTTGAGTAGGTCACATTGACTGAACCAGGACAAATCTTTGGTGTTCTTGTTTTCTTTACATTTTTTTTTGTTTTTTGGTCCTTTTTTACTGCATTTTTCATCCAATTTCACATGTCTTGAAAAAATAGCAAAACACTTTTAAAATTCGTGATTTTTGGTGGAGTTATACTTTAGACTGTTAGCTTTCATTTGCAACAAGAATCACTAGATTTGAGCAAACGAAAATTATTCTTTCAGTCATTGTAGGACAACTGCTCCAATCTGACTACAACCTGACCAGTTTCAAGAAAACTTGAATTCTGTTTTTATGAAGGATAGTTTAAGGTCAAAGCCTTTTGGAAACATAAACTAGACATCCTAAGGAGTGTTTTAACATAAATATCAACCTTTTTAGTTTGGTAATCAAAGAGAACCACGTTTTCAAAATTTAGCACTATTATGTCCTGTCCAGATTGACAATTTGAATCTTTTTATTTGGTTGAAGGATCAAATGATCTTATTTCTGTCTCATTTTTGGACAGAGTCAAGACATTGGAGTTAATTTCTGGAAAGTTTCATAATTTTTGGAGTTGTGTACACTGAGTTTTGAATTTTTCAAAAACGGGTACTAAATTTGAGGAGGTCTCAGATTCTGTTTTCAAATGACATTTTAACCAAGGTAGTAGCGTAATTTCTTCTAACCACTATTCACCCCCTCTAGTGGTGTTTACTATAGATGCATGGTCTAACAGAAAGGACCTCTATCCCCATTTTCCTAGCCTTGGCCGGATATGGAGTGGAAGAAACAAATGATGAGGAATCTTGGATATGAGTGAAAAAGATATTGCATGTAACCTTATTGGTTGCATTTCTTTCATGGTGTAAGACAATATAATGATTAAATGGAGAAATTAAAATAAATGAATTAAACTTTTAGGGAAAAAATAAAAATGGTGGTTGGTTGGGGTCGAAGTGGGGAGAGGATTGTGGTTGCTTGTCTTGGATGATGAAGTGGTGTAAGAAAAAGTTCATGCATGAAAAGAGAGTGGATGGATGTCTTGCTTGTGTAAGGTGATGTAAGAAATGGAAATGATGGCTAAAAGAATAAAATGTAAGAAAGTGGGAAATTTGGGGTAAAGGAAATAGGGTAGCCGAATAGATGGGGGTGTGTGTGGGTGAAATTACTTTCTTAGCCTTGCTCTATTTTACCTAAGTGTTTTTTTTTCTTTTTTTCTTTATTTTAATCCTTAGATAATATTGTATTAATTCCTTTATTTTCAAAATTACTTAGCCTATACTCATTATGTTCATCTTATTAGTTCTAAAATTAATTTAAGGTAGCACCTACACACACATTATACTACCTTATGACATCTCAAAAAAATTCGTTCTAAGCTCGTAACGGGAGTCGGGTGTAACATTTCCTCCCTCCTTATAACAAGTTTCGGCCTCGAAACTTGTATACCTTAGTCAAAGATCTGAGGGTAATTCTCCCTCATGTGTTGTTGTAGTTTCCAAGCAGCCTCCCGTTCGGTGTGATTACTCTGTTGAACCTTTGCAAACGGAATAGACATATTTCGTAGTACTTGTTCCTTCCAGCCTAGAATACGCGCTGGCACCTTATCGTAGGAAGCATCATCCCGAATTTCCCCTTGCTGATGTTCCAATATATGGCTCGGATCACGAACATATCTTTGCAGTTGCGATACATGGAACACATCATGTATGTGAGATAGTGAAGGTGGTAAGGCTAGTCGGTATGCTACGGGTCCAAATTTCTCAAAAATTTCATATGGTCCGATGAAACGAGGACTTAACTTTCCTTTTACTCCAAAGTGCATCACTCCTTTTGTCGGTGAGATCCTCAAGTATACCTTCTCGCCAATCTCGAACTTGATAGGTCGTCGTTTCGAGTCTGCCTAGCTCTTGCTGCAATCTGACCCACCTTTAGTCTTTCGCGCATCTGTCAGACTTGGTTCTTGGTTTGCTCTACTAATCCCTACCCGGTAATTGCTCTTTCACTGATTTCGTCCCAATACAAGGGGGATTGACACTTCCGTCCATATAACGCTTCAAAAGGTGCCATTCTTACCGAGTTATGGTAGCTATTGTTGAATGTGAATTCCATTAACTTCAAAGTTTTGTCCCAATTACCCAAAAATCCAATGTAAAGGCATGTAACATGTCTTGCAACATTTGTATAGTTCTTTCAGTCTATCCAATAGTTTGTAGGTGGAATGCGGTACTCATCCGGATCTCTGTAACCGTATCACGCTGAAACAAGGCCCAGAATCTGGAGGTGAAATGCGGATCTCGGTGGCAGATTATACTTACTAGAACACTATGAAGACTCACGACATTATCCATATACATTTGTACCAATTTTTCCATCGAAGCTTGAATTGTCATAAGTAAGAAATGTGCGGTTTTAGCAAGTCTATCCACAATTACTCATATTGTGTCACTGCCCCCTCGAGTCTTTGGAAGTCCTGTGACGAAATCCATAGTGATATGTTCCCATTTCTATTCTTGAATTTCTAATGGTTGTAGAAGTCCTGTCGACTTTTGGTGTTCCGCCTTCACTTGCTGACATACTTAACATTGTTCCACATAATCATCAATTTTTCATTTCATTCCATTCCACCAGTAATGTTGCTTTAAATCTTGATACATCTTAGCAGCTCTGAGGTGTATAGACAGTCATGAAATGTGAGCTTCCTTCAAGATCTCTCTCCATATTTTGCCGTTGTTTAGTACAAACAGTCGGCTTCGAAACCATAAATTGTCGTCATCTCTTATCTGAAAATCATCTGCTGGTGCTTGTTTAACCTTATCTGCAATCCTTGGCAACTTAGCATCCCTTAGCTGTGCATCCTTTATCCAATCAATCAATGTTGGCGTTATTACCAAGGTTGCTAGAATATTAGTTGTTGACTCGACCATATCTAATTTGAACTCAGCCATGTCTCGCTCTAGAGGTGTTTGTCTTGGATGGTTTGATTTTTCGACTCAGTGCATCAGCCACCTTATTCATCTTACCTGGGTGGTAATGAATGGCCAAGTCGTAATCCTTAATCAATTCAAGCCACCTACGTTGTCTCATATTTAACTCTTTCTGAGTGAGTAAGTATTTCATACTCTTATTATCAGTGTACACCTTGCACCGTTCCCCATACAGATAGTGTCTCCAAATTTTTAGTGCAAACACCACAGCGACCAATTCCAAATCGTGCACTGGGAAATTCTGTTCATAGGGTTTAAGCTGTCATGATGCGTACATAATAACTCGATCTTTCTGCATCAAGGCACAAACTATTCCACTTCTGGATGCGTCACTGTAGATAGCGTAGCTTTCTCCGACAACTGGTTGGGCTAAGATTGGAGCTGAGGTCAATCTTTGCTTGAGTTCAGCAAAGCTTCTTTCCACTTGGCAGTCCACTCAAATTTGGTTTTCTTTTGGGTTAGTTTGGTTAGTGGTACTGCATTCTAGAGAATCCTTCAACGAACTTCTGATATTAGCCTGATAATTGCAAAAAGCTTCGAACTTCAGTAATGTTGGTCGGCCGTAGCCAATCTGTAATTGCCTCAATCTTCTTGGGATCCACTGCTATGCCATCTTTCGACACAACATCTCCTAGGAACGCAACACTCCTTAGCCAAAATTCATAGTTGCTGAACTTGGCGTACAATTGTTTTTCTTCCAAGATACTCAATACTATACGTAAGTGTTTGGCGTGAGTATTCTCATCTAGCGAATATACCAAGATGTCATCGATAAATACCATAAAAAACTTGTCCGGTTGTTCTCGAAATACAATGTTCATTAGATCCATGAACGAGGCAGGGGCATTGGTTAATCTGAGTGGCATTACCTGAAATTCATAACGCCCATATCGGGTTCGAAAAGTGGTCTTCGGAATGTCTTTAGCCTTAATTTTCAGCTGATGATAACCAAAACGGAGTTTGATTTTACTAAATATAGTGGCTCCTCTTAGCAGATCAAACAAGTCATCAATCCGGGGCAGGGGATACTTGTTTTTAATAGTGACTTTATTTAACTCCCTGTAGTCAATGCATAGCCGCATGCTGCCATCCTTCTTCTTTACAAATAGCATTGGTGCTCCCCATGGCGATACGATAGGCCTGATGAACTTTTTATCAATTAATTCCTGCAATTGTACTTTCATCTCTTTTAATTCTACTGGAGCTGTTTGGTATGGAGCCTTCGAGATGGGTTCGGTTCCAGGCATCACATTATTCTCGAAGTCGATTTTCCGATCCGGTGGTAAGCCTGGAAAATCTTCTGAGAATTCTTCTGGGAATTGTTGAACTATCAGAACACTCTCCATGGTTGGTGCCTCACTCTCTGCTTCCAGAGCATATACTAAAAATCCTTCGTCTCTTTTCCTTAATGCTCGGAAAACCTGTACCGCGGTCAGATATATGTTTTGTGGGGTCTTCTTTAATTTGTTATTTCACTGATATTTAATTCCTTTCTGTTTTGGGTTTTGGATCAGTATGTGCTTCTTCCGAAATCTATTTTGTCATGATTATGGAATAATCAGTCCATACCCAGAATGATATCGAAGTCTCCCATCTGTATCGGAATTAAGGTTGCCTCGAATTGCTGACCTTCCATTTGAATTCCACAATTCTTATACAAATGGTGTGACATGATAATCTGATCGCCTGCTGCAAGAACCCTATAGGGGGTTTCTAACCAGGTAGGGCAGCTATCCAGCTTCTTGACAAATCTTCTAGATATAAAGGAGTCGCTTGCGCCACTGTCGAACAACACGTTTGCCGATAAGTTATTTACTAGTATCGCACCTGAATCCACTCATATACAAATATGGGATTTCTACATTAGATACCAAAAATCCCGTCATGGGATTCAACTATGCATCATTGTATAACATTTAAGGCAGGCTATAACAACTAAATTAAAGCATATAATTGAGAATACCTGCTATGACATCAGGGGCCTCCTCTACTTCTGCGTCTGTCATGACATGAACCCTTGCATTAGCCCGAGGGCATCCTCCTTGTTGATGCTGCTTTTGTCTTCCTGGACATTCTCTAATCATATGTCCGGTCTTGCCGCACCCAAAACATGCTCTGCTTTCCTTGCGGCATTCACCAGGATGATTTTTCTAACATGTCTGATACTTAGAAAAAGTTGGCTATGTTTCATTTTGCTGACTTGGTGACTGAAATTGTCTTTGTGCTGATTGTTGTTGACATTGGAGTTGTGGCCTCCCACCTGATCACTTTTGAAACTTAGTCCGCTGCTCGGATCATCCACGTGTAATTTCTTTAGGTCTCTTGCCTTTAGTCTCTTCATCTCTTCGAGCGATATCCTGTTCAACCCTATAGCATGCGTCCAACAATAGGCTATAATTGACCGGGTTTGCATTTACAATCCAAGTTCAGATCCTTGAACTTAATCACCGTTCGAAATTGATCATTTTGAGTCTTTCGTCTCTATTACGGACGGAACATACCGACCTAGTACTGTGAAACGATTGGCATATTCTAAAACAGTCATACTAGCTTCTTATTTCAGGGATTCAAACTCACTGATTTTTCTGATGGTCACCAAAATTGGAATATAAAATTTCCAGAAATCATCTACAAATCTTTCCCAGGCGACAGGTATAGACAGTGGTTGAATGTTCGTTTTCCACCATTGGTGGCCTCGCCAATCAAAAACGGGTGAATAATCTGGGCCTTAACTTTGTCAGGTACTTGCAGCAAGTTGAAACAGTTCTCAACCTCGTCCAACCACTTTTTAGCCTCATCTGGATCAACACCTCCTTCAAAACTTGGCACATGAGGTCTCTTAAGTTCTCCAAAGAAATATCTTGTGCACATCTACCGTGGTTGCTGTTGTTGAGGTGGAAGGGCTGGTGCAACTTGAGCACTCCCACTGCTTGCCCTAGCTAGTCATGGCGTCAAAGAACGCTTGAGGAATACCTCCAAGGCCCTGCGCCTGTGGAGGAGGGACTTGTTCTGGTGTTGGTGGCAGCCGGTCCTCAGCCGGTGGTGCTGGTGGTGGTGGAGGTAACTGTGCGGATTTGTCCGTACGTGGTCTGCCTCGTGGTCTTGAAGCCATCCTACCAACACAATTATTTCACGTTATCAGTTTACCCATTCAGTAGAATTTTTCTTTCAACATTTCACTTTTGTGTATTAGGTCCTACTAAACCATTCTAGGAACCCTATTCTAAGGTAGGCTCACTCATTTAAGATCAATCTTTGGTTCTAAAATCATAACCTGTGTACTTGTCGTTGTTTAGCTTATGTTGCCCGCTGTGGATCTGGAGCCTTGGCTCTGATACCACCTGTAGCGCCCCGCCTAGGACTAAGGTCTCAACATGATGCACCCGCCGTATTCTGCTACAAGAAGTACCAGGCGTCGATCTCATTCATGCACAGATCTTCATAACGTGTATCGATGAGCGGAAGCAAAGTAACATAAGCAGAAATAAACATCGACATAAGTACATTCTAATACATCCGAATAAGTCTCATCAGTGCATAATGAGTACAAAATATCATAATACAGAGCTGGATATTCAAAATACAAAAGATGTCACTGCTGGCTACTAATCAGCTCTTCACACCTAGTCTTGAGGTTCATCCTCTATGAACTCTTGCTCAGGGTTGAGGGTTTTCATGGTAAAATAAAGGGATTAGCGATAACGAATCACTCAGCAAGTATTTCCGCCTAGATTTGTCAAGTGGATCATGCATGGGGAACAGGAAATTGGGCAATACAGTGAAGTATAACTTAAACATCATATGTACCATATGAATGGAGATAAAAATAACAGGATCAACAAAAGTCAACAGTATAGTAAATCTGAAAGATATTATATAATAGAATACCATCTCAGATAAGGAGCATCAATAAGTAAACTTATTCTTTCTTAATCATTCTTGTTTGACAAATAGTCGGTATCGTTCTTGTGTTCCATCTCTTCAGTTTGTTTTTTATTGTTCTTTAATCATACTTAGTCTCGTACTACAAGAGTAATAACTTAACGGCACTAGAGAGTGCATGGGCCATGATCGTGATATATGCATCGTAAAACTTTTGAAAAACATTTCCTTTCATACAAACATAAATTAGACATGACATGATTAGCTATAGCACTTTTCATAACATAAAAATGGTACCTACAACATATAGAATGATTCCCTGAGTAGCCACAAGTACCGTCTATGAATCCCAATGGTCCAACCATGGTGTTACATCATACATATATAGGACTAACGGTGACGTGTTATAACAAAGAACCCAAGTCTCGAACGCGGTGTTACACTCTGCAACAATGCATTTTACCCTTGACATCCTCCCCCAGGAACAGAAATCAGGCAGCTCTCCGTACAGGACGCCATAAACGTAATTGAAAGGCAGAGAACCCTTGTTCCGGACAAGGTGTTACACTTAGCCAGCAGATCATGTGTATACAGAAAGGTAGAGAGCCCTTGTCCCTGACAAGATGCTACACTCACCCACAGATATATGCATAAGTCATATGGAATCATTCGTCTCGCAGTACAATTCCTTAAATCATGAAAACTTTAAAATATTTCATGCAGAGCTTCTAAACACGTTTCTCAATAAACTCAGTGTTGTTGAAAAGTATGAAAACAACATGCATGAGGGAAAGCTTTACATAGGTCTCTTTTTCTTTTCATTAACTTCATGGTTATTCTTATTTGGAATTAGTAATTGTACGTTTATAATTGTAGTTGGTTATTATTTATTCAATTAACTTGTCTTAATTGGCTAATTTGACCCTTTTGGGTCGTGTGTTATCATACTTGCATACTTTAATTTCTTGGACAAGTGGTGTTAGGAAATTATGTTCTTATAACTATTTAACATTTAAGTTTTCTTTCATTAATAATATAATTTCAATGCATATTTTATACGCATTTACATACTATGCTTTTGAAGTGGTTAATTCATGATAAGGCACCAAAATTGGGCCTAGGGCCGAAAACTACCCATTGCCCTACTTAAATTACTCAATTTCTATTTAATGTCCTATTAGGTTAATTTTTCATATATATGACTCATAATAATTTTCTAATCACATAGAAATTGTTACATGGTTGTAATTCATTATTGTAGGTGCCAAAATTGCCATTGGGCAGAAATCTAGTAAAGTCCATTTCTTCGAATTTCATCATTATGTAATGGTTACACTTATGGCCCTTTATCTTTTTATGTACTTGTCATTCTTATACATAATTATGAAAATATACACCAATGGAAATTTGTGCTTCAATATAACATATTTTATGTCCCTTGGCCGAAAGTAGGGGTAGTTCAATATGAATTTTTCAACATATAACATTCATACTTGATGCTAATGATGATAAAATCCGTCTTCCTATTTTAACTACTATAGGTATTGTGATGATGATTCATAATGTACATCAACATACTAAATTTTAACATATTCAAATCACATCATACAAATACAATCATGACCACAAAGATTATGTTTATGATGATGATCATGCTAAAAACGACATGCAAGCACATAAAGTGTAACATCTACTGAATCACACCTTCTTAGACCATGATCATCAAGATACACATCATGATGATGGTGATGATTTCATGGCCTATGTTGAAGACTTATGAACCGTCCCCTCTAATAAGAAAAATGGTGATTCTAAGATGTTGATGATCAAAGATGACATTTTTAACGACATGCATTGTTAAATGGTTTGTTTTGTACCATCATGGTACTATATTATTACCATACTTACATGAATATCTCCTCTTATCTCTCCTCTTATATATGAACATAAAGAAAGTGATATAATTCTTCACATGCATGTATGAAGATGATGATGGATGAAGTTCTTGATACACTTTCTAGTATAATGCACTCATATTCCTACCATTTGCATCAAAGTGTTGAATTAATGGTAAATTTCCCTCCTCCTAGTCATTCACACCTCAAAAGGCTATTTATACCTCAATTATGTCATGCATGTAACATCTAAGTGTCATCCTAATCACATGTGAGGAATCCATTCAAGAAAAGTACACATGCATTTACAAATTGAACATGCAAGCATACTCCTCATCAATTGATGTTAAAGACTTCATTTTAGTTGTTGCATGCATGATCCATTTCTTAATGGTGAACATAATAAACTTCATTTTTAATTTTTCTTGAAGGAGCTAGGAAGAATACTTGCCTTGGAATCTTGAATCTTACACTAGGCAGTGAAAGAGTGCTTTTTTGTTCCTAGTGTAAAGGGTACGGCCTTGGTGGCCAAAAAGGAGGAAAGAATTAGTCTTGCATGAGGAAATAGGAGTATAAATGTTCTACGATTCAATCTAAATGAACTTTACCTTGAATTGACTTGAGATTCCTCATTTGTTAAGCTAAAGAGCTTCGCCTACTTCCTTGTTGAAGGTCACGGGTAAAGGCCTAGAATGGAGGTGGCTTGAGTGTTTATATAGAGGATACAAGTAGAGAAGAATGCTAAGGAGAGTAGTATAGTGTTTACCTTAAAGGTCTGGGTGCATGCACAGTTGTATCCCACCTGAAGATGGAAAGAGTTCTTCCTTTTGGCCTTGCTGTTCTCGGTTTAAGGGGGTTTAAGGCCTAGAATGGTTGGTTTGGCCTTTTTGTTTTTTGTGTCCAGATTGACCATCTGAATCTTTTTATTTTTTTGAAGGGGTAAACGATCTTATTTTTGTCTCATTTTTGGACAGAGTCTAGAAAAGACAATGAAGTTAATTTCTGGAAAGTTTCATAATTTTTGGAGTTGTGTACACTGAGTTTTGAATTTTTCAAAAATGGGTACTGAATCTAAGGAGGTCTCAGATTCTGTTTTCAAAGGGGATTTTAACCAAGGATAGTAGTGTAATTTCCGCTAACCACTATTCACCCCCTCTAGTGGTGTTTACTACAGGTGCACAGTCCAACAATTGGTATCCGAACAAGGCCAACATCGCTCTAGAAAACAAGATTCAACACTATACGAAGAGGACAAGGCCAAGAAACAACAATTCTTTGTAGCCTTCACATCTCAAATTAAAGGTACATACAATGGGCATAGTTGCTCACAAAGGTGAGTTGGAATGTATGTCTACAAAACGTCCTCCTCTTTTCAATGGTAATAGTTTCGTTCCTTGGAGACTTAGGATGAGGCTATTGTTAATGGCTGCAGACATCGATTTATTGTATATATTTGAAGATGGGTCGTACATTCCAATGAAAGTTGTACAACTAAACAGTGTAACACAGGAAGTAGAAAAATATAAAAGTGAATGGTCATCCGAAGATAAAAACAAAATGTCCATGAATGGTAAAGCTATGCAATTACTTTTGAATGGACTAACGACTTCTGAAGCATGATATGTGTCAAATTGCACAAGTGCACTGACACGTGGAAATCTTTAGAATTAAATCAAGAAGGTATTAGCGGTGTAAAAGAGTCAAAAATAAAGATGCTTATGACTAAATTGAATCTTTCAAAATGTTGCAGAACGAATCCATAACATCTACGGATTTAAGGATTACTAATATTTTCAATGCACTTGAAGCTTTAGGTAAATCTTTTACCAACAACAAGAAGGTACAAAAAGTGCTGCGAAGTCTTCCTACTGAATAGGATCCAAAAGTAACGACAATCGAGGAGAAAAATCAATCACAAAAATAGATGAATTGATCAGTTCACTTAGAGTATACGAGGTAAAACTGAATCAACAAAAGTATGAATCATCTAAATCATCCGCTAAGTAGATTGCTTTCAAAGCAACTGAGTTAAATAATGATGAAAGTAATAGATAATGAATTGGACGATGATGTAATATTAATAGCTGGAAAACTTAGAAAGTTTTTAAAACGGCCTAATAGGAATAGACAATAGTCTTCTTCTTCTTCTTCTCCTCAACCTAAGAAAAAAACTCAAATAACAACAAGTGGTATAGTACGGAATCAAAATGCTACAAATGAAGACAAAAGGGACATATTTCTATGATTGTCCGACAAAGAAAAATAACAACAACAAGAATAATAACAATAAACAAGACAAGGAGGCACAAAAGCCTAAGGAAAAGGAGTCCAAGTCAAGAAGAGGCAAACGAGCAATGAAGGCGAGCACGTCGAGCGACTCGTCTGACTCAGAATCCGACACTGAGGAAGCTTAAGTCTACTTCGTATCCAACAAGGTAAGTTCTTCATCCGATACAAATTCTGATAATGAAATGCCATTTGATGAAATGTACGAAGAATTTCTAAAGATGCATGATCACTGTAAAAGGCTATCTAGAGAAAAGAAGAAACTAATTGAAGAAAATGACAAGTTGAAGACATCCAACTTTGAATTTTCCGATCAATTAGACTCTTTTAAACAAGAGTCTACTAATACTCTTGATTCTTTGGAGACAAAAATTGAATCATATAGGAAAAATGAACAAACATTACAAATTGAAAATAGCCTGATAAAATCTAAGGTAGAAAATTTTGAAAAAGAAATTTCTCAACCTAAATCATCTAAAATAGACTTAGAAAAAATGTTTGAACAATTTAAATCTGGCACAAACATGCATGACACACTTATATCGTCACAAAAATATGGAAATAATAAAAAGGGTTTAGGATATAAAGAAGAAAATGTCAAAGTAATAAAAAGACTAAGTTTGTTTCATCAAATACTAAACAACGTTATAAGGCAAGTGAAATAAATTCAACTTTCCCTGATACTCCTTCTTCTACTCCTTCTTTTACTTATTCCAAGGCGCAGCATATACCTGCAAAAGCAACTAGGCAAAACTTTACATCTATACAATCTAGAAATTATGCCTATATGTATACAAATATGAATAGACAATAATAAAATGCATGCAACTCATTATAATACATATAGACCTAAATATAGGCAGCATTCATACAAGACTTATGGAATGCATATGACCATACATACATAGCACCATATAAGAAACAAAATTATATGCATTATACACACTATCAAAATCGGCCATTTTATAATAATTATCAACCAAGGTATAACATGTGTAACAATACATCATCTTTTAAATGGAACGGACAAGTACATGTTAATCCTTTGTATTCAACTAATGTCAAATATGTGCCTAGAAGGTACATCCAGGTTTGGATACCTAAGAGATATTGAAACAAGGATGGTGCCCCTAACATTCAAGGACCCAAGTAAAGGATACCTAAAACTTTGTCTCCATTGTAGGTAAATCATAAAGAATGCAAGAAGGAGGCAAAGTCAAAGAATCTAAAAACTAAGTGGTTTTTAGATAGCGGCTGTTCAAGGCATATGACGGGCAACCCTAAACTATTCACCAAACTTGAACATATTGAGAATGGAGGAAAAGTGACATTCGGTGACAACAACAAAGAAAGAGTTGTTGGAAAAGGAACAGTCGACGACCCTAACACATTTCAAATACGAAATGTGTTGTTAGTATAAAATCTTTCTTATAAATTATTAAGCATTTCGTAACTTATAGATTCCGGTTATTATGTTTCTTTTCTCTCTGATTCTTGTGATATAACAAATGAAAAAGGAGAAATTGTATTAAAACGAAATAGAGATGTTAACATTTACACACTATCACTAAATAATATGATAGATGCTAAGGTTAAGTGTTTAATATCACATGACTTAGATGTAAATTTATGCTATAGACGACTAGGCCATATAGGAATTTCAACGATTGAAAGTTATCTAAGAAGAACTTAATTATAGGCATGCCTAAGTTAGACTTAGACAATCTTCAAACGTGTGAAACGTGTATTAAAAGAAAACATATTATAGAAACATTAAAACCAAAAGATGAAGTGAGTACTAGTCATGTACTAGAATTACTTCTCATAGACTTATTTGGTCCAAGTAGGACAAGCATTCTAGGTGGACACTACTATGTGTGTGTCATAGTAGATGATTACTCAAGATACATAAATATTGTTCTTAACACACAAAGACAATGCTCCATTGGCAATCGAAACTCTTATCAAGAAACTCAAGAATCTTAACGAAGAAAATGTTATGAGAATTAGAAATGATAGAGGTGGAGAATTTAAAAACAAAGATGTAGTCAAGTTTTGTGATTTACATGAACATAAATTCTCACCACCTAGAACACCACAACTCAATAGAGTTGTTGAACGTAAAAATAGAACAATGTTATGTGAAAATGAAGTACCAAAATATTTATGGGCTGAAGCTGTTAGTTGTGCATGTTATTTATAAATAGTCATTCTATTAGACAAATTAAATAAAACATCTTACGAATGTTAAATAATAGACAATCTAAGGTAGATTATCTTTGGATATTTGGATGTAAATTTTTTGTACTCAATACTAAAGATAATCTAGACAAGTTTGAACAAAAGTCTATTGAATGCATATTTGTTGGTTATTCAACTAATTCTAGAGCATGTAGGTGTTATAATCATGCATTTAGAAAGATAATTGAATCCATATATGTGAAATTTAATGAAAATGCATGTTTTGAAGTTAGTGATAAAACTCAACATAAACAAGAGAATAATGTTGAAAATATGTTTGATAATGATGATGTATTACTTGAGCCAGTATGTGATCATCTAGAACCAACTCCCTCTGAGCAAGACATGCTTGAATCCTTAGATGAAATAAATGAAGAAATTTTGCAATTGGAAGATAATACAACTAACTTGCAAGATGATCCAATTGTATATGATAATATTCACATTAATGAAACATTTGAACAAGATGAGGGTGAACCTAGTCAACGTAGGAATCGGTGGCTTATAAAAGATAAACATAAACACCCTAAAGAGTTAATCATTGGGGATCCAAGTGTTGGGTTTAAAACAGGTAGAAACATAAGTCAATCTGAAGGACATAGCTTAATCTCACACTTAGAACCTAAGAATGTTAAAGAAGCCTTAGATGATATATCTTGGATAGATGCCATGCATGAGGAGTTAAACCAATTCACCAGGAACAATGTGTGGGACTTAGTACCTAAACCCGAAAATAAGTCTATAATAAAGATGAAATGGGTATTTAGGAATAAAATAGATGAACAAGGAAACATCACATGAAATAAGGCTAGGGTAGTTGCTCGAGGTTATAATCAACAAGAAGGAATAGATTATGTAGAAACCTTTGCACCCGTTGCACGACTAGAAGCAATTAGATTGTTACTTGCTATTGCAAGTCTAAGAAACATAAAACTCTTTCAAATGGATGTCAAGAGTGCATTCTTGAATGGATACATCCAAGAAGAAGTTTTTGTCAAACGACCCCCTTGATTCGAAGATCCAAAGAATTCTAACCATGTTTACAAGCTTAAGAAAGCTCTATATGGTTTGAAACAAGCTCCAAGAGCTTCGTATAATAGGTTTGCAAACTTTTTTATAGTAAATAATTATCAAAAGGGGACCATATATAACACATTATTCCTAAGAAGAAAAGATAACGACTTGTTAATAGTTCAAATATATGTAGATGACATAATCTTTGAATCAACCAACCCTACCTTAGTAACAGACTTCAAAGAGTGTATGAAGTAAGAATTTGAAATGTCAATAGTAGGAGAGTTGAATTATTTCTTAGGACTACAAAATAAACAAACCCCTCAAGGAATCCATATTAGCCAACTTAAGTATGTCAATGATATGATTAGGAAGTTTGGCTTTGAAGAGTTGAAACCAACACCCATCCTTATGAGCGTTAGCACCAAACTAGACAAAGATGAAAATGGTAAACCTTTTGATGGCACACTATATAGGCCTATGATTGGATCTTTGTTGTATTTAACCGCATCAATACCTAATATAATGTTTAGTGTTTGTATATGTGTTAGGTTTCAATCTTGTCCTAATGTATCACATTATAAATGCGATGAAAAAGATATTTAGATATCTTAAACACACAGCTCACTTAGGACTTTGGTATGATAGAAACGCTAAGTTGGAACTGTATGCTTATAGTGATGCTGATTATGGTGGTTGTAAGTTAGATAGAAAATCCACTAGCGGTACATGTCAATTCATAGGAACCAACTTGATCGATTGGTTTTCTAAAAAGAAAACTAGTGTAGCACTCTCTACAACCGAAGCCGAGTATATAGCCTTAAGCTTATGCAGTGGTCAAATACTTTGGCTTAAACAACAGCTTAGTGATTTTGGAATCAAAATGAATAAGATTCAAATTTTCTGCGATAGCACAAGTGCAATCAATCTTTCTCGGAATCTGATACTTCGTTCTAAGGCCAAACACATTGAGGTAAGGTACCATTTCCTTCGAGAACATGTTCAAAATGGGGAGCTAACCATATATAATGTAAGAACTGATCATCAAATAGTTGACATCATTACCAAACCCCTTAATCAAGCCACTTTTGAAATCTTACGATCCAAGTTAGGTATGATGACTTACGATACAATTGCATAATATTATCTTTTGCATGATTTGCAAAAATAATGGGGGAGATAGAATAAGAACATGATTTCAGTTGTTAAGTCATATGATAAGTTCAATTGGTATAAGTTTTATTGGTGTTAAATTGGCATGAAGTATGAGTTGAGGGGGAGAACATGAGCACATGAGCATATGAGCATGAGATTTGAAAGTTTGAAAACAATTGGTATAGAATTGATGAAACAATTGGTAATTGGTGAGGTTTTTAAAACAATTCAATTGGTATAAAATTGGTAGATATGTGATAAACAATTAATAAAAAGTTGTAACATTAAAATCATGTTGAGTTATTTTGAAAATCATCCAAAAGGGGGATTTTGTTCGAGACACATGTTTCGATAATTTTCAAGGTCATGATTTTAAGTGGTGGATACTTAAAAATGTCACACATATTGTTATAAATGATTAAAAGTTTAAAAAGTGAAGAAAAATAAAATCGATCTCTCAGGTTGTTGCGCTGGGATTGATCGATGTACATCGATCCCTCACATCGATTGATCCATGTAAGGCAGAGAAAAACCAAGACCTTACTGTGAGACATCGATCTCTAAACCTGAGACACATCGATCGATCGATGTACATCGAACTCTCACTTCGTCGATCGATATAGGTCAGAGACAAATTCTGAAACTCACTATGAGACATCGATTGTAGCGCCCCGCACCCGGACCGCGTCCGAATACGGTGCACCCGCCGTACCTCACTAAGGAGAGTACAAAGCGTCATGCATAACATACTAAAATCCATAACTTATGTCATGGACTCTCATGTTAACATTTAACATGGTAGTAAAGTTTAGGCAGAATTAAAACTTTTCAAATTAAACATGCATCACAAAAGTACAGAGTCCCCAAAAGTGATAGTCCACAAAACACATCACATATACCCCAAAAGAGTTTAACATAATTCATAATAAAAACGTCATGGCCGTACAAATGTCCTTAAGCTTTGCCCTCTCCAGATCGCCTTGCCTACGGATATGGTACTCTCGGCTCATCCTCGATCCACTCAGTTTTAGCATTTTCTGGCTTTGGGGAAAAATAAAAGTGTGAGTGATAAAAATCACCCAGCAAGAATACAATAAACTACCATGAAATACGTAAAGAATTATAACATGAATGTAATACCCCGAAAACCTCAAATAATAACAATTCATACCTGGTCTTTAATCCTGAGTTTGCTTGACGTTATAGCTTAAGCATGATTTTAGGTAATGCTATACAAATAATAGCTTATTAACCATTAGCTGTAACATGCAACATGTCTACATGCTCGTGAGCTATGCAAAATGTAATGCATGATATCATGTCATGTCAAAACATCATTTTGGTCCCATAAAATAACGTGTCATAAAACAGAGTATTAGATTATTTAACCCCGGATCTGAGCGGGTCCAGAACATATCAACAGACCAATTAACCCTAGGTCTGAGACGGGCCCAGAACATGTATCAGATCAATTAACCCCGGATCTGAACGGGTCCAGAACATGTATCAGATCAATTAACCTCGGATCTGAACGGGTCCAGAATATGTATCAGATCAATTAACCCTGAATCTAAACGGGTCCAGAACGTATCATGTCAACAGACCAATTAACCCCGGGTCTGGAGTCAGGTTAGGCGCATGCTTAGCCGGCAAAGGAAATCATGAAACTTTCTTTAAAACATAGGGCCATAAAAACTTTTCATGCGTAGCGGAAAACATTTTCACTTGAAAAGACTTGCTTGCATAAAATTCATAAAATCAGATTCATGTGGCATATGGACATGCATGATACATGGAATGATATTCAATGCAAGTCATGACGTGAATAATCTTAAACATCTCTTATAACATGTCAATAAGCAAGATTTCAGAAACTAAATATTTCCAGATTTTTACTTCATGTTCATGGGGCGGTCAAGCTAACCAAACGGTCCATTTCCATAATCTTTTGTCATGCATGCGTTTGGTGGGGTCTTATGTACATGTCCTAAAATCTTCGTAACTTCCTAAGATGAATAAAGTCCTTAGGTCATCCAATCATTATCGAGTGTACATGCTGAATTCTGCGGTATAATCATCACATTACCTTATCTTTTGAGGCCTTGAAACCTTAACTATTTGGACCATAACATGGAAAATATAATAAACTCCCTAAGGATTAATATTCATGAGCCCAAACCGTGTATATAGATCTAAATCCATCAAATTGGGCCTATTATAATTAATCCCATGTTCAGCCCAATTTCAAGTTTTAATACATCAACTTCACGTAAATAATTACCCACCAAAACGTTAAGACTAACTTGATCAATTTACATGGTCTTGCTTCTTTATGTCTTATGTGATTCTCATAAAATTTCCAGATCAATCCATTAACCTTAAGGGCTCAATTAGTTACTTTTCTGAAATGGGTCATGTGCTGAAACTGGACGGGCCCATTTTACTAAAAATTTAATTGTGGCAAAACCGTGATTTCTTCTTCCAACATTCTAACTCACACATGTCATAAACATATGAAACTAGCATCCTACCGAACATTAGCCCATTTGCATGTTCCTAAGGTCCATTTCTAAGTCCAGTAACCCGTTACTTAATTTCTGCTCTGTTTCAGTAATTTCAATTGAGCAGTTTTACTAATTAAATCATTAAAAATAATCCACAACTTGTTTTACCAAAATTCCAACTTGCATATTCACCACACACATAGGATTGCTACCATGCCAAAAATCAACGTTATTAAACATCTACAAGGTCCCTTTTTAAGCTAATCAAAAAGATGTACTGTTCTACTCAGTTCCAGACTTTTCAGTCTGAACAGCTTTACCAAATAATTTATTACAAAAATTTTCCACAACTCATTTTACCAAAATTCCAACTTTCCTATTTCCTACACCCACAAGTCTATCACCACACCGAAAATCAGATTTATTGAACATCTACAAGGTCTCTTTTCAAGCCAATCAAAAAGATGTACAGTTCTGCTTAGCTCCAGTCTTTTCAGTCTGAGCAGCTTTCCCAAATATTTTATTAAAAACATTCCACAATTCATTTTACCAAAATTCCAACTTTCATACTTCCTATACACACACGGATGTCACCACACCGAAAATCAGCCTTATTGAACATCCACAAGATTCAGTTTAAGACCATTCAACACGCTATACCATTCTGCCAAGTTCCAGAATTTCCAGCCTGAGCAGTTCCACCAAATATTTTATTAAAAATAATCCGTAGCTTATTTTATCAAAATTCTAACTCTCATCTCTGCTACACACATAAGGCTAACTTTGTATCAAAAACCCGCTTTATTGAAGATCTACAAGATCCATTTCTAAGCTATTCAAAACGTGGTCAATTCTGCCCAGTTCCAGTGGTTTGATGTTTGGCCATTCTTTCATGTCAAATGTCCATAATTTGTCTTATTCTTATGAAATAACTTATTGGTCACCACATACACCTTAACTCATCCCAAAACAGTCTTATAACATTTTGCATGTAAGGAAAGATTCCATCTTTGAAAAAATTAATCACATGCAAGGCATAGTTCTTAAGGAATCACTAAGACACAATCTTGAACTTAAGATATTCAACTAAAGATCACATCTTAGGAACTTCTAGCCATTCAAGCCACTAATTCTTTAAGTAAATCATGAGAGGTTAGTGTATACTTGCCTTCCTCAAGCTTAAGCCTCCTTAGTTTGGGACTTGGATGAAATGCAATCTTCTTTCTCTTCAATGTGCAACCCCAAGGTTTTGGGGAATGAAAAAGAACAAAGGTTAGTCTTTTTCTTAAGTTAAAGATGTATCCAAATAGAGGCTAGATTGACTTACCAAGATGAAGTTTGAATGGTGTTCGATCCTCTTAAGAATCTAGCACCTCTTAAAGTCTTGAAAGCTTGGCCTAGTGACATGGTGGTCACGGTTTTCCTTGGGCAAGAAGAGGAGTACCAATGTGAGTTTCATCCTTTGAAATATAGAATTCATTTAGGAGATTCAACATGCACTTACCTAGATGGGTTATTGGAGCTTGAAGATGAAGATGGCCTTGACTCTCCAAAGCTTCACTATGGCTGAAAGTTGAGCATGTGAAGGGAGGGGAAGATTGTCTAAGTGTTGTCTTGGTTTTCTTTCTAGAGAGAGTTCAAGATACAATATAGTGGAGCTTCTAGGTTGTTCTTAAGATGAATCTTGATGGGGAATGGGAGAGGGAAACCGATGGGTTGGGGGGTTTAAGGGAGACAAGGAGTCTCATGTGGGTGTTTAAAAAAAAGGAATGCTTCTTGGGTTTTACACTTGTCCCTTCTTTGTCCCCCATGCCTCATTTTACCCCTTTATTTTATTGTATCTTAATAAAATATGGTGATAAGAAAGGCTATAGGTCCTTCCAAGGCCCTTGTGGCCGAAATCTAATTAGTGTAGGGAGGGTATTTTGCTATTTCTTCCACCTTGTAGTTCATGTTTGTTGTTTTGGTATGGTTCAACATACATTACTCTATGTTTCATACTTTATAATTTTCATGTGTAACGTGCCTTTTTGTTTCATGGGAGTGTTTTGGATATATCCTCAACTATCTTCTTACTTATCGGGGATGGACAAACTAAGTGGCTGGGTGCATCGCTGCGCTCATGGTGGATCTTTTCGGGCTTGATATGGCGGGATTCTTACCATTGTCGCCTTGGCCACTTGGTCAAGGCGACTCGGGTATGCATTTTCATACTTGGTTAATGTTTCTTCTTTTGGACACTAATGCTCTATTTATGTCCTATTCCTGTTTGTGCGAGTTTCAAATCACAATGGCGAGCCTTATTCCGGACGTGGACACTGCATTTTTGGACCTTATAACGTGGCAGGCACTGGCTATTATTTCTTCTTTGTCGCCTTGGCACTTCAACTGCCAAGGTGGCTTCGGTATGTGCTTGCTCTATCAGTCTTTGATTGCTCAATTTCATACTTACATTGACCACTACTCTCTCTGGACGTCTTCTGAGGTTTGGATTTTCATGTATATTACAAGACAAAGATGCGGCCACCTAAACTCCATCAGCATTTTACTGTACACGCCAATGACATTCAAGGATTTGTACCCCATATTATATTCTCATCATATCAATGACAGTCATATAAATATGTATGCTTTTTCCTTCGCCAAGGTTTTATCCACAAGGGTGGTTTTTCTTGGCAAGGTTTTAATGCGGCATATCATATATGACTGGAGATATGTCATTATTGTTTCGTTATTTCATTATTTCGAGTACTCTGACAATGTAATATGGTTTTCCTCTGCCAAAAGTGAGGCTTTACATGAATAAATAAATTTCGTTTAAATATATATATATATATATATATATATATATTAGAGAAATAGTATGATTTTATTGAAGACCTCGCTTGTGGCGGAGGGAAACCATATTACAAAGGTCAGAGTATGAATATATATGGTACAAAGCGCTAATGATGACGTTTCTCCAGTCATATATGATATGCCACATTAAAACCTTGCCAAGTAAAACCACCCTTGTGGATAAAACCTTGGTGAAGGAAAAAGCGTACATATTTATATTTCTGGGATTAACGCCGTACATTGATGTAAATGAAAAGAAATGTGAAAATGTTGGGGAGATGCTCCAAACAGCCTTAGGGTGTGCCGAAGGTGTCCTTGCGTCAATGCTGGATATTGTGCGTCGAGAATGGCATAGAGTCTCCGTCTCCTTGTATGCCAAGTGCGTGGGCCAACCGCCATAATTCATCCATATATCTCGTAATGAATAGTGATTGTAATTAGAAATGAAAGATGAGAACATGAAATGCATGTGATAAACATAGCCCAACACGTACCGAAGTCGTCTTGGCTCGAAGCGAAACCAAGACGACACATGAAACATGATGCTACTGGGCATGGAGATTGTTGAATTGGAATAGGCCAAGATGAATTTCCCCTCCAAAGCGTCAGAAGTTGTCCACCAGGTCCGAACAAACGCCATCACCAGAGACAAACAGGAATGAGTGTAGCAATGAATAACACCAAGATTAACAAGCATGTATAAGAATAACCAGTAAAAAGTACGCACCCCTGTTGTCTGTGCCTCAAAACACAGACAACTATATGAATAAATGAATGTCATGTATCAGGCTCTGAATGTAGGCAGCTGATGATCCACAGTTATTGCTCCTCGTACTTCACCGGGTAATTGCTAAGATGTGCTGTAGGCAGTCATTCCTGCTGATGAAAACCCATATCTGGCGAGCCGATGCGCTGCCAAATTTGCTTCCCGCGGACAGAACTGGATAGTAGAGGTGTTTAGACTGAGGAACTGGGACACACAGCTGATGTCTAATTCCAATGAACCTGTGAGCTGGCGCTGGTGAGAAAGTAGCTTAACAAGAGTTTGGCAGTCGGTTTCCACCACTAGGCCATCATACTGTTGTGCAAAGAACATTAAGGAAATTGTCATAGCGTGTATTTCTGCCCGAAGAGGCTGCAAGGAGTGTAGAGGAAAACATATAGCGGATTGAAACATGCCCCGGTCCGTTCGTAGGACAGCAGCTCCTGCCGACATGTGTTGACCTATGGCTGCATCAACGTTGAGCTTAAATCGTCCAGACGGTGGACCAAGCCACTTAAATACCGATAGTCTCTTCATACGCAACGGTGGTGAGAATCGCTGAGCAACGAGTTGTGGAATTGCATGCGCAAATTTTTTCCCATCAATAGATGAGCACCATATGTAGATCGAGTCTTTGATCCACGTGTACAACCTGTCATAGGCGAAATGCTCGTCCACAAACCTACACGCTGCATACATTTTCCAGATTTCCCATACTACTAGAGATGGAACAATCGATCTCAATTGACCCATCATTGTGGTTTTAGATGATATACGCCACCAACGGAGGAGATGCGCCTTTATGGTCGAGGAGTGTGGAAGTGGTCCAGAAAATGTAATAGAGATATCTATCCAAAGGGGCCGAATGAATACACAATTGAGGAACACATGGTCTTGACTGTCGTGATCACGGCTACAAAAGACACACTGCGAAGGATAAACCACCATCCACCTGCGAAAGTTATCTACCATGGGAAGTGAATGATACCATAATTTCAACAAAAAGATTTTTTGCCGTGGGTGTATGTTCTTCCACCAAATGTACCGTGTCTCCAGCTTCAATTGTTCAGAGGGTACAATCAACGAGTATGCAGAACGGATGGAGAATTGACCATGCTCATCAGGAGTCCAGTGTATCATATGATTAGAAGTGTTGGTGTGTGTCTCTATGTATGTATGAATTTTACAAATGCGTTTCCATGTTGGAGAATCGTATATAAGCGAATAGACTGATGGACGACTACCATACTTTATTCTGCAGAAGTCAGCCCACAATGTATTAGAGTGAAAATATTTCCACCATATCTGGCAATCATATGCTTTTTGGATGTGCAAGAGGTGCCAGATTCCAAGGCTGCCGTACTCAACTGGCCGACATACCGAAGACCAAGACTGCTATTGATGGTGTCCTTTCCAAAGGAATGATGCCATTTTGTGACTTAAACAGTGAATTACCCCTTTTGGTAGTCTTGAGCTAGCTATTAGATGTATTGGCAATGTATTGAGCACGTGTTTAATGAGGACCAGGCTGCCCGCCAGAGACAAGAAAGCTATCGACCAGGACGTGAGTTTAGTGTCAAAATGACAGAGGAGAGTAGCAGAGTACCTGGACTTGGTAATTCCCTTATGCAAAAAAGAGCCCAAATACTTAATCGGAAGTGACATCGATCTCATGCCCAAGGCTACAGCAGACGCAGTGACCGAAACTCCTTGCCCGGAGACAAATAGATTTTTGTGATAATTAACCAGTTGCCCAGAAGCCTATTGATACTTGTCTAAAACGGTGCGAATTTTTCTTAAGTTGCGAGGGGAGCCATTGAGAAAAATTAATAAATCATCAGCAAAACCCAAATGTGAAACACATGGTGTACGCCCTGCCTTGAAGCCATCTATAATTCCAGTCTGTATGTGATAGTTGAGTCCTCGAGTGAATCCCTCAGACGATAGAATAAAGAGTAATGGGGATAAAGGGTCCCCCTGTTTAACACCTCTACTAACTGGAAAACATGCAGTAAGAGAACCATTTAGCAGAATGGAATATCTGGTGTCACTCAAATTGTTAATAATGATTCGCACTAAACGTTCATCCATACCCAGCCTTTGAAGCAGTTGTTGAAGATATCTCCAGCTTACACGGTCAAAAGCCTAGGCCATATCCAACTTAATAATGACCTGTCCGCCCCTTGTCTGTTTATCCAAGCCATGGACCATCTCTTGTGCTAATAAAACTTGTTTAGTAATATCCCTTCCCTTCATGAAACCAGCTTGTTCTGGAGAGATTACTTTGGGAAATATTGCCCAGCCGTGTCGCTAACAAACGTGTGATGGTCTTGGAAATGAAATTTGTAAGACATATGGGATGATAATCTGCAAACGTTTGGGGATTACTTACCTTCGGAATGAGAATGATGGAAGCTGCTGTCACAGCCTTAGGCATACGAATTCCTAGGTAAAATTCTTGGACGGCTTTGTGTACGTCGTGTTGTATCAAGTGCCAGAAGTGTCTATAAAAGGACCCCGGGTAACCGTCCGGACTTGCTGCACTGGATGGGCTGAGATCCCAAACTGCTGCCTTAACTTCGGTTAGTTGAGGAATTGCCGTCAATGCACTGTTTTCGTCCGCTGTGATAAGAGATGGTATGTACTGTAAAATAAAGTCCCAACTCTCAACTAGCTCATCAGTGTAAAGATTTGAGAAAAATCGAACGGTTTCATCTTTAATATCTGCCAGACAATTGAGTTCAGTACCATCCGGTTTCTTGATGCTGCAAATGAGTTGGTGGCTGCGTTTTTGTTTGACCGTTTGGTGGAAGAAAGAAGTGTTTGCATCACCATCATTTAACCATTTCACATTGGCCTTCTGCTTCCAATATAGAAAGGAACGTTTCTGCGCAAGACGTAGTTCTGCCACTTTCTGGTGATAGAGCTGACAGTTGGATTCGGTAGGGCTGCTGTCAAAAAGATTCTCCGCCACCTTCACTTCTGATTCTGCATGGGAGACGGCATCGAATATATTTCCAAAGGTGTCTCTATTCCACTGCTTTAAATCCTTGCGAAGATATGATAGCTTGTGATGAAATCCCCACATGCCGCCAATTGTGGGATAAGATTGCCATTTGTGAGTAACATGATCATCAAAATCTGCATGTGTGGTCCACACATCTAGATACCAAAACATGGAAGGGGCACGTGGGCCATCCGAGTCACATGTTAGAAGCAAAGGCGCATGGTCCGACGTATCCCTTGAAAGGTGATGGACTTTGGTGTAGGAAAAAAGCTCAGAAAAAGATGATGAGCACAAGAAACAGTCAAGACGTCTCCATACGCGGCATAAGCCTCTCCCGTCGGACCATGTGAAACAAGAGCCTTGGAATGCTATTTCACACGTTCCACGTCACCCATTTTTTTAATTATATCGCATCATACAGTTTCTGGTACGGTACGATTTTTGTGGGGTACAACATCGATCTCTGAAGCTGAGGCAATTCGATCGATCGATGTCTAGGGTTTTTGGAAATATTTTTTAAAATGTGATAAAATGATTATTTTCATTTGTATATGATTTATATATGTTCATTATGTTGTTATTATGTGTTTTTTATGTTTATAAATGTCTTTTAACTAATGTGCCTTGGAAGTTTCTATAACTTACCAAAAAGGGCAAAATTGGTATTTACGTTGTGTAGGTACATGGCATGGTGAAAATGTTTCAAGGACACATTTATATCTTATTTATCATCAGAAAGGTGTTATAATATATGTTTCTGACCTTTGGGGTCATTTTTGGAGTTTTCTCTCACTAGGGGTATTTTGGTCATTTTACCTCTGAGGGCAGTTTTGGTATTTTTACTCAAGGAATCTCTTGAGTATATTATTATCTTAATTCTGAAGCTGATTTATGATTATCTTGAAGATTATTTGGTGGTTCTCTATCATTTCTCTCATTTGATGATATTATCGGCAGTAGCGGGATATGTGATGGGTTGTGATGTCACATTCTATTTTTTCTAAAAGACCTTCTTATATGTGTTATTGGAGAGTCTCAATCATCATTTTGGAGAGATTTTAAAGGTGTTAATGGTGTTGAATTCATCACAACATATAAGGAGAAATTGTGAGAATTTTGATATTATTGACATAATCTTGTTAACTATTATTTATTGATTTCTCTTCATTAAATCTGAGTTTGTACACATATATATGGGTCCAAAATGCTCATAAACAGGTGGAGAAGATGTCTTACTCATTTTATGACTTTATGCCAAGTGGACCAACCAAAAAGAAGCTAGTTGTCAAAAATTGTCAACTAGGAAATTTCAAAGGGGGCAACGGCTATGTTGAAGTAGTTGGAGCTGACTTTTGTTTGAATTGTTCAGCCATCACATGCCTATTATCTTTCCAAAGAGTTGAGGTTTCTTAGTAGTATTATCCCTTGTTATTATCTTCATTTTTCATGCAATTCCATGTCATTTTCTATGTGATAGAATCGGTCATTACAAGTGCAAAGGTGGACCAATTGTGTTGTTTCATTTAGCCAAGTGTACAAGATGGTTATGTGGTGAACCAGTGTGAAGACACTTAATCATTGATGATGAAGATGGTGACACATTGGAATTCTTATCTTCAAGGCTCATTTCACCCTATAAATAAAAGGCAAAGGTGAAGAAGAAGAACAGAACTTTCAGGCAAACTTAAAGATCATTCTTGGTATTCTCTTCTTCTTGATTCTTTCGTTGTATAGCTAAGGTGTTTTATTTTTTTTGTTTTTGAGCTTTATATACACGTCTTCTTGGGTTATCTTTGTAAGATTAGTTACTCAAATTTATGAGAATCTTACAGACCAAACCGTTTGTTACGATTTAGAAAATAGAAAACCGAAAACCGGACCAAACCAGTCAACAAACCGTTTGACCGGTCCGGTCTAGTCCGGTTTGGTTTCGGTTTTTTCCGGTTTTATTCACCTTAAGCATTGATAACGTGGATTAAAAAAATGAAATTCATAATCAAAATTGAGGACAAGTTTTCTTCCTGATAGGATTTTTCTCAAAATAAAAAATAAAACTATACTCCCTTAGTAGAATATTACTATACCTTAATTTATCATAGAATATTACTATACCTTAATTTATCATGTCTCGGCAAGAAACTCATACTAGAATAAACTACACAAAGTACCAGACCCTCAAAAAAAGGATGGATTAAGGTGATAGAGTAGCTTAACAAAAAAACCATCCAAGTATCCTTAATATTCAATAAAGTAATCACATTATTTGCATACAGAATAATTATCCAAGTAACAAAATTTCAATTCTTTCATACTTTTATGGGATGATAAAAAAAGTTTGGAAATAATTATGTACTAAGAATTACTAAAAATCAAAGAAAAAACTAATATTTTCTTAGGTATAACCAGACAAATCCACTAGGTACCAACCTTTGTTCACCAAGAAATGATTAATCAACTGAGTTTTTTCTACCCAAGTCATAAACATCCAATAAAAAACAAACTCACAAGCAATATAAACAAATAACTAAAATACTACTATCATGCATAAAATATAATTAAATATATAACATATAATCAAAATTATATATGTTTAATATAACCGGTTTGGTCCAGTTTATATGATCTGAAATTCTTAAAACCGAAAACCATACCAAATGAAACAGTCCGATTTTTAGCATTTGTTAAACAGTCCATAAAACCATGGTCTGATTTTTTACAATTTGGTTTGGCCAGTTTGGTACGGTTCGGTCTGCTTTTTAAAATCATGTACACCCCTATGATAGAGGTGTTGCAACCAAGAGTTGCATAGAGGTGTTCATCCTAGTCTTGAATAGGGTTGGTGTTTAACCCAAGGATCAAGCTTGGTTCTTGTTTTATTTGTGTCCATACCATAATGAAATCCAAGGAAAGGTGTTTCTTTGGACTGGAGTAGGTCACGTTGACAGAACCATGATAAACCTTTGGTGTTATTGTCTTCTTTACACTTTTCTGTTTTTCTGTCCGTTTTCACTACATTTTTCATCCAATTTCACGCGTCTTGAAAAAATAACAAAACACTTTAAAAATTCGTGATTTCTTGTGGAATTATACTTCGGACTTTTATCTTTAATTTGAAACAAGAATCACTTGGATTGAGCAAAGTAAAGTTAGTTTTTTGTCATTGTAAGACAACTGCTCCAATATGACTGCAATCTGACCAGCTTCAAGAAAACTAGAATTCTTTTTTATCAAGGATAGGTTAAGGTCAAGACCTTTTGGAAATATAAACTAGACATCCTAAGGAGTGTTTTGACATAAATATCAACCTTTTTGGTTTGGTAATCAAAGAGAGACATGTTTTCAAAATTTAGCATTATTCTGTCCAATTCTGTCTAGATTGACCATCTGAATCTTTTTATTTGGTTGAAGGACCAAAAAATATTATTTTGTCTCATTTTTGGACAAAGTATAGTCAAGACATTGAAGTTAATTTCTGAAAAGTTTCATAATTTTTGGAGTTGTGTACAATGAGTTTTGAATTTTTCAAAAACGAGTATTGGATCTGAGGAGGTCTCAGATTCTGTTTTCAAACAAGATTTTAACCAGGGATAGTTGTGTAATTTTTGCTAACCATTATTCGTCCTCCTCTAGTGGTGTTTACTGCAGGTGTATGGTTCAAAAGAAGGGACCTTTATCCCCATTTTCCTAGCCTTGGCGGGATGTGGAGTGGAAGAAACAAATGATGGGGAATCTTGGATGGGAGTGAAAAAGAGTTTGCATGCAACCTTATTGGTTGCATTTCTAACATGATGTATGACAATATAGTGATTAAATGGAGAAAATAAAAGAAATGAATTAAATTTTTAGGGGGAAAAATAAAAAGGGTGGCTAGTTGGGGTCGAAGTGGGGAGAGGATTGTGGTTGCTTGTCTTGGATGATGAAGTGGTGTAAAAAAAAGTTCATGCATGAAAATAGAGTGGATGGATGTCTTGCTTGTGTAAGGTGGTGTAAGAAATGGAAATGATGGCTAAAAGAATAAAATGTAAGAAAGTGGGAAATTTGGGAAAAAGGAAATAGGGTAGCCGAATGAATGGGGTGTGTGTGTGGGTGAAATTATTTTCTTAGCCTTGCTCTATTTTCCCTAAGCGTTTTTTCCTTTTTTCTTTATTTTAATCCTTAGATAAAATTGTACTAATTCTTTTATTTTCAAACTTACTTAGCCAATACTCATTAAGTTCATTTTAGTATTTCTAAAATTAATTTAAGGTAGCACCTACAAACACATTATACTACCTTATGACATCTCAACAAAATTCGTTCTAAGCTCGTAACGGGAGCCAGGTGTAACATTTTCTCCCTCCTTAAAAAGTTTCGGCCTCGAAACTTACGTACTTTAGTCAAAAATCTGAGGGTAATGCTCCCTCATCTGTCGCTCTAGTTTCCAAGTAGCCTTCTGTCATACCCCACAACTTTTGAGTCCGACATTAAATAATTAGGAAGCAACTTAAAGTATAATTGATTAATTGTATAGATTTATGAGGCATAATTGAATAAAATATAGGTGGAAAATAATAAAAAAGCTGAATTAAGGAAAATTAGGTTAAAATACCCAAAACGCCCTCCCCACTTAAATGATGGGGGAGTTACAAAATCTAGTATAACTCCCCTTACACTATGGTGCCAACGGTTACAAGGCCAAAAGAGAGGGGAAAATGTCTATAGAGAAAAGAGAAGGAGAAAAGGGAAAGAAGAAGAAGAGAAGAAGAAAAGGAAGAAAGAGCGGTCAATCTAGGTGCAACCTTTCTCGAAATCCTGCAGTACGCTCGTAAGACTAACTAGAAACAAAGGCAAGTAATCTTTCTATACGCTTTACGCAAAATTTTGATACTTTAGGCCCTATATTCTTACAAAGAGAAAACTTGGATCACACATTAGTAGTTTTGACTTGGCTATGCTAAATGCTTTATTATATGTGTAATTGTTGTTGTTGTTGAGCAAAGTTATGTTCTTTGGGCCAATATCTGAAAATAATTATGTTGTGATCTTTGTTGTTAAATATGCCCACAAGAGTGTTATACGTGATGCGTTCATTGTCCTTGTGTAAGTTCTTAAGTTTGGTGATTACACCTTGGATGCTTTGAGTGTGTTTGCAGGGAGTGGAAGGATGAATGTTGACATTGTTGTAAGACTTGTTGGGTTGGAAGGTTTGAAGATATCTATTGAAAGTTGTGAGTGATAGAAGGTTTAGGGTGGATACTAGTTTACTTGTTTAAGTATCAAAACATGTTCGTTGTGTGTTAAGCATGATGAATCCAGGAGCTAAGATGGATCTTGAAGTGTTGAACATGAAAGGGTTGAAGAAGAAAGGTGTTGGGTGGAAGTTACTGCAGAAAAACTACAGTTTAGAACCGTCAGAACACTTCGAACACCTACATTAGGCGCTTCAAGTCACATTAGGCGCCTAATGTAGCGTTCAATGTGTCCTCAAGCATTCCCGTACAGAAAAACTGCAGTTTAGAACCGTCAGAACACTTCGAACACCTACATTAGGCGCTTCAAGTCACATTAGGCGCCTAATGTAGCGTTCAATGTCACATTAGGCGCTTCATATAGGCGTTCAATGTTTACGGCACATCCCCGAACACTTCGAACGCCTAGTATAGGCGCTTTATGTCACTTTAGGCGCCTCATGTGGCATTCCAAGTATACTGGAAGTCTTTTTGACCCTTTAGGCGCCCTATGTAAGTGTAGCAACTTTATACACTTCCTTTGAACATAAAATGCAAGGGTATTTGAGGTGTAATTGAGGAATAGATGGTAAGATTGACTAAGTAAGAATAAGATTGAATCCCAAGTGAATTAGTGAGACGAACGGACTTGAAAAGATACAAACAGGGAGTGTTTGAGGTGCAAGACCGTATACTTGGTATGTAAGATGTGTGTGTGAGATACCTTTATTATCTTCCATTGCTCATAAATTACAAAGTGTTTTGAAAGTGTGCTAGAGTTGTAAACATTAAGTGTGAATGAGTAGGGTTAAGTATGAATTCGAAGTGGATTCGTGATACGAAAGGGCATGAAGTGGTATGAATGAGGTGTATTTGAGTTGTAAACGTTAAGTGTGAATGAGTAAAGTTAGGTATGAATCCAAAGTGAGTTAGCAATATGAAAGAGCACAAAATGGTACGAAAAGGATGTGTTTGAGGAAGTATGAATGAGCAAGGTTAAGTGTGAACTCGAGATGATTTCGTAATACGAAGGGACGTGGAATGATACGAGCAGGATGTGATAGAGGTTCAGGACTTTGTACTTGATATGTAAAGTGTGTGTGCATGTTTACACGTTTGATATGATCTTACATGAGCATTCTGCATCATGACATGGGCACTTGCATTTGATTTGAGAATTGCTTTGCGAAAGAACATGTGTTTACAAGAAAATTTTGAAGTTTTCGAAAGACAAGATGGCTGCTGGTTGATCGCAGGGTATAAAAGTCACGCCTGCGAAAGCAGGGTATAAAAGCGTGATCTGTGAATCAACAGCAGGGTATAAAGTATTTTATGGAGCCGTGGACCTATCAGCACGGAAAATAAAGTTATTTTATGGGACCGAGGACCTTTCAGCACGGATATATGATATATGTAATGGGGCCATGGACCTTTCAGCACGGATATATGATATATGTAATGGGGCTGTGGACCTTTCAGCACAGATATATGATATATGTAATGGGGCCGTGGACCTTTTAGCACGAGGTATAAAGTTATATGTTATGGGGCCGTGGACCTTTCTGCACGGGGTATAAAGTTCTGTTTGCTGTGGACTGATCACCCACATGGTATAAAGTTCTGCTACGCGAAGAATATGATAAGAAGTATTATGAAAAGTTTGTGAAATGACACGCATGACATGTTTATGAAAGAAGACTTATGCATGGGTGTTGTGTGTGATTTTAAAGAAGTTCATGCATCATGTTACACGAAGCATAAGATTTGACATGTAAGAAATGTGACTAGCTTATGACTTGCTTATGTGATATGTTGTTTCAGTACATGTTTGTTCTCGTATCCGTGTATTAATTATGGGTTTTATCTGTTTGAGGAATTCTTATGAAGATGCTATTTGCGAACCCGAGCACCTTATTTTAGGCAATGACTTATACACTGGTGGCTCGTCATGTGTGGTCCCGTAAGGTGTATAGACGGGTTACTTGCTGACGATAATTTCGCTAAGAACAGATACTCTATTCCTTTTCAGGTGAGCCGGAATATGAGATGATATTTATCGAAGACGATGGCGAGTGGGCTCAATGGGATGACGGACATGGGAATAGATAGATGCTGGACTACTTTCTTTAAGTTTTGGAAACTCAATGTTATTATGTTGTTCTGGAACTTATGTTAGCTAGATGAACAAACACCTTTTATTTCCGCTGCATTTTCTGGTTGTATTATTGATGATGAAGGTTTAGATCTTATGACGATTCCGCTGATTTATCTTACGTCATGAATGATGTACTCTTTATCTGCTTTGACGCTTCGTAGTTCTCATAGTAGGCTACGACGGGTGCACTGGTTCCGATGACAGTGTCGGGCCGGGGCGCTACACCTTCCTTTCGGTATGATTACTCCATTGAACCTTTACAAACGGAATAGACTTATTTCGCAATACTTGTTCCTTCTGGTCCAAAATACGCACTGGCACCTCGTCGGAGGAAGCATCATCCCGAATTTTAACTTGCTGATGTTCCAATACATGGCTCGGATCGCGGACGTATCTTAGCAGTTGCGATACGTGGAACACATCATGTATCTGAGATAGCGAAGGTGGTAAGGCTAGTTGGTATGCTACGGGTCTAATTTTCTCTAAAATTTCATGTGGTCCGATGAAACAAGGACTTAATTTTCCTTTTACTCCAAAGTGCATCATTCCTTTTGTCGGTGAGATCCTCAAGTATACCTTCTCGCCAATCTCAAACTTGATAGGTCGTCGTTTCGAATCTGCCCAGCTCTTGCTGCAATTTGAGCCACCTTTAGTCTTTTGCGTATCTTTCGGACTTGGTTCTTGGTTTGCTATACTAATCCTAGCCCGATAATTGCTCTTTCACTGACTTTGTCCCAATACAAGAGGGATTGACACTTTCGTCCATATAACGCTTCGAAAGGTGACATTCCTGTCGAGTTGTGGTAGCTATTGTTGTATGCGAATTACATTAACTTCACAGTTTTGTCCCAATTACCCCAAAAATCCAATGTACATGCACGTAACATGTATTACAACATTTGTATAGTTCTTTCAGTCTATTCAACAGTTTGTGGATGGAATGCAGTACTCATCCGGATCTCAGTACCCATAGCACGCTGAAACGCGGTCCAGAATCTGGAGGTGAAACACGGATCTCGGTCAAAGAATAAACTTACTGGAACACCATGCGGACTCACGACATTATCCATATACATTTGTACCAATTTTTCCATCGAAGCTTGAATTGTCATAGATAAGAAATGCGCGGTTTTAGTAAGTATATCCACAATTACTCATATGGTGTCACTGCCCCCTCGAGTCTTTGGAAGTTCTGTGACGAAATCCATAGTGATATGTTTCCATTTTCATTCTGGAATTTCTAAAGGTTGCAGAAGTCCTGCCGGCTTCTGGTGTTCCGCCTTCACTTGCTGACATACTAAACATCGTTCCACATAATCAGCAATTTTTCATTTCATTCCATTCCACCAGTAATGTTGCTTTAATCTTGATACATCTTAGTAGCTTCGGAGTGTATAGACAGTCGTGAATTGTGAGATTCCTTCAAGATCTCTCTCCGGATTTCATCGTCGTTTGGTACACACAGTCGGCTTCGAAACCATAAACTGTCGTCATCTCTTTTCTGAAAAAATCTACTGGTGCTTGTTTAACCTTATCTGCAATCCTTGACAACTCAGCATCACTTAGCTGTGCATCCTTTATCCAATCAATCAATGTTGGCATTATTACCAAGGTTGCTAGAATATTAGTTGTAGACTCGACCATATCTAATTCGAACTTAGCCATGTCTCGCTCTAGAGGTGTTTGTCTTGGATGGATGGATTTTTGACTCAGTGAGTCAGCCACATTATTTTCCTTATCTGGGTGGTAATGAATGGCCAAGTCGTAATCCTTGATCAATTCAAACCATGTACGTTGTCTCATATTTAACTCTTTTTGAGTGAATAAGTATTTTAGACTTTTATGATCGGTGTACACCTCGCATTGTTCCCCATACAGATAGTGTCTCCAAATTTTTAGTGCGAACACTACAGCGGCCAATTCCAAATCGTGCACTGGGCAATTCTGTTCATAGGGTTTAAGTTGTCGGGATGTGTAAGTAATGACTCGATCTTTCTGCATCAGGACGTAACCTAATATATTTCTGGAGGCGTCATTGTAGATAGTGTAGCTTTCTCCAGCAACTGGTTAGGCTAGGATTGGAGCTGAGGTTAATCTTTGCCTGAGTTCAGCAAAGCTTCTTTCGCACTTGGCAGCCCACTCAAATTTTGTTTTCTTTTGGGTTAGTTTGGTCAGGGGTACTGCTATTCTGGAGAATCCCTCAACGAACTTCTGATAATAGCCGGCTAATCGCAAAAAGCTTCAAACTTCAGTAACGTTTGTCAGTCGTGGCCAATCTGTAATTGCCTCGATCTTCTTGGGATCCACTGCTATCCCAGTTTCCGACACAAATTGTCATAAGAACGCAACGCTCCTTAGCCAAAATTCGCATTTGCTGAACTTGTCATACAATTGTTCTTCTTTCAAGATACTCAAAACTATATGTAAGTTTTTGGCGTGAGTATTCTCATCTGGCGAATATACTAGGATGTCATCGATAAATACCACAACAAACTTGTCCTGTTGTTCGCGAAATACAGTGTTCATCAGATCTATGAATGCGGCAGGGGCATTGGTTAATCCGAGTGGCATTACCTGGAATTCATAATGCCCTTATCGGGTTCGAAAAGTGGTCTTTGGAATGTCTTCAGCCTTAATTTTCAGCTGATGATAACCAGAACGGAGATCAATTTTACTAAATATAGTGGCTCCTCTCAGCTGATCGAACAAGTCATCAATCGGGGCAGGGATACTTGTTTTAATAGTGACTTTATTTAACTCCCTGTAGTCAATGCATAGTCGCATGCTGCCGTCTTTTTTCTTTACAAACAACATTGTTGCTGCCCATGGCGATACGCTAGGCCTGATGAACTTTTTATCAATTAATTCCTGTAATTGTACTTTAACCTCTTTTAATTCGGCTGGAGCCATTTGGTATGGAGCCTTTGAGATGGGTTTGGTTTCATGCATCACATTCATCTCGAATTCGATTTTCCAATCCGGTGGTAAGCCTGGAAAATCTTTTGGGAATACTTCCGAGAATTCTCGAACTACTGAAATACTCTCCATCGTTGGTGCCTCACTCTCTGCTTCCAGAGCACATACTAAAAATCCTTCATCTCCTTTCCTTAATGCTCGAAAAGCCCGTACCACAGTCAGATATATGTTTTGTGGGTCTTCTTCAATTTGTTATTTCTCTGATAGATAATTCCTTTCTGTTTTGGGTTCTGGATCAGTATTTGCTTCTTCCAACAATCTATTTAGGCATAATTATGGAATAACCAGTTCATACCCAGGATGGCATCGAAGTCTCCCATCTGCATCGGAATTAAGGTTACGTCGAATTGCTGTCCTTCCATTTGAATTCCATAATTCTTATACAAATGGTGTGACACAATAATCTGATCGCCTGCTGCTAGGACCCTATAGGGAGTTTCGAACCAGGTAGGGCAGCTGTCCAGCTTCTTGGCCAATATTTTAAATATAAAAGAGTGGCTTGCGCCACTGTCAAACAACACGTTTGTCGATAAGCTATTTACTAGTATCGCACCAGAATCCACTCATATACAAATATGGGATTTCTACATTAGATACCGAAAATCCGGTCATGGGATTCTACTATGCAACATTGTATAACATTTAGGACAGGCTATAACAAATAAATTAAAGCATATAATTGAGAATACCTGCCACGACATTAGGGGCCTCCTCTACTTCTGCATCTGTCATGACATGAAACATCGCATTAGCCCGAGGGCATCCTCCTGGTTGATGCTGCTTCTGCCATTCTGGACATTCTCTAATCATATGTCTGGTCTTGCCGCACCCAAAACATGCTCTGGTTTCCTTGCGGCATTCCCCAAGATGATTTTTCTGACCTGTCTGACACTTAGGAAAAGCTGGCTATGTTTGATTTTGCTGACATTGTGACTGAAATTGCCTCTGTTCTGATTGTTGTTGACGTTGGAGTTGTGACCTCCCACTTGATCCCTTCTGAAACTTGGTCCATTGCTCGGACCGTCTAGTTGTTATTTCTCTAGGTCTCTTGCCTTTGGTCTCTTCATCTCTTTGAGCGGTATCCTATTCAACCCTATAGCATGCGTCCAACAACTGGCCATAACTGAATGGGTTTGCATTTACAATCCAAGTCCAGATCCTCGAACTTAATACCCATTCAAACTTTATCATTTTGAGTCTTTTGTCTGCATTACGGACGGAACATACCGACCTAGTGCTGTGAAACAATTGGCATATTTTGAAACAGTCATACCAGCTTCTTGCTTCAGGGAATTCAAACTCACTGATTTTTCTGATGGTCACCGAAGTTGGAATATAAAATTTCCAGAAATCATCTACAAATATTTCCCAGGCGACAGGTGTAGCCGATGGTTGAATGTTCATTTCCCACAATTGGTTGGCCTCGCCAATCAGAAAAGGGTGAATAATCTGAGCCTTAACTTCATCAGGTACTTGCAATAAGTCGAAACAGTTCTCAACCTCGTCCAACCATTTTTCAAACTCATCTGGATTAGCCCCTCCTTAAAAACTTGGCACACGAGATCTCTTAAGTTCTCCAAAGAAATATCTGGTGCCCATCTACTGTGGTTGCTGCGGTTGAGGTGGCGAGGCTGGTGCAACTTGAGCATTCCCCACTACTTGCCCTAGCTGGATCATGGCGTCAAAGAAGGGTTGAGGAATACCTCCAAGGCCCTGCGCCTGTGGAGGAGGGAATTATCCTGGTGGTGGTGGCACCCAGTCCTCAGTCGGAGGTGCTGGAGGTAATTTTGCAGATCTGTCCATACGTGGTCTGCCTCGTGGTTTTGAAGCCATCCCACCGACATAGTTATTTCACATTATCAGTTTACCCAATCAGTAGAATTTTTCTTCACACATTTCACTTGTGTGTATTAGGTCCTAGTAAACCATTCTATGAACGCTATTCTGAGGCTGGCTCATCATTTAAGATCAATCTTAAGTTTTAAAATCATAACGTGCGTACTTGTCGTTGTTTAGCTTATGTTCCTCGTTGTGGATCTGGAGCCTTGGCTCTTATACAACTTGTAGCGCCCCGCCCAGGACTAAGGTCTTCGCACAATGCACCCAACGTACTCTGCTACGAGAAGTACCGGGTGTCGATATCATTCATGCACAGATCGTCATAACATGTATTGATGAGCGGAAGCAAAGTAACATAAGCAGAAATAAACATCGACATAAGTACATCCTAATACATCCGAATAAGTGTCATCAGTATATAATGAGTATAAAATATCATAATACACAGCTAGATATCCAAAATACAAAAGATGTCACTGCTGGCTACTAATCAGCTCTTCACACCTAGTCTTGAGGGTCATCCTCTATGAACTCTGTCTCAGGGTCCTGAGGGTTTTCACTGTAAAATAAAGGGGTGAGCGATAATGAATCGCTCAACAATTATTTTCGCTTAGATTCGTCAAGTGGATCATGCATGGGGAATAGGAAAGTGGGCAGTACAGTGAAGTATAACTTAAACATCATATGTACCATATGAATGGAGATAAAAATATAGGGATCAACAAAAGTCAATAGTACAGTAAATCTGACAGATATCATATAATAGAAGACCATCTCAGATAAGGAGCATCAATAAGTAAACTTATTCTTTCTTAATCATTGTTGTTTGATAAATAGTCAGTATCGTTCTTGTGTTCCATCTCTTCGGTTTGTTTCTTATTGTTCTTTAATCATACTTAGTCTCGTACTACAAGAGCCATAACTTAAGGGCACTAGAGGGTGCATTAGACATAATTATGATATATGCATCGCAAAACTTTTGAAAAACATTTCCTTTTAGACATACATAAACATGACATGACATGATTCTCTATAGCATTTTTCGTAGCATAAGAATGGTATCTACAACATATCGAATGATTCCCTGAGTAGCCACGAGTACCGTCTAAGAATCCCGATGGTCCAACCACGGTGTTGCATCATATGTACATAGGACTGACGGTGACGTGTTATAATAGAGAACCCGAGTCTCGGACGCAGTGTTACACTCTGCAACAACGTATTTTGCCCCTGACATCCTGCCCCAAGAAATCAGACAGCTCTCCATACAGGACGTCATGGATATAATTGAAAGGCAGAAAACCCTTGTCCCGGACATGGTGTCACACTCAGCCAGCAGATCATGCGTATACAAAAAGGTAAAGAGCCCTTGTCCCAAACAATGTGTTACACTCACCCACATATACATGCATAAGCCATATGGAATCATTCATCTCGCGGTATAATTCCTTAAATCATGAAAACTTTAAAACATTTCATGCAGAACTTTTAAACATGCTTGTAAATAAACTTAGTATTGTTGAAAACTATGAAAACAACATGCATGAGGGAAATCTTTACGTATGTCTCTTTTTCTTTTCATTAACTTCATGGTCATTCTTATTTAGAATTAGTAATTGTTCATTCATAATTGTAGTTGGTTATTACTGCTTGTCTTAATTGGCTAATTTGGCTCTTTTGGGCCGTGTATCATACTTGCATACTTTAATTTCTTGGACAAGTGGTGTGAGGAAAGTATGTTCCTATAACTATTGAACATTAAAGTTGTCTATCATTAATAATATAATTTCAACGCATATTTGATACCCATTTACATATTATGCTTTGAAGTCGTTAATTCATGATAAAGCACCACAATTGGGCTTAGGGCCGAAAAGTACCCGTTGCCCTACTTAAATTACTCAATTGATATTTAAGGTCCTATTGGGTTAATTTTCATATATATGACTCATAATAATTATCTAATCACATAGAAATTGTTACATGGTTGTAATTCATTATTTTAGGTGCCAAAATTGCCATTGAGCCGAAACCTAGTAAAGTCCACTACTTGGAATTTCATCATTATGTAATGGTTACACTTACGGCCCTTTTTCTTTTTTATGTACTTATCATTCTTGTAAATAATTATGAAAATATAGACCAATGGAAATTTGGGTTTCAATACAACATATTTTATGCCCCTTGGCTGAAAGTACGGGGTAGTTCAATATGAATTTTTCAACATATAACATTCATACTTGATGCTAATGATGATAAAATCCATCTTCCTATTAACTATTACAGGTCGTGTGATGATGATTCATAATGCACATCAATATACTAAATTTTAACATGCTCAAATCACATCATACAAATATAATCATGACCACAAAGATTATGATTATGATGATGATCATGCTAAAAACGACATGAAGCCATAAAGTGTAACATCTATGGAATCACACCTTCTTAGACTATGATCATCAAGATACACATCATGATGATGGTGATGATCTCATGGCCTATGTTGGAGACTCATGAATCGTCCCCTCTAATAAGAAAAACGGTGATTCTAAGATGTTGATGATCAAAGATGACATTTTTAATGACATGCATTGTGAAATGCTTTGTTTTGTACCATCATGGTACTATATTATTACCATAATTATGTGAACCTCTCCTCTTTCATATGAATATAAAGAAAGTGATATAATTCTTTACATGCATGCATGAAGATGATGGAGGATGAAGTTCTTGATACACTTTCTAGTATAATGCACTCATATTCCTACCATTTGCATCAAAGTGTGGAATTAATGGTAAAGTTCCCTCCTCCTTGTCATGCACACCCTCAAAGGGTTGTTTATGCCCCAATTATGTCATGCATGTAACATCTAAGTGTCATCATAATTATATTTGAGGAATCCATTCAGGAAAAGTACACATGCATTTTCAAATTTAACATGCAAACATGCTTCTCATCAATTGATGTTAAAGACTTCATTTTAGTTGTTGCATGCATGATCCATTTCTTAATGGTGAACATAATAAACTTCATTTTTAATTTTTTTTGAAGGAGATAGGAAGAATACTTATCTTGGAAGCTTGAATCTTACACTAGGTAGTAAAAGAGTTCTTCTTTGTTCTTGGTGTAAGGGGTACGACCTTGGTGGCCAAAAAGGAGGAAAGAATTAGTCTTGCATGAGGAAATAGGAGTATAAATGTTCTAAGATCCAATCTAAATGAACTTTATCTTGAATTGACTTAAGATTCCTCACTTGCTAAGCTAAAGAGCTTCTCCTACTTCTTTGTTGAAGGTCATGGGTGAAGGCCTAGAATGAAGGTGGCTTGAGTGTTTATATAGAGGATACAAAAAGAGAAGAATGCTAAGGAGAGTAGTATAGTGTTTACGTTGAAGGTTTGGGTGCATGCACACTTGTGTCCCATTTGAAGATGGAAAGAGTTCTTCTTCCTTTTGGCCTTGATGTTCTTGGTTTAAGGCGGTTGGAAGAGGAAGACTTGGATTTGTAGAGAGAAAGGAGAGAAGAGAATGTCTAAGTGAGAGAGCAAGATTAGATATTTTCTGGGAATGTAAATTGCAAGAAATAAAGATGGAATATATATATCCCAAAGAAAATATATTTTCGACCGTCTCAAGAAAACTGGTCTGCTCGGCTACAAACCATCAAGCACACCAGTAGAGCCCAGACACAAGCGTAGAGAATAGTGGGACTATACCCCTAACCAATAAATTGTGCTATCAAAAGTTAGCTTGAAAATTAATCTTTCTGTCTCATACTCGGCCTCACATCTGCTATGCAGTAACCTTTGTTTCACAGTTTATGCACAGTCCTAATGAACACCACCAAGCCGCCTTTAGAATTCTCAGGTATCTGAAGAATGCCTCAGGACAAGGACTGTATTTCAAGAAGAGTGCATAAAGAAGTATAAAGATCTTCACAGACGCAGACTGGGCTTGATCAAAAGTTGACATGAGATCAACAACTAGGCACAGAGCCTTTCTCTGGGGAAACTTAGCTACTTGGCGAAGCAAGAAGTAACTCATAGTGTCCAGAAATAGTATAGAAGCAGAGCTAAGGACCCTTGCACTAGGAATTTGTGAAGAAATTTGGATCAGATGAGTACTCGAAAATCTCCACATCTAGGCAAGATTATCTATCAAAGTCTTCGACGCTAGTGTCTCTACAATAAGTATGACAGAGAATCCAATTTAGCACGATAGATCAAAAGATGTAGAAATTGATAGACATTTTATACGAGAAAAATTAGAAGGAAAGGAGGTCAGCCTGATACGTATTCTCGCCAAAAATCAAATAGCTGACATTCTTACAAAGCATGTTTCAACAAATGTTTTTCAATACTTGATGTCCAAGCTTGATTGTATGAATATATACAATTAAGCTTGAGGAGGAGTGTAGAAATAGGTCCAGTAGAGGTGTGCTAAGCTGAGCTGGAATGGGCCGACCTGAACAAAGTGAGTGGAAGAAAGTGACGCTGACTGGTGGAAGTGACCAAGTCAGTCAGCCGAGTTGACCTGAACATGAATGCTGAAATGAGGAGGTACGAACAGAATAAGGACGGACTGAGCTAAAGACAGACGTGCTAAAGTGAAGAGCTAAAGACAAAGTGAAGAAGTGCTGACCAGAGGTACCGAGTTGAAGCACAAGCAAATCAGCAAGGCTAAGGCCGAGGTGCCGTACTTAGTCTTGTAAATATTGTAACTTAGAATTTGTACTGTACATAGTTGACCAGAACAGGTAACTAGCCGTTACCGTAGACATTAAAAATTACTATAGATAAACAGTGACTACTGTCCAAATGATAAAATACAGCCGTTTTAAGTAGAACTTCTCTATAAAAGGAAAACAACATTGTAAATTATAAATAACTTAAATAAATACAAATTCTTTCAATACTAAACAAATCAAAATATCCAACGTGTAACAAGCGCATGTCCAATAATTGTAGCACTTTAATATTGTAGATTGGACAACCTGTTCAGGACAATCCATTACATCCTAGTCTATCAAGGACATAGGAACGTGTTTTATTTGTACTTTATTTCCAGTGTTTTATTTGTACTTTATTTCCAGCGTACTTTAGACCTCTGCACATGCACAAGAATGTCGCTATCTACCTCACCCATGCAAGCCGCTGTCCAAATCTCAACCAAAAGAAATATCAATGACTAGGTGGCCTAGCTGTTTTTTAATTGATAAAGCCGACTCTTGGAGGACGTTCCAAGCGGATGAGATCTAAGGAAGCCTCTTATGAGGTAAAATATGAGGTCTCCAATCACACAACGTCACGTGTATAAAAGAGTCTTTTTTAGAAAAAGAAAAAAGTAAACAGCGGACCCTTTTGTATACGTAGCGTCGCGTGATTGAAGGCCTCATATTTAGCCTCATATGAATCCTCCTCTAATCTCATCCGCGTTCCAAGAAGTTCATTGTCAGTAAAAGGGAACGTGGTGATTGTCAATTTCCTTTTGTGTAGGATGCTTTCCTGATCTTAACTAATCGAGTTGTCTTCAGCGCGGTTATTTTTCAGAAATTAGAGTGTTATGATAGACTTATATCTGTGTTAGAAGGATGAATTGCATATTTCTAATAAACTCAGTAGAGTGCCCTAATTTTTTGGGCATCAAAAGGCCAAATCTCTGGTTACGGAGCTTTACTGTTCTAACCTTATAAATATGCGTGGAAGGTGTAAACCAAAGACCTAACGTTCTCCTAGATTTTAAGGTTTATCCTTGGTACCAGGGGCTCTACTGTCTCAGCCCTCTAAAACTGTACGGATGATGTAAATCTAAAACTCAACCGTTTTTTAGATTGGTAAAAATTAGAAAAAGGACTCATTCTTTGCCAAGACGTAGCGCATAATAACGGTTTAGTACGTCCCTAGCAATAGATTAGGTAGCTATTGAGTAAGGATCTGATACGTGTTTCAATTTTCGAGATTCTCACATAATGGTAGCTTTCCAGTGATGTGTCCAAAAAAGAAAACGTGATTCTAATCACAATTTCAAGGACAATGAATTAATAAAAATAGGATCACTTGTAATATCTTGCCTGAACGAATCAAAAAATAGACCGAAATACTTTCTTAAGAAAAAGACTAAACCAAAGATGCAAGTATCTCTCTCAATCATTTATCTCCTCCTCATCATCATCCGTATCCAGTATATCCCAACGACAGCATAAGCTATCGTCAGTGTCTGGGAAGGGTAAATGGTAGACAGACAATACCTCTGTTCCAAAGAATATAGAGTCTGCTTCCAATGAGACCCCGGCTCTATATGTACCTGCATAAATAACATGATAATAGAGATATGATATGCTATTGTGTTAGTGAGGGAACGTGTATATGTACATCACGTATAACGTGTATATGTACATGTAATGCAAAACAACATTAAAACATAAGCAAACAAATGCAAAGTCAACCTAAAGCGTATATAGTGTCTATGCTTATCTATGTCCTTAAACATACTATAAGGTGTCCCTATATATGACCTATACCTCGTTAACCTGAATCTTATGTCTCCACGAACTCCTATCATGGACCATGTCCTCAGAGAGGTGCAAATCTAGTAGGTCATGCCTAATCTGCTCATCCCAAGTCAGTTTGGACCTGCCTTTACTCCTGTTCCCCTCTACAACGAGGCTTTCAATCGTTCTGACCGACGCCGTTGTCTGTCTCCGCTTGACATGCCCAAACCTTCTCATTCTTCCCTCCCTTATCTTATCTGTTATACTAGTCATGCCTAATCTTTCTCGAAACACCTCGTTCCTGATCCGATCTAGCCTTGTATGCCCATACATCCACCTCAACATATTCATCTCTGCCACTTCCATCTTCTGCAATTGTGACATCTTGATGGCCCAGCAGTCTATCCCATATAGCATTGCCGGACGCACTGCCACACTATAAAATTTTCCCTTTAATTTAGTTGGGAAATTCTTGTCACACAGCACCCCTGAGGCCGCCCTCCATCTGCACAAACCTGCTTGAACTCGATGCGCTACATCACTATCTATGTCCCCATTCTGCTACACAAATGATCCTAGGTACTTAAACTTACTTACCTGTGGTACCACTTGACCATCGATGGTGAGCTGGCTATTCTCACTGTCGGCTACGCGCTGAAGTCGCAGTGTAGATACTCGGTCTTAGAACGGCTAATCTTTAAGCCTTTTCTTTCTAAAACACCTCTCCACTGCTCTAGTTTCATACTCAGGGTATGTCTACTCTCTGCGACTAATACAATATCGTCAGCAAAAAGCATACACCACGGAACTGCCTCCTGTATCGGCTTTGACAACTCGTCAAGGACAACTGCAAAAAAAAATGGGTTCAACGCAGACCCTTGATGAAGGTCCACCGGAAAGAAGCCATTATTCTCCACAGGCGTACGAACGGTTGTTTTAGTCCTAGCATACATATCTCTAATTATGTCTATATACTTAAAAGGGATCTCTCTTGCATCCAGACTATCCCAGATCAGGCTACGTGGCACACTATCATACGCTTTTTCAAGATCGGTGAAAACCATATGTAAATCGCGCTTCTTCTCCCTATACTTCTCCATTAATCTCCTGAGAATGTGTATTGCTTCCGTACTTGACCTTCCTGGCATAAAACCAAATTGGTTCACCGTAACCTGAGTTTCTCTCTTAATTCTAGTGTCGATTACTCTCTCTCATAACTTCATGGTATGGCTTAGCAACTTAATCCCTCTATAGTTCCTACAACACTGTGCATCTCCTTTGTTCTTATATAGGGGGATCACGACACTCTTTCTCCACTCATCTGGCATCTTTCCTGTTTTGTAAATACGGTTGAACAGAGTAGTTAGCCATTGAACCCCTTCCTCTCCCAAATACTTCCACGCATCAATGGGTATGTTATCTAGGCTGACCGCTTTAGCTCTTTCCATCTTCTTTAGTGCTCTCATCACCTCTCCTTGTGTGATATTTTGACAGTCGAAGTTATTATGTTGGCGTTGTTGGTTAGTGATGCTTTCTCGTTCTTCGTAGTCGGCACTACCGCCGTTGAAAAGATTGTGAAAGTATGTTTGCCATTTCAACTTGATGTCTTGTACTTTGACTAACACATGTTCATCTTCTCCTTTTATAAACTTCCTGTCTCCTAGGTCCTGTCTCTTTTGATCCCTAGCTTTGGCAATCTTGAACATATCCTGCTCTCCGTCTTTTGTTTCTAGTATTTTATACATCCTTTTATAAGCTGCAGTCTTTGCCTCTGTCACTGCCTTCTTCGCCTCCTTCCTGACGATTTTGTAATTCTCCTTCAATCTCACTTTCTCTTCCCCCTTTGTGCAGCTTAACAGCTCTCTAAAAATCCTTTGTTTGTCTTTTATTTTTTGTTGCACATCCTCGTTCCACCACCACGTCTCTTTATGTACGGACGTCTTTCTTGTTGTTACCCCAAGCGTTTCTCTCGCCGCGTGAGTAATAGTAGTCGATATAGTCTCCCACATCTGATTTGTGCTATCACCCAGACGATCTAGTTTCACGGAGATGACTTTGTCTCTGAATATATTAATTTTTTCGTCTTTCACCCCATCGAATCCTAGGTGGGAATTTTCTAACCCCCTTACTCAGCTTTTGGCTCAATGCTATAACTACCACTAATAAACGGTATTGCGTCACTGCTGTCTCCCCTTGTATAACCTTGCAGTCCCTCCACAACCGTCGGTCTTCACGTCTCATCAGAAAATTGTCGATCTGCGTGTTACGTCATCCGCTGCTAAAAGTGATCAAATGTGATTCTCTTTTCTTAAAAAAGAGTTTATAATGCCTAGGTCATGGGCCATTGCTAGGTCTAGCAGATACTTACCCTGTTCGTTTTTATTTCCATAACCAAACCCGCCATGTGCCGACTGAAAACCATCGCTATCCTTTCCAATGTGTCCATTAAAATCACCTCCGATACAAATTCGTTCCTCCCTGGGTATTGACTTTAACACTACATTTAAGCAATCCCAAAATCCTTTCTTCTCCTGTTCTCCTAGTCCCACTTGGGGTGCGTAGGCGCAAATCACTGCCACTACCTCCTTATTTAGTACTAGCTTCAATACCATAATTCTATCATTATATCTAATCACATCAATCACGTTCGTGTGTAATTCTAACTTTACTAGAAATCCTACTCCATTCTTAGTCCCATCTGACCCCGAATACAACAACTTATACCCATTGCACTCTTTTCCTTTATTCCCTTTCCACATAGTATCTTGAAGGCATGCTACATCTATCTTACGTCTCTTAAGTGTATATACAACCTCCAATAATTTACCACTTAAGGTTCCTACATTCCAAGATGTTACCCTTAGACTCTCTTCCTTTTCCTTCCCTTTACCTACACCCCTGTTCCTTAGACATGGTCTCATGGAAAAATCATGACGTCTTCTATCAATTATTGCAACTAAAACTAAAAATCCAAAGTATGCTACTAATGCCGAAAATTTGAAACTAGATGTAAACAATCAAAATTACATCAATGATAATAAGACAAAAATGAAATTATATCACCTGGTTGGATTGTGGCATACCAAGATCAAATAGAGCCACAGATCTGGATCTATATTCGTAGCTTTTCTGCAAAACTTTCGTCAATTTTGCACACGAGTACAAAGACACAGATTTGGTCTGTCTCGGATATAAGGGAAAAAGTGTTGTAGCGACGGAAAATAAAGACAGATCGGATAAATAATCGCCGGCGATATGTAAAATACAGCAGCTTACCGAAAATGCCCAGTTGACTCTTCGACTTTAAGAGAAGTACCTGCAGCTAGAAAAAAAGGTGAAATATTTGAACTTTCAGCAAGAAATAATGAAGGGAAAGAAAGAGCTCGTCGGAGATGAAGATTGCCGGGGCTGAGGTTGTGAGAAACGGGTCCTTCCGTTCCAGATCTGGAGACTCAGTTTAGTAAGCAGCCTAGTGTGTTCGATGTAATAATGCCGTTGGAACTTTTTTCTCAATCATTTATCTAAGCGTCAATAATCATCAATGAGAAAAATGCCTATAAAAAATATTTAAGATCATTTGAAACTTTAAGTCTAGTTTTTAGAGGAATCTGTAACTAACTCTTATTGAAATAAGATGTTTAAGCTCCAGTTTGAGAAAATACTATATCTAACTCATTATAAAGGTATAGCTTCAATTGTCAGGTAGATTTGCCAATTGTTTCAGTTCTCCATTTCCTAAACCAAGAAATTTAATGGATGCTCATCCTTTAAACAACTGCAAAAACGGATGTCAAGAAATGAGCAATTTATAAACTGAGTTCACCTTCACAACCTGAATCTTTTCATAATTTTCTATTTATGTACAGAAGCGAATTGTCTATTGTCAATAACTCCCGACTTGTTTTTCTTGCAGGTGTAGTAAAACTGTAAAATTATATTCACATGTATGTTTTTCGCCCAAAATATTAAATGCACAATGAGGACTTCTATAGCATCCTCCCCGTTGCATGCCCTCGTGTGCACCGGTGCATGCAAACTCAAAGACAAGATATATACATACATACATATCTATATCGGCACATGTTGGAAATAATTCAAGTCAGACAAAATTGATCTATGTGCAGTGTGCTTGTGAAATAAAGCAGTGACTGACCTGCCGAGCTCAGGACAAGTCAGATCGATCTGTCAGGTCAAGACAGTCCACATAGCGCAATTGAATTTACGTTCTGAGCAGTCAGCCGACCTGCCGACCTCAGCACAATAACACTTCAGAACAATAGTTTTGTGCTATTAGCCTTCCATCCGAGCTCAGCTTAGGTCGGATTGATCAGTCCAGGCTGTGCAATTGAATTTGCGTTCTCGACAGATGGCCGACCTGCCGACCTCACCACAATAGAACAACAGTTGTGATACCAGTCGCTTCAGATGAGCTCAACACACCAGCAAAGATCAGCACGACAGTGCTGCGGAACAACGAATGCTCTCGGCGAAACAGCAGAGCTCAGGACGCAGCAGAACTCAGCTCGGCAACACTGGACAATAATAGTGCTGCACTATCACTCAATCAGCCGAGCTCAGCATAAATCAGAGCTCAGCTCTGCTGAGCAGAGAATCCGAGGTGAGTCAAGGACTCTTTCTTTAAGACGTATTGCTCTGGTATACTGTACTCAACCAGAGACAGCAATCATCTTCCAAGATACAACAGAGTCAGCTCAGACGAGCGGCACTACAGAGTATGAATTCAACAAACCTGTAAGTTGTCCTGACTTCTCGGGTGACTTGAAATGCTGAGAATGTTGTGTATACAAGAGGATGATTATGCAGAGAGGGAGATTAAGAGAAAGAAAGAAGACACATTTCTGATGAATTCTATGTGACCACAGAGGTCAGCTTGGTGTTAGGTCCGTAACAAACACTCTAGAGGGGAGGGGTGAATAGAGTGTTGGGCAAATTTGCATAATTCTCTGATTTTTGGCTTTCTTCAACTCAAATAGAAATTCAAAATCAAAACAAGAATGGGAGATGTGAGACAATGAATGAATACATCGGATATAGAGTGGTTAGAATCGTAAATGATTCTACTCCACTACCACTTTGTTGCCAAAGTGGATTTCAACAAGTACTTTTCATATTAAAGCTTATATGAAGAACAACAATGATACTTACGCTCACACTTTAGTGTAAGCAACCACAATAACTTCTTGCATAAAACACCTTTGTACAACTACAACAACTTTAGCTCCAAGCAAGAACAACTTCTTGCTCCCTCACAACTTCAAGAAAATTCTCTCAAGAACTTTCTCACAGTAGGTTAAATGAAGTAATAGAGGTTTACACTTTCTCAGTAGTCTAAACACAAGCAAGAGTTCAAATATTTATGGTTCCTCTTGTGTTAGATTTGCTATCTCTCAATATAGAACAATCAAGAACAAAAATAGGCTTAACAAGCTTTACACACTTTTGCACAAACTAGAGAAATATATACAACAATGAAGAATGAAGCTTGATGATGGTGAAAGTGTGTGTTTGCCTCATCTGAGCTTCTTCTATTTATAGGAGTTGTTAACCACGTTTTTGGAGCCTTCCCCATGTCTTCAAGTCAATCACGAGTCTTGATAATTTGAAAATTGCCTTTAGCCAATCTATGGATTGATTTGATTTTCCAAAGCCACCCCAGAGAATCTTAGACATGGATACAATAGTCAAGGAACCATGTATTATGTTAGAGAAAAGTCCACAAGAAATTTGAGCAAGATTGGAAAGAAAAAACACCATGAATCACCCTTGTATTTTGTTCCAATAGTCGTAAAAATTTGAATTTTGGAGGACATCGATCGATCGAAGCGTCTGGGTTGAGAGATTAATGTCCTTCGAGAATTTCTAGTTTTGGACCTACAGTACATCGATCAGCCGAAGTCTCTTCCTGAGAGACTGATGTGGCATCGACCGATCAATGTCCATGTTACTAAGAGATCGATGTCTTTCAAAGAGTTTCTAGTTTGAACATGCCATACATCGATCGATCGAAGTCTCTCCGTGAGAGACTGATGTGACATCGATCAATCGATGTCCTTCAGAATGAGAGATTGATGTCTTCCATGGAGTTTCTCGTTTTAGACCTCTAGTACATCGATCGATCGAAATCCCCAGTCTGAGAGATTGATGTTGGATGGAAAGGTTTCAAACTTGAACAACTCCAACATAGATCGATCGAAGTCTCCCTTTGAAAGATTGATGTATACATAGATCGATCTATGTGAGAGATCTATGTCCCATAATGTGTTTTTCTCATTTTTGCTTCCAATTCCAAGTGTGGCATTCCTTTTTAACTTATTCAAAACACCTTTTTATATCATCAAAAACATTTCATATCCCAACAATCTCTCCCTTTTTCTGATGATTTCAAAACAAAGACTTTAAAGATGTTTTTTCTTGAAAATTTACATTTAAGTCAGCTAAGAGTTTCAAACTTAAAAATTTTAATCTCCCCCTTAGTCCATGCATTTTATGCTCCCTCAAGACATAGAATATATGAACATATCCAAAACCCCCTCAACAAGTAATCTTCACAAAGTCAATGAATATGATGAATTTTTTTAAACAAAATTTCTCCTCAACCAAACCATGCATCAAATGTGTGCATCGTGCCATATTTTCAATTTACACTAATTACTCAACGTATGTGCAAAAGATACCAAAATTTTAAGCAAGCAAGTATATCCATCATGCAAGCACCAAGTATATACCAACATCAATGTAAGCATTTCATCAAGCAAGCACCTTAAGAAACTCAAGCACTCAATATAAGCATACCTGAATATAAGCATTTTCAAGAAACTCCCCATTAACCAAGCAACCAAGTATAATTATCAAGTTCAAGCAAGTAAACAATTTCAGCAAACAATGAACAAGCACAAACAATTAACAAGCTAACTCAAACAACTTCTCCCCCTTTTTGAAAGCATCAAATCTTCAGTAAATATAAACTAAGAAGTTTTAATACAAAATCACCACCTAACTAACCTAAGAGGGATAAAATGGAATGGGACTTAAGCTACTCCTCATCAGATGAGAAACATAATTCGGAGACGACTGCCTTGAGTTTTGCCTTAAGTTTTTGGCACTTGGTCTTTTGAGCCGTGAGCTCTGTCTCTATTGTCTTTGTAGCGCATCGCCTAGGACTAAGGTCTCAGCACGGTCCACCCGTCATACTCTGCTACGAGAAGTACCAGGCGTCGATATCATTCATACACAGATCGTCATAACATATATCGATGAGCAGAAGCAAAGTAACATAAGCAGAAATAAACATTGACATAAGTACATCCTAATATATCCAAATAAGTGTCATCAGTACATCATGAGTATAAAATATCATAATACAAAGCTGGATATCCAAAATGCAAAAGATGCCACTGCTGGCTACTAATCAGCTCTCCACACCTAGTCTTGAGGCTCATCCTCTATGAACTCTGGCTCAGGGTCCTGAGGGCCTGCATGGTAAAATAAAGGGAGCAAGTATTTCTGCCAAGATTCGTCAAGTGGATAATGCATGGGGAACATGGAAGTGGGCAATATAGTGAAGTATAACTTAAACATCAAATGTACCATATGAATGGAGGTAAAAATAAAGGTATCAACAAAAGTCAACAGTACAGTAAATCTGACAGATATCATATAATAGAAGACCATCTCAGATAAGGAGCATGAATAAGTATACTTATTCTTTCTTAATCATTCTTGTTTAACATATAGTCAGTATCATTCTTGTGTTTCATCTCTTCGGTTTGTTTCTTATTGTTCTTTAATCATACTTAGTCTCGTAATACAGGAGTCATAACTTAAGGGCACTAGAGGGTGCATGGGACATGATCGTGATATATACATCGTAAAACTTTTGAAAAACATTTCCTTTGATACATACATAAACATGACATGACATGATTCTCTATAGCATTTTTCGTAGCATAAGAATGTTACCTACGACATATCGAATGATCCCCGAGTAGCCACGAGTATCATCTATGAATCCTGATGGTCCAACCGCGTGATGTGGTATAACAGAGAACCTGAGTCCCGAACGCGGTCTTACACTCTGCAACAACGTATTTAGCCCCTGACATCCTCCCCCATGACCAGACATCAGGCAGCTCTCCATACATAACGTCATAGACGTAACTGAAAGACAGAGAACCCTTGTCCCCGACAAGGTGTTACACTTAGCTAGCAGATCATGCGTATACAGAAAGGTAGAGAGCCCTTGTGCCAGACAAGGTTCTACACTCACCCACAGATACATGCATAAGTCATATGGAACCATTCGTCTCGCAGTAAAATTTCTTAAATCATGAAAACTTTAAAACATTTCATGCAAAACTTCTAAACATGTTTGTAAATAAACTCAGTGTTGTTGAAAATATTATGTAAACATCATGCATGAGGGAAAGCTTTACGTAGGTCTCTTTTTCTTTTCATTAATTTCATGGTCATTCTTATTTGGAATTAGTAATTGTTCGTTCATAATTGTATTTGGTTATTATTTATTCAATTATCTTGTCTTAATTGGCTAATTTGGCCCTTTTGGGCGGTGTGTTATCATGCATACTTTAATTTCTTGGACAAGTGGTGTTAGGAAATTATGTTCTTATAACTATTGAACATTTAAGTTTTCTTTGATTAATAATATAATTTCAACGCATATTTTATACGCATTCACATACTATGCTTTGAAGTGGTTAATTCATGATAAGGCACCAAAATTGGGCCTAGGGCCGAAAAGTACCCATTGCCCTTACTTAAATTACTCAATTTCTATTTAATGTTCTATTGGGTTAATTTTTCATATATATGACTCATAATAATTATCTAATCACATAGAAATTGTTACATGGTTGTAATTCATTATTTTAGATGCCAAAATGGCCATTGGGCGGAAACCTAGTGAAGTCCATTACTTGGAATTTCATCATCATGTAATGCTTACACGTATGGCTGTTTTCTTTTTATGTACTTGTCATTCTTATACATAATTATGAAAATATGGACCAATGGAGATTTGTCCTTCAATATAACATATTTTATGCCCCTTCTTGAATTATACCATTCAAGGAGTAGGGGGTAGTTCAATATGAATGTTTCAACATATAAAATTCATACTTGATGCTAATGATGATAAAATCCATCTTCCTATTTTAACTACTATATGTATTGTGATGATGATTCATAATTACATTAACGTACTAAATTTTAACATGCTCAAATCACATCATACAAATATAATCATGACCACAAAGATTATGTTTATGATGATGATCATGCTAAAAATGACATGCAAGCACATAAAGTGTAACATCTATGGAATCACACCTTCTTAGACCATGATTATCAAGATACACATCATGATGATGGTGATGATTTCATGGCCTATGTTGGAGACTCATGAACCGTCCCCTCTAATAAGGAAAATGGTGATTCTAAGATGTTGAGATTAAAGATGACATTTTTAATGACATGCATAGTGAAACGGTTTGTTTTGTACCATCATGGTGCTATATTATTACCATACTTATGTGAATCTCTCCTCTTACATATGAACATAAAGATTGTTATATAATTCTACATATGCATGTATGAAAATGATGATGGATGAAGTTCTTGATACACTTTTTTAGTATGATGCACTCATATTCCTACCATTTGTATCAAAGTGTTGAATTAATGGTAAAGTTCCGTCCTCCTTGTCATGCACACTCTCAAAGGGCTGTTTATGCCTCAATTATGTCATGCATGTAACATCTAAGTGTCATCCTAGTTATATTTGAGGAATCTATTCAAGAAAAGTACACATGCATTTACAAATTGAACATGCAAAAATACTTCTCATCAATTGAAGTTAAAGACTTCATTTTAGTTGTTGCATGCATGATACATTTCTTAATGGTGAACATAATAAAATTCGTTTTTAATTTCTTTGAAGGAGCTACAAAGAATACTTGCCTTGGAAGCTTGAATCTTACACTAGGTATTGAAAGAGTTCTTCTTTGTTCTTGGTGTAAGGGGTATGGACTTGGTGGCCAAGAAAGAGGAAAGAATTAGTCTTGCATGAGGAAATAGGAGTATAAATGTTCTAAGATTCAATCTAAACGAACTTTACCCTGAATTGACTTGAGAATCCTCACTTGCTAAGCTAAAGAGATTCTCCTACTTCTTTGTTGAAGGTCACAGGTGAAGGCCTAGAATGGAGGTGGCTTGAGTGTTTATATAGAGGATACAAGTAGAGAAAAATGCTAAGGAGAGTAGTATAATGTTTACCTTGAAGGTTTGGGTGCATGCACACTTGTATCCCTCTTGAAGATGGAAAGAGTTCTTCTTCCTTTTGGCCTTGATGTTCTCGGTTTAAGGGGGTTGGAAGAGGAAGACTTGGATTCGTAGAGAGAAAGGAGAGAAGATAATGTCTTGGTGAGAGAGTAAGGTATGTGGAAATAAGTGGGAAGGGATCAAAATAAGTTGATTCTCTTGCATGAAGGGATCCTTATCCCCATTTTCCTAGCCTTACCCAGATGTGGAGTGGAAGAAACAAATGATGGGGAATCTTTTATGAGAATGAAAAAGAGTTTGCATGCAACCTTATTGGTTGCATGTCTTACATGGTGGAAGACAATATAATGATGAAATGGAGAAAATAAAATAAATGAATCAAACTTTTAGGGAAAAAATAAAAAGGGTGGCCGGTTGGGGTTGATGTAAGGAGAGGATTGTGGTTGCTTGTCTTGGATGATGAAGTGGTGTGAGAAATATTTCACGCATGAAAAGAGAGTGGATGGATGTCTTGCTTGTGTAAGGTGGTGGAAGAAATGAAAATGATGGCTAAAAGAATAAAACGAAAGAAGGTGGAAAATTTGGGGAAAAAGAAATAGGGTAGTCAGATTGACGGGGTGTGTATGGGGGGGGTGAAATTACTTTCTTAGCCTTGCTCTATTTTCCCTAAGTGTTCTTTCAGTTTTCCTTTATTTTAATCCTTAGATAAAATTGTACTAATTCTTTTATTTTCAAAATTACTTAGCCTATACTCATTAAGTTCATTTTAGTAGTTTTGAAATTAATTTAAGGTAGCACCTACACACACATTATACTACCTTGCGACATCTCAACAAAGTTCGTTCTAAGCTCGTAACTGGAGCCGGGTGTAACAATCTTGACCTTGGTTTTGAGATTTTCATTGTCCCTATCCTAGTCGTCAATCCGAACTTGTTCCTTTGTGAGGTCTTCTTCAAAATGATTTAAGTATCGGTGTAGCTTGTCAACTTCAACCTCGACATCAAATTTGTACTCCGAGCTGCTATCCTCCTCCATTGGAGCTTTTCCTTTATCTAATCAGGAGGTAGGTCTTTGTTGAGTTTGAGGTTGAGTTTGAGGTATAGATTGAGATTGAGGTTGAGTTGAAGGCTCAGTGGGATGTGTTGGAGGAATAAGTTCTTCTGTATGGTTGTTTTCCGCCTCTTCCTCTCCAGGTTCATTTTAACCTCCCTTTCTTTGTGCTTCTTTCTGGGATTTGTGAATTTGTTGGATGTTGGCTTTAGTATAGTAGTCCTTAGTGCTATTTTCTCTTTATTAGCCTCGTCCAACACCACATTTGTCTTTTTGAGCAATCTATAAATTAGATTGCTATATGGAAGCGCTTTGAACTTTTTAGAGACTGCTTACAACACATTCACAAAGAAGATCTCCCCGAATTTAATTGTTTCCTCATGGAAATTTGATAGGCTATGTAAAAATCTAAATTGCTAGGGAGTTTGGCCGACTTACAATTGACACAAAAAGTGACAATGGAAAGCAAAACATGATATACCGAAGGCATATCGTTAGTGTTTCGGGTGGGATGGAAGCCAAGGAAGGTTTTGGCCTCATCTTCGGTCATGTTATACTTATGATTATCTTATTTCCATGGATCAAAATCATCTAAACCCTCGTCACAGACACCAAGAAGGTCTTTGATTGTTTTCGAATCAAACTCAACAAGTTGACCGTCTATAAACAAATTCAATGAAAATGGCATCCCATTAAGATATTCTACCCATAGATTGGCATAAAATAATCGGGTGTAATGGGTAGACATGTAATCCATTTCCAAAACCTCTCAAATAGGTCTCCATTTTTGATCATCCAACCAATTGATGATCGGACTTAACTCCTCATTGCTTAAAATGTCTTGAATTTTGAGCAGTTTCAATGGAATGGTGGACCTTTTCTTATCCTCCCATTCATACATTAATGTTTGAACCCTAAGTGAGATGTAACCCATAGGCTCTTCTAAGGCATTATTGTCCTCACATGACTTGAGCCACGGAAAGTTGTTGACTTGAAGCCTTCCCCTTACCTCCGCCAACATGCTTTCTTGAGAGAGGTTGGTCTTTTCCTTAATCCCTTTGTTCTAGACACAGTTGGGACTTGGGGATGGGATTGTTGAGGCATATTTTTCTCTTCACGAGAGGTTCTTTCCCTTTTGGAGGTGTTTTTTGTTTTTGGGGCCATTTTTAAGAGAGGGCATGAAATTTGCAGGAAATGGTGGATAAAAGTCATGAAATTGATGTAGAGATTGATTGAATTGAAGAAAAATAGCTTTTGTTGGAATAATTTGTGGTTGAAGGGTCGGATTTGAGAGAGAGAAGCGATTGGGGTTAGGGTTTTGCGTTTGGAGAAAATGAAAATGGGAAATAGTTATGTTTTTTGCGGCTTTTATTTTCCTACATTGGATGACATCAATTGATCGATGCCAGTCATTTCAATCGATCGATGGGCTAATTTACATCAATCCCTCAAACAGCTACTTTGATTAATCGATGTATGGTGATTTCTATCTTTTTGATAATTTTGACCCTCTAAACATTGTTTATCATCCCTAATCTTGTTCTAATAGATTCAAATGTCTCGGTAGGAAGGGATTTTGTGAAAATATCAGCTAGTTGATCATTTGTTGGAACAATCTCAACATATACCAATCCTTTTTGGATACAATTCCTTATAAAGTGACATTGTAATCATTCAAGGTGTTTTTCATCCAATGTAGTTGGGTACAACATAAAGCGGCCGATATATATTTGTATTCCGCCGTTGATAGTGACACACTATTTTGTTTCTTAGAGAACCAAGAAACTAAGCAATCTCCAAGGAATTGACATGTCCCGGAGGTGCTTTTCCTATCGACTAGGTTTCCGGTGTAGTCGGAGTCACTATACCCTCTTAAGTCAAAACAACTATTTTTGGGATAAAATAATCCAAAGTTCAAAGTTCCTTTCAAATGCCTAAAAATACGTTTAATGCCAACTAGATGCGATTCCTTAGGCTTATTTTGAAATTTAGTACATAAGCACACAGCATGCAAAATATCCGGTCTACTAGCGGTTAAATAAAGTAGACTACCAATCATACCCCTATACTTTGTTACCTCAACCGTCATTCCATTTTCGTCTTTGTAGAGCTTTGTACTTGTACTCATGGCTCACACTCCTTCCATCCTCAAACTGGTATTTCTTGAGTAGATCCTGGGTGTACTTTGTTTAGGATGTGTCTATTCCATCTTGAGTTTTCTTTATTTGAACTACAAGGAAGTAATTGAGTTCCCCCATCATGCTCATCTCAAAATCTCCTTCCATCAACTTTGCAAAATTCTCACAAAGAGAATCATTAGTGGAACCAAATATAATATCATTTACATAAATTTGAACCAGTAATTGATTGTTTCCTTGTTCTTTGATAAAAAGAATAGTGTCGACTTTTCCTCTTGGAAACTAATTTTCGAGGAGGAAGTTACTCAACCTTTCATACCATGCCCTAGGAGCTTGTATAAGTCCATAAAGAGCCTTTTTGAATTTAAATACATGATTTGGATAATCATGATTTTCAGACCCCGATGGTTGAGCTACATACATTTCTTCTTGAATTATACTATTCAGGAAGGCAGATTTCATATCCATTTGATATAGTTTGAAATCCTTATAGCATGCATATGCTAGTAGAATCCTAATAGCTTCTAATCTAGATACGGGGGCAAAAGTCTCATCATAGTCTATACCTTCTTCTTGTCTATATCTCTGAACTACTAACTTAGCTTTATTTCTAGTAATGTTTCCTTTATCATCCTTTTTATTTCTAAATATCCATTTAGTGCCAATTATGGGGTGATCACTAGGTTTAGTCACTAATTCACATATGTCACTTCTTTCAAATTGATTTAGTTCTTCTTGCATGGCTAATACCCAATTTTCATCACTTATAGCCTCTTTTATATTTTTAGGCTCAACTTATGAAATGAAAGCATTTCATTAAATTTCCTCCTAGTCAATATGCCTTGGCTTGTTTCGCCTAATATTAACTCTCTTGGGTGGTCTTTCTTATATTTATAAGAATCCGATAAATTTGAAGTGTCTCCTCTCACTTCTTCCTCTACTTCAACCTTAGATCCATTTTCAAGTGCATCAATCCTAAGGTCAATGACAATATTTCCTTTTTGATTCTCAAATTTTTCTATATGGCTTACTTCAATTTTTTCTTCATCATCATCATTATTTATACATGGTTCATCTTCAAGGAGTTCACTAAGTTAACATGAATTGATTCTTTAACTTTCATACTTCTTTTGTTATATACTCTAAATGCCTTGCTATTTTGAGCATATCCCATAAAGATTCCTTCATCCACTTTAAAATCGAGTTTATCCAAATTATCTTTGGTGTTAAGTATAAAACACTTGCAACCAATACCTTGAAATAACCAATATTAGGTACTCTACCTTTCCAAAGCTCATAAGGAGTCTTGTTGAGAGATGATCTCAAATAAACTCTATTTATTACATGACAAGCGGTATTTACCACTTTAGCCCAAAAGTACTTGGGTAGCTCAAATTCATTTAGCATAACCCTACTAATTTCTTGAAGTGTTCTATTTTTTTCCTTTCTACAACACCATTTTGTTGAGGAGTTCTAGGGCTAAGAAATTGTGTCCATATCCCTTGGATACACAAAATTCTTGGAACTCACCGTCAAACTCACCACCTCGGTCACTTCTAATTACCTTAATGGTGTCTTCTTTTTGATTTTCTGATATCCGACAAGGTTGTATAAACTCTTGGCATGCATCATTCTTTTTGGCTAAGAACATGACTCAAGTGTACATGGAGAAATCATCTACCACTACAAAAGTATAATGTTTTCCACCTAGACTTCTCGTACCAATATCCCCATACAAATCCATATGAAGCAATTATAGAGGTTTTGGTGGTAGAGATTTCACTTTTGGGCTTGAAGCTCGCTTTAATAAGCTTTGCCTTTTGACAAGTGTCACATAAGACATGGTTTTCAAAATTCAATTTTGGAAGACCTTGGACCTTTTCATTTTTGCAGATCTCTTTGAAATTTTTTAAACTAATATGTCCAAGTCGTCTATGCCTTAGTTGTGTCAAATCATTTTTGTTGAGAAATATGTTTGGATAATTTTCAAAGTCATGATTTTAAGTGTTGAACACTTAAAAATATCATACATGGTGTTATATGTGATTAAAAGTTGAAAAAGTTGAAAATGTTGGCATCGATCTCTCAGGTTGTTGCACTTCGATCGATCAATGTACTTCGATCGCTCACATCGATCGATCTATGTAAGATAGTGAAAGTTCAAGACCTTACGGCGAGACATCGATCTCTAAACCTGAGACACATCGATCGATCGATGTATACCTCAAACCCTCATTTCGATCGATCGATGTAGGTCAAAGACAAATTCTGAAACTCACTATGAGACATTGATCTCTGAAGCTGAGGCACTTTGATCGATCGATGTCTAGGGTTTTTAGAAATATTTTTCTAAAATATGATAAAGTGGTTTTTTTTCATTTGTACATGATTTATACATGTTTATTATGTGAATATTATGTGTTTTTGATGTTTATAAATACATTGTGACTAATGTGCCTTTGAAGTTTCTACAACTTACCAAAAAGGGCAAAATTGGTATTTTGAGTTTTATAGGAACATGTTATGGTGGAAATACTTCAAGGACATATTCTTATCTTATTTATCATGAAAAAGGTGTTATAATATTCATTTCTGACCGTCGGGGTCATTTCTGGAGTTTTCTCTCACTAGGGGCATTTTGGTCATTTCACCCCTGAGGGTATTTTTGGTATTTTCACTCAAGGAATCTCTTGAGTATATTCTTATCATCATTATGGAGTTGAGCTATGGATTTGAGAATTACTAATATTTTCAATGCCCTTGAAGCTTTAGGAAAATCATTCACCAACAACGAGAAGGTGCAAAAGGTGCTGCAAAGCCTTCCTGCTGAATGGGATCCTAAGGTCACGGCAATTGAAGAAACGAAGTCAATCTCTAAGATGGATGAATTAATCGGTTCACTTAGAGCATACGAAGTAAAACTAACCAATGGAAGTCTGAGTCATGTATGTCATCCGGTAAGTCTATAGCTTTCAAAACAACTAAAACACATGCAAGTAATTATGATAGTAATAGTGATACTGAATTAGATTATGACTTGATATTGATAGCTAGAAAGCTTAGGAAGTTTTTAAGTCCTAATAAGAATAGACAACGTTCTTCTTCTTCTTCTTTTTCTCAACCTCAGAAAAATAACTCTAACAACAACAAATGGTATAATAAAGAGTTAAAGTGCTACGAATGAGGTCAAAAAGGACATATCTCATATGATTGCCCAACAAAGAGAAATAATAATAACAACAATAATAAACAAGCTAAGGACAAGGAGACACAAATGACTAAGGCAAAAGAGTCCAAGTCAAGGAAAGGCAAACGAGTAATGAAGGTGAGCACATGGAGCAACTCATCCGACTCAGAATCCGACATAGAGGAAGCTCAAGTCTGCTTCGTATCCAACGAGGTAAGTTCTTCTTCTGATGATGACTCTGATATTGACATGACATTTGATGAAATGTATGAAGAGTTTGTAAGGATGCATGCTCGCTGTAAGAGGCTCTCTAAAGAAAAGAAGAAACTAATTAAAGAAAATGACAAGTTGAAGACGTCTAACTTGGAATTTTACGGTCAATTAGAATCTTTTAAACAAGAGTCTACTAATACTCTTGATTCTTTAGATATTAAAATTGAATCATATAGGAAAAATGAACATACACTAAAAACTGAAAATAGCATGTTGAAATCTAAGGTAGGAAGTTGTGAAAATGAAATAGTACAACTTAAATCTTCCAAACTTACCTTAGAAAAAATGTTTAAACAATTTAAATCTGGTGCAAATATGTTAGATATACTTATATCATCACAAAAATAAGGAAATGATAAAACTGGATCAGGATATAAAAAAGAAGATGCAATGTAGATAAAAAGCCTAAGTTTGTATCATCAACCACTAAACAACCTTATAAAGCTATAAAAATGACTTTGCCTGCTAAATCTTCTTCCACTCCTTCTTCTACTTATTCAAAGATAAAAATGCAACATGCACCCACAAACGTACCCACATACAAACGTGCAACTAGACAAAACTTTGCATCTAGACAACCTAGAAATTATGCCTATATATATACACAAATACAACTAGATATAATAAAATGCATCCAACTTATCACGAACTTAAGTATAGGCAACATTCATATAAGTCGTATCGAAATGCATATACATACATAGCACCATTCAAGAAACAAAATCACATGCCTTATACACACTATCAAAATCGGCCATCCTATAATAATTATAAATCAAGGTACAACATGTATAATAATGCATCTTCATGGAATGTATATGCTGATTCTCCTTATTTTTCTCATTATAACTATGCTAAAAATGTGCCAAAAAGGTACATTCAAGTTTGGATACCCAAAGGGTATATAAACAAGGATGGTATCCCTAACATTCAAGGACCCAAGTGAAGGGTACCTAAAACATTGTCTCCATTGTAGAAAAATCGCAAGGAATGCAAGGAGGCAAAGTCAAAGAATCTGAAAACTAAATGGTTTTTAGATAGTGGATGTTGACGGCATATGATGGGCAACCCCAAACTATTCACCGATCTTGAACATATTGATGGTGGAAAGGTGACATTTGGTGACAACAACAAAGAAAAAGTTGTTAGAAAAGGAACAATTGGGGACCCTAACACATTTCAAATACGAAATGTGTTGTTAGTAAGTAATCTTTCTTATAATTTATTAAGTATTTCTCAACTTATAGATTGTGGATATAATGTTTTTTTCTTCCCAATTATTATGATATAATAAATGAAAAAGGAGAAATTGTATTAAAAGGAAATAGAGATGGTAACATTTACACTCTTACCTTAGATAATTTGTTAGATGCTAAGGTTAAGTATTTAATATCACATGACTTAGATGTTAATTTATGGCATAGAAGATTAGGTCATATAGGAATTTCAACCATTAAGAAATTATCTATGAAGAATTTAATTAGAGGAATGCCTAAGTTAGACATAGATAAGTTTCAAATATGTGAAACATGTATTAAATAAAAAACACACTAAAGAAACATTAAAACTGAAACATGAAGTGAGTACTAGTCATGTACTAGAATTGCTTCACTTAGACTTATTTGGTCCAAGTCGGACAAGAAGTCTAGGTGGTCACTACTATGTGTGTGTCATAGTAGATGATTACTCACGCTACACATGGATTTTGTTCTTAACACATTAAGACGATCCTCCATTGGCAATCGAAACTCTTATTAATCAACTTGAAAATATATACGAAGAAAATGTTAAAAAAATTAGAAGTGAAGAGGTGGAGAATTTAAAAACAAAGATGTAATCAAGTTTTGTGAATTACATAGAATTAAATACGAATTCTCAGCACCTAGAACACCACAACTCAATGGAGTTGTTGAACGTAAAAATAGAACTATACAAGAAATAGCAAGGACAATATTACGTGAAAACAAAGTACCTAAATATTTATGGGGTGAAGCTGTTAGTTGTGCATGCTATATTATAAATAGGCTTTCTATTAGAAAGAAATTGAATAAAACACCTTATGGATTGTTAAACAATAGACAACCGAAAATAAATTATCTTAAAGTTTTTGGTTGTAAATGTTTTGTGTTGAACACTAAGGATAATCTAGACAAGTTTGAACAAAAGTCTATTGAATGTATATTTGTTGGTTATTCAACTAACTCAAGAGCATATAGGTGTTACAATTCTTCATCTAGAAAAATAATTGAATCTATACATGTGAAATTCAATGAAAATGCATGCTTTGAAGTTAGTTATAAAACTCAACATAAACATGAGAATAATGTTAAAAATATGTTTGATGATGACGATGTATTACTTGAGCCTGTAATTGATCATCTAGAACCAACTCCCCCGGAACAAGATATGCATGAACCCTTAGATGAATAAATGAAGAACCTTTACAATTGGAAGATAATATTACTAATGATCGAATTACATACGATAATGTTCATACAAATGCAACATTTGAACAAGATGAAGGTGAACCTAGTCAATCTAGCAATTGGTGGCACCTAAAGAGTGAATCATTAGGGATCCAAGTGTTGGGGTTAGAACACGTAGAAACATTAGGTCAACTTGAAGGACATAGCTTAATCTCACACTTAGAACCTAAGAATGTAAAGGAAGCCTTAGGTGATATACCATGGATAGATGTCATGCATGAGGAATTGAACAAATTTACAAGGAACAACGTGTGGGACTTAGTACCTAAACCTGAAGACAAGTCTATAACAGGAACTAAATGGGTCTTTAGGAATAAAATGGATGAACAAGGAAATATTACAAGAAATAAGGCTAGACTAGTTGCACAAGGTTATAATCAACAAGAAGGAATAGATTATGAAGAAACCTTTGCACCTGTTGCACGACTAGAAGCAATTAGATTGTTACTTGCTATTGCAAGTCTAAGTAACATCAAACTCTTCCAAATGGATGTCAAGAGTGCGTTCTTGAATGGATACATCCAAGAAGAGGTGTTTGTAAAACAACCCCCTCGATTCGAAAATCCAAAGAATCCTAACCATGTTTACAAGCTTAAGAAAGCTTTATATGGTTTGAAACAATCTCCAAGAGTTTGGTATGATAAATTTGCAAACTTTCTTATTGCAAATAATTATCAAAGGGGAACCATAGACAACACATTATTCCTATGAAGAAAAGATAATGACTTATTAATAGTTCAAATATATGTAGATGATATTATCTTTGGTTCAACCAACCCTACATTAGTAAAAGACTTCAAAGAGTGTATTAAGTCAAAATATGAAATGTCAATGGTAGGAGAGTTGAATTATTTCTTAGGACTACAAATCAAACAAACCTCTCAAGGAATCCACATTAGCCAACATAAGTATGTCAATGATATGATTAAGAAGTTTGGCTTTGAAGAGTTGAAACCAACATCTACACCCATGAGTGTTAGCACCAAACTAGATAAGGATGAAAACAGTAAACCTTTTGATGATATACTTTATAGGTCTATGATTGGATCATTGTTATACTTAACTGCATCAAGACATGACATCATGTTTAGTGTGTGTATGTGTGCTAGGTTTCAATCTTGTCCTAAGGTATCTCATTACAATGCGGTGAAAAAGATTTTTAGATATCTTAAACACACATCTCACTTAGGACTTTGGTATGATGGAAACGCTAAGTTGGAATTATACGCATATAGTGATGCTGATTATGGTGGTTGCAAGTTAGATAGAAAATCCATTAGCGGCACGTGTCAATTCATAGGAACCAACTTGATCTCTTGGCTTTCTAAAAAGCAAGCTAGTGTAGCTCTTTCTACCATGAAGCTGAGTATATTTCCTTAAGTTTGTGCACTACCCAAATACTTTGGCTTAAACAACAACTTAGTGATTTTGGCATTAAAATGGATAAGATTCCAATTTTCTGTGATAGCACAAGTGCGATCAATCTTTCACGGAATCCGGTACTTCATTCTAAGGCCAAACACATTGAGGTGCAATACCACTTCCTTCGAGATCATGTTCAAAATGAGGATAGAGCTATAAACCATATAAGAACTGATTACCAAATAGCTAATATCTTCACTAAACCCCTTAATCAAGCTAATTTTGAAAACTTACAAGCCAAGTTAGGCATGATGACTTACGATACCATTGCATAGTTCTATCTTTTGCATGATTTGCAAAATAAAGGGGGAGATAGAATAAGAACATGATTTTAGTTGGTAAGTCATGATTTGGTTGGTTGAATAGTATGCTAAGTTTCAATTGGTATGAGTTTTGGAGCATAGATTAAGGGGGAGAGTATAAGTTGAGGGGGAGCACATAAATACATGAGAATTGATGAAAACAATTGATAATTATTTGGTAATTGGTTTTTAAAACAAGTGGAACAAATTTGGGGAAACAAATTGGTAAGGTATTTGGTAGATTTATTATAAACAATTGGTAAAGAGTTGTGACATTAAAATCATGTTAGGTTATTTTGAAAATCATCCAAAAGGGGGAGAATGTTGAGAAATATGTTTGGATAATTTTCAAAGTCATGATTTTAAGTGGTGAATACTTAAAAATATCATACATGGTGTTATATGTGATTAAAATTTGAAAAGGTTGAAAACGTTGACATCGATCTCTCAGTTTGTTGCACTTCGATCGATCGATGTACTTCGATCCCTCACATCGATCGATCTATGTAAGGCAGTGAAAGTTCAAGACCTTACGGTGAGACATCGATCTCTAAAGCTGAGACACATTGATCTATTGATATATGCATTGAACCTTCACTTCGATCGATCGATGTAGGTCAGAGACAAATTCTGAAACTCACTGTGAGACATCGATCTCTGAAGCTGAGGCACTTCGATCGATCGATGTCTAGGGTTTTTAGAAATATTTTTCTAAAATGTGATAAAGTGGTTGTTTCAATTTGTACATGATTTATACATGTTTATTATGTGAATATTATGTGTTTTTGATGTTTATAAATACACTGTGTCTAATGTCCCTTGGAAGTTTCTACAACTTACCAAAGAGGACAAAATTGGTATTTTGAGTTTTGTAGTAACATGGTATGGTGGAAATACTTGAAGGACATGTTCTTATCTTATTTATCATGAAAAAGGTGTCATAATATTTATTTCTGACCTTCGGGGTCATTTTCTGGAGTTATCTCATACCAGGGGCATTTTGGTCATTTCACCCCTGAGGGTATTTTTGGTATTTTCACTCAAGGAATCTCTTGAGTATATTATTATCATCATTCTGGATTTGAGCTATATTTATTTTGAAGATTATATAGTGATTTAATATTATTTCTCTTACATGATGATATTATTGACTATAACAGGATATGTGACGAGTTGTGATGTGACATTCTATTTCTTTCTTGAAGACCCTCTTATATATGTTATGGGAGCATATTTATCATCATTATACATAAATATAAAAGGTGTTCAAGGTGTGCAAATGATCACAACATACAAGAAGAAATATTAGGAATTTTGGTGTTATATGTTGACATAATCTTGTCAATTATTATTTGGTGATTTCTTCTTCAAAAATTTGAGTTGATATACATATATGGAAGCCTCAAAACGTGTATAAATAGATGTAAATGATGGTGTACTCATTTTATAGCTTGGTGACAAGTGGACCAACCAAAAAGGAGCTAGTTGGCAAAAATTGCCAACTTAGAATTCTCACTTTTGAAACCAACAGCTAGTATGGTCTTCTTGGAGATAATATTTGATTTGAACTTGTCAAAGACTCACATGCCTATTCTTTTTCAAGGAGTTGAGGGTGTTTTGGTGGTATTGTCCTCTCTTATTTTCATTTTACAAAGGATAATCAAGACTATTCTAGGTGAAAAAATCGGCCAACATGTGTGTTCAAGGTGGACCAATTATGTTGTCTCATTTTGCCAAGTGTACAAGGCCAACCAATGAAGTGAAGACAACTTGGACTTGATGATGAAGATGGTGACGCATGTGCATTCTTATCTCCAAGGTTCAATTCACACTATAAATAGGAGGCAATGGTGAAGAAGATGAAATACACTTGAAGCTCACTTGAAAGCATTTGTTGATTTGTCTAGCTATCATCTTCTTCTTCTAGTTCTTGTTTCATTCTTTGTAGCAAAGGTGTTCTTGTTGTATTTGTTGAGCTACAAGCCTCTTGAGCTTCATTTGTAAGATTGATTAGTCAATTCTATAAGGCTACATCAATAGGTGGTAGAGGTGTTGCAGCTAAGTGTTGCATAGAAGGTGTTCATCTAAGTCTTGAATAGGATTGGTGTATAACCCAAGAATTAAGCTTGGTTCTTGTTGTAAGGTGATTCATACCATATTGAAATCCACGGAAAGGTGTTCATTGGGACTGGAGTAGGTCACATTGACCGAACCAGGATAAATTCTCGGTGTTCTTGTCTTGTTTCTACCTTTCTGTTTTTTGCCTGTTTTTACTGCAGTTTTCATACAAATTCTCACAATTTGAAAAAATAGCTAAACACTTTTAAAATTTGTGATTTTTGGTGGAGTTATACTTCAGACTATTAGCTTTCATTTATAACAAGAATCACTTGATTTGAGCAAGAGAAAGTCAGCCTTTCAGTTTTTTTCAAGATAACTGCTCCAATCTGGCTGCAACGTGACTAGTTTTGAGAAACTCGAGTTCTGTTTTAATCAAGAATTATTCAAGGTCAGGGACTTTTGAAAGCATCAACTACACATCCTAAGGAGTATTTTAACATAACGATAAACCTTTTTGGTTGAGTATTCAAAGAGAAACACGTTTTTCAATTTCAGCAACATTCCTGTCCATATTGACCATCTGAATCTTTTTAACTGTTTGAAAGGTCAAACGATCTTATTGTTGTCTGATTTTTGGGCAGAGTCTCTTTAACACATTGAAGTTAAGATTTGAAAATTTTCATAATTTTTGGAGTTGTGTACAAGGACTTTTGAATTTTTCAAAAAGGGTTCTGAATCTGAGGTAGTCTCAGATTCTGTTTTCAAAGGGGTTTTTAATTAAGGGTATTAGTGTAATTTCCGCTAACCACTATTCACTCTCCTCTAGTGGTGTTTATTGCAGGTGGACGGTCCAACAATTTTTGGTGACTAGACTTAAAACCTTTTGTGATATCAAATCATATGTGCTAAATTTATAAACATTATTTTTCCATATAGCCTCAAAAACGATTTAATCATTCTTTTTCACAATGCATTTTCTTTTTACAAATTCAACTTGAAAATTAGCATCACATAGTTGGCTAACACTTATCATATTATACTTAAGCCCTTCTACATATTGTACATTATTAATAACGAAAGAAAAGTTGTCAATTTCTCTATGTCCATGGATTTAGGCTCTCCCATTGCCAAAATACACCGTTCCACTATCTTGTAGCTTGAGCTTAGTGAACAAGGTCTTGTCTCCGGCCATGTGCGTTGAACATACGCTGTCCATGAGCCATTTGGTTTCTTCTTCTTTGACTACTCTATGTATCTTAAGAGCCTCAAAATCATTCTCAATTGCCATGAGACGGGTATGTTGTGCTTTTGGATTCTCAACTATTGCAATAAGTCCAACATCCTTGTCTTCGCTTTCTTCTCCTTCCGATTCGAAAGAAGGATCATCCCACATGGTTACCTCCATATTTAAGTCTTTTTCTTTTGAAGAAAAATCTTCTTTTCTTGCTTTTGCGGCTCCTTGACATGGCAATCGGCAATAAAGTGACCGGATTGACCACACCTATAGCAATTTTCACTTGCTTCTCTACCCTTGGGTGGTCTCTTAAAAAACTTCTTTGCTTGGGCCTTGTTTCTTGTGGCCATTCTTCTAAATTTTCTAACTAGAAGAGCAACTTCCTCATCTCCTTCATGGGACTCTACCACCAATCCTCTGTGTGATGCTTGTGTGGGCTTGATAGGGTTCATCCTATTTTGCTCATCAATAAGAATTTCATGAGAAAGAAGATTACCGGATAACTCATCAATGGTAAGAATCTTGAGATTCTTTGATTCGGTGATGGCGGTGACTTTGGGGGTCTATTCTCTTAGCAACGAGTTGAGGAGTTTTGAGACAAGGTCTTCATTTGAGATTTTCTTATCCACCATGTAAAGTTGATTCTCTATTCGAGTGAATCGGTCGATTGTCTCCGCAATTTTTTACTACTTTTATCTCGAACATTTCATATTCCTTCATGAGCATAAGTCTTTTGGCCATTCTTACTTGCTCAGTCCTTTCATGTATCATCTCGAGCCTTTTCCATGCTTCATGGGCTGTTTTGAGACGTTGAATTCTTATGAGCTCGGTGGTGGTTAGAGCACTTGAAAGGATATCAAATGCGTTAATATTTATGGCAAAGTTTATTTTCTCTTCGTCGGTGTAGTCATCCTCATCTTTGAACATTGATTCTCCTTTTGAGTTGGTAACCAGAGGAACTTCAATTCCTTTGACAACAGCTCTCCATATGTAAAATCCACAGCCTTTCAAATGATTTATCAATCGAAACTTCCACAAAGAATAATTTTGGACATCAAATATAGGTGCTTTAGTGTTTGATCCTGAGAATAGTGCGGTTGGTTTGGAAGTTGAGGTGTAGGATGAATATGTTGTTAATGCCATGATCTTTAACCTTGCTACTTGCACAGATTGACCAAGCAATCAAGGTTAGGCTCTGATACCAATTGTTAGGTCCGTAACAAACACTCTAGAGGGAGTGAATAGAGCATTAGACATTTTTGTAGAATTTTCTGATTTTTGGCTTTCTTCAACCCAAATGGAAATTCAAAATCAAAACAAGAGTGGGAGATGCGAGACAATGATGAGTATAACAGATATAGAGTGGTTCGAATCGTAAATGATTCTACTCCACTATCAGTTTGTTGCCAAAGTGGATTTCAACAAGTACTTTTCATATTAAAGCTTATATGAAGAACGACAATGATACTTAACGCTCACACTTTAGTGTAAGCAACCACAACAACTTCTTGCATAAAACACCTTTGTGCAACTACAACAACTTTAGCTCCAAACAAGATCAACTTCTTGCTACTTCACAACTTCAAGAAAATTCTCTCAAGAACTTTCTCACAGTAGGTTAAAGGAAGTAGTGGAGGTTTACACTTTCTCAGTAGTCTAAACACAAGCAAGAGTTCAAATATTTATGGTTCTTTTTGTGTTAGATTTGCTATCTCTCAATATAGAACAATGAAGAACAAAAAAAAGGCTTAACAAGCTTTACACACTTTTACACAAATTAGAGAAATATACAACAATGAAGAATGAAGCTTGATGATGGTGAAAGTGTGTATTTGCCTCATCTGAACTTCTTCTATTTATAGGAGAGCTTAACCTCGTGTTTGGAACCTTCCCTATGTCTTAAAGTCAATCTCAAGTCTTGATAATTTGAAAATGGCCTTTAGCCACTCTATGGATCGATTTGATCTTCCAAAGCCACCTTAAAGAATCTTAGACATGGATATAATAGTCAAAGAAGCATGTATTATGTTAGAGAAAAGTACACAAGAAATTTGAGCAAGATTGGAAAGAGAAAACAACATGAATCACCCTTGGATTTTGTTCCAACGGTTATAAAAATTTGAATTATGGGGGTCATCGATTGATCGAAGTGTCTGGGTTGAGAGATTGATGTCCTCCAGAGTGTTTCCAGTTTTGAACCTACAGTACATCGATTGACCGAAGCCTCTTCCTAAGAGACTGATGTGACATCGATCGATCAATCAATGTCCCTGTTACTGAGAGATCGATGTCTTTCAGAGAGTCTCCAGTTTGAATCTACCATACATCGATCGATCGAAGTCTCTCCTTGAGAGACTGATGTGACATCAATCGATCAATGTCTTCAGACTGAGAATTGATGTCTTCTAGAGAGTTTCTGGTTTTGGATCTCTGGTACATCGATCGATCGAAGTTCCTAATCTGAGAGATCTATGTTGGACAGAAAGGTTTCAAAATTGAACAACTCCAACATAGATCGATCGAAGTCTCCCTTTGAGAGACTGATGTATACATAGATCGATCTATGTGAAAGACCTATGTCCCATAATGTGTTTTTCTCATTTTTTGCTTCAAATTCCAAGTGTGGTATTTCTTTTGAACCTATTCAAAGCACCTTTTTACATCATCAAAAGCATTTCATATCCTAACACTTGGCCTCTATTTATAGGAGAAATATGAGGACAGTTTGTTACAACCAATTCAACCACAACCGTAAGATCAAATACCTGCTCGGCCTGAACCTTGGATTAGATAACTACATCAGGTCTGCCCACATCCATTGGATCCGAAAATTGTTCAATCTGAGCCTTCCGATCATTACAGTATTAGGTAAGCTCAGCACGGTTAAAGCTCAACAAATTTTCAAACTTAAACCTTATCCAATCCCAACAACCTAGAGAAAATATAAATTTAAACAAACTTCCTTCCCAGTTGATAGGATCCGACCCGATACAAGTCTGTTCGCAGTCTGTGTAGCCCAGAACCTAAGCCTGAGTATGAGCCTATCAGGCCCGCAGCCATCCTTAGACTCAGTTGCTGAGATGCATTGAATTTTCCTCCTACTTTGAGCATTAATTTCTCATTCATCCGATATTGGAATTGAGTGATTCAAAAGCCTAAAATTATCTATTCGTTATATGATAATCAAAGCTCATTAGTTTCCATTTATCATTCATGAAAACTAATCACGATTAAGCTCAAAATACGTTGCTAACCACGGTTTACAACTTGACCCAAATCTTCTCATTTTCTCAAAAGTCCCCCACAAGAATGGGAATTGATGCAAAATCATATGCATACTCTATCGAGAAGTCGGATAAGAAAATGTTGCACTTGAAGAGGTAGCTTCTGGCTTTGAACCATTCTTAGTGATATACTATCGGATCCACTTGGCTAATTAGTGACTCGATGTCTTGAACTATCCGGTCTTTATTGTGAACCTAGACAACAGTACTCACACAACATTTCCTTTAACACCTTTGTGGTTCTCAAGATTGTGTTTGTTTTGGCCATGAATGTCATACCCCGTAACTTTTAAGTACGACTTTCAATAGTTAGAAGTCAACTTTAAATATAATTTCATTAAATGCATAGGTTTACGAGGCTGAGTTAGATAAAATATAGGTGAGAAAATAAGCAAAATGGTGAAATTAAGAAATTAGGATAAATTCCCAAAGTACCCCTCCCCACTTAAATGATGGGGGAGTTACACAAAGGGGTATAACTCCCCATTAGCCTAGCCATCGGTTATAGCACAAAAAGGAGAGGGGAAACCGCCAGGGAGAAAAGAGAAGGAGAAAGAGGAAAGAAGAAGAAGAGAAGAAGAAGAAAATGAAGGAAGAGCGTCCAATCTAGGTTCAATCCTTACCGAAATTTTGCAATACACTCGTAAGCCTATCTAGATTCCAAGGCAAGTAATCTTTCTATACGCTTTACACAAATTTTGATACAATAGGCCCTATGTTCTTATAAAGAGAAAACTTGGATCACACATTAGTAACTTTGGTTTGTTTATGTTAAATGCCTTACTATATGCAATTGTTGTTGTTGATGGTGTAAAGTCATGTTCTTTGGGCCACTATCTGAAAATGGTTATGTTGTGATCTTTGTTGTTAAATATGCCCATAAGAGTGTTATACGTAATGTGTTCATCGTCTAGGTATAAGTTCTTAATTACACCTTGGAAGTTTGAGAGTATTTGCAGGGAGTTGAAGGGTGAATGCTGGCATTGTTGTAGACTTGTTGGGTTAGAAGGTTTGAAGATATCTATGGAAGTTTGTGGGTGATAGAAGGTTTATAGTGGATACTATTTTGCATGTTTGAGAATCAACTCATGCTAGATGGGTGTTAAGCATGATAAATCTAGGTGTTAAGATGGATCTTGAAGTGTTAAACATGATAGGGCTGAAGGAGGAAGATGATGGGAAGAAGTTACTGCAGAAAACTGCAGCTCTGGAACCGTCAGAACAATTTGAACACCTACTTTAGGCGCTTCAAGTCACATTAGGCGCCTAAAGTAGGCATTCAATGAGTTTCGGTGCATCTGCATACACTTCGAAACACCTCCATAGGCGCTTCATGTCCACATAAGGCGCTTCATGTAGGCGTTCGATGTATACTGCACATTCCCGAACACTTTGAATGCCTAGTATAGGCGCCTCACGTCCACTTTAGGCGCCTCAAGTGGCGTTCTAAGTATACTGGAAGTCTTTTTGACCCATTAGGCGCCCTATGTATGTGCAATAACTCTATACTCTTCCTTTGAACATATAATGCAAGGGTATTTGAGGTGTAATTGAGGAATAGATGTTAAGTTTGACTAAGTAAGAATAAGATTGAATCCCAAGTGAATTGGTGAGACGAACGGACTTGGAAAGATACGAACATTGAGTGTTTGAGGTGCAAGACCATATACTTGATATGTAAGATGTGTGTGTGTATGTTACATGTTTGATATGAAGTTGCATGAGCATCCTGCATCATGACATGAGCACTTTGTATTTGGCTTGAGAATTGTTTTGCGAAAGAACATGTTATACAAGAAAAGATTAAAGTTTTCGAAAAGAAAACTATGGCTGCTGGTTGATCACAGGGTATAAAATTCATGCCTGCGAAAGCAGGGTATAAAAGTGTGACCTGTGAATCAACAACAGGGTATAAAGTATTTTATGGGGCCGTGGACCTATCAGCACAGATATAAGATATATGTAATAGGGCCATGGACCTTTCAGCACGGGGTATAAAGTTATATGTTATGGGGCCGTGGACCTTTCAGTACGGGGTATAAAGTTATGTTTGCTGTGGACTAATCACACACAGGGTGTAAAGTTCTGCTACACGAAGAATATAATAAGAAGAGTTATGAAACGTTTTGTGAAATGACACGCACATGTTTACAAAAGAAGACATATGCATGGGTGTTGTGCGTGGTTTTAAAGAAGTACATGCATCATGATACACGAAGCATAAGATTTGACATGCAAGAAATGTGACTGGCTTACGTTGTGTTTATGTGGTATGTTATTTTAGTTACATGTTGTTATCGTATCCGCGTATCATTTATGTGATTTATTTGTTTTGAGGAATTGTTATAAAGATGCTATTTGTTAACCCGAGCACCTTATTTTGGGCAATGACTTATACACTGGTGACTCGTCGTGTGTGATCCCGTAAGGTGTATAGATGGGTTACTTGCTGGCGATATTTTTGCTAAGAGCAGATACTCCATTTCCTTTTCAGGTGAGCCAGAATTCGAAATGATATTTGTCGAAGACGATGGCGAGTGGGTTCAATGGGATGATGGTCATGGAAGTACACAGATGTTTGAGTACTTACTTTAAGTTGGAAAACTCGATGTTTATTCTGTTGTACTGGAGGATGTGATAGACAGTTGATCGAACACCTTTTATTTCCGCTGTATTTTTCTGGTTACATTAATGTTAGTAAAGTTTTAAATTTTGCAACGTTTCCGCTGATTTATCTTACGTCATGAATGATGAGCGCTTGATCTGCTTTGACGCTTCGTAGTCCTCGTAGTAGACTACGGCGGGTGCAATAGTTCCGATGCCAGTATCAGACCGGGGTGCTACAGGTGGTATCAGAGCCTAGGCTTCAGATCTATCTCGGAAACTTAGGTTCACGATCTTTTAGCAATTTAAGATGTGATTATTCCTTAAGTTTGACCCTTAGTTATAAGTGCTGGTTTCTCTAGAGTTTAAGTATTATCAGGGTTGGGTGCGTGCGAGCGCGCTTATTAACTTATCTGGTATTAATAGTTTTATTTCATACCCCACTCGTCCTTACACATTCAAGCTTTCAGTAACATCTTGTATCAACTGATTGCTAATGGAATGCTGACCTTTCAGAGAAAATGCCTCCAAGAAGAGATAACACAGGAAACTCTGACACGAACAGGAAAATCAGCCACCACAAGTGGTCTTACCCCAGGTGCTCACTGATGCACTAACGGTGATCGCACAAGGGTTTGCTCAGCAACATCAGCCTCCGCTGCCTCCACCACCACAGCACAATATCTGATTCTTCTACGGAGTGATGATGAAGATTAGAGTTCCAGAGTTCGGAGGATGTACTGATCCTGAGGAGGCTCAATACTGGTTGGCTGAGGTAGAGAAATGTTTTCGATTGGTGCAAGTGCCTGAAGAGATAAAGTAGATGTGGCCACACCCCTTCTATGTGGCAAAGCTGGCAAATGGTGGACTGGAATGGTGTTGAGAATGACCCCACCAATCTCATGGGCACAGTTCTATGATGTTTTCCTAAAGTATTACATACCAGAGACTGAAATATTGGACAAGATAAGAGCGTTTGACAGATTGGAGCAAGGGAGAATGACGGTGTCGGAGTATGCGGATCGTTTCCATGCTTTGGGTAAGTTTGCCCTCGCGATTATGTCTGATAATCGCCTTAAGATGACGAAGTTCGAGAGGGGTTTGGACTCAAGTATATAGTCGGCAATAGTGAACGCATGAATGAAAACTTATGAGGACATGTTAGATGCATGTTTTCGGGTTGAGAGTGACTTCCGCAGAGTAGCGGCAAGGACAGCTAGTGAGGGGTCGTCTGATAGAGGCAAGAGGCCAAGAGAGGAGGTTAGAGTTGGTGGCAGACCCGGACGTTGGGTCAAGATTCCGAGGAGGGGTCCGGTTGGGAATTTTCAAAGACCTCCAGTGCAAGACCCGGTGGTTCAACAGGCTGTGGGAGTTTGCCCACTCTGCAATAGAAATCATGTCGGCGAATGTAGAAAGCTTGCGGGAGCATGTTACCGGTGTGGACAAGTAGGTCATATGATTAGGGACTGCCCGGAGATGAAGAAAAATATTCTTAGAGAGACGGCTCAGCAACCAAGAGCAAAGCCACGAGCAAATGCCCGTGTACATCTTATGACGGACACTGATGTGCAGGAGGCTACCGATATAGTAGCAGGTACCATTTAAATTAAGTTTAAATCCCTATTGAATTAAGTATTTACGTGCTTAACTTTCAGTGTAAAACTTGATATGGCCTTAGGTGCGGTTTTAGTAAATAAGATACCTGCCAGCGTGCTCTTCGATAGCGGCGCAAGCCACTCCTTTGTAGCAAATAGATTCACTAAGCACCTTGGTAGTTTGCCTGAATGGTTAGAAACTCCGTATCGTGTTCAAGCGGTCAGAGATCAAATTATGGTTTCGTACCAGCAGTACGGGGAGTGCGAATTAGAGTTTGAAGGACAAACACTCTCTGCCACACTGATCCCTATTCAGACGTATGACTTTGACGTTATATTAGGAATGGACTGGTTGGCAAAGTTTCACGCCAATATTGATTGTCGATTGAAGCAAGTGACAATCAAGAATGCTAAGATGGAAGAGGTAATGTTTCAAGGGGAACCGGAACGAAAGAAAGTTCCCAAGAAGGTATATATGTCCGTTGCACAAGCATGCAAAGCCTTAAGGAAATGTGCTGAAGGATTGATAGTGTATGCCACGGATGTTACTCATGAAGTACCATCTATTGAGCAAATTCCAGTGGTTAATGAGTTTCTGGATGTGTTTCCGGAAGATTTACCAGGAGTACCACCCCCGAGGGAAGTCGAGTTCGAGATAAACTTGATTCCAGGAACTGAACCTATTTCTAAAGCTCCTTATAGAATGGCTCCGGCAGAGTTAAGAGAGTTGAAGGATCAACTGCAGGAGTTATTAAACAAGAAGTTTATCCGCCCTAGTGTATCACATTGGGGAGCACCTGTTTTGTTTGTGAAGAAGAAAGATGGTAGCATGAGACTTTGTATCAATTATCGAGAGTTGAATAAAATCGTCATCAAGAATAAGTACCCCCTTCCACGAATTGAGGATTTGTTTGACCAGCTGAAGGGCACCAAGATCTTCTCTAAAATTGACCTCCGATCAGGGTATCATCAATTGCGGGTGAAGGACGAGGACATCGCAAAGACAGCCTTCCGCACGAGATATGGCCACTATGAATTTTTAGTGATGCCATTTGGTTTGACTAATGCCCCTGCAGCCTTTATAGATCTTATGAATACTGTCTTTCGGGAACAGTTGGACAAGTTTGTAGTGGTATTCATAGATGACATTCTGGTGTACTCTCCTGACAAGCAAACTCACGCTGAGCATTTGAGAACTGTTCTAGGCATCTTAAGACAAAAACAACTGTACGCTAAGTTTAGCAAGTGCGAGTTTTGGCTAAGAAGTGTGTCTTTTCTAGGTCACGTGATACCAGAGGAGGGGATTGCTGTGGATCCGAAGAAGGTGGAAGCTATTACTGAATGGCCTAGACCTACTAATGTCACCGAAGTGCGAAGTTTCTTGGGTCTAGCGAGTTATTACAGAAAGTTTGTCGAGGGATTTTCAAGGATAGCAGTGCCTCTCAGTCGCCTTACTCAAAAGAAGTCTAAGTTTGAGTGGACGGCGGAATGCGAGCAACGCTTCACGGAGCTTAAGAAGAGATTAACCATAGCTCCAGTATTGGCTCAACCCTCTGGAACTGATGGGTTTGTGATTTATAGCGATGCATCAAAAAATGGTTTAGGTACGTAAACTATAGCATAAGGTTATGCCTTTGGATACCAATTTAGTTTAGTCTAACATCTTGTTTTTAGGTTGTGTTCTGATGCAAAACGAACGAGTCATCGCATATGCCTCACGACAACTAAAGCCTTATGAGCAAAACTACCCGACACACGATCTTGAACTTGCCGCAGTTGTGTTTGCCTTGAAGATCTGGCGGCAATATTTAAATGGAGAAAAATGTGCGGTATTCACGGACCATAAGAGTTTAAAGTATTTGTTCTCACAGAAAGAATTAAATATGAGACAACGAAGATGGTTGGAATTGCTAAAAGACTATGATTTGACTATCCATTATCACCCAGGAAAGGCTAATAAAGTGGTGGATGCATTAAGCAGGAAGTCCAGCCATGCGCGACAATCACCATTGGAAAGAGAAATGGAAGAATTCGGTTTAGATTTGATTGACTCCACGGTGAACGTATTGACAACATTGACTATCACACTAAGTTTGATTGACCGGGTAAAAGAGGTTCAGAAGAAAGATAAGACCCTAAATGAGATAACAGAAAGAATGAAACATGATCAGGTTGAGGGATTTCAGATCAAAGAGGATGGGAGCCTATGGTTTAGAGGAAGATTGTGTGTACCTGATGTTGATGAACTTAGAAGGGAAATTTTGTAAGAAGCTCATAGCTCAAGGCTATCAATACACCCTGGTAGCATCAACATGTACAGAGATCTCAAGCAATAATATTGGTGGTCCGAGATGAAAAGACATATTGCGGAGTTTATAGAGGGGTGTTTAGTCTGTCAACAAGTCAAAGCAGAACACCAACGGCCTGGTGGATTGTTGATGCCACTAGAGATCCCTGAATGGAAATGGGAACATGTCACGATGGATTTCATAGCGGGTTTACCAAAGACGAGGAGTGGACATGACATGATTTCCTACCCATCGCAAGTGAATCGTCTCTCGACAAGTTGGTAAACCTATATATGGACAGTATTGTTAGCTTGCATGGAGTTCCCGTGAGTATAGTGTCCGACCGAGATTCACGATTTACTTCTAAGTTCTGGACAGCATTTTAGAAAACCATGGGCACGGAATTAAGTTTGAGTACGGCGTATCATTCCCAAACCGATGGACAATCCGAGCGAACTATTCAGACCTTGGAAGATATGCTAAGGGCTTGCGTCTTGGATTTTAAAGGGATTTGGGATAGGATGGTGAAGCTAATGGAATTCTCATATAATAACAGCCACCATAGCGCAATTGATATGGCTCCTTTCGAAGCGTTATATGGAAGGAAGTGTAGGTCCCCGGTTTACTGGGATGAAGTCGGCGTGAGGACTATCACCGGACATGAGCTATTGGAGAAGATGCTAGAAAAGGTGAAAATCATTCGGGAAAGGCTCAAGGCGGCTCAGGATCGTAACAAAAGTTGAGCAGATTCCAAGCAACGACCATTGGAATTTAATGTGGGTGAAAAAGTTTATTTGAGAGTATCACCTACGAAGGGCATTATGAGGTTTGGAGCCAAAGGCAAGCTAATTCCCCATTTTATTGGTCCCTATGAAATACTGGAGAAAGTAGGAGCTTTAGCATATAGGTTGGCGTTACCTCCGGTGTTGGCGCAAGTTCACAATGTGTTCCACGTGTCACAATTAAGAAAGTACGTGACGGATCCAAGCCATGTACTTGAAGCCCAACCTTTGGAACTCAAGGGCGATATTACATACGAAGAGATACCCGTGAGGATTATAGATCGAAAGGACCAAGTGTTGAGGAAACGGGTGATACCTTATGTGAAGGTCCAGTGGAGCAACCACTCGGAACGCGAGGCCACTTGGGAACTCGAAGTGCAGATGCGGAGAAGTATCCTCAACTCTTCGGCTAAGGTACGTAAGTTTCGAGGACGAAACTTTTTGTAAGGGGGTGGAATGTCATACCCCGTAACTTTTAAGTACGACCGTCAATAGTTAGAAGTCAACTTTACATATAATTTCATTAAATGCATAGGTTTACGAGGCTGAGTTAGATAAAATATAGGTGAGAAAATAAGCAAAATGGTGAAATTAAGAAATTAGGCTAAATTACCCAAAGTGCCCCTCCCCACTTAAATGATGGGGGAGTTACACAAAGGGGTATAACTCCCCATTATCCTAGCCATCGGTTATAGCACAAAAAGGAGAGGGGAAACCGCCAGGGAGAAAAGAGAAGGAGAAAGAGGAAAGAAGAAGAAGAGAAGAAGAAGAAAAGGAAGGAAGAGCGTCCAATCTAGGTTCAATCCTTACCGAAATTCTGCAATACACTCGTAAGCCTATCTAGATTCCAAGGTAAGTAACTTTTCTATACGCTTTAAGCAAATTTTGATACCATAGGCCCTATGTTCTTATAAAGAGAGAACTTGGATCACACATTAGTAACTTTGGTTAGTTTATGTTAAATGCCTTACTATATGCAATTGTTGCTGTTGATGGTGTAAAGTCATGTTTGAGAATCAACTCATGCTATGGAAGTTTGTGGATGATAGAAGGTTTAGAGTGGATACTATTTTGCATGTTTGAGAATCAACTCATGCTAGATGGGTGTTAAGCATGATGAATCTAGGTGTTAAGATGGATCTTGAAGTGTTAAAAATGAAAGGGGTGAAGGAGGAAGATGATGGGAAGAAGTTACTGCATAAAACTGCAGTTCTGGAACCGCCGGAACAATTCGAACACCTACTTTAGGCGCTTCAAGTCACATTAGGCGCCTAAAGTAGGCGTTCAATGCGTTCCAGTGCATCTTTGTACACTTCGAACACCTCCATAGGTGCTTCATGTCCACATAAGGCGCTTCATGTAGGCATTCGATGTATACATCACATTCCCGAACACTTCGAACGCCTAGTATAGGCACCTCATATCCACTTTAGGCGCCTCAAGTGGCGTTCCAAGTATACTGGAAGTCTTTTTGACCCATTAGGCACACTATGTATGTGCAATAACTCTATACTCTTCCTTTGAACATAAAATGCAAGGGTATTTGAGGTGTAATTGAGGAATAGATGTTAAGTTTGACTAAGTAAGAATAAGATTGAATCCAAAGTGAATTGGTGAGACGAACGGACTTGGAAAGATACGAACATGGAGTGTTTGAGATGCAAGACCATATAATTGATATGTAAGATGTGTGTGTGTATGTTACATGTTTGATATGAAGTTGCATGAGCATCCTACATCATGACATGAGCACTTTGCGTTTGACTTGAGAATTGCTTTGCGAAAGAACATGTGTATACAAGAAAAGATTAAAGTTTTCGAAAAGCAAACTATGGCTGCTGGTTGATCGCAGGGTATAAAATTCATGCCTGCGAAAGCAGGGTATAAAAGTGTGACCTGTGAATCAACAGCAGGGTATAAAGTATTTTATGGGGCCGTGGACCTATCAGCACAGATATATGATATATGTAATAAGGTCGTGGACCTTTCAGCATGGGGTATAAAGTTTTATGTTATGGGGTCGTGGACCTTTCAGCACGGGGTATAAAGTTATGTTTGCTGTGGACTAATCACACACAGGGTATAAAGTTCTGCTACGCGAAGAATATGATAAGAAGAGTTATGAAACGTTTTGTGAAATGACACGCACGACATGTTTACGAAAGAAGACATATGCATGGGCGTTGTGTGTGGTTTTAAAGAAGTACATGCATCATGATACACGAAGCATAAGATTTGACATGCAAGAAATGTGACTAGCTTACGTTCTGTTTATGTGGTATGTTATTTTAGTTACATGTTGTTCTCATATCCGCGTATCATTTATGTGATTTATTTGTTTTGAGGAATTGTTATAAAGATGCTATTTGTTAACCCGAGCACCTTATTTTAGGCAATGACTTATACACTAGTGACTCGTCGTGTGTGATCCCGTAAGGTGTATAGATGGGTTACTTGCTGCCAATATTTTCGCTAAGAGCAGATACTCTATTTCCTTTTCAGGTGAGCCAAAATTCGAAATGATATTTGTCGAAGACGATGGCGAGTGGGCTCAATGGGATGATGGTTGTGGAAGTAGATAGATGTTTAATTACTTACTATAAGTTGGAAAACTCGATGTTTATTATGTTGTACTAGAGGATGTGATAGACAGTTGATCGAACACCTTTTATTTCCGCTGTATTTTTCTGGTTACATTAATGTTGGTGAAGTTTTAAATTTTACGACGTTTCTGCTGATTTATCTTATGTCATGAATGATGTACGCTTGATCTGCGTTGACACTTCGTAGTCCTCGTAGTAGACTACGGCAGATGCACTGGTTTCGATGCTAGTATCGGACCGGGGCGCTACAATGAACCACCTGGTTTCAGAAAGTGCTTTTGAGACTTCTTGCCTCACAAATTCTCATAGAAGCGGCCCCACTTCACACTATATAGGTATTTCCTATCAAGAGTATTCTGTCATACCTCACTTGATATATCAAGATATATGAACCATTAAAAGCATCAGCTTACCCTCACTTCTCTGCAGACAACACATTTATTTAACACAATGAGTAAGTGCTCACTGAAACTTCATAACTTGGTTGTCCCATTGAACCAAGATTCTAGGATCTCCAGTCAACAAGGTTGGTTGTTACAAAAATTCATGTTTTGTAGGCTTTAGTCCCATTTCGTTTGTCGAAATTGAAATTTGAACTCTAGGCAAGCCTTTTGTAAGCAGATCCGTAAGATTCTCCTTGATTTTATGTAATCAATAGAAATTACGCCATTAGAGATCAGCTGCTTAATGGTGTTGTATCTCTGACGTATTTGTCGAGACTTACCATTATAGATGCTGCTTTGATCTCGTCATATAGCTGACTGACTATCACAGTGTATGTTGATAGGATCGATTTGCTTAGGCCAGCAATGCACATCTTCCAAGAAATTCCGAAGCTATTCAGCCTCTTCCCTGGCTTTATCAAGTGCTATAAACTCAACTTCCATAGTGGAATGAGTTATGCACGTTTGCTTTATGGATTTCTACGACACAGCACTTCAACCAACCGTGAATAAATATCCACTGGTGGACTTAGAATCTTTACTATCAGATATCTGGTTGGCATCACAATAGCCTTGCGATACTGCTAGATATCTTAAGTAATGTAATCCAAGATTCATTGTATACTTTAAGTATCTCATCATTCTATTCAGAGCTTTCCAATGATCATCACTTGGATGACTCGTAAACCTACTCAATTTGTTTACTGAGCATTCTAAGTCTGGTCTCATACAATTTGTTATGTACATCAGACTTCCAATTACTTGCGAGTACTCCAATTGAGCTACTAGCTCTCCTCGGTTCTTCCTTATGTGTATACTTAAGTCTAATGGAGTCTTTACTGGTTTCACATCAATCGTAATGAAGTGCTTTATAATAGATTCAATATATTGAGTTTGTGACAACACGAGTACTTCGGCTATCCTAGAAATTTTAATTCCTAGAATAACGTTGGCAACTCCCATATCCGTCATATCGAAGTTTCTCGTCAACATATTCTTTGTCATTATCAAGAGCAGTGTCCATGATTAATATGTCATCTACATAGAGACATACTATCACAGATGCATTATGTGTGTTTAGGCCAGGCGAAGAAAAAGAAAGACCATCTTGGGGTGAACAACAAAGGCAAGCAGATAGCCAAGAAGTTCACCGAGAAATGCTACAACTGTGGAATTCAGTGGCATGTCAGCAATGAATGCCACAAGCCCAAGAAGAAGCAAATCAAGGCAAAGTCAAACCTTATTGATGTCATAGATGATCTGCGTGGTGGTCTTAGAGTGCAACAATGTGGGGAACATGTGCGAATGATGGCTGGATACTGGCGGCACGAGACATGTCTGCTCCAGAAAAGAGATGTTCATAGAGTACCAGCCCGAGAACAATGAACAAGTTTACATAAGGAACTCTGCCTCATAGAAGATCAAAAGTGAGGGCAAAGTTATTTTAAATCTGACCTCGGAGAAGCATCTGACTCTGTAGAATGTGTTGCACGTCCCCGACATGTGGAAGAATTTGGTTTCTAGAGCTCTTCTAGTCATGCATGGATTTAGACTAGTGTTAGAGTCCAATAAAGTTATTCTTTCAAAAAATGACATGTATTTGACGAAAGAGTACTTGTCGAATAGGATGTTTAAATTGAATGTCATCACTATTGCACCCAACAAAGATTTGCCCGCAGAGGCTAATAATGATTCTTCCTCTTTTGCTTACATGCTTGAGTCTTCTTGTTTATAAGTAAATACGACGAACGGTTAATCTTGACTTGTTACCCAAATTAAATTTTGATAAGAGAAAATGCCAAATATGTGTTGAAGCAAAGTTAGCAAAGGCGCCATTTCCTTCAATACAAAGGAACACTGAACCTTTGGGTTTAATTCATACAGATGTATGTGATTTAAAGTTTGTTGCAAATGAGAGGTGGTAAAAAGTATTTTGTAACTTTTATGGACTATTGCACACGATACTATTATGTCTATTTGCTAAGTAGCAAAGATGAGGCCGTTGATGCCTTCAAAGACTATAAAAATGAAGTTGAGAATCTACTTAGCAAACGAATTAAAACAATTCGTAGTGATAGAGGTGGCGAATATGATACACTATTTAATGAATTCTGTCCAGAACATGACATTATTCATCAAACGACTGCACTATATTTATCTATATCAAATGGTATTGATGAACGCAAAAACCAAACTCTAGAAGCGATGATGAACGCTATGTTGATAAGTTTGGGCTTAACTCAAAACTTGTGGGGGGGAAGCTGTTCTCTCAGCTAACGTCATTTTGAATAGAATTCCATCTAAGAAGATGGATGAAACCCCATACGAGCTTTGGAAAGGCCACAAGCCTAGATACAAATACTTGAAAGTGTGGAGGTGTCTGGCAAAGGTTGCTGTACCTAAACCAAGAAAAGTTAAAATTGAGCTTAAAACAATTGACTGCATATTCATAAGATGTGTGATAAATAGTAGTGCATATCATTTCTTAGTGCACACATGGATATTTCTAACATACATAAAAATGTCATCATGAAATCGAGAAATGCAGTGTTCTTCGAAGATGACTTTTCGAGGAAAGACAAGAACAAAGAAGAAATGAGTACTAGTAAGCGAATCGTGAGACAGCTCCTCAAAGAAATGAGGAACTTGGTCAAAGCGAGCGAGCTAGAATACCAACTTTGTTTGTATCGGATTTTCTAACCTATATGGAGAAAACGAGCCAAGGATTTTTTCCGAGGCGATGTCAACTCCAGAAGCTCCTTTCTAGAAAGAGGCAATTAACAGTGAGATAGACTCGATCCTTCAGAATCACACTTGGGAGTTGTGTTGACCTTTCACTATGAAGTAAACCACTCTGGTGCAAGTGTATTTTTAAAAAGAAGATGAAAAAGGATGGGTCTATCGAAAAGTATAAAGCCAGGTTGGTAGCTAAAGGCTATCGACAGAAGGAAAGATTTGACTTTTTTGACACCTACTCACCAGTAACTAGAATCACTTATATAAGGGTGCTAGTTGCTATTGCTGCAGTCTATAATTTGGAAATCCATCAAATGGATGTAAAGACAGCTTTTCTGAATGGTGGGTTGCAAGAAGAAATTTATATGGAACAACTCGAAGGGTTTGTAGTTCCCGGACAAGAATCAAAAATCCGTAGACTTGTCAAGTCGCTGCACGGACTTAAGCAAGCGCCTAAATAGTGGCACTTGAAATTTGATCAAGCTATGCTAGCTAATAGTTTCATGATCAATGAGTGTGACAAGTGTTTCTACATCACTTTCTCCCCCAACTCACTACCCAACTAACCCCTCCCCCGGCCCCTCTCCCTCGGCCCACCCTCTCTGTTCACCTAACCATCTCCCCTGCTCCACTCCCTCGGCCCAGCCTCTCCCTTCCCCAAAACCCTAATTCCTTTCACCACCACTCCCTATTCATCGGCCTCCCTCAAAAACACACACCACCCATAATCACACGCACACTAACATGACACACAGCACACACATGTCACGCCTAACACACTACACATACACATGCGCCTCACGCGCCATCAGCACCACCCGTGCACCGTCGCCACGTCAGTGTGTGTGGCTCATACGCTGCCACTCGCACCGCCTTCTGCCACCAGAATCCACTGCACACAATTTCCAACCTTATTCCACCCTCAACTCATACAAAATCCTAATTTTCTCCACCCTCAAACTCATCCGAAAGTCACACAAATTCACACAATTCATCACACACATATTCACATACATAGCATAGGTTACAAATTATATATATATGAAAATTATAGAAATGTCTTACAGAAATATATACACTCGGCCAAAGACTATACAAATAATATACATATATATTTTTGGCACTTATCATATAAAATACAAAATTTTGCATCTTTATACATATAAATACATATCCCACAGCATAAATATAAAATCATCCAATTATACAAACACTTATACATATGCATGATCCTCGAGTTTATACAAATCTATATCTATTGTGTTTGCAAAATTATAAGGAATGCAGAAAGAGTACTTACCTCATGTGTATGTGCTACACGATTGATCAACACCTAATGTTTGTTGGAAGAAAATCTCTTTTCCTTCTCCTAGAGGGTTGGTCGAATGTGCTAGGGTGGGGTTGGGTGGCCGATTTTTGCTTTTCGGGTAGGGGTTAGAGTTTGTGTGAATTATATAGGTAATTAGGTTTTCTAAGGAATAAAATAATATACCATTTAAGGTTAATCAATTAGAGTTCGATTATATCCTTTATTTACATATCCTAACCAAATAACATTTAGATAACTCTTATCGTATGTTTTAATATTTATAACTTTCCTTTTATATTTTTCCTTTTAAATTTCGGATATAACAATATTATAGGACGTACTAATCGAAATTCAGTTTCTGAAATATTTTTTGCCACCTTTGCTTTAACGTATCTTTTACGTCCTGTGGTTTGATGAGAAATTTCACTTACACCACCCCTTTTCCGTTCACATTGGACAGGGGAAAAAAATTCATTTTTTTTCCAGAACCAAAAAGGGTGTCAAAATCAAAATTTAAACTAGATATGTTCTTGGCATAACTTTGTCTAACTAGACGAGTGGAAACATAAATTTTCTTTTGATTTATGTCTAATAAGAAAAATGGGTTTGGAGGATCTTTGTAAAATATAAAATTTTTCTTTCATTTACAAGTGTTTATCCAGCAAAAATGAATTTTGTGAAGAATTTTGTGTTTGTCAAATATACTGTTTTCATTTTCATTTGCATGCATTTATTCAGATATTGAGTATTTTTTAGGATTTTTCTGAATTTCAACTCGTTTTAGTTTAAAAAGATTGAGATGATTTGTCAACTGCACAACGACATCGGTAATTATTGGCAAATGGAATCATATAGACTTGAACAACAACAAAATTTGTCATTTATTACATTGAAGATAATATAAATTGTTACGATCCGCAACCCCGACCTAGTTGAAAAGAGAACATAGGAAGTTAAGACATAATTTAAGTGTGATCATTGCACCGCACTTGGTATAATACGTATAAGTGCACCCCAAACGAAACATAAAAAGCTATTAAAATACCCTAAGAGACATAAGAATAGTTACATAGGCATACAAAGAATATTACAACTTTTATTAAAACTTAAATTAAAAGAAAAAGGAAATAGCATCTAAGAAAAGTGGGATTCCACTACCACCCTCAAACCGACCCATTCCCCAGTGTAAGACCAAAATGGTTTTGCATTTGTTTATTCCATTTCCTCTATTTTATTTTCTCCACCTTCTACCTTCAACCAATGGCATTTCATGCATGCCTTACACATCACTTACTAATTTTTCCATTTTCTTTTCTTTCCTTCATACTCTTCCTATCATTTTCATTGTTACAAGATATAAGACCACCCTCCAATCATTGCCCATGCATGTCTTACCACTTTCTTACACCTTTAGAAAATTCTCCAACCAAATTCCTTGCATGTCATTTTTCTCTCCACTATCCACAAAAGTCAAATGATGAAATTCCCAACTCATTTCTTAACAATTTCGGCCAAATAAGAAATTAAGGGCCAAAAAATATTTCTTCCACTAATTTAACCCCAACTACATTTCATTCATTAAACTATATTGTCATTACATTACTTTTATTTCAAGAAGAATTGCATTATGCAAGAAGACAAAACATGTTGTCTTACACCTCATTTCCTCATCCATCAATCATGCCTCTTCCTCCAACCAAAAACATTTCATGCATTCTTGCACACCTTCTCTTGAAACAATATTTTTTTATAGGGTCATCATCCATCATGTAAGAAAGGTGAGTTAAGGTTCTTACACTTCCACTTTTCCACCTAATCCTATCACATGCAAACCTTACACTTTCATTATTCTTTCTTCTCTCATATTTCCATGGGACATGATGAAGTTTCTTTCACATTCCTCCAAGCTCCAATGGTTTCGGCCACATGTACCTTCAAAGGAGAAGATTTCATTCTTGCTCTCATCTCACCGGCAAATATGCCTCTCTTCCTTTCAAGAAATTATAAGACTTCATTTTCTCTTCCAAGACACATTCAAATCCCACCATAACACCTTAAAAACTGAGAAGCAAGGAAGGAGAAAGCTAAGGAAATTTCTTGTCATACAACACCCACTTCCAACCAACCAAAGTACATGCAAAATCATACACAGTCCACTCTTATTCTTTCATTGCTTACCTCCCATACAACCAATGAAAATTCATGCAACACCAACCCCATCATTTCTCCTCTTCCCAACCCCAACAAAAAAATGATGAAACTTCTCATCCCACTAACTCACATATCTAGGCTACATAAGGGACGGAGATGTAAGACAACTTATTTTTCCATCTCACCCCTCATTTCATCCAGCTACTCTTAAGAAAAGTACTCTTTTCCCCCAACCATGAACTCCCAAGCAAAAAGCAAAAAAGAAATTCTTTCATTTTCAAGTAGAGAATCAAGCTTCCAAGTATGGGAATTCCAAGGCCGTATGTGCAAGCAAGGAGAAGGAAGAAGTTCTAACTAGGAAAGTAGGAACCTTCAAGGGATTCCAAAGTCATCCTAACTGTGGGGAACACAAGGCAAGGAAAAGAGAAATCTTTTCCTTCTTAAGTACAAGATTCAAGAATAAAGACAAGTATTTCTTCCTAGTTCCTTCAAAGAAATTGAAATCTAAGATTAGTATGCTCATTAATAACTAATGGATCATGCATGCAACTAAAATTATGGTCTCTAAGTTTATTGACATGAATGAAAGCTTGCATGTTAAAATTAATGATGCATGTGTTCTTTTATTGAATGAAACCATCAAGTCTATTTAGAATACTAATCTAATCCAACATGCAAGATGAAATTTGGTCACTAATGGACCATCTAAGTCGTGCATGTCAAAGAAGAATGCATCTTTCTTATTATCTTTACACTTAAATGCCAAGTGATAGACATATGAGTATATTATGCTGGTAAGTGTGCTAAGAATCATCTCCTTGGTCATTTTGACACATGCATGTCAATTTTTCTATACTCATATGTTATAGGAAAGGTTTTCATGGAAATTAAGAATGGAAGCCTTATAATGATGCAATATTAATTATTTCTTTATGCATATATACCAAGATGCTATCTTTCAACATCATCCATGTTAGCATCATCATTTTTCCTTCCTATAGGGGACGACCATGACCCCCTTTAAATTCCATGAATTCATCACCATTATCATGATGTGTATATTGATGATCATGGTCTTAGAAAGGAGAAATGACATAAAAATCTCTATTCTTAGCTTCATATATTGTATGTTAAGTGTAGTATGACCACCATCATGAGATGATACAAACTATATTCTTGCATGTTATTTTAGTATGATAATCATTAATAAACTTGCATTTTTGGTGAGTATAAACATGTATGTATGATATGACTTGAGCATACTATTATTTGGTACGAATGATATATATTAAAATCATGATGAACATCAAGCTTTATCTTGGTGATGAGGAATTTCATTTTTAGCAACCTCACTTTCGGTCAGGGCTTAAAGATAAGGAATTGTGATGTGTAAATTATTATTGGAATATAATTGTAGCTATGACATGCTCACAACAAGGAAAAGGGCCATAAGTGTCACAATTGCATAATATGAAAGTCTAAATTGTTGGGTCACATAACCTTCGGCCCAATGGCCTTTTTGGTATTTAGATTAACAAGGTTCAATATGAATTAATTTTTCAAGAGCACCACAATATTAGCATAAACTATAATTCGCTATGACAATTAAAGTCCAGTGGAATTATATAAGAGAAGAATGAATGAAAATTAAATTGGAACAAAAGAGCCTTTTGGCCTAAACACAATTTCGGCCATTAACTATAATTGAAGTAACTATGGACTTTACGTAGGAGTATGAGTTAAGTATGTCTTAAGATTAACTTAATTGATAAAATGATGTGGCTTGAATGTCTAACATTGTGAATATGAAAAATGTTTCAAGTCAAGATATACGGCCCAAATGATATAACTCAACCCATTATGATTATTATAACCAAGTGCACCTTCGTAATTAATACGCATATAGTATAAGCACATTATTGTACAAAAATGTCTAAATCAAGGGAATTAAACTCATATGTACAATATTATCCGGCACAAGAAGTACACCAACTAATCAAAATTATGTATGTTCGCATATGCACCAATAAGAACTCGGCCTAATCAAGAATGACCATGAAGATATCCACCAAAAAGAAGTTCAGGTCATGCATAGTGTCTCATGTATTCTGCATCCTTGAACATGTTTACAAACTTGAGTTCTGCATGAAATGTTTTAAGATTATAAGATTTTAAGAATTGTACCGCGAGACGATTGATTCCATACGACTTATGCATGTACTCATAGGTAAGTGTAACACATTGTCTGGGACAAGGGCTCTGTACGTATCTTTATACGTATGATATGCAGGCTGAGTGTAACACCTTGCCCAGGGTAAGGGTTCTCTACCTTTTCTGTTACGTCTATGATGTTCTGTATAGAGCACTGGCTGATGTCTGGTCCTGGGAGAGGATGTCAGGGGCAAAATACGTTATCGTAGAGTGTAACACCGTGTCTGGGACCCAGGTTCTCTGCTATAGCGTGTCACCGTTAGTCCTATGTACGTATGATGTAACACTGTGGTTGGACCATCAGGATTCATAGACGGTACTAGTGACTACTCAGGGAATCATTCGGTATGTCGTGGGTACCATTCTCATGATATGAAAAGTGCTATAGCCGCCATGTCATGTTATGTTTATGCAAGTATGAAATAAAGTGTTTTCTTTTCAGAAAAGGTCTTCCGCTACGTATGTCGGAAAAGGTTTTCCGTTGCATATGTCATGATCATGTTTCATGTAACAACTAACTCTAAGTCATGAATCTCAAGAAATAAGACAAGTAATATTACAGAATGACAAGAACAAACCAAAGAAGATTGTACGCAAGAACGAAGTAACTATAAGCTAAGACAAGTTTGTTTAAGCAGGATAGTATGTCTACTTTACGATGCTTCTATCTGTGATAATGATGCATGATATGATATCTGCGTTCTTACTTCCGCATTTACATTGAGTTTTATTTGTCACCATCTACTCTATGCTTTACTCTTTTTGTTACATTGAGTTTTATGATTCATTGTGCTACACCATACTGTATCACCCCTCACCCTGACCCACATGTATGATCCACTTGACAAACCTAGGTGGAACTACTTGGTGAGAGATTCGTTATCGCTCACCCCTTTATATTATCACGCAGATCCACATGACCCTGAACCAGAATTCATTAAAGACGAGCCCAGGGACTTGATGTATGGAGCTGATTAGTAGCTGGCTACAGCCTCTTTTGTATTTTGGGATATTCAGCTCTGTATTTTGACATTTTGTATTCTTGATGTACTTATGACACTTATGCGGATGTATTAGGATGTATTCTTGTTAACGTTTATTTCTGCTTATGTCATTTTGTTTCCGCTTATCGGTACATGTTATTACAATTTATATATGTATGATGATGTCGCCTTGTACTTCTCGTAGTAGAGTACGGCGGGTGCACCGTGCCGACACCTTAGTCCCGGGCGGGGCACTACAGGTGATACCAGAGCCCAAGGCTCCAGATCCACATCGGACAACATAAGCTAAACAACGACGAGTACATAGGTTATGATCGTAGAGCCTAGGATATGATCATAGATTTAAGCAGAGACTGTAGAGTCTAAGTCAGTGATTTTAGACTAAGTGCAACAACCTTAGTACATATTCTCTAGAATGGTTTAGGCAAGGTATTAGGGATAATCATCCTTCCACTTAGCGTCGAATGAGTAAATTAGGGGTCATGATAAATAGACTGATTCCCAAATAAGAGCCATGTAGGATATGATCTTGGAAAACAGGTATAAACGTCAAATAAATATATTGGATACAGTTTGAGATAAGTGATAAGAGTTAATCTAATAGAATAATGTTAAGCTGCACATTACAATTAAACTTACAGGTTTTGCGAACAAAAGTTTTTATACGGGGGGAGGACTATTACAACCCGCAACCCCGACCTAGTTGAAAAGAGAACAGAGGAAGTTACGACAGAATTTAAGTGCGATCGTTGAAATGCACTTGGTATAATACGTATAATGCATCCCAAACGAAACTTAAAAAGCTATTAAAATAACCTAAGAGACATAAGAATAGTTACATATGCATACAAAGAATAGTACAACTTTTATTAAGACTTAAATTAAAAGAAAAAGGAAATAGCATCTAAGAAAAGTGGGAAAGGATAAGATAGTAACCTTCACCCCACTACCACCGTCAAACCTCCCCATTCCCCTAGTGTAAGACCAAAATGGTTTTGCATTTGTTTATTCCATTTCCTTTATTTTATTTTCTCCACCTTCTGCCTTCAACCAATGGCATTTCATGCATGCCTTACACACCATTTACCAATTTTTCCATTTTATTTTCTTTCTTTTATACTCTTCCCATCATTTTCATTCTTACAAGATATAAGACCACCCTCCAATCATTGCCCATGCATGTCTTACCAATTTCTTACATCTTTAGAAAATTCTATAACCAAATGCCTTGCATGGCATTTTCCTCTCCACTATCCACAAAAATCAAATGATGAAATTTCCCACTCATTTTTTCGGCCAAATAAGAATTATGGACCAAAAAATATTTCTTCCACTAATTTAACCCCAACAACATTTCATTCATTAAACTATATTGTCATTTTCATCTTGCAATAAACCATTACTTTTATTTCAAGAAGAATTGCATTATACAAGAAGACAATACATGTTGTCTTACATTTCATTTCTTCATCCATCAATCATGCCTCTTCCTCCAACCAATAACATTTCATGCATTCTTACACATCACCTTCTTTCCAAACAATATTTCTTTATAGGGTCATCATCCATCATGTAAGAAAAGTGAGTTAAGGCTCTTACACTTCCAATTTTCCACCCAATCCTATCACATGCAAACCCTACACTTTCATTATTCTTTCTTCTATCATATTTCCATGGGACATGATGAAATTTCTTTCACATTTCTCCAAGCTCCAATGGTTTCAGCCACATGTACCTTCAAAGGAGAAGATTTCATTCTTGCTCTCATCTCACCAACAAATATGCCTCTATTCACTTCAAGAAATTATAAGACTTCATTTTCTCTTCCAAGATACATTCAAATCCCACCATAACACCTTAAAAACTGAGAAGCAAGGAAGGAGAAAGCTAAGGAAATTTCTTGTCATACAACACCCACTTCCGACCAACCAAAGTGCATGCAAAATCCTACACACTCCACTCTTATTCTTTCATTGCTTACCTCCCTTACAACCAATGAAAATTCATGCAACACCCACCCATCATTTCTCCTCTTCCCAACCCCAACAAAAAAATGATGAAATTCTTATCCCACTAACTCACATATCTAGGCAACACAAGGGATGGAGGAGCAAGACAACTTATTTTTCCATCTCACCCCTCATTGCATCCAACTACTCTCAAGAAAAGTACTCTTCTCTCTCTACTTACTTCCTCTTTCTCAAAACAAAAAATCTCTTCTCCCTCCTTATTTCCCCCAAACATGAACTCCCAAGCAAAAAGGGAAGAAGAAATTCTTCCATTTTCAAGTAGAGAATCAAGCTTGCAAGTATGAGAATTCCAAGGCCGTGTGTGCAATCAAGGAGAAGGAAGAAGTTCTAACTAGGAAAGTAGGAACCTTTAAGGGATTCCAAATTCATCCTAACAATGAGGAACACAAGGCAAGGAAAAGAAGAAATCTTTTCCTTCTTAAGTACAAGATTCAAGAATAAAGACAAGTATTTCTTCCTATTTCCTTTAAGGAATTTGAAATCTAAGATTAGTATGCTCATTAATAACTTATGGATCACGCATGCAACTAAAATTATTTTCTCTAAGTTTATTGACATGAATGAAGGCTTGCATGCTAAAATTGATGATGCATGTGTTCTTTTATTGAATGAAACCATCAAGTGTATTTAGAATACTAATCTAATCCAACATACAAGATGAAATTTGGTCACTAATGGACCATCTAAGCCATGCATGTCAAAGAAGAATGCATCTTTCTTATTATCTTTACACTTAAATGCCAAGTGGTAGACATATGAGTATATCATGCTAATAAGTGTGCTAAGAATCATCTCCTTGGTCATTTTGATACATGTATGTCAATTCTTCTATACTCATATGTAATAGGAAAGATTATCATGGAAATAAAGAACGGAAGCCTTATAATGATGCAATATTAATTATTTCTTTATGCATGTATACCAAGATGCTATCTTTGAACATCATCCATGTTAGCATCATCATTTTTCCTTCCTATAGGGGACGGCCATGACCCCCCTTTAAAGTCCATGAATTCATCACCATCATCATCATCATCCGGACCCAGTATATCCTAACGACAGCAAAAGCTATCGTTAGGGTCTGGAGAGGGTAAGTGGTAGGCAGACAATACCTCTATCCCAAGGGATAAAGAGTCTGCTTCCAGTGTGACCCCCGGCTCTATATGTACCTACATAAATGACATGATAATATAGATATGTTCTGCTAGTGTGTTAGTGAGGAAATTCAAGAAATACAAAGAAAAGACTTTCGATATTAAAATACACATCACGTGACCCTATATATGTCTTATACCTCGTTAACCTTAATCTTATGTCTCCATGACCTCCTATCCCAGACCATGTCCTCAGAGAGGTGCAAATCTAGTAGGTCGTGCCTTATCTGCTCATCCAGAGTGAGTTTAGGTCTGCCTTTACTCCTGTTCCACTCTACAATGAGGCTTTCAATTGCTCTGACCGACGCCGTTGTCTGTCTCTGCTCGACATGACCAAACCATCTCATTCTGCCCTCCCTTATCTTATCTGCTATACTAGTCATGCCTAACCTTTCTGGAAACACCTCGTTTCTGATCTGGTCTAACCTTGTATGCCCACACATCCATCTTAACATCTTCATCTCTGCTACGTCCATCTTCTGTAATTGTGACATCTTGATGGCCCAGCAATCTGTCCCATATAGCATTGCTAGTCGCTCTGTCACCCTATAAAATTTTCCCTTTAATTTAGTTTGGAAATTTTTGTCACACAGCACCCCTGAGGCCGCCCTCCATCTACACCAGCCTGCTTGAACTCGATGTGCAATTCATCACCATCATCATGATGTGTATATTGATGATCATGGTCTTAGAAAGGAGAAATGACATAAAAATCTCTTTTCTTAGCTTCATATGTTTTATGTTAAGTGTAGTATGACCACCATCATGAGATGATATATACTATGTTCTTGCATGTTATTTTAGTATGATCATCATCAATAAACTTGCATTTTTGGTGAGTATAAACATGTATGTATGATAAGACTTAAGCATAATATTATTTGGTACGAATGATATATATTAAAGTCATGATGAACATCAAGCTTTATCTTGGTGATGAGGAATTTCATTTTTAGCAACCTCACTTTCGGTCAGGGCTTAAAGATAAGGAATTGTGATGTGTAAATTATTATTGGAATATAATTGTAGCTATGACATGCTCACAACAAGGAAAAGGGCCATAAGTGTCACAATTGCATAATATGAAAGTCTAAATTGTTGGGTCACACAACCTTCGGCCCAATGGCCTTTTTGGTATTTAGATTAACAAGGTTCAATATGAATTAATTTTTCAAGAGACCACAATATCAGCATAAACTATAATTGGCTATGACAATTAAAGTCCAATAGAATCATATAAGAGAAGAATGAACAAAAAATGAAATTGGAACAAGAGAGCCTTTGGCCTAAACCCAATTTCGGCCATTAACCACAATTGAAGTAACTATGGACTTTACGTAGGAGTATGTTAAGTATGTCTTAAGATTAACTTAATTGATAAAATGATGTGCCTTGAATGTCTAACATTGTGAACAGGAAAATGTTTCAAGTCAAGATATACGGCCCAAAAGACATAACTCAACCCATTATGATTATTATAACCAAGTGCACCCTCGTAATTAATACGCGTATGGTATAAGTACACTATTTTACACAAATGTCTAAATCAATGAAATTAAACTCATATGTATAATATTATGCGGCACAAGAAGTACACCAAGTAATCAGAACTATGTATGTTTGCATATGCGCCAATAAGAACTCGGCCTAATCAAGAATGACTATGAAGATATCCACCAAAAAGAAGTTCAGGTCATGCACGGTGTCTCATGTTTTCTGCATCCTTGAACATGTTTACGAACTTGGGTTCTGCATGAAATATTTTAAGATTATAAGATTTTAAGAATTGTACCGCGAAACGATTGATTCCATACGACTTATGCATGTACTCATAGGCATGTGTAACACCTTGTCTATGACAAGGGCTCTGTACCTATCTTTATACACATGATATGCAGGCTGAGTGTAACACCTTGACCGGGGTAAAGGTTCTCTGCCTTTTCTGTTACATCTATGACGTTCAGTATGGAGCGCTGCCTGATGTCTGGTCCTGGGAGAGGATGTCAGGGGCAAAATACGTTATCACAGAGTGTAGCACCATGTCCAGGACCCGGGTTCTCTGCTATAGCGTGTCACCGTTAGTCCTATGTACGCATGATGTAATACTGTGGCTGGACCATCGGGATTCATAGACGATACTCGTGACTATTCGGAGAATCATTCGGTATGTCGTGGGTACCATTCTCATACTATGAAAAGTGATATAGCCGCCATGTCATGTCAAGTTTATGCAAGTATGAAAAAAGTGTGTTCTTTTCAGAAAAGGTTTTCCGCGGCATATGTCAGAAAAGGTTTTCCATTGCATATGTCACGATCATGTTTCATGTACCAAGTAACTCTAAGTCATGAATCTCAAAAAATAAGACAAGTAATATTGCAGAATGACAAGAACAAACCAAAGAAGATTGTACGCAAGAACGAAATAACTATAAGCCAAGACAAGTTTGTGTAGGACCTGCAAGGCACCACTAGAAAAGGAGGGGGGGTTGAATAGTGGGTGTGGAAAATTTGGTTTTTAAAATGTTTTGATCCAAAAACCCAACTTCTAAAAACAGTTTTTGTTTTCAGGCCCTGTTTTGCAACGTTTGAAAAACTAGGTTACAAGACTTTAAAAAATCTGCAATTTGTAGAGATTGTATTCTCAGATGTTCTGAGTATCTTCTAAAAATTTCAGATCAAAATTCAACCTTTAACCCTTTGAAAAATTGTTTGTGGTCAGATTGCGCAAATCTTCCAGAAACAGTAGTCTGGCTTGAAAAATTTATTCCGATTAAACCGTGGCTCCAAATGGTCTGAAAATTTAATGACAAACCCCTTACTATGTGTATTTAATTGAGTTGAAACAGTTCTGAAAAATTCTTTTGGGAAGCATGTCAAATACGTTCAAATTCTCAACCTTTGCAAGTCTGAAAATCAGACTGCACTAGTCTCAGAACTATTTACGCTTGAATGACTTATACTTGTCCAAAAGAGTTGAAACTTGCGCCAAATGAAACTTGAAACGTGTTGCTATGTTTCCGGAAAGTTTTGTCATTTTTTAAATTCGTTTCATATTTTTACTACTGTAATGAAAATGATGCACAGTGCTGGAGACTGAAAGTAAAATGCTAAAGTAATAACACCGAGAATTTTATACTGGTTCGGCAAACACAACCTACTCCAATCTTCGAGAACTGCTTCCTCGGTTATCATTAATCACAAAATAACACCTTACCACAAGGGTTGCTGGAGTTACACACCAACTCCACCCTTAAACAAACGATACAAGCAATCACACCGATCACGAACACCACCACCGAACGAATGAAGGATTGATCACACCTTGATCAACCTTTTACAACAATTAGCGTGTATGGTGGTCTATACAAAGCCGATTCAATATATTTGAATATAAGAAAAATAGGCTTGAGAGAGAAGAAGAAAGTAGAAGACACTTTTTGCACTTGAGAGAATATGAGAATTGTCTTGTCTTGGTTTGCTCTCTTCTCTTCTTTTCAATTCAGGAGTGGCCCCCCCTTTGGGTATCTCTTCACCTCGGAAATTCTCTTTTAAGTCCTTGGAAGAATGCCTTGTGTAGATATGACACCATCTCACTCACTTGGCACAACATGATTGGATGGATGACTTGGCTTTGCTTACTTGACACTTCATAATTAGTCCAACCTTGTCACCATTTAGTGTGCTGTAAAAATATGAGACTAACTTGAAAAAATGTGCCAAAAAGAATTAAAAACATTACCAAATAATCACCATTCAATCCCTTCAATTTTGGGATGCAAATTAAGGACAAAGAAATAGTAAATTCGGCCACTATTCACATATGCTGAAAATTTTCAGCATGTGTTGCATTTTTGAAATCTTTCCTTGTGTGTTTCACTCTTCAAAGTCACCCATCATGTGTGGCTTATTTTTCACCAATTAAAGTGCCAAATAAGCTCCATGTAGGCTCCAATAAAGATGAAAATGGTGTGTGAAATTCCTGTACATGTGCTGAATTATCTTTTGGTAAACTTTGTCAAATAATGCGCAATATTTACACATATATGGTAAATTCCAATCAGTCCTAATTTGAATATTCTAGAACACTTTAATATGTATTGAATATATAAAAAGTGTCTAGATACATGTTACATTTCATGCCAAAAACATTCCATGTGTTATGTTCGTAGAAAACCGAATTTTCGACTTTTGTCGATTACGCGATTTTTCTCCGATTAAATTCAAAGTTTTTGCACATATTATATATATTATGTCACACATAATATACATAAAATAACTTGAATATTCAGATCTAATGGCTGATTAAAAGTGGCGCCCCACGTGACAAAAATAATGAATTTGAAATCTCCACAATTTGGCCTTAATTAGGGGTGGTTTGTGTGTGCCAACATGGAATAATTTTATGGCTGAATATACCATGTAAGCCACGAAATTTGTGGCCATTTTTGAAGTGTAGGGGCTGGCCATCTATATATGGCAAGTACGTGACACGTTAGCGCTGTTTCGGTAGTCACCTGATACGACAATTTTTCGTTTAGAACCTTGTAACGTGCCATAATAATTTTGTCATCACCATGACTTATATCATATGGTATAAGACCTGAATATACTCATAAATATGAGGTAAGTATAGTGGTTTGACGTTGACGTATGTTCGTAATATATATAGCGTGTCGGTAGTATGTTGGAATATATGTGTATAGTGCCATTTAAAAAAATCTGAATATATATATATATAATATATAAAACATGTGATTAAGAGGTAGAGGGAGACTTTCCATTTCCATGTTTGTGCCTTTGTGCCTTCTCCAAATATTTCTCCATTTAGTGAACTACTTAGTTAATTTAACTAAATACTTCACTTAATGAACTAGTTTAGTTCATTAATGGTGGCACCTGAAAATAGTTCAAACACAACAAATGTTTTCCATTTGATGTAGGCTTTAAAGCTTCATGGCTTGTTAGTACGGCAACTTTATATATAAAGTATATAAGGAAGGTTTGTTGCAAAAACGTGCCAAGTCCTAAAATGTGTCATGCATTTCTTTAGCACACGTTATTTAAATCACGAATTTTGTGAATCACTCAAACCCATTTTTCTCAACAATCTCACCCTTTTGATCATTTACAAAATAACCTAAGTTCATGATTTAAATTTAGTCGCTCCCCTCCAATCGTGCACAAATTCAAATTTCGAATTTTGAATGCTCTCCCCCTTGATTTTTGCAATCAATTTTCTAGGACCTGCAAGGCACCACTAGAAGGGGGGTTGAATAGTGGGTGCATAAAATTTGGTTTTTAAAATGTTTTGATCCAAAAACCCAACTTCTGAAAAACAGTTTCTATTTTCATGACCTGTTTTCAACGTTTTCAAAACTAGGTTACAGACCTTCAAAAATTTTGAAATTTGGAGAGATTGTAGTCTTAGATGTTCTGAGTATCTTCTAAAAATTTCAGATAAAAATTCAACCTTTAACCCTTTGAAAAATCATTTGTGGTCAGATTGTGCAAATCTGCAAGAAACGGTAGTCTGATTTCAAAATTTATTCCGATTAAATCGTGGCTTCAAATGGTCTGAGAATTTAATGACAAAACCTTCACTATATGTATTTAATTGGGTTGAAACAGTTTTGAAAACTTCCTTTGGGATATATGTCAAATACGTTCAAATTCTCAACCTTTGCAAGTCTGAAAATCAGACTGCACTAGTTTCAGAACTATTAACGTTTGAATGATTTGTGCTTGTCCAAAAGGGTTGAAACATGCGTCAAATGAAACTTAAATTGTGTGGCTATGTTTCTGGAAAGTTTTGTAATTTTTGAAATACGTTTGATATTTTTTCTACTTCAATGAAAATGATGCACAGTGCTAGAAACTAAAAGTAAAGTGCTGAAAGTAATAACATCGTGAATTTTATACTGGTTCGGTTAACACAACCTACTCCAGTCTTCGAGGACATCTTCCTCGGTTATCACTAATAAAAAATAACACCTTACCACAAGGGTTGCTGGAGTTACACACCAACTCCAACCCTTTACACACAATACAAGCAATCACACAGAGCACGAACACCACCACCGAACGGATGAAGTTTTGATCACACCTTGATCAAACTTTTGCGATTGAAACGTATATGGAGGTCTAATAAAAGCTTATTCAATATAATGAATATAAGAACAATAGGCTTGAGAGAAGAAGAAGAAAGAAATGTAGAAGAAGAAAGTAGAAGACTCCTTTTTAACTTAAGTGGTTATGAGAATTGTCTTGCATTTGTTTGGCTCTCTTCTCTTCTTTTTAATCAAGTTGGCCGCCCACCTAGGGCTCTTCTTCACCTGGGAATTCTCTTTTATGTCCTTGGAAGAATGCCTTATGTAGATATGACACCATCTTGCTCACTTGGCACAACATGATTGGATGGATGACTTGGCTTTGCTTACTTGGCACTTTTTATATTCAGATTTTTTATAAAAAGGCACATACACATATATTCCAACATACTACCGACACGTTAGATATTTTACGTACGTACGTTAACGTCACACCACTATATTTAACTCATTTTTATGAGTATATTCAGGTCTTATATCATATAATATAAGTCATGGTGATGAAAAATTTATTACGACACATTAAAAGGTCTTAAATCAAAAATTGTCGTATCGAGTGAATACCAAAACTTCGCCAACATGTCACGTACTTACCATATATAGATGGCCAGTCCCTACACTTCAAAAATGGCCACAAATTTTGTGTCTTACATGGTATATACATCCATAAAATCATTCCATGTTGGCACACACAAATCACCCTCAATTAAGGCCAAATTGTGGAGATTTCAAATTCAACATTTTTGTCACATGTAGGCGCCAATTTAGCAAGCCATTGGAGCTGAATATTAAACTTTAATTTATATATATTATGTATAACATAATATATATAACATGTGCAAAAAGTTGAAATTTAATCGGAGAAAAATTGGGTAATCGACAAACGTCAAAAATTTGGTTTTCTGCGAACATGACACATGGAACATTTTTGGCATGACATATAACATGTATCTAGAAACTTTTTTCATACTTCATACATTCTAAAGTGTTTTAGAAAAATCAATTAAGGGCTGATTGGAATATACCATATGTGTATAATTATATGTGCACTATTTTACAAAGTTTGCAAAAATAAAATTCAGCATATGTATATTTATCATGGAGCTTATGTGGAGCTTTGTTGGCATCTTGATTGGCCAAGAATGAAGCATACAATGTTGGTGACATAAAGAAATAAGCTATACAAGGTAACATTTCAAATTTTGTCATATTTGTGACACATGCTGAAAATTTCAGCATGTGTAATATGGCTGGCCGATTTTTACTACTTAAATGAGCCATATTTACTATCTTGAATTATATGGATTGATTGAAGGATAATATAACAATGTTTCAAATAGATTATGGAAATAATCAAGTGATATTTTCAAATATCAGACATGCTGAAAATTTCAGCATGTGTGTAATAGATGTGGCCGAATTTATGGCCTTATTAGTGACTACTTTTTATTCCAAAAATTAGTAGAAATGTTGTGTACTAAATGATGATTGATTTCTTCTTTATTTTCAAGTAATTAATCAAATGCAAACTTGGCAACTATTTGAATAAAGTGTGAATATCCCACATGTTTTAGCATGTGTTGGCCGAATTTTTGATGGTAAATTGGAGAAATTTGCCTTGCTAATTATGTGGGATGATTATGTGATTTATGACAATAATTTTATGGCTAATTGTCACATAATTTTTAAGGTTTATTTTCAGATTTATCTTGTCATCAAATGATGACAACTTCCATTCAATCAATGAGTGCCAAGTAAGCAAGAGCTCAATGATCATTCAATGAGGAGTTGCCAAATCAGCAACGAAATGTCACAATAATGCAATATACTATTCCAAGGACTTAAAAGATAATTTTCAAGAGAAGATCAAGGCAAGAGGGGGCGGCCAACTTGATAAAAAGGAAAGAAAAGAGCAAACAAAAGACAACACAAGTCTTGCAAATTTCAAAGATCAAAACGCATACATCTCCTTCTTCTTTCTACACTTATTTCTTTCTTCTCTCTAAAAGCCTATTTTATTCATATTCATACATCTTGAATAGGCTTCTTATATACCACCATATACTCTATATTGTTGTAAAAGATTGATCAAGGTGTGATCAATCTTGCACTTGCAAGGTGGTGGTGTTCGTGATCGTTGTATTCACATACAAGGTTTGTAAAGGGTTGGAGTTGGTGTGTAACTCACATCAACCCTATGTGGTAAGGTGTTATTTGTATTTTGTAATTACTTCTAACCAAGGAAGGTGTCCTCGAAGACTGGAGTAGGTTGTTTTATCCGAACCAGTATAAAATTCCTTGTGTTCTCTACTTTCAGCACTTACTTTCAGTTTCCAGCAGAGTGCATCGTATTTATCACGTTCATAAAAATAGTGAACGAATTTCAAAAATCACGAAACTTTCAGGAAACATATCCACACGTCTTAAGGTTCTTTTGGTGTAAGTTTCGACCCTTTTGGACAAGTATTAAGTCATTCAAACGTCAAAAGTTCTGAGACTATTGAAGTCTGATTTTCAGGCTTGCAACGGTTGAGACTTTGAATGTATTTGACAATCTTCCCAAAAGAATTTTTCAAAACTATTTCAACCCAATTAAATACACCTAAAAATGAGTTAGTCATTAAATGTTCAGAGCATTTGGAGTTACGGTTAAATAGGAATTAAGTTTTCAAATCAGACTACCGTTTCTGGCAGATTTGCGCAATCTGACCTCCAACGATTTTTAAAGAGGTTAGAGGTTGAAGTTTAATCTGAAATTTTTAGGCGATACTCAGAACATCTGAGACTAAGATCTCTCCAAATTTCAGAATTTTTGAAGACCTGCAACCTAGTTTTCAAAACGTTTCAAAACAGGTTCTGAAAACAGAAACTGTTTTTATAAGTTGGGTTTTTGTTTTAAAACAATTTTAAAAACCACATTTTTTGCACCCACTATTCTACCCCCCCTTCTAGTGGTGCCTTGCAGATCCTACAAGTGGTATCAGAGCGTAGGAACACTCACAACTAAAGGTTCCAACGATCTAAGTGAGATGGCAACCACAAGCTTCAAAATCAAACAAGAAGGTATGTCCAGTCAAAGGCCTCCTCTCTTTGACGGTGAGTCTTTCATTCAATGGAAGTTAAGAATGAAACTTTTTCTTATGGCAATTGATATTGATCTTTGGTCCATTATAGAAGATGGTCCATTTGTTCCGTCAAAATTATCCACTGTAGATGGAGTCACACTAGAGGTTGTTAAGCCTAAACAAGAGTATACTAGTGATGATAAAAAGAGATTGAGCATGAATGCTAGGGCCATGCAATTACTTCTAAATGGACTAAGTAAAAGTGAATCTAGTTATGTTTCAAATTGTTCTAGTGCTCAAGAAATGTGGAGAATACTTGAAATGAAACACGAAGTCACTAGTCAAGTAAAAGAGTCCAAAATCAACATGCTTATGTCCACACCCGAGTCATTTAAATTATTTCCAAATGAATCTATCGTTGATATGGATCTTCGCTTGACTAAAATTTACATTTCTCTTGAGTCTCTTGGCAAAGCCTTCTCTATGCAGGAAAAGGTACAAAAAGTCTTACGAAGCCTTCCATCCGAGTGGGACCCTAAAGTAACGGCCATAGAAGAAAGCAAAGAAACTAAATCAATTAAGATGGAGGAACTAATTGGATCACTTAAGGTATATGAGAACAAACTCACCATAAGGAAATCGGAATCATCATCAAAACAAGGTAAGACTATCGCATTTAAATCAAATGAATACGTCTCTACTTCTTCCGATCAAGTAGATGATAGTGATTCTGAGTCAGACAATGATGACTTAATTTTATTGGCTAAAGGCTTGAGAAAATTCATGAGAAAGTCTTTTAAAAACAAACCTAAGGGTATTTCCACTAAAAGAAATAAGAATAAGACAAATGACAAGGATGTTAAATGTTACGAATGTGGTAAACTTGGACATCTATCATATGACTGCCCTAATAATGACAAGCAAAAAAACAAGTACCCTGACAAGGATCGGACCAAGAATAGATTCGTCTCAGAACCTAGGCAAAGGAAAAGAGCTCTCAAGGCCTCCATTTGGAGTGATACATCTGATTCCGAGACTGATACAGAATAGGAGATTGCACAAGTATGCTTTGTATCCAAAGCATCAAATGAGGGAACCCACACATCAAAAGGTACATCTATCAAGTGGTTCCTTGACAGTGGTTGCTCGAGACACATGACGGGTGACCCGAGCTTGTTCACTAAATTGAAGAAGGTCACAAAAGGCAGATCCGTGACCTTTGGAGACAACAATGAAGGCAAGATCATCGGAAAAGGTACAATTGGAAACCCAAGCACTCTTCAAATCTCCAACGTCTTTTTGGTAAGTAACTTATCCTATAATCTTCTTAGCATTTCATAATTTATTGACAATGGTTTTGATGTGTGTTTTACTCATCCATATTGCAATATAATAAATAAAAATGGAGAAACAGTTTTAAAAGGAAAACGGGAAGGAAACATCTTTACGCTTCCTATGGATGATATGGTAGACGCTAAGGTTATGCGTCTCATGTCAAATGAACCTAATGTAAATTTGTGGCATAGACGTTTAGGACACAATGGCATTTCTACACTTGAAAAACTCCAACGAAAGAACCTAATATGAGGATTGCCTACACTTGATTTAGACAACTTTCAGTTGTATGAATCTTGCATAAAAGGCAAACAAACACGTGAGTTACTTAAACCTAAAAATGAAATAAGCACGACTAGAGTTTTAGAATTATTACACATTGATATGTTTGGTCCTAGTCGCACTACGAGTCTCGGTGGACGTTATTATGCTTGTGTCATTGTTGATGATTTGTTTCGTTATACTTAGACTTTGTTTCATGCACATAAGGATGATAGTGCCATTGAGATTGCAAAACTAATAAAACAACTTGAAAATCAATATGGTTTCAATGTGAAAAGGATTAGAAGTGATAGAGGCAGTGAATTTAAGAACAAGGACATGATTTCATTTTGCGAAGAAAAAAGGAATTAAACACAAGTTTTCGCCACCTAGAACTCCACAATTTAAAGGAGTAGTAGAAAGAAAGAATAGGACATTACAAGAAATTGCTAGAACCATGTTGTGTGAGAATAAATTGCGTAGATTTTTGTGGGCGGAAGCCGTAAATTGTGCATGCTACATAGTTAATCGCTTGTCCATTAGAAAAAAAATTAATAAGACGCCTTATGAGATATTAAATGATCGCATGCCTAAAATTGATTACTTTCGTGTGTTTGGTTGTAAATGCTTTGTTTTAAATACGAAAGATAATTTAGATAAGTTTGAATCTAAATCAATTGAATGTATATTTGTTGGGTATTCTGTGAATTCAAAAGCATATAGATGTTATGATCCCATCACTAGACAAATTCTAGAATCCATTCATGTGAAGTTTAATGAAATTGGTGAGATTGATAAAGATAAAGAATATGACGATGATTTTGAAATTGAAACCCGTGTCGAATGATGATGAAGGCACGCATGATATGCATGATACACAAAAAATGCATGAGAACATAGAAAATAATCAACCAAGATGGCATAGAGATCACCCACACGATCTCATTATAGGCGATATCACTCATGGTGTACGACCACGTAAAAGAATAAATGCGGATGAAATAAATCAATTTCATGCCATGATTTATGAAATAGAATCTAAAAATGTGCATGATGCTTTGAGCTATTCTTCTTGGATTGATGCTATGCATGACGAACTTAATCAATTTGTTAGAAATGACGTATGGGATTTAGTACTACGACCACAAGATAAGACTATAATAGGCACAAAGTGGGTGTTTAGGAATAAAATGAATGAAGAAGGAAAAGTTGTTAGAAACAAAGCGAGACTTGTAGCACAAGGATATAATCAAGAAGAAGGAATCGATTATGATGAAACATTTGTACCCGTAGCACGCTTAGAAACCATACGACTTTTACTTGCTATTGCTTGCATGAAAGATTTTAAACTTTATCAAATGGACGTAAAAAGTGCATTCTTAAATGGATTTATACAAGAAGAGGTATACGTGAAATAACCACCCGGTTTTGAAGATTTGAAACATCCCGATCACGTGTACAAACTAAAGAAGGCACTATGCGGTTTAAAGCAAGTACCTAGAGCATGGTATGATCGTTTTGCTACTTTTCTCTTAGAAAAACGGTTTTAAAAGATGCACTATAGATAGTACTTTGTTTTTAAAACAAGACAAATTGGATTTACTTATTATTCAAATTTATGTTGATGACATCATTTTCGGCTCCACTTCTCATAAACTTGTTGAAGATTTCGAAATTTGCATGAAGTCAGAATTTGAAATGTCTATAGTTGGTGAATTAAATTACTTTCTTGGCTTGCACATTAAACAAACGAGTAAAGGTATACATATAAGACAAGTTAAGTATATAAATGATATGATTAAAATGTTCAATTTCAAGAATTTAAAACCGTCCCCCACCCCTATGAGTGTCACCACTAAATTAGACAAAGATGAACATGGTAAGGATTTTGATGATGCCTTATATAGATCTACGATTGGCTCTTTGCTATATCTTACTGCTAGTAGGCCTGATATCATGTTCAGTGTATGTATGTGTGCACGTTTTCAAAGTCAACCAAAGGTGTCTTATTATAATGCCGTGAAAAGAATATTCCGATATATTAAGCACACACCCACCTTAGGCATTTGGTATGATAAAGATTGTGAATTTAACTTACATGCCTGTACTGGTGCAGATTATGGTGGATGTAAAATAGATAGAAAAAGCACGAGTGGCACTTGCCAATTTATAGGAAATTCACTTATTTCATGGTTTTCCAAAAAGCAAGCAAGCGTAGCTCTATCCACTAATGAAGCTGAGTACATGGCACTTAGTCTTTATTGCACACAACTACTATGGCTAAAACAACAACTTTCTGACTTTGGAATTACGGTAAATAAGATTCCTATATATTGTGATTGTATGACCGCCATCAACCTGTCTAAGAACCCCGTGCTACATTCTAAGGCCAAGCACATAGAAATACGTTATCATTTCCTTCGTGATCACGTAAATAATGGTGATGTTGTCATAGATCACGTACGCACTAAGGCACAAGTAGCTGACATTTTCACCAAAGCATTAAATCAAGCCACGTATGAAAATCTCCGTTCTAAATTAGGCATGATTTCTGCTGATTTGATTTGATTGTCTTTCCATATTTACATACATTTTTGATTTACTTTCCAAACTAAATGGGGAGAGAATGCATGATTTAAGGGGGAGAGAGAATTGATTGCACAAATTAAAGGGGAGAAAATTCAAAATTTGAAATTCGAAATTCAAAATTTGAATTTGTGCATGATTGGAGGGGGAGCGATAAAATTTAAATCATGACCATAGGTTATTTTGTAAATCATCAAAAGGGGGAGATTGAAGAGAAAAAGGGGTTTGAGTGATTACAAAATGCATGATTTAAATAACGTGTTACAAAGAAATGCATGACAAGTTTTATGACATGACACGTTTTTGCATGAAACCTGCCTTATATAGTTCATATATAATGTTGTCGTACTAACAGCCATGAAGCTTTAAATCTTATATCAAATGGCAAGCATTTGTTGTGTTTGAACTATTTTCAGGTGCCATCATTAATGAACTAAACTAGTTCATTAATTGAAGTACTTAGTTAAATAAACTAAGTAGTTCATTAAAGGAAGCTATATTTGGAAAAGGCACAAAGTCAACAAATTGAAGAATAAAAAGTCTTCTTCTCCCTTATGCTACATGTTTTTAAGATATATATATATATATTCAGATTTTTTATAAAAAGGTACATACACATATATTCCAACGTACTACTGACACGTTATATATTTCACGTACATACGTTAACGTCACACCACTATATTTAACTCATTTTTATGAGTGTATTCAGGTCTTATATCATCTGATATAAGTCATGGTGATGACAAATTTATTGCGACACTTTAAAAGGTTCTAAACCAAAAATTGTCGTATCGGGTGAATACTGAAACTTCGCCAACGTGTCATATACTTGCCATATATATATGGCCAGCCCCTACACTTCGAAAATGGCCACAAATTTCGTGGCTTACATGGTATATGTAGCCATAAAATCATTTCATGTTGGCACAAACAAATCACCCTCAAATAAAGCCAAATTGTGGAGATTTCAAATTCAACATTTTTGTCACATGTAGGCACCACTTTAGTAAGCCATGTGAGCTGAATATTAAAGTTTAATTTATATATATTATGTATAACATAATATGTATAACATGTGCAAAAAGTTGAAATTTAACCGGAGAAAAATTGGGTAATCGACAAACATCGAAAATTCGGTTTTCTGCGAACATGACACATGGAACATTTTTGGCATGGCATATAACATGTATCTAGACACTTTTTACATACTTCATACATTCTAAAGTGTTCTAGAAAAATCAACTAAGGGTTGATTGGAATATACTATATGTGTATAATTATATGTGCACTATTTTAAAAAGTTTGAAAAAATAAAATTCAGCACATGTATATTCATCATCACACGCCTAGACAGCCATGTTGGAGCTTATGTGGAGCTTTGTTGGCGTCTTGATTGGCCAAGAATGAAGCATACAATGTTGGTGACATAAAGAAAGGAGCTATACAAGGTAACATTTCAAACTTTGTCACATTTGTGGCACATACTGAAAATTTCAGCATGTGTAATATGGTTGGCCAATTTTTACTACTTAAATGAGCCATATTTACTATCTTGAATTATATGGATTGATTGAAGGTTAATATAGCAATGTTTTAAATATATTATGAAAATAATCAAGTGATATTTTCAAATATCACACATGCTGAAAATTTCAGCATGTGTGTAATGGATGTGGCCGAATTTGTGGCCTTATTGGTGACTAATTTTTATTCCAAAAATTAGTAGAAATGTTGTGTACTAAATGATGATTGATTTCTTCTTTATTTTCAAGGAATTAATCAAATGCAAACTTGGCAACTATTTGAATAAAGTGTGAATATCACACATGCTGAAATTTCAGCATGTGTTGGCCGAATTTTTGATGGTAAATTGGAGAAATTTGTCTTGCTAATTATGTGGGATGATTTTGTGATTTATGGCAATACTTTTATGGCTAATTGGAACATGCTTTTTAAGGTTTATTTTCGGATTTATCTAGTCATCAAATGATGACAACTTCCATCCAATAAATGAGTGTCAAGTAAGCAAGAGCTTAATGATCATCCAATGAGGAGTTGCCAAATAAGCAAGGAAATGTCACAATGATGCAAGATACTCTTTCAAGGACTTAAAAGATACTTTTCAAGTGAAGATCAAGGTAAGAGGAGGCGGCCAACTTGATAAAAAGGAAAGAAGAGAGCAAACAAAAGACAACACAAGTCTTGCAAATTTCAAAGATCAAAACGCATACATCTCCTTCTTCTTTCTACACTTCTTTCTTTCTTCTCTCTAAAAGCCTATTGTATTCATTTTCATACATATTTAATAGGCTTCTTATATACCGCCATATACTCTTTATTGTTGTAAAAGATTGATCAAGGTGTGGTCAATCTTGCACTTGCAAGGTGGTGGTGTTCGTGATCGTTGTATTCACATACAAGGTTTGTAAAGGGTTGGAGTTGGTGTGTAACTTCATCAACCCTGTGTGGTAAGGTGTTATTTGTATTTTGTGATTAGTTCTAACCGAGGAAGGTGTCCTCGAAGACTGGAGTAGGTTGTTTTAACCGAACCAGTATAAAATTCCTTGTGTTCTCTACTTTCAGCACTTACTTTCAGTTTCCAGCACAAAGAATTATTTTTATCACGTTCGTAAAAATAGTAAAAGAATTTCAAAAATCATGAAAATTTCAGGAAGCATAGCCACACATCTTAAGGTTCTTTTGGCGCAAGGTTCAACCCTTTTGGACAAGTATAAGTCATTCAAACGTCAAAAGTTCTGAGACTAGTGAAGTCTTATTTTCAGGCTTGCAAAGGTTGAGACCTTGAACGTATTTGACTATCTTCCCAAAAGAATTTTTTAAAACTGTTTCAAACCAATTAAATACACCTAAAAAGGAGTTAGTCATTAAATTCTCAAAGCATTTTGAGTTACGGTTAAATAGGAATTAATTTTTCAAATCAGACTACTGTTTCTGGCAGATTTGCGCAATCTGACCACCAACGATTTTTAAAGGGGTTAGAGGTTGAATTTTAATTTGAATTTTGTAGGAGATACTCAGAACATCTGAGATTAAGATCTCTCCAAATGTCAGAATTTTTGAAGACCTGCAAAATAGTTTTCAAAATGTTTCAAAACAAGTCCTGAAAACTGAAACTGTTTTCAGAAGTTTGGTTTTTGGTATAAAACAATTTTAAAACCCACATTTTCCGCACCCACTATTCAATCCCCCTTCTAGTGGTGCCTTGCAGATCCTACACTTTTTACAACAATTAGCGTGTATGGTGGTCTATACAAAGTCTATTCAATATATTTGAATGTAAGAACAATAGGCTTGAGAGAGAAGAAGAAAGAATGGTAGAAGAAGAAAGTAGAAGACACTTTTTGCACTTGAGAGAATATGAGAATTGTCTTGTCTTGTTTTACTCTCTTCTCTTCTTTTTAATTCAAGAGTGGTGCCGCTTTTGGGCATCTTTTCACCTTGAAAATTCTCTTTTAAGTCCTTGAAAGAATGCCTTGTGTAGATATGACACCATCTTGCTCACTTGGCACAACATGATTGGATGGATGACTTGGCTTTGCTTACTTGGCACTTCATGATTGGTCCAACCTTGTCACCATTTAGTGTGCTGTAACAATCTGAGATTAACTTGAAAAACATGTGTCAAAAAGAATTCAAAACACTACCAAATAATCACCATTCAATCCCTTCAATTTTGGGATGCAAATTAAGGACAAAGGAATAGTAAATTCAGCCACTATTCACATGTGCTGAAAATTTTCAACATGTGTTGTATTTTTGAAATCTTTCCTTGTGTGTTGCCCTCTTCAAAGTCACCCATCATGTGTGGCTTATTTTCCACCAATTAAAGTGCCAAATAAGCTCCATCTAGCCTCCAACAATGCTGAAAATGGTGTATGAAATTCTTACACATGTGCTGAATTTTCTTTTGGTAAACTTTGTCAAATAATGCACAATATTTACACATATATGGTAAATTCCAATCAGCCCTAATTTGAATATACTAGAACAGTTTAATATGTCTTGAATATGTAAAAAGCGTCTAGATACATGTTACATGTCATGCCAAAAACGTTCCATGTGTTATGGTAGTAGAAAACCAAATTTTTGACTTTTGTCGATTACGCGATTTTTCTCCGATTAAATTCAAACTTTTTGCACATGTTATATATATTATGTCACACATAATATAAATAAAATAACTTGAATATTCAGCTCTAATGGCTGATTAAAAGGGGCGCCCCATGTGACAAAAATATTAAATTTGAAATCTCCACAATTTGGCCTTAATTGGGGGTGATTTGTGTGTGCCGACATGGAATGATTTTATGGCTGAATATACCATGTAAGCCACGAAATTTGTGGCCATTTTTGAAGTATAGAGTCTGGCCATCTATATATGCAAGTACGTGACACGTTAGCGAAGTTTCGGTAGTCACCCGATACGACAATTTTTGGTTAGAAACCTTATAACGTGTCGTAATAATTTTGTCATCACCATGACTTATATCATATGATATAAGACCTGAATATACTCATAAATATGAGGAAAGTATAGTGGTATGGCATTGACGTAAGTTCGTAATATATATAACGCGTCGGTAGTACGTTGGAATATATGTGTATAATGCCTTTTAAAAAAATCTGAATATATATGTATATAATATATAAAACGTGTGATTAAGAGGTAGAAGGAGACTTTCCATTTCCATGTTTGTTGCCTTTGTGCCTTCTCTAGATATTTCTCCATTTAATTAACTACTTAGTTCATTTAACTAAGTACTTCACTTAATGAACTAGTTTAGTTCATTAATGGTGGCACCTAAAAATAGTTCAAACACAACAATTGTTTGCCATTTGATGTAAGCTTTAAAGCTTCATGGCTTGTTAGTATGGCAACATTATATATAAAGTATATAAGGCAGGTTTGTTGCAAAAACGTGTCAAGTCATAAAATGTGTCATGCATTTCTTTTGCACACGTTATTTAAATCATGCATTTTGTGAATCACTCAAACCGTTTTTTCTCAACAGTTTGTTTAAGCAGGATAGTATGTCTGCTTTACGATGCTTCTATCTGTGATAATGATGCATGATATGATACCTGCGTTCTTACTTCCGCATTTACATTAAGTTTTATTTGTCAACATCTACGTATGCTTTACTCTTTCTATTACAGTGAGTTTTATGATTCATTGTGCCACACCATACTGTATCACCCCTCACCCCGACCCCCATGTATGATCCACTTGACAAATCTAGGCGGAACTACTTGCTGAGCGATTCGTTATCGCTCACGCCTTTATATTACCACGCAGATCCACAGGACCCTGAACCATAGTTCATTGAAGACGAGCCCAGGGACTTGATGTATGGAGCTGATTAGTAGCTGGCTACAGCCTCTTTTGTATTTTGGGATATTCAGCTCTGTATTTTGACATTTTGTATTCTAGATGTACTTATGACACTTATGCGGATGTATTAGGATGTACTCCTGTTAACGTTTATTTCTGCTTATGTCATTTTGTTTCCGCTTATCAATACATGTTATTATGATTTGTACATGTATGATGATGTCGCCTTGTACTTCTCATAGTAGAGTATGACTGGTGCACCCTGCCGAGACCTTAGTCCCAGGCAGGCTGCTACATAAATTATTCGTAAAATCAGATTATCTTATTATGGATAATTCTAAGTATTTTCTATAAATTGCTATATTAAAACAAAACTGATCACTCGGATCTTTTAGTATAAGTGTATAAGGCATTATATTATAGGACATAAAAATTGAAATTCAGTTTCTCAAATATTTTGGCCACCTTTGCTTTGACGTAACTTTTACATCCTGTGGTTTGATGGGAAATTTCACTTACACCACTTCTTTTCTGTTCAGGTTGCCAAGAAAAAAAAACAATTTCATTTTTTTCCAAAACCAAAAAGGTATCAAAATCAAAATTTAAACTAGAAATGTTATTGGCATAACTTTGCCGTGGAAAGATAAATTGTCTTTTGATTTATTACTAATTAGAAAAATGGGTTTGGAGGATCTTTGTCAAATTCAAAATTTTTTCGTTCATTTACGAGTGTTTATCCAGCAAAAATGAATTTTGTGTTTGTTAAATATACTGCTTTGCTTTTCATTTGCACGCGTTTATTAAAGTGAGTTTTTCTATAGGATTTTTCTGAATTTCAATATATTCTTTTTAACCAGTATCTCTAAATTTGAAAAAAATGCTGTATTTTAAATAGAATGTATACATATAAGAAATGTCAACAGAAAGAAAAATATTAAAATTGACAAAGATTGTCCAACCCCTATCATTCTAATCAGCGTGTCGCAAGCGACAATATTGGTCTTTTTTCCCATGTTATCGTATTTTTGCCAACCACAATCCCACATTCTTCTTTTTTTTCTTTTCCCTTTTGGGGAATAGTGCATCATGCTATTACTCTTCAACACACTATAAATAGGTTTAGCCCCAATCAGTAAGGATCCCTGTCACCTCCGATCTCACAAGATGCATAGGAATGTAAATCAGGTTTCCATTGCCCACTAATAGAAGTTTGTCATAGCACAAAGACAGCACTAGGAGTCTATTGGGAACAACTGAAGGGCTGGCCTGTCAGCTTATCAGGTCATTCCATGGCCAATATTACTCCTATATTATGCAGCTAGCATGGAGGGGTTCAAACATTCTTGCCTTCAACAAGATTCAAAACCCTGACGTTCCTTTCGAAACCCTTTATCTAGGACTACTGGGATATGTCTGGAGACAAAACAATATAAATAGGGCATTGCCTTAAGGAGGTTCTCATCGTATCAAAAACAATTACCTACCAAACTTCAAGCAGAAATGCTCAAGTCACAAATCCCTAACTCAAACCTATCAAAAAGCATTACTAAAGCCATTGCCACCCCTCCTAGTAATTCGACCACCATTGTGAAAGGGGTAGTGACAGTGCAAAAAACAGTGGGAGGAATCCTCACACATCTTGGGTTAGAACGAGGGTTTGATGATATATCTGATTTGCTTGGCAAAACTCTTTTGTTGGAGCTTGTTGCTGCAGAAGTTGACCCAAGTAAGTGATATTTTAAACTTGACAGAGTCAATTCAAAACTTCTAAAATGATCAAAAAGTAACTGCCAAGAGATTTTGAACAGTCAAAGTTATATTCTTTCTTGATTTTAAAATAAAGTAAATAACTCACTAAATTGGTTGCGCTTGTTATATTGTGAAGTAACAGTTGATCGATACAGCTTGGCATAATTTTCATTATGGTCGTCGAAAAACAATCTTTGTGTATTTCTAACACATGTGTATAATTACGTACGTCCGACCCTCCATACCCATTATCATAGGCGGAGGCTTCTAATGCAATAGAATAATGTTGTTATTGGTATATCGATTATAGATTGTATCTACTGATGTAGGTTCAAGTTTTGACAAGTATTGCGTGGGAGGTTTAGGATCCTGTTATAGCTCCGTCATTCGATGAAGCGAGTTTAGGCTTGATAACTTTGTCGGCATCAAACATTGTTCTATCTACCCAAGTAGGTTCAAGTTTTGACAAATATTGCTTGAGAGGTTTAGGATACTATTATCAGCTCCGTCATTAAATAAAACGGGTTTAGCCTTGAGAATCTTGTTGATACCAAGCATTGTTTCATCTACCTAAAAAACTATTGAGTTTCGGATTACATCCTTTACAATTTGAGACCGGAACGTGGGGTCATTGAGGTTTGAGATTTAACCTATTGTATCCGAAGTTGGGATAATATGATTAGACATGAGTTAGATGTGACTAGATTTATTGTTGACCGTCTCACACCCAAGCCAAAAATGATACCCTTTATTGGTACTCATATCATCAATATGGTGCTTTAGGAGTTCCTCAGCTTGTGGTTTCAGAACTTACGCCTATAGAATAATTAAAACAAAGATAAAGAAAATAAAGAATTCATATAGCCAATCTACCTAAGTGAAAAAAGTAAAGAACGATTAAAGCCGTTAAATACTCTATCACGTTTATGATTCATAAAAATGACAGGAATAAAACACGCAAGATAAAAAGCATCCGAATTTACGATGAAGAAAGTATGCTTGTCACTATTGAATGTCACATGCGAGTAACAAAACATGTGGATCCGAGGCATGTCGTATTTTATGGATTTGGAAATATGACATGTTTGTACATTATCACTGCTATGTGATCTTGAAGTCACGGGTTCAAACCATAGAAACTGCCTATTGCACGAAGTGTAGGATAAGACTGTGTATATCAGATCGTGAAGCGATGCGACCTCTTATCAGATTATGTGCAAACACGGGAGTCTAATATACCAGGAACGCCATTTTATATATTTACACATAAAACAATAAATTTGTACATTAAACATATAGTCTTTTTTTAGCGAAATAGAAGATGGTACCTTGAGGTCATGGGTTCGAGCCATGGAAACATCCTCTTGCACAAAGTGTAACTGTAAGGCTACGGAAACATCCTCTTGCACAAAGTGTAAGGTAAGGTTACGTACATTAGTCCCTCCCCAGAACTTGCACAAACACGGAAACATAGTGCATCAGGAACGCCTATATACTTTTTTTTTTAAAAAAAAAGTGATGGTTCAACTGGAACGGCTCACCAGGCATTCTTGAGTAGAGGAGACACAAGCTCGTTATCCTTCCACTGCAAAGAGCGGGAGGTTGTCGCTGCTCTGTGAAACCAGCCTAACACGCGGAGCCCTCCACTCTAGGAATGTCGAAGCCTCGGCCTTCGCCCAGACCACAACGCCCAACTCCCTGCTTGGAACGGGCAAGCCAGTAGACGCCTCCTCCAACCCTACATAGTGGGGCTGAACCAAGGTTCCATCGCCTTAATGCCCTCGCTAGAGTCACAAGCTGTCGCGACACAGCTCGGCCCAGGAACGCCTATATACATACATACATATATACATATATATATATATATATATATATATATATATATATATATACATATACATATGTCCTCAATGGTTACTAGACGGGGCAGTCATCGTTCTTTTGAAATATAGATAGATTAGCAGTCTCACGACTGATCATTTGATTTCGTTTTCTTTTATTTTAGTTTGTAGTAACGGCTATCCTCGGCCATTAACGCGGGATATTTGATGTATAAATAAAGTCCGGAAGGTATCCTTCCGTTTATATAAAAAAAATATACATATACATATGTATACAAAAAAAACATATACATATGTATACATATATATCTATACATATATATATATATATACACATATACATATGTATACATATGTGTGTGTGTGTGGCGACGTTTTTACCACTTTGAAAGAGTAGGTTTTGGTCGAGACTTTGCCACAATCCTCAACTTAAGCAAAAAAAGAAAAAACCTGAAGGCACAGGAGTACAGTGGCTTATGCATACACGTGCTTCTGCTTTGACAATTTCTTCAAATTCAAGGTGGAAATGTCTCCTTGTAGTGACAATTAACATGCTAGATAGTTTGAGCCGGCAACTGAATTGCTATATATAAAGTCACATATAATCAATGAAATTAATGTGGAAGCTTTAATGAAGTTAATAATTGATGATAAACAATAAAATTAAAATAGATAGCATATGACTATCAACTTGGTACAGACCACATACTTAACTCAATGGGCCGAGAAATTATTTACCCCTTTCGTCTAAAAAAAATAGTTATGGTACTAGTTTGATTTGAACTTAATTCAAAAAAGCCAAAGACTTTGGTTACCATTCCGCTCTACCTTTAGTTGATTAACTGTTGCAAAATAGAAATAGTATAAGCGCTTATTAAAAGAATATTATAGAAACTTTGACTATTTCAATATATATATGTTTAAGAAAGCAGACAATCTTTTTGAAACATATCAATGTCGAAAGTAATATAATATTTTTGAGACAGAGGGAGTACATGTTATATTTTATTCAAAATGACTATGGTTGACTTGGTATTTTAATTTAAATGGCTATGACTGTCGATTTTCTATCGAACAACAAAAATGAAACAATGAAGAACAATACAACACAGATCACGAGAGTGCATCTGCAAATGTTGAGAGCACAGAGAGAATTGGGGAGGAAAACCCGTTTTTCTCATACTCCATCTTCAGCAGGATTGTACATTATATACAATTGGGAAGAAACAAACAAAATTACAAGAAAGTCCCTGACAGCTAATTCCTCCTACTTATTAATACAAGGGCATTATTGTCTTTTCAATCGTTCAAACTCTTCCTGCGCATCATCCATCTCCTTTCCCAGTTCGTTGCAGGCAGTTATGCTGCCCTGCAACCTTCGCTGCTCCATTGCACACTGATCACATGGCTCAGCCAATCAGCATTCAACACCTCATCCTCACACAGCCTCTTCACGTCTCTAGCATCCTCCTCAGCTTGTATCTCTCCTTAATTTCTTCTCTTCATCAGTGTTCGACCTATTGCACAAACTGTTCGACCTTATTCCTCCAACCAATGTCACTACACTTTGATCAATATCCTTGACACCCCCATCAAGCCAAGCTTGCTATACACAATATACACCCTAAATGTTCTAATCAGACTATCCATTCTTTTTAAATCCAACGCTTTTGTAAATATGTCTGCTAGCTGCAAATTAGTTTTAACTGGCATAAGCTTGACTATTCCATTTTGCACCTTCTCCCTTACAATGTGACAGTCTATTTCGATGTGTTTCGGTCTCTCATGAAAGACTGGATTTTCAGCAATATGCATAGCACTCTTGCTATCATAAAATACCTCCACTGGCTCTTGTCTTTCAAGCTGTAAGCCCTGTGACAAGAACAATAACCACTGTACCTCACACACTGAAGTTGCTAACGCCCTGTACTCAGCTTCAGCTAAAGATTTTGAAACTGTGGTTTATTTTCTGGCCTTCCAGGAGATCAAAGCTTCTCCTAAAAACACACAGAATCTTGTTATACTCCTTCTTGTCTCTGTGCAGCCTGCCCAGTCAGAATCTACAAAGGCTCTGAACTTCAAATGTGTGTTTGATGGATACAACAATCCTTCACCTGTTGTGCCTTTTGATATACCTAAGAAACCTGTGCGCAGCCTTGAGATGCTTCTCCGTTGGACAATCCAAAAACTGACTAAGCTGTTGAACTGAAAATGCAATGTCTGGACTAGTTATAGTTAGGTATATTAGCTTCCCTATCAAGCTTGTGTATGTGGATGTTTCAATCAGCAGTGGAGAATCATCATGAGTGAGCTTTAAATTGGACTCTATGGGAGTCTTACCCGGCTTTGAACCCAAGAACCCAGTGTGCTCCAACAATTCCAGTGCATATTTCCTTTGATTCACTACAAGCCCCCTGGGACCTGGCTACTTCCAAACCTAGGAAGTACCTAAGGTCACCCAGATCTTTTATTTTAAAGGCACTATGAAGTTGAGACTTTGACATCTTAATAGAAGATAAGCATAGTGAAGCAAGAATAATATCATCCACGTACACTAAGGCCAGAAGAATGGAACTAGATGCTGGTTTAATAAAAAGTGTGTAATCTGTCTTGGATTGTGTAAAACCAACAAATAGCAAATATGAGGTGAGTTTCGCATTCCATTCTCTACTTGCTTGCTTGAGGGCATACAAAGATTTCTCAAGATTGCATACCAAGTTGGATTGCTTTAAGGCCAGTCCAAGTGGTGGCAGCATATAAATTTCCTCATGTAAATCACCATGTAAAAATGCATTATTAATATCAAGTTGTTGCAAATGCCATTTCTGACTGGCTGCCAAAGGTAGAACAAACCTGACTGTAGTCATTTTGGCGATAGGAGAAAAAGTCTCCTGGTAATCAATCCCATACTGCTGTGTATAACCTTTGGCAACCAACCTGGCCTTATAACGTTCAAGTGTCCCATCTGCTTGATACTTCACCTTATACACCCATCTACACCCAATAGGATGCTTTCCAGAAGGCATAGGGACCAACTTCCATGTATGATTTGCCTCAAGAGCTGCCAATTCAGCCTGCATAGCTGCCTGTCAGTCTGCAGAACTAGATGTCTCTAGATAATTAGTAGGCTCTGTATGCATACTAGAGGTTAGAACATATGATTTGTATTCAGGTGGCAGATGATCCATAGAAAAATATTTATCAAGGGTGTGTGGTGTAGATTTGAACTCAGATATAGGAAAGAGAGGAGGGGGAGAAGGAACAACCTAAGATTGATTGCAGTATTATTCTTGTAAGTATGAAGGAGGATTTTTACTTCTGATTGGTCTAGTAGCAGGCTGAATAGGTAGACAGACTTCAACAGAAGCAATGGGAACAGGGCTTGAAGAATGTCTATAAGGGGACGTGTGTGCTGACTCAGAAGCAGTAGATTGTGAAGGAGATTTTAGAGGAGATGATGCAGCAGGAACTGAATGAGATGGTGATTCAGAGGATATTGTATTTGGGTGTGGATTAAAGGACATATATGAAGGATCAGAAACTAAGGTTGTGATGATGGAAGATCAGAAGGCTGGACTGATACTGGTACATTGGAAGAACTGATATCTGAATGTTTGATGGATTGCAATTCTGAGAAAGGAAAGACTTGTTCTTGGAAATCAACATCTCTAGAAATGAATATCTCATTTGTACTCAAATCTTGAAGTATGTAACCTTTTGTATTTAGTGAAATACCAAGATGCACACATTTTCTGGACCTGGGATCAAACTTCCCTTTATTAGGTTGAGTGTTGACAGCAAAAGCTAAACAACCAAAGATCTTAAGATGATGATATGAAGGAGTTTTATTGTAAAGAACTTGATAAGGTGCTTTATTGTTAAGAACAGGAGATGGGATCATATTTATCAAATAGACTGCGTGTTGAATACAAAAGCCCCACAGCTGAATGGGTATATGTGCTTGGAATTTGAGAGCTCTAGCAACGTTTAATATGTGCTATTGTTTACGCTCAACTATGCCATTTTGTTGGGGCGTATGAGTGCAAGTAGTTTGATGTATTATGCTTTTATCAGAATAGAAGGAGTTTATTTGGAACTCAAGACCATTATCAGAACGAATAGTCTTTATCTTCTGCTCAAAATGTACAAGAGCAAAGGTATTGAAACTCTGAAACTCTGAATAATACTTCGAACGTCTGATTTATTTTTCATCAAATAAACCCAACTGTACCTACTACAATCATCAACAATTGTAAGGAAGTAATATTGCTGAAACAATGTAGGGTGCCTGTAAGGGCCCCAAATATCTACATAAATCAACAAAAATGGAATTACAGATGTAGAAGTAGAAATGGGAAATGGCTTTTTCTTTTGTTTAGCAAGTGGGCAAATGGAACATGGAACAGAGACATCAGAAGCTATTACCAAGGGTATCTAGTTTATGAATTTCTTTCATTCTAGGCATAGAAGTGTGTCCAAGTCTTGAATGCCAAAGTGAGACTTGAGACTGCAAAGTAGCTTGAAAGGAAAAGCTTGGAATTCTATCAACATAAGAATGAAACTGATGAAGTTTTGACTTAGAGAAATTCAATGAGCCATGAAGTTTGTACAAGCCTTGGTTCTTTTCAGCTAAACCAATCATCTTCATATTCATTTGTTCAAACAGCACACAGTAATCAGATTGAAACAAGACGCTTATACGATTGTGTTTGGTGAGCTTGCTGATAGATAGCAAGTTGTAACAGAAGGAAGGTATGTGCAGCACATGGTTAAGTATCAAGTCATGATTGATAACAACAGTGCCTACATGAGATACATCAACAGAATGATTATTGGGCAGCTTAACTTTTAAAGAGTTGACAGAATAAACATAATCAAAGAGCTCTAAAGAACAACAAATGTGATCAGTGGCACCTGAATCCAAAATCCATGTGTCTAAACCTCTGAATGATACATTACCTGCTTTCTTACCAGAAACAGCTAGTTGCTGCCCTGACATGACAGCATGCTGACCATTCGTTCCATCATCTATTCTTGCCTTCTCTTTGACCCCCTTCTGCTGATAGTCCTTCAACATACTCATCAGTTGAACATACTGATCTTGAGTAAACATACTACCAATCTGAGAACCTTCCCTCTATTCATTATAGTCTGCTTCATTATCATGAACAGACTGACTATACTGCACTTCATCAAAATTAGATACACAATTGACTTGTCCCTTCGGTTTATAACTAGGAGGGAATCCATGTTTCCTATAGCATTTCTGCTCTGTATGCCCCCAACATACCACAATAACTGCATATAGGCCTCTTATTTCCAGTTTGTCCCGTTTTCTGCACAAAACCACCTTATCTTCTAAAGTTACCTTAAGATTTTCCATACGATCTAAACGATGGAGTTACAGAAGAGTTATTCACTTGACCAACAAATGTTGCATTCCTCTCTCCTGTGCTCAATACTGCGGAAGGATCATTCAAAAACGATGTCTGATTGTTTGAATACAACACTTTTCTCTCATAGCAAAAGCAGTGTTAATATCAGGCAGCGGACTTATAAGAAGAATTTATGACTTTACTGGTTCAAATTCAGTTGACAAACCTTTCAAAAACTTTATGACAAAATCATTCTCAACAAACTTGTTTATTTGAACAGTCAAATTACATGTACACCTCCTACACGTACACGATGGTATAGCCCTCAAAACAGTTAACTCTTCCCAAACTACTTTCAACCTTGTATACTATTCAGTCACAGGTAAGTTTTATTACTTAATTGTATAGAACTCTTCCTGTAGATCAGAAAATCTAAAAGCATCTGCATTCTCATACCTGAGTCTTAAGTCTCGCCAGATTTCTGCAGCTCCATCAATCCATATGACACTTTGGGCAATAGAAGGACTTATGGAATTAGTGAGCCAAGCAGCCACCTTATTATTCGCCTTGATCCAAATAGGAAGTCTACGATCACCTTCAGCAGGTTTTACCACTGTATTATATATAAAACCTATTTTATTCTTGGCTTCCAACGCTCTGCGAACAATTCTACTCCATCCATGGTAATTTTGTGAAGTAAGAAGATTATGAGCAAGAACAAGCAAAGGACTATCAAAAAGGATGAGTGTAAAGTGGATCTTCATATGGATCCATAGTTCTAAATGTAACGGAAGAGGATGAAGCCATATCAGAATACAACTTAGAAATCATAGGGTATCAATGATCAGTTAGTGTCGCTCTGATACCATGTCGATTTTCTATCAAACAACAAAAACGAAATAATGAAGAACAATACAACGCAGATCACGAGAGTGCATCTGCAAATGTTGAGAGCACAGAGAGAATTGGGGAGGAAAACTGTTTTTCTCATACTCCATCTTCGGCAGGATTGTACATTATATACAATTGGGAAGAAACAAGCAAAATTACAAGAAAGTCCCTGACAGCTAATTCCTCCTACTTATTAATACAAGGGCATTATTATCTTTTCACTCGTTCAAACTCTTCCCGCACATCACCCATCTCCTTTCCCAGTTCGTTGCAGGCAGTTACGCTGCCCTGCAACCTTCGCTGCTCCATTGCACACTGATCACATGGCTCAGCCAATTAGCACTCAACACCTCATCCTCACACAGCCTCTTCACGTCTCTAGCATCCTTCTCATCTTGTATCTTTCCTTAATTTCTTCTCTTCATCAGTGTTCGACGCATTGCACAAACTGTTCGACCTTATTCCTCCGGCCAATGTCACTGCACTTTGATCAATATCCCTGACAATGACTAAGTAATAAAATAACTGAGCAGTTTTTCATTTTCCCAATCTGAATATTTCATGCGGCAACCTGTGAGTTCTATAAAAATGTAGACAAGTTGAATTAGGCGGTTGACAGGGAAGGAGCCTTGTAGTCGAAGAAGGAAAAGCCGAACCGAATATCCCCTAGGGAATATTATACCTACACTAATTTTATTGTAATTATAGAACTAGTAGTCCAATAAAATGTTGACAAATGAGCTTTATCTACATGCAAGTAAACGGGTGATTGGTCAAAACAAGGGACCCATAAATATTCTACATATTTTATTGGACATGGATCAACTAATCATACTTACTCTTTGACCATTTTAAAATTTGTGTTATACCTAATATATCAAGATATATGATAATTGCTAGATCAACTAGAATATGATCGAGTTCAACCTCAACCCACCTTAACCCAACTCATGTCACATTTAATTTTTTGTATATATATTTTTTCTTTATATAAGTTTCCTTTACCTTCACGACTGCCCTATCTTCTTCCTATCCCTTAAAAATACCTAAAAATATTTGTGATACGTAGGTATTCACAACATTATTAGTTTGTCAAAATAATCTTTATGCTATATATAATCAAATTTCACGATATAGTAAAAACTTTGAGAATTTTGATTTTATATGATATTTGACTAACTACTTGTTTCATCAGCTGTGACAATATTTTTTAGATGGAAGAAGTAAAAAAATAAATATAAATATCTTGGCGCCATTGAATTTACTGTATCTTGTTGATGCAATGGTTCTCCGATAGGATGGTATCAATATGAACCCTCATCTACCTGGCCTTTAAATTAAAATGGTTCGTGGTGCTGACACAAGTCCAAGAAATATTTTTGTTGGGGTTATGAAAACATTGTGTACTTGCATAAAATTGTAGAATTGCTTAATAGGTTGTCTCCTCTTAGCCTTCCTCATTAGAGATGTTTCTTCATGGATCATCTCCAACTTTGTTCAAGCTTCATGTGCGGATTGAACTCCTTATATTTGGGCTATCTCATTTTTTGATAGAGAGCTATTTAAAATAGCAAGAGCTTTGCTATTTATTGCAAATTGCAACTCCTTCTCCGGAGTACGATCATCAACATCAAAAGGAATAGTGGATCCTTTAGACACTTCTTTCCATATGCGATACCCATAAGAACGTAAATATGTCTCCATGTCAGATTTCCATAATGGGTAGTTTAGAGGGTCAAACATGAGGACTTTGACGTGAACCCTAGAAATAGAAAGGAGTAGTGATTCTTGCCTTCTTCTTCTAGAAGCATCACCACAAGCGGAACTTGCATCTTCAAAGCTAAAAGGATCCATACTTTAAAAGATTAAATCTTGCTATTTGAACTCAAATATTCAAGATTATGCTCTGATACCAATTGTTACGTCCCTTAGAACATACTAGAAGGGGATTGAATAGTGTATTGACCAAGTATGTATATTTTCTTGAATATTTTCGTTTGTAAGTGCAAACCAATACTTGGGTGTGTTCTTTGAAATGAATAAAACTTGAGAAAGAGTAACAACACAGAATGTATAGAGGTTCAAGCCAAAATGATTCTACTCCTCTACCTTCTTGATTTTTCATAAGAAGGATTTTGAAAGGGGGATTGTTATTTCTTTTGGGGGAAACAACATCAAAAACAAAATCCAAAATACAGTAAAACAGGCAACTCGCCTAGACCACAACCAAGAAATACCAAGCCCTTGAAGTCTAGCCTCCAAAGAACTTCTTTGCTCCTCAAAGAATTCTTGTAGAGAGTATAATGCACCATAACACCATCAACTAACCCTTCAAGGTGTGGATTTCTTCAAACAAGAAGCACCATTGCTTCTTGACCAACAATCTACACTTAGTCTCTCACAATCTTCACTCAATAAGAAGAAGACTCTTCTTCTTCTTTACATCACAAATCTCACAAATAAAGTAAAATATACAATGATACAACTATTTTGAGAGCTTAAAATTTGTGAGAAACTTGAGAGCTTTGATAGTAGAAAGTTGAGAATGAAGGAGATGAAACCTTTGTTTTTATCAATCTTCCTTCTTAGCCATTTGTGCCCTTGCAGGAGCCAATAATGGGCTTTGTCTTCTATGATGACATGTCTTCATCTTTGGAGATCTTTTCTTGGATGACTACAAGCTTCTTGAAGAAGCTTATTCTTGAAACATCAAAGAGGAAAGTTGACATTCTCCAAAAGAGAGAGAGCACCTGTGATATTGCACTAAAAAAGAGGGTACAAATGTCAAGTAAGTGTTAGAAAGTAAAGAATAAAACATTTGTAACGTTGGTCACATGAAGCGCCTTATGTGTTTAATGAACAGACGTTCAATGTGACATGGAGCGCCTAATATGATTTTGAACAGGCGTTCGACGTGACATAAAGCGCCTTAAGTAAATAAGGAATACTTGTTCAATGTCACATGAAGCGCCTATTGTGGGGAACATAACTTGTTCAAAGTCACATGAAGCGCCTAATCTCAGCCTTCATACTTGTTCGAAGTAATTCTGGCTTTTATCAAAAGTAAGTTGAAGTTCGTGTCCGTTTTGGGGGGGAAAGTTCATTTGACGTTGTGACACACATGAAGCGCCTGTTTAGGCGTTCAAAGTGTACTGTTTTATAGCTTGACACATGAAGCGCCTGAAGTAGCGTTCAAAGTGTACTGGACCCCAAACACTTCATATGAAGCGCCTTATGTAGGCGTCGAAGTGTACTGGTCTCCAGACACTTTACATTAGGCGTCTTATGTAGGCGTTCGAAGTGTACTGACTTTTAGACACTTCATATTAGGCGCCTTATGTAGGTGTTCTAAGTGTCAATTGTGCAAATCATCAAAACTTAACATGTTCGAACATTCTCCCATTTTTAATGATTCCACAATGTGCATAACTTTTTAAAGTTAGCCCCCCCCTTAACCTATGCTCCCCCTCACATTATGCCTAAAATTATCTTTTAGAGGAAATAGATGAATCAAATTTTATAATGCATGTATCATAACAAAATTATCATCACATTTCACAAACTAAAAGGAGTGTATCATCACCAGATAAAGAAATTTTGTTCTAATCATCATAAGACAAAAAAACACACAGAAAAGATAAAAATAACTAGTCAGCAACCAACATCTTTAGTCATTCATTGCATCATTTTCAGCTCCTTCATCACCACCACTTGTTCCAGCAGTGAAACCAGCAAAACCAAAGCCACCACATGTTGCAAAATTTGCAAAACCACTCATTTCACCCGCTTGATGACCACTTCCGCCAGCTTCTTCACCACCATTCACTCTAGCTTCTGCACCAGCAGCACCAGTATGTTCTCTCACAAAATCATCAAAATCGGGAGGAATGTAAGCCTAAGGCATTTGACTTAGAATGGCTGCTTTGAGAAGCCCAAATCAATATTCATTGCGTGCATCTCGAAGTTGCAGTTGTGCAACAGTTTGTTCCAATGTCTGGATTCGTGTGATAAAACTCCACTTCAGTACTAGTGCCATCTCCGTCCTGAGGACCTTCATCTACTTCATCAGCAAGGTCAGGATGAAGAGTACATTTTCGTCGTTGGGTGTCAATTGCCAGAGATATGTTGAAATCGTCATAATAATCTGTTTTGGCCATGCTTGCCAAGGATCCTTCAGAAATCTCAATGTCCTTGGATTTTATCAACGTTGTCATGATGTTCACAAAGGGCAAAGCTTTTGATCCCTTCCGAAGGGCAGCCATCATTACTTTAACCAGAATCCATCCAAAGTTCAACTGTGTCTCTTGCAGAATACGATAAGTAACATAGAAATCCATATTAGAAGAGTTTTTAGATTTTCGAGATGGTTTAGCAGACGCTATGTGTGAGTTGAAAGAGTTTTGAGATTTTCTTAGAAGAGGAATAGACTAGGAATTAGAAGGTGTTAGTCTAAACAATTGTGAATTGAAATGAGGATGGATAATATATTTTAAAGGGAAGGAGAAGAGGAAGAAGATAGGGCTGTAATCAATAGATGAAGCAGTGGGGATAGTGGGATGTAATGGAGATATGGAGATTGAAGAAGAGGAAGTGGAAGAGAAAGAAACGTTTGGGAAGTGGGAGTGAAATGGGGAAACGTGAGAGTGGTGGTTGACAGCGTGGGGAAGAGGACAAGATGGCGGCAGGAGTCAATGTCACTTAATTAGCGCAAAAAGTGAAGATTCACTAGGATTGTCAAGGAATAACTAGGGTTTAGGCGTCTTATGTCACTTCGAACGACTTCATAAACGAGGATGAAGCGCTTCAAGTGACTTGGAACGGTTGTGGTTGAAGGGATTAAGCGCTTCATGTCACTTTGAACGAGTGATACAGTTTGTATAAAATGCTTAATGCCACTTCGAACGGTTGTTTCTAGAGAAATAGAGCACTTGATGTCACTCCGAACGAGTGACATTTTTAGCATCAAGCGCTTAATATGACATTGAACGCCTGGACTAATTCTGATAAAGCACTTTATGTACAATGATCTTGAAAATTTTAAAATTTTCTTGCTCCAACTTAAGATGGGTTAATGTCAACCCATGTTAAGCAACCCTAACCTGTTTCTTATAGAAGCAAACACATCACTAGGCAAGGTATCGTGAAGATGTCTGCTAATTGGTCACGCGTTAGAACAAATTCCACACTAACCAAGTTCTTTTGTACAAAATCACGGATAAAATGATATCTCACTTTAATGTGCTTAGTCCGACTGTGGTGGACCGTATTTTTTGCAATATTGATAGCAGACGTGTTATCACACAAAATAGGCACTTTGGAGAAGTGAATGTTATAATCATTTAAAGTGTTTGTCATCCATAACAATTGTGCACATCACGAGTCGGCTGACACATATTCGGATTCCGCCATAGAAAGAGAAACACTGTTTTGTTTCTTGGAAAAACAAGAGACAAGACAATCACCGAGAAATTGACAAGTCCCGGATGTGCTCTTTCTATCAACAAGACTCTCCATATAATCGGAGTCACAATATCCTCTTAAATCAAAACATGTATTCTTAGGATGAAATAGCCCGAATTTCAAAGTACACCTAAGGTACCTCAGAATACTTTTTATCGCAACTAGATGCAGTTCCCTAGGATCACGTTGAAATCTAACACATAACCACACTACATGTAATATATCCGGTCTACTTGCAGTCAAATAAAGTAAACTCCCTATAATACCACAATACAAGGTTACCTCAATATGCTTTCCATTCTCATCTTTGCCAAGCTTTGCACTTGTGCTCATTGGAGTGTTTACTTCTCTTCCTTCACCAATAGTATACTCTTGAGCTAATCTTTTGTGTAATTGGTTTGAGAAATATACACACCTTTTTGAGTTTGCTTGATTTGAAGTCCGCAAAAGTAATTTAGCTCTCCCATGATGCTCATCTCAAATTCACCTTGCATTAAGCTAGCAAATTGCTCACAAAGACAATTGTTAGTAGCACCAAAAATAATATCATCAACATATACTTGTACAATTAACTGATTTTTTACTTTGTTCTTTAACAAACAAAGTGGTGTCAACTTTACCCCTTGTGAATCTATTATTTAGAAAAAACGTACTTAACCTCTCGTACCAAGCTCATAGAGCTTGTTTAAGGCTATAAAGAGCCTTTTTAAGTTTGAATACATGATATGGTAATCCATGACATTCAAACCCGGGAGGTTGTGCAACATACACTTCTTAAATAACACAATTCAAGAAGGCGGATTTGGTATCCATTTGGTAAAATTTAAAATCTTTATAGCAAGCATATGCCAATAATATTCTAATGGCTTCAAGCCATGCTACGGGTGCAAATGTCTCATGAAAATCAATACCTTCTTCTTGACGGCATCCTTGAGAAACTAGTCTAGCTTTGTTTCTAGTGACATTTCCTTGATCATTGATCTTGTTACAAAATACTCTTTTCGTGCCAATAATGGGAAGATCAAGTGGTTTGGGAGCTAACTCCCAAACATCACTTCTCTCAAATTGGTTTAATTCTTCTTGCATAGACAAGATCCAATTTTCATCAAGAAGTGCATCCTTAATATTTTTAGGCTCTATGAGAGAAACAAATGCGTTCTCCCTATATTGCCTTCGTGTAGTGATACCGCTATTTAGATCACATATGGCCAACTCGTATGGGTGAGAACTTTTATGCTTGAATGATCTAGGATGATTGGAGATATCTTCTCCAACTTCCTTATGATCACTTTCTGGAAGAGACGAATCATCACCATTTAGATGATTATTGTTTTTCGGAATATGAGATGCATTTTCAACATTTTGTGTATCAACAACATGAGTATGAGAAATATTTCTATTTGACTCACTAAGTTCATGCACACTTGGTGGAGGAGCACCTTCAATAGGTTCTACTCTTAAGTCAATGAAGATGTTTCCATTTAAAGACTTACCAACAATTTCTTGTTGATGAGCAACTGTTGGAATGTCTTCAAGAATTTCTTTTTGAGGAGCAACATCTTCATTTTCTTCACAATCCTCATTAAGTTTAGGTTCGTCATTAAGAGACTCAATAAACTTAACATGGATTGGTTCTTCCACCTTTTCACTTCTTTTGTTGAAAACACAAAATGCTTTACTATTTGAGGCATAACCTAAAAAGATACTTTCATCCGCTTTGAGGTCAAGTTTGTCCAAAGCGTCCTTAGTGTTAAGTATGAAACACTTACACCTAAACACTTTAAAGTACCCAATGTTGGGAACTTTACCATTACAAAGCTCATAAGGCGTCACATTTAGGTAAGTTCTCAAATACACACGATTAATCACATGGCAAGCGGCATTTACCGCTTCGGCCCAAAAATACTTGGGCTAACCAAACTCATTTAACATTGCTCTACACATTTTTTGTATAGTTCTATTCTTTCGTTCAGCTACACCATTTTATTGTGGAGTTCTAGGAGCCGAAAAGTCATGTGTGTATCCTTTGGATTCAGAAAACCTTTCAAACTCTCCATCAAACTCACTACCACGATCACTTCGTATAGCTTTAATGGTGTCACCCATGTTGTTTTCCAATCGTCTACTTAAATTCATAAACTCACGACATGCATCATTTTTCTTTGCAAGAAACATCACTCATGTATAACGAGTATAGTCATCTACTATTATTAAGTGTAATGTTTACCACCCAAACTTCTTGTTCCAGCATCCCCATACAAATGGATATGTTGTAATTGTAGGGGTTTGGATGTGGATATGTTTGTTTTTGGTTTAAAGCTTGTTTTCACAAGCTTTGCCTTTTGACAAGTGTCACACAAGTCTTTGTTTTCAAAACTCATTTTCGGAAAGCATCGGACCTTATTGTTTTAACAAATAAATTTAAATATTTTGAAACATACGTGTCCGAGACGTCTATGCCATAGTTGCGTCAAATCATTTTAGCAACTAGGCAAGATACATTTTGTGAAACCAAGTCATTGATGCTATGTTTGTAAATGTTTTTGAATCTCAAAGCCTCAAATAAAATAGTGTTATCCTTTTTCACAACGCATTTTGTTTTGAAAAACGTAACTTCATAATTAGCATCATATATTAACTGATACTAATCAAGTTAAACTTCAGTCCTACAACATATAGAACATCACTAAGAGAGAAGGAATTGTTGCCCACTATACTGTGTCCTTTGATTTAGCCTTTGCTACCTCCAAAGTGGACAACTTCTCCATCTTGCAAAGTGAGTCTATGGAAGAGACTTTTGCCTCCTGTCATATGGTTGGACACCTATAGTCCACGACCCATTTGACTTTCTTGTCTTCGCTTTCTCTATTTAGCGCTAGGGCCTTCAAAAGAATCATATGACATTGGTACCCTTTTTGTTTTGGGTCTTTGAAGGCTAGTTACCTTCACTTCACCTTTCGGCACCCACACAAGAGTTTTACTGTTTTTCGCTTGACACTCTTTCTACATGACCCTTTTTCTTACAATAAAAACATGTATGAAAGTGTTTGTGTGAGCGATGATGGCTATCATTCTTGTGAATTGGCACATTCTGTGATTTTCTTTTTGGGACAACTTTCCTTGGAATCAAGGAAGATTTATGTTTCACAGATTCAACACAAGGTTTTAACACCTTTGTTGACTTTGCCTTTTCTTTAGGCATGTGCCTTTACTTTTTTAAGGAGGTTTTAGACTCCTTGACAAATGATGCTTGTTCATTCAACTTACCTTTCTTAGATGAATACATGACACTAGGTTTAACTTTAGATTTCATGCTCAATATAGATGCATCTTTAACTATGTCTACCTTTTTAGAACCTTCCTTGGACTAATTTTCTTTTTCCAAGGGTTTTATTTTGAGTGCATGATTTCATCAAATCATGCTTCTCTTCTAGTGCAATCACATGCATGGTCAATAAAATGTCATGTTCTGGTTGCAATGCAATGTGATTCTCAAGCGTGTTTTTATATTCATTTAAACATGCTCTAAAATCCTTTTTGACACGTTTGTACTTCATATCTAAAAAATCATTTTCTTGCACTAAGTCGTCTTTTTCATCTTGAAATCTATAATGAGATGATATAGTGCATACCTCCATGTCGTCCTCGATGGCCATAATCGAATAGAACTCCTTGTCGAGATCATCGTTGATGACCCTCCTGAGAGCTAGATTCTCGTTGTCGTCGTTGTCACTCTCGGACACAGATAGGATACTCTCCTAATGGGCTACCTCCGTTTGTAAAGCCTTCTTCCTTTGGTAGATGGCTTTCTTGTCATTTAGGTGCGGCTCCTTCACCCTACAATCCTTCATGAAGTGACCAAATTTTCCACACGTATAGCATTTATTTTCTTGGTCCTTCACCTTATCCTTGTCCTTGGAGAACTTTCCTTTGATGAACCTCTTTGCTTTATCTTCGTTCTTCCTTGCGAATCTTCTAAACCTTCGGACAAGAAGTCCAACTTCGTCTTCCCATTCTTCTGACTCGCACGTAAGTGCCTTCGACGAACTTCGAAAAAGGTCATTCTTTTCTTGAGCTTCAAGATGAATCTCATAAGTGATGAGATTCCCATAAAGCTCATCCAACAGTGATAGTCTCTAGATCCTTGGATTCTTCGATGGCCGTCACTTTTGCATTCCATTCTCTTCCTAAGCTATTTAAAAAGCAATGGTTGAGATCCTCTTGCTCTATTTTCTTTCCAACTGCCGTGAGTAAGTTGACAAGCTTGGTGAACCTTTGAATAGACTCTTCGATCTTTTCACCTTTAGGGACATTAAAATTGTAGAATTGCTTAATAAGTTGTCTCCTCTTAGCCTTCCTCACTTGAGATGTTTCTTCATGGATCATCTCCAACTTCGTCCAAGCTTCATATGTGGATTAGACTCCTTGTATTTGAGCTCTCTAATTTGGTCACAGAGAGCTATTTAAGATAGCAAGAGCTTTGCTATTTATTGCAAATTGCAACTCCTCCTCCGAAGTAGGATCATCAACATCAAAAGGAATAGTGGAACCTTTAGACACCTCCCTCCATATACAATACCCACAAGAATGTAAATATGTCTACATTATAGATTTCTATAATGGATAGTTTAGAGGGTCAAACGTGGAGACTTTGACACGAACACTAAAAATAGAAGGGAGTAGTGATTCTTGTCTTCTTCTTCTAGAAGCATCACCACTAGGAGAACTTGCATCTTCAAAGCTAAAGGGATCCATACTTTAAAAGATCAAATCTTGCTATTTGAACTCAAATATTCAAGATTATGCACTGATACAAATTGTTAAGTCCCCAAGAACACATTAGAAGGGAGGTTGAATAGTGTGTTCACCAAGTATGGATATTTTCTTGGATATTTTTTTGTTTGTGAGTGCAAACCAATACTTGAGTGTGTTCTTTGAAATTAATAAAACTTGAGCAAGAGTAAGAACACAGTATGTATATAGTTTCAAGTCAAAATGATTCTACTCCTCTACCTTCTTGATTTTTCACAAGAAAGATTTTGAAAGGGATGTTATTTCTTTTGGGGGGAAACAATAATCAAAAAAAAATCCAAAATACAGTAAAACTAGGCAACTCGCCTAGACCACAACCAAAAAATACCAAGCCCTTGAAGTCTAGCCTTCAAATAACTTCCTTGCTCCTCAATGAATTTTTGTAGAGAGTATAGTGCACTACAACACCATCAACTAACCCTCCAAGGTCTAGATTTCTTAAACCAAGAAGCACCCTTGCTTCTTGACCAACAATCTATAATTAGCCTCTCTCAATCTTCACTCAACAAGAAGAGGACTCTTCTTCTTATTTACAACACAACTCTGACACAAATAAAGTAAAATATACAATGATACAACTATTTTGAGAGCTTAAACTTTTAGAGAAACTTGAGAGCTTTGATAGTAGAAAGTTGGGAATGAAGGAGATGAATCCTTTGTTTTTATCAATCTTCCTTCCTAGCCGTTTGTGCCCTTGCAGGAACCAATAATGGGCTTTGTCTTCTTGTGATGACATGTCTTCTTCTTTAAAGATCTTCCCTTGGATGACTACAAGCTTCTTGAGGAAGCTTCTTCTTGAAAGCTCAAAAAGGAAAGATGAGATTCTCCAAAAGAGAGAGAGAACTTGTGATGCTGCACTAAAAAGGAAGGTACAAATGTCAAGTAAGCGTTAGAAAGTAAAGCATAAAACATTTATAACGTTGGTCACATAAAGGTCTTATGTTTTTAATGAACAGGCGTTTAATGTGACATGGAGCACCTAATATGATTTTGAACAGGCGTTCGATGTGACATAAAGCGCCTTAAGTAAATAAGGAATACTTGTTCAATGTGACATGGAGCGCCTAATGTGATTTTGAACAGGAGTTCGATGTGACATAAAGCGCCTTAAGTAAATAAGGAATACTTGTTCAATGTCACATGAAGCGCCTATTGTGGGCAACAGAACTTGTTCGAAGTCAAATGAAGCGCCTAATCTCAGCATTCATACTTGTTCGAAGTAATTCTGACTTTTACCAAAAGTAACTTGAAGTTCGTGCCCATTTTGGGAGGAAAAGTTCATTTGACTTTGTGGCACACATGAAGCGCCTGTTTAGGTATTCAAAGTGTACTGTTTTACATCTTGACACATGAAGCGCCTCAAGTAGGCATTCAAAGTGTACTGGACTCAAAATACTTCACATGAAGCGCCTTATGTAGATGTTCGAAGTGTACGTTCGAAATGTACTGACTTTCAGACACTTCGCATTAGGCGCTTTATATAGGTGTTCTAAGTGTCAATTGTGCAAATCATCAAAACATAACATGTTCTAACAAAAACTTCACTTTAGTTCGTGGTCCCTTCCTTCGTATTCGGTCCCAACTTCAAGTGCAGCTAGTGACAAAGATGTCAAAATATAAGTAAAATCCTACATCAAACACCCTAAAATACACTTCCCATTGCTTATACCAGAAATATCTATAATTTAGCACATATAAACTTTTGCATTGGTTTGTCCATATCATGTGACGGATCCAAATCCTATATACTCATCTCTCCTAAATGAGCGCTCTACATTTTTATGCATATTTTTATAAATTTCAAAAACATTTTCTCCTTTTCATAAATAGTAAAAACAAAGTAGTTAGATTGCTGATTTGTTCTCCTTAATTATGTATACTGTAAATTAACTGTCTACATTTTATTTTTATAGATTTCAAAAATATTGTCATCATTTTAAAAATAGTAAAAAAGTAATTAAATTGCTAATATCTCTTCGTTAATTATGTACATTTTAAAATCAAGTTTTTTTATATAATGATAAATTAAAAATAACAAACATTAAATATATAGTTAGACAAAATTTTGTTGTACTGCGTGCAAGTTTGATATAGATGATTCATTTGAGGAGGGGAAGTACATTATTTTACTTATAGGGACACAGTTCTTTCTTCTTCGCCACTTTTATTATAACGCATTCTCATGTTTAGTGATTTATTTGATCACTTTAATTTTGAATTTGGACTAGGTCTAATTGCCCAAGTACATGTGTAACTATTATGTAAGTTATTTGATTTTTATCGGGTTTTTGTTTCAGATACAGGAAGGGAGAAAGAGAAAATTCAGGGGTACGCGAATCGGAAAAACGGGGATGGAGACGAGATTGAATATGAGTGCGAATTCGAAGTGACTCAAGATTTTGGGGTAATGGGAGGTGTGCTTGTGGTAAATGAACACCACAAGGAGATGTTCCTCAAGAATATCGTTTTGGAGGGTTTTCTTCCTGGCCCTCTCAGCATCAACTGTGATTCATGGGTTCACTCCAAATTTGGTGATCCTGAAAAAAGGTTTTTCTTCATCAATAAGGTCAATTTTAACTCTTTTATTTTTCATTTAACAGCTAAATTGTGAAAACTACAGCACCCAGGAACCATTAAGAAGTATTACTTGACTCCATAGCGTTTGGATCTTGATTTGAAGGTCTTACAAAGCAAGAACGCGCTCTTCCTTTTACCGAGAATGTCTAACGTAATGAGGCGTTTATGTTTCATGTACGTTTTGATTCCGAGACATAATGTATTTATGACCTATCATAATTATCAAGACTATCCATCATCAGAACTGATAATTACGATCTGGTGTCTACACTTTCAATCTCATACTATAAAGATATTTTAATTAAGCCCTAATTTATAGGAACATTTTAATTTTTCTAAATATTTATGATATTAGTATTTACAATACCCGATTAATACATGTAAGCTCACATAGGTTACAAAACATAATCTATCATTTCATTTTCGATATTTTACTATACAAACATAGATGATGACAAACTTTAATAGAATTATCAATGCAAAGGATCCTCTTGATCAGAAGTATTGAGCAGGAAAAATTGTTAATTTCATTCCACCTTCAACGTATGTTACATTGCCTAATATACACATATTGTGTGAGTAATACACGGAATCAACATTAACTGCTATTCCCTAATATTAAGCTACCGTATATTCTTCCTCAATCATATCCCTTGAATTGAACAAACTGATTCTTGGTCAATCTTCTATACATGGAAAGAAATATTTCTTAACACTCCCCCTTAAGTTGGACAGTGGGGTCACCAACTTCCAACTTGTCCAATACTGATGTGAATATCCATCCGGTTACAGCCTTGGTAAGAATATCTGGTAACTGGTCCTCAGAGCAAACGTGTGAAAGCTTGATTATACATCCTTCCAGCTTCTCCTTTATAAAGTGTCAATCCACTTCTACATGTTTTGTACGATCATGCTGAACTGGATTTTCTGATATGCTTATTGCCGCTGTATTGTCACAACATACGGATGCAGGTTCGTCTTCTAATAACCCCAGTTCTCGCAACAGTTTTCGAATCCATAAGACCTCCACGACTCCTTTGGATATCCCTCGGAACTCTGCTTCCGCACTAGACAAAGACACTACCTTCTGCTTTTTTACTTCGCCATGTCATCAGGTTTCCTTCAACTCTTGCAAAGTATCCTGCAGTAGAGCGTCGATCATTCGGATTGCCAGCCCAGTCAGAGTCTGTGAAAACTTCGATGTTCAAATGTCCATTATTGCGAAATATGATTCCAAGCCCTGGAGACCCTTTCAGATACCTAAGTATCTTCATAACTGCTTCCATATGATGTGTTTGGGTATGATGCATAAACTGGTTAACTGTGCCGACTGCATAGGCGATGTCAGGTCGAGTATGTGCCAGATATATAAGTTTGCCCACTAGCCTCTGGTACTGTTCTCTATCTGCATCAGCGGCTCCTTCAACAACTTGTAACCTATGATTTACTGTGATGGGCACTTCACTTGGTTTACAACCAAGCATTCCTATCTCAGCCAAAAGATCTAATATATACTTTCTCTGGGAAATGAATATTCCCTCTGATGATCGAAGTACTTCTATGCCCAGAAAACACTTCAATCCTCTCAAATCCTTCATCTCAAATTTAGAAAATAGATGTTTCCGGAGGCTAGTCATTTCGTCTTGGTCGTTTCCCATAATAATCATGTCATCAACGTATATAATGAGGCATGTGATGAGTTCTCCACGTCTCTTGATAAACAGTGTATGGTCTGCGTTGTTTTGTTTATAACCTGCCTTTTTCATAGCACTCGTGAATCGACCAAACCATGCTCTTGGTGACTGTTTTAACCCATAGAGTGACTTCTTCAATCTACACACCTCCCCTGGTTTAAATTCACTGGAGAACCCTGGAGGAGCTTCCATGTATACCTCTTCTCGTAGATCTCCATGCAGGAATGCATTCTTTACATCAAACTGATGCAGGGGCCAGTCTTTGGTAGCGGCAGTTGAGAATAATACTCGGATGGTATCAAGTTTTGCCACTGGTGAGAATGTTTCCGAGTAGTCCACGCCATATGTCTGGGTATATCCTTTCGCAACTAGTCTTGCCTTGTATCATTCTACCATGCCATCAGCCTTGTACTTGATGGTGAATATCCACCTACACCCAACTGGCCTTTTTCCTTTTGGAAGCTCACATATCTCCCATGTGTCATTTTTCTTTAGTGCGATCATCTCATCCTTCATTGCATTCTCCCATTCTTGTCTCCGCCGGGATTTATCAACTGATCTAGGGATTTCTTCCAAACATAAAGTGGTGAAGAATGCCTTGGCACAATCAGCTACTCTCCCCCTTACTGTGTGGACTGGATATATGTCTGTTCTGGACTGTTTTTCAGGTGAATATCTGTTCGGTGGTACTCCTCGAGTACTCCTGGGAGGCAACAGACGTTTCTGTGGCGTACCTGAAATATTAGTTCTATCCATAACAGTGTCAGATATGTCAGGCAGACTGGGGATATTATGGTCTGTATTATCAAGATTAATAGTATCATGGTCAGTAGTCGTAAGGGTGTTAATGGTAATTTCATGTGCCTGCTCTTGAACATTTACCTGAGAATCATCATTGGATGGTGGATCAGAGTGGTCTATGGAAGGCGTATTACTATGTGGAGATGTAGTACCTGCGGTATCAACTACTGACCGTGTTGGAACAGTCGACAACTCATTATGATTCTGACACCAGTTCAAGGCCTCATTACTCGTCTCCCCCTGAGGACATGACTGGTAATAGTATTCATGTTCAAGAAAGGTGCAGTCCATAGTAACATAGGTACGTCTTGTCTCCGGATGGTAACATCTATAGCCCTTTTGATGAGGGGCATACCTGAGGAAGACACCTTTCTTGGCACATGCATCAAGTTTAGTACGGCTTTGTTTAGGGATATGGATGTAGACGGAGCAGCCAAAGACTCTGGGTTGGAGTGTGAGAACAGATGGAAGGTTAGTATGTTGGGCCAAGGTGTACAGTGGAGTTTGATGATTCAGGATTTGGGTCGGAAGACGATTAGATAGATATGTTGCGGTGGATACAGCTTCGGTCCATAGAAAGAACGGGACATGGGACTCAAGCATCATTGTGCGAGCTTTTTCGAGAAGGGTCCGGGTTTTTCTTTCTGCTACCCTGTTTTGTTGTGGGGGTGTTGACACACGTGGTTTGATATAGGAGTCCATGGGTAGTAAGAAAGGTCCGGAGAGCACTATCAGTGTACTCGCCGCCATTATCAGACCGGAGCATTTTTATTTTTGCATGAAACTGAGTTTGTACCATATTGTAGAAATCAACAAAGGTTTGACAAACTTCAGATTTATGAGGCAGAAAGTAGATCCAAGTCATTCGAGTAAAATCATCGACAAATATTATAAAGTAATGAAAGCCAAAAATTCCAGTTACGGGAGCTGGGCCCCAAACATCAGTGTGAACAATATCTAACATATGAGGAGCACAGGTGTGGTTGGGGCTGTAGGTTGCCCGATGCTGTTTATCTTGGATACACGTTTCACAATGAGTGTTATTGCTAGAAAATCGTAAATGGGGAAATAACATTTGCATATACCGAAAGGAGGGATGACCTAGTCGACGGTTCTATAGCCACATGAGTTGGTCCGTTCCGGTGGCCAGATTTGATCTTCCATGTGGTGCCACCTCATCCACATAGTATAGTCCTCCCCGTTCAGTACCACACCCAATGATTTTTCTCGTGGTGATGTCCTGCAATAGGCAAAATTGGGGTACATGAGTACAACACAATTTAATGATTTTGTGATTTGACTGATGGATAACAACTTGGTTGTAATAGATGGTACATAAAGACAATTGGGTATTTTCAGATTAGGAGTCAGAGTGATAGTTCCTCCATCTTCTACTGGTACCAGTTGGCCATTGGCGGTTTCGGTATGTGTTTTTGTAGGTGGGGTAATATGGTCAAAGTCTCGCTTGTCATTGGTTATAGAGTCAGTTGCACTACAGTCAAAGATCCATGGTGTAGTGTTTTGGGCTGTATGGGTAAGATAGGTATTTCCAAGGGTTAAGGATATATTACGGTGGCTAGGTGTAGCGCCCCGACCCGGACAGCGGAATCCGAACCGGTACACCCGTCGTAGCTTACTGAGAAGACTACAAGACGTCTCATCTCTCGAATACACATCAGCAATGACGTAAGAGAAACAAGTGCGGAAACACATATATCTAATAAATCTCCGCCATCAAATTCTGTGTATCCAATGATAATAAAATCTCAAAAGGCATAACGATCTAATCCTCAAGTATATACAAGAACTGGAGTTAATAATAACTGTCTCAGCTAGCTCCCAAAATGTCACTATGCATCCCATTCAGCCCACTCGCCATCATCCTCAATAAAGATCATGTCATACTCAGGTTCTCCTGTAACACAAAGACAGTACCCTTAGCGAAAAATGCTAGCAAGTAACCCGCTTATAAGACATACGGGATCAACACATGGCAAGCATGAGTAATACATATAATTGCAGGGAGTTGTGGGGCACATGTCTTGTAAACTTCCAAATATATAAGCGAATCACTTAATAAAGCAAGTACAGCAATTTGCCCACAATTAACAATTCATAGGCAATCAGATACCACTCACATTCATACCACAGTGACTCTCGTGATGCATGTCAAAATATGCACTACACTACACATTCACATATGCATGAACACTTTGTCTTTTGAACCGTGCAATGCATGTCACAATGTCCGGTCACATCACATAACTTTATACCCTGTAACGCACCTCGGCTTATATTTCCATCCCGGTTTACGTTACAGACAACTTTATACCCTGTAATGCACCTCGGCTTATATTTCCATCCCGATTAGCATTACAGACAACTTTATACCCTGTAACGCGCCCCGGCTTATATTTCCATCCCGGTTTGCGTTACAGCCTTTTGTTCCCTATAATGCGCCCCGGCTTATATTTCCATCCCGGTTTACATTACAGGTCACCTTCGCAAATCTGTGCCGAAGCACATCTCTTTTACAATCCATATGCAATGCACGTGCCATGATGCAAGACTCCTCGTTTCAATCACCTATCTCATTCACATATGCAGTTCATGTTCACATGCGCAAGTACAAGTAACACACAAGCCTTCTCTAGCTTACACCTCAAAGTTTATGCTTCAACTAGGTCATCAACACTTAGTCTTGCTACTAAACTTCACACACTCATGGGAGTACTCCTATCTTTCTTTCGAAGAACACTATAACACCTCATACGTTCATTTCCTACCCTCCTAGGTCCTCCACGTTGAACTCCGATTCGAATACCCTTCAAATTCTTCAACCTTGATTCACCATCTTAAGTCATATTCCCAAGACTTAGACTAGTCATAATCAGGTCATAAGAAGTCCCTAAGGTCACCCAAAGGATCCCCTAGCTTCCCTCTTTCTTCCCTTACTTTCCCACAAAACTGGTTGATGTCATACCCTGACGTCGATCGATCTACGTACGTCATACCCTGACGTCGATCGATCGACGTCCATCTGAGGCACGTCGATCTCTCACTCAACCTACGTCATACCCTCACGTCATACGCTCACATCATACCCTCACGTCATACCCTCACGTCATACCCTCACTTACTACACGTCATACCCTCACTTACTACACATCATACCCTCACCCTGAACTACGTCGATCGATAGACGTGCATCTGAGGCACGTCGATCTCTCACTCCTTCCACGTCGATCGATCGACGTGCATCTGAGACACGTCGATCTCTCACCTGCTATACGTCGATCGATCGACGTCATAGATTTTCAGAATCTTCATCCTGCGATTTCTACAGAATCTGCAGATCTATATCCCCTTCGTTTTCCAACTCTCTTCCCATCATTCCAAGCCTAATCTTCCCTATCAATCCATTCTTAATCTTCTCAAACCAGATCCTTCACACGCACGTCAACGATTCAATCCTAAAACTCGAATCTTTCATCAAATCAACCCCAAAAAAAAAACCTAACCTTTTCACTCATCCCTCCCTTCAACCGCCATCATCAAGCAAGTGAGATTCAAGGGATAGGGATTCACATGATCACACATAAACCATGAACAACAAACAAGATTTCAACATATAATGGCCAAATCGTTAACACCAAACACATAAATCATATACAAATAATCACAGAAAGAAACTACTGCATGGTGATCCATTTACTATCAAAAGTAGGCCTTTTTCTTTCACAAATCGTAGGAACTTATAAGATGATTACTTGCCTTTGATTACTCGAGAACGGATTGAAGAACGAAGGAAGATTGGATGGCTTTCTGGAGAGATTCTTCTCCTAGGGCTGCAAGTCTCAGAATCGCCTAAGGGGAGAAGGGAGGGCTGGCGCGTCGGTTTCCGTGAAGAAGAGGGAGAAACTGACATTCGGTCAGTTTTTATATGGGAAGGGAAAAGTTTGGTTTTTCTAAATTATATCTATTATCTTGTTTACCTTAAAGGATAATCTCCTAATATTTAATTCAAAAATTAAATCCTTATTAATTCTAATATTTAACCTTCAATTAATTCACATTAATCCTATTACTTAATTTTGAATTTATTACTGTTGACCGCCATTAATCTCATTAAATTCCTTCTTTGCCTTTTAATTATTCTACAGAGGGTGCGGGGCATAACACTAGGGGTAATTTGGGACTTCTGGATATTTTCAGGGGTTAATTTGGGCGGTCTAGGGTTTTTTGTGTGGTTTTGGAAAGTGTGAGGACGGCGGATGGAATTTCTAGGAAGTTTGTGCCTGCACTTGACATATCTGAAAAGTCAGGGACCGAAATAAAATTTGCAGTTAAACCATAAGGACCAAACGAGAAATATGGGTAGGAGTATAAAACTCCAACCCTACATGCGTTTCCTTTAGGGTTTAGGTGGCTTAGCGCCGTTGCTTCTTCATCCGCCTCCTGGGTTACTCCGCCCTGTTCTTCCTCCTTCCTGGAGACTCCTTCCTCATGCCCAAGTACTGTTGCCCCTTTTCCTACAACCTTTTTACCTTCCCACCAGTCTTGATAGCCAACAAGTTGAAAGCATTTTTCTTTTGGGTGGCCTCTTTTTTGCAGTGAGAACACAATATGGTGCTCTTATCTCCTTCGATGGGTTCAGTTCCAGGGGAATTTCGTTGAGTGATGGAGGAACCCCTTTGTGGTGTAGTTCCTCCATTGCCTCGTCCTCTGCCTCGTCCTGCGATTTTCAGACCAGTTCCCAGTGATGTTTCGACTGAGGGAGCCTGGAGTCTGCTAATTCGTACCTCTTCCCTTCTGAGTTCGTTATATGCAGCTTCTGCAGAAGGTAATGGGTCTCTTTTCAGGATATCTCTCTTAAGCTGGTCGTATCTTGTGTCTGCTGCCTTGAGCAGTTGGAACAATCTATGTTCCTGGACTTTACGTTGGTAAATTGCAATGTCCCTTGCGCATTCCATTGGATTTGGATCTCGTTCATCCACTAAGAGCCACAGTCTTTGAAACTTTGCCCACATCTGCTCCAGCGTACCTGTCCCTTGTCTGATGGAGTTTATTTGGTCATGTAGGTCAAAGATTTGGAAGCTGTCGGTGCAAACCCCGTAGGGTAACGGGAGAAATTCCCTACTAATGTTGGTTCTAGATTTTGCAAGATCCAAGTACTTACCATATGATCTTCTTGTAACCATTTTGGGTATGTTTCGTCAGTGGGTAAGGGGGGTTGAGGATCCCCAGTTAGGTGGGAGCTCCTCCCCCGGCCGCCAATAGCTTTTGATACTACACTTGTCTAGAGGGCATAGTTATCGTCATTCAATTTTATTCCAATGATTAGATTCTCTGGGCATGATGGACTGGTTGTTTGAGCTATGGTAACTGGAGGAACAGGCTGTGGTACAAGGCTGTTCCTAAACAGTTCCATAAACTGCATAAATTCCTCTGAGAACCCTTTAGAGTTTGATCCTTGTGGATCCGTCATTTTGACAATGATGCTTGAGGTTGAGTCACCGGATCAGAGATTGCTGATTAAGAACAGGTATGTTTGGGAATGAGAAAGGTAAAATAGGCAATGAAGAATCAGATTATGATCTGAGCCTTCTTGTTGGGTTTATGCTGATGGTGATGTCACCAGACAGTATTTTTTTTTTATGTGGAACGATGAAGAGAGCAGAATCTGAGTTCCCTACTCTTCATAACCATGCTCTGATACCATGATCAGAAGTATTGAGCAGGAAAAATTGTTAATTTCATTCCACCTTCAACGTATGTTACATTGCCTATTATATACACATATTGTGTGAGTAATACACGGAATCAACATTAAATGCTATTCCCTAATATTAAGCTACCGTATATTCTTCCTCAATCATATCTCTTGAATTGAGCAAACTGATTCTTGGTCAATCTTCTATACATGGAAAGAAATATTTCTTAACACCCCTGACGTTATTTACCACATATGACTGAATCAGTGGCTCCCATGTATGACCCTGAAAAAGACGAAGCAACGTGTTCCACATGTAAGGTTGTTTTTATTTTGGAAAATGAGGAATTGTCATGGTCCCACATTCAGAGAAGGCCATCCAAAAACTAAAAAATTGAAAAATAGTACCGGAATGAAACTCTAAGAAAAAAAAAAGAAAAAAAAAATGAAACTCTTTAACCTACGAAATTCTTAAACCTCCACAAGAACTACGGAGTGCCATAGAGACAAAGCCCAATGGTTATATCGGGTATATAATTAGCACAGTTTCTCAAGTTATCGGTCCAAAATCCGTTAGCTCCGGTAGAATGTTCTCTAGCTGTTAGAATCTGGGTTCTATAAACCCCTAACCGTTTAAAATGGGTCAGATCACAAAAGGTAAATTTGTAGGTAAAATATGAAGTCTCCAATCACACGTTGCCACGTGTACAAAAAGAACAAATGTTTAAAGTTTTTTTGTTTTTTTAAAATAATAGATTGTACACGTGGCAGCGTGTGATTGGAGACCTCATATTTTACCTACAAATCTACCTCCTGTGATCTGACCCGGTTTAAAATATATCACTCGATCTGTCTTATAACTGTACCGAAAAACCTATGTGAAGTCACAGGGATTTCAACCATGAGCGAGTAAAAGCCTAGGTGTTTTTTGGAGTGGCAGATAGAAATGAAAGAACAAATCATGATGAAGTTAAAATATGAAGATATATATGCAATGCGGTCGGTAGATAGGCATGTTGGCGGATGTTAGTTTGTGTTAAACAGAGAAGAGCCACCACACTCTTCCATCTTTTAATCAGAAACAAGTAATTACGAACGTGTCTATTATTTAGCATGTTGGCGGATGTTAGTTTGTGTTAAACAGAGAAGAGCCACCACACTCTTCCATCTCTTAATCAGAAACAAGTAATTACGAACGTGTCTATTATTTAGTCATTAAAATTTATATCATATCAAACGAAAAGCATAAAAGACAAAGGAATCCCCGCTCAATCCAGTATTGTTACGGGCGTTTGTGAATAATTTTAAATACCACGAGCGCCAACTTTAAGGCTAAAATCTCTACTTTTTTTTTTTTTTTTTGGCAACTTCTTACAGTCATATTTACCGTCGCAAACTCCAAGCGGGCTAAAAAAATACAGAGAAAAAGAGCTGACAATTCTACGAGGCGACGGCTTTGGGCAACGTAAGAAATTGGAGAGGATCTACGATTACGATGTGTACAATGATCTCGGGGATCCTGATGCCGATGAAGCTAAAGCGAGGCCTGTTCTTGGAGGCCAAAAATTTCCTTATCCTAGACGTTGCAGGACAGGTCGCCCTAGCACTGAGAAAGGTATGGCATTACTTACACCTTAATATATGTTTTAGTTAGTCAATAAGGTTTTAATACCTTGTTACAAAGGTAACATGTTGCCGGAGTTCTTGAAAAGAAAACAAATAATATCTTATTAAGCGATAAGACCAGAAACAAGAGAGGTTGACGTGTTATAAAGGTAAAATATATTTAAAATAAGTGTCTAACTTTATGAAACCTACTTTTTTTTTATTAGTTACTGAAGAACTGTGGTAATGAAGAATTTAAAGCTGCTGTAGTTTAATGGAAACACAAAATATGTGCAATCATGCAGATCCATCATCAGAATCAAGAAGTGTAGATGTGTACGTACCAAGAGATGAAGCATTCTCAGAAGTGAAAAGGTTAACTTTCTCAGCAAAGACTCTGTACTCAGTGCTCCATGCAGTTGTACCATCCATTCAGGCTGTAATTGAAGATGCAAATATTGGATTCCCGAATTTCACGGCTATAGAAACACTATTCAACCAAGGGCTCGACCTACCATTTAGCAAAAGCAAAACCCTTCTTGACGTATTGCCAAGGCTGCTCAAAGCTGCTATTGATACTCAAAAAAATGTATTGATGTTTGAGACTCCTGAATTATACGAGAGTAAGTTATACATTTTTTTCCTTTCTTTAATCTCTAGCTAGTGAGTCCATAGTTGCCATTACCAATTTATCCTTTGTCCAAAAACTTTGAGAGTCAATTTTACAACAGTTAAAATATTTGGTGTTGAAAAAAAAGTACATAAAAGTATTTTAGAATATGCTCTAAACTTATATAAAAATATATATCAAGTCCGATCTGAGAAAGGAGTGAAACATGAAATGGATCTGTTAAGACCATACCCCTAATTCAATGTTTGGCATGTCGCTATACTTTGAATTGAAAGTTTGGCCTGTGTATGAGAAGGGCCGAACATTAGGTGTCTTTTACCAACGTTCGAATAGAAGGTACGGACGTTCGTGTGATAAATTCTAAGTTCGATGATGAATTTTGTGCTCGATGACAGAGTTCTGATATAATTTGAGGCTAACCGAACACTGTAGGACCTATAAAGCACCACTAGAAGGGGGTTGAATAGTGGGTGCAGAAAATTTGGTTTTTAAAAACTTTTGAACAAAAAACCTCACTTCTGAAAACAGTTTCTATTTTCAGATCCTGATTTGAAATAATTAAAAGGCCTAGTTATAGACCTCCAAAATTTATGAAATTTGGTGAGAATCTACTATCAGATAATCTGAGTATCTCATAAAAATTTCATATTAAAATTCCACTCCTAACCCCTTGAGAATACATTTTTCGTCAGATTGCCCAAATCTGTCAGAAACAGTACTCCGACTTGAAAAATTTTATTTCGATTAATTGGAGACTCTAAATGGTCTTAAAATTTAATGAAACTACCCTCAATATATGTATTTTAATAGGTTGAAACAATTTTCAAAAATTCCTTTGAGAAATATATCAATCACGTTGATGTTCTCAACCTTTGCAACTCTGAATCAGATTACACTAGTCTCAAAACTATTCAAGTTTGACTGACTTATACTTATCCAAATGAGTTGAAACTTGCCCAAAATGAAAGCTAAGAGGTGTGGCTATGTTTCTACAAAATGTTATGATTTTTGAAATTTGTTGGCTATTTTTACATTTGCACTAAAATTGATATAGAATGCCGGAAATTGAAAGTAAAGTGCAGTAAAGTAAAGATACCAAGGATTTTATACTGGTTCGGTTAAATCAACCTACTCAAGTCTTTGATGACACCTTCTTTTATTATCACTAAGCACAATAAACATCTTACCACAAGGGTTACTAGAGTTACACACCAACTCCACCTTTTTACAAACAATACAATCAAGCAAATGGATCACGGACACCACCACCGAACGAATGAATGTTTGATCACACCTTGATCAACCTTTTACAACAATTGAAACATGTATGGTGGTATATTCAGAGCCATATAATATCAAGATTATATGAACAATAGACTTGAGAAAAGAAGAAGAAGAAGAAAGAAGGGTAGAAGAAGAGAGTAGAAGATCCTTTTGCACTTGAGAGAAAAATGAGAGTTGTCTTGGCTTTGTTTGCACTATTTCTCTTCTTTTATGAAAGCTTGGCCGCCCCCTAGAGCTACTTCATTCCTTAAGAATTCTCTTTAATGTCCTTGGAAGATTGCCTTGTGTAGAAATGACACCATCTTGCTTATTTGGCACACTAAAATTGGAAGGATGACTTGACCTTGCTTACTTGTTAATTGATGATTGGTCCAACTTGGCATCCTTTAATGTGTTGTAAAAATCTGAAAAAAACTCATAAAAATGTGCCAAATAGTAGTCAAAATATTATCAAACAATCACTATTCAATCTCTTCAATTTTGGAAAGCAAATTAGGGAGTATTAAGGCCACAAAATCGGCCACTATGACGTGCTGAAAATTTTTCAGCATGTGTGAGTTTGAAATCTTACCTTGTGTGGTGCCCTCTTAAATGTCACTAACCTTGTATGGCATATTCTCCACCAATTAAGATTTCTGCTAAGCTCCACTTAGTTTCTGTTGATATGTAGTAGGCGTGTGATACAACTTGTCCATGTGCTGAAATTTCACTTTAGTAAGCTTTGTCAAATAATGCACAATATTTACACATATATGGTAAGTTGCATTCAGTCCTAATTTGAATTTTTTAGAACATTTTAACATGCCTTGAATGTGTAAATAGTGTCTAGATACATGTTACATCCCATGCCAAAAAATGTTCCATGTGTTGTATTCATAGAAAACCGAATTTTCGACTTTCGTCGATTACGTGATTTTTTTTCCGATTAAATTCAAACTTCTTGCACATGTCATATATGTTATGTCACACATAATAATCATAAAATAAAATGTATATTCAGCTCTAATGGCTGATGGTACAGGCGTCCCATGTGCTTAAAAGAATTGAATTTGAAATCTCCATAAATTTGGTCTAAATTGTAGGTAATTTGTGCATGCCAACATGGAATGCTTTAATGGCTGATTTGAACATGTGAGCCACGAAATGTTTAGGCTAATTTTGAAGTATATGGGCTGGCCATCTTTATATGGCAAGTACTTGACACGTCGGTGAAGTTTCGGCTATCACCCGATACGACAATTTTTGGATGTCGTTATAATTTTGTCATCATCATAACTTATATCATATGATATAAGACCTGAATATACTCATAAATATGAGGCGTATATAGTGGTGTGACGTTGACGTACGTTTGTAATATATATAACGTGTCAGTAATACGTCGGAATATATGTGTATTGTGCCTTTTTAACAAAAATATGAATATATATA
>AP025075.1:20338022-20421276 GCA_036186865.1 Eustoma russellianum | reverse complement strand
TACGTTTGTAATATATATAACGTGTCAGTAGTACGTCGGAATATATGTGTATTGTGCCTTTTTAACAAAAATATGAATATATATATATGTAATATATATTATGTGTGTATCTTGAAGCAATAAGGAGACTTCCCATTTTCAATTTGTTGCCATCAAGCATTCTCCAAATATGTCTTCATTTAATGAACTAGTTAGTTCATTAACTTAAGTACTTCACTTAATGAACTAGTTTAGTTCATTAATTGTGGCACCTGAAAATAATTCAAAGACAACAAATGTTTGTCATATGATGTAAGCTTTAACGCTTCATGGCTTGTTAGTACGACAACAATATATATAAAGCATATGAGACATGTATATCACAAAAACGTGTCAAGTAATAATTTTGTCATGCTTTTTGTAAACTCGTTATTTAAATCATGCATTTGTAAATCATTCAAACACTTTTTCTCCACAAATACTACACCAAACGTTCGGTAAAATTGGCCGAACGTTCAGCGACAGAGTTCGGCGGCTATAGAGCATGCTGTCTTTTTCATGGAATGATACAACTTTTCCATCTTAGGACATCTCTAGTCGATCTTGAATAGTAATAAACTAACTTTAGAAGTTAAATTATACAGGGAGGTATCAAATTAACTTCTTTTTCTGAATCAAATTTTTAAATACAAGGATCAAAAGGTTTTAAGAAAATTCTTTGAAAACCTACATAATTCTTCCTTGCCTCGTTTTTCTCTTCCTCTGGTATTAAATACTTCAATTAGACAAGTTCAATCTTCTTCTTGTAGAGAAAACAAAATAAAAACCATTGTTATATCGGCGTAGTCTACCTTGCTCATTGGTTGGAGGCAAAATTGTTTTTAAGGACGATGTAATATTTGTTACATCTCGGCTATTCTCATTGTTCTTGTGCCGTTAACTTTGTGTTTGTTTGATTATGATACTTTTGTAATTCTTTCCTATAATCTTGTGTTTTCACAAAACCAATCTCATCATTTTGAAAACTACATTATTGATCTCCTAATTCGTCTCTTTAAACTTCTATTTTGTGTTGTTGTCTTGTCATCTTTTAGTTTTCATTTCTCTTTCGTTGTACCAGAAAATACCTGTCAGTACCACCATTTTTTTTACGTATTTTGAGGAATAAGGGGCTCTATTAATATTTTGCTGAACTTTGTAGGAGACAAATTTTCTTGGATTAGAAATGTTGAATTTTCTCGGCAGACTTTGGCAGGTTTAAATCCCTACAGTATCCGCTTGGTGACGGTATGTTTAATTATAATCGTATTCCACCAGTAAATTTGCCTTTTATTTTCATTTTTTTAAAAGAATATTTTCCGTTTAATTCGTGAACAACATTCACTTCATTTTAAGTGTTAATACGTATTCTTTTATCAATGAAATAAACAGATCTGTAGAGAAAAATATCCCATATATCTTAATTAATGCCAATATGATCGATTATTTGATAGATTTCTCATATCCGGCTTCATTTAGTAAGTAATAATTGAACGATAAATAGTTAACTATTCTGATGAATGTTACTTCTTGTATGGAAAAGTAATATGTTACATCAAACTAGTATACTATTTAATAAAGTAAATCAAATAACAATTGGTGTGCATATATTCTAACTTGTCATTGAAAAACAATTTTAATGCATATATACCATTACTAGGGATAGATTATTAAAGCCGTCACGTTTCTCACCATTTATTGGATGTGGATAAACTATACATGGCCTATGAAAATAGAAAGGGAAAAAAAACAAATTGGTACTGAATAAGACATTTTTTTTCAATTGCATGACATCCCTTGTGTAAACTTTGCCGCATTTGAATCATATCTATTTGTTACCTAAGGCGGATTAATTCCATTGACGTAATAATGAAGTACAAAATATGACACGTTCCCATGTCTAAGAAACCAAAAAATACACTATACTATTACAGTTGACTTTTCAATATAATCTAAATTAGAATACATTGAAATCAGTTTTCACAGTACTTTTAGAGGAGAGAGTAGTACTAACCGTGTTTTCACTCTGAACAGAAATCTCACCCTTACGATACTGCAGGAATGGCCGTTGAAAAGCAAACTCGACCCTTCAGACTATGGGCCTCAGGAATCAGCCATAACAACAAAAGTAATGAACAACAAATCCTAGGTTTCATGACCGTGGAAGAGGTACTTTGTCCACTCCATCCTTAATATTGCAATACAATGCCTAAAATTGAACATAAAATTAATCATTATAGTGATCACATTTCAAAAATAGTACCTTACATTGACTTGAATATATTTCAAGGAAGTCTAGCTATTTGAGTCCCTGTTTCTATTCTATTTTCAATTGATGAATTTGAGGTAAACTAGAAAAGTCATGTATCTTTAATTGAAATGGTAACATGGAAAATTTAACCTTTAATATATTACTTTTTATCGAAAGTGGACATTATATATAACAATATTATTTACGCGGAGAGAATATATATTAATTTAGATTATACATTTTAAATAAACATTCAAAAAAGTACCAATAATGTTGTACTAAATTTGGTTTTCTAATTTCCATGTTGCAGGCCATTAAACAAAAGAAGTTATTCATGCTAGATTACCATGATCTCTTGTTACCCTATGTGAAGAAAGTGAGAGAGCTAAAGAACACAACATTATATGGATCAAGGACAATGTTTTTCTTGCATTCTGATTCAACACTGGTGCCATTGGCGATCGAGCTAACTCGACCGTCAATGGATGGAAAGCCTCAGTGGAAAGGGGTTTATACACCAGCATGGGAAGCCACTGGTGTTTGGCTATGGAAACTGGCCAGGCTTCATGTTCTTGCTCATGATTCTGGCTATCACCAGTTAGTCAGCCACTGGTACGCGTCCTCCTCATATGTATTCTTTTTTCTAACACATGTGTATGGTTGCATACATACGATCTTTTCATACCCTGTCGTAGGTGGGAGCACTAAAGCAATGAGGTAATATTGTTGTTGTTATTGCAGGCTAAGAACTCATTGTTGTGTGGAGCCGTACATAATTGCAAGTAACAGGCAACTGAGTGCAGTTCATCCCATAAAGAGATTATTGCAGCCTCATTTCCGATACACAATGGAAATCAACGCGCTGGCTCGCTTGGCTCTCATTAATGCGGATGGGATCATTGAATCTAATTTCTCCCCTGGCAAATACTCCATGGAGCTTAGCTCTGTAGCCTATGATCTGGAGTGGCAGTTCAATCTTCAAGCCCTCCCAACAGACTTAATTCATCGGTATGTCCCGAACTCGAATCCAAATCTGAATCCAAATCACATTTCTCGTGATTCATCGTATTAGAAATGCAATACTTCTACACTTAGGGTGAACATCTGTATTGGTCGCTTGTATTTTGCATGCGAGTCATTGATATTTGTTTTGCCAAAATTCATATCTTCTTTGCATCAAATGTTTGAGAGCCACATTCTTTTTAATGCTTTATAGCTTCTTTCTTCACATTTTGGCTAGATCAACATTTAAAATCATAGATATTAGGAAGATTATGATTTTTTCCATCAAAAAGAAAAGAAAAAGAAAGATTATGCTGATATACTAATGTGGGATAAGAAAATTACTTTATATGTCTCAAAAAAGATTGTCTTTTTATTTATAAAAAGAAAATGTTGGTAGTCAAAGTTACCACATACCTTTTCAATTATCACTTATATGCTTTCTTTATTTTATATCAATTAACTAACTAAAGGTAACACATAATCAAACCAAGACAATATTTTTGGGACATATAAAGTATAAATTTAAAAAAATTGATTTTCAAGTACAAGGAGGTCAGGCTTTAGACACACGAGAAATTTAGGGGGCTGTGAAAAGTAGTATTAGTTTCTTTCTTCAACATATTTTACATGAATTGAACAGAGGGTCTTTTACCTGCAGAGGAATGGCAGAGGAAGATCCAACAGCTCCACATGGACTCAAATTGGCTATTCAAGACTACCCTTTTGCCAATGACGGCTTGATTCTTTGGGACAACATCAAGCAATGGGTGACAGATTATGTGAATCACTACTATCCGCAAGCAAGCCTTGTGGAATCAGATGAAGAGCTTAAAGCCTGGTGGACCGAAATCCGAACAAAAGGCCATGGTGACAAGAAGGATGCTCCTGGATGGCCAGATTTGAACACCCCTGAAGATTTGATTGGAATTTTGACAACAATCATATGGGTGACTTCAGGCCACCATGCTGCAGTTAACTTTGGGCAATATGATCTTGCGGGATTCTTCCCGAATAGGCCTACCATTGCCAGAAACACAATGCCAACAGAGGATCCAACAGATGAAAGGTGGACCCTTTTCGAGCAAAAACCCGAATACGAAGTCTTGTCTTGCTTCCCGTCGCAAATACAGGCTACGGTAATTATGGCGATTCTTGATGTGCTGTCAAACCATTCCCCCGATGAAGAGTACATTGGCAAGGTGCCTGAGCCCTCCTGGGCTGAGGATCCTATTATAAATGCGGCGTTCGAACAGTTCAGCGGGCGATTGGAAGAGCTAGAGGTGATTATTGATGCAAGAAATGCTGACAAGAATCTGAAGAACAGAACAGGTGTGGGAGTGGTGCCTTATGAGCTCCTGAAGCCATTTTCTGGGCCTGGAGTCACTGGAAAGGGGGTCCCTAATAGTATTTCTATTTGAATGTATTGTGCTGTTAACCCATTGTTGCTGCCAAAAGCTTGAGTGATTCATATGGGATATTTGAGTTGTATTTTATAAAAGAAAACAGCTTCTAGCATTCTACTGAATAAAAGTAACGTTTGCCACTTAATTAGAGCTACAAGTACATGTCCTCTTATGAACTGAGTACATCTTTGTCCTCTTTTCTTTTGCACATAAGTTACACTACTTAATAGCACGTTTCCGGTACATTAGATTTCCGCGTTTGCGTAGTGTCTGAAAGGGGCCAGATCGTCTCGAGATGTGATGTAAACAACCTTACCCTACACATTTTTGTGCAAGGTGATGTTTCCGCAGATCGAACCTGTAACCTCAAGGTCACAAAGCAGGAACTTTACTAGTTGCTCCAAGGCCCGTCCTTACATAAGTTAAGTTACACTACTTATTTATGTTTAAGTACACTGATAACAAAAACTTGAAATGACCTGATTTATCATAGACAAAATGTCTTAATTATGTTGATACCCAAGAAGGAACACCCCAGTTCATACGCTGATTTTAGTCCAGTATGTTTATGTAATTTTATAAGTGAAGTCACGACTCGGGTTATTGCCTCACGCCTGTCGGCTCTTCTTCCAAGGATAATCTTAGAGGTGCAAATAGGTTTTTTGTAAGGCCGCGACATCAGTGAACACGTTCTTATGGAAAATGAGATGGTCCATATTATTGAGAGGAGAACTCGAGGGGCTAATGTGATGATAAAGCTAGATATAGCTAAAGCTTTTGATTGAGTAAACTGGACTTATCTTGAGTGTATATTACAAAAGTTTGGATTTCATGGGCGGTTGATTCGTATAATCATGAATAATATGCGTTGCTCAAAGCTTTTAGTAGGCATCAATGGCACAACATATGGTTATTTTTCGCCCATAAGGGGAGTGAAGCAAGGTGATCCCCTATGTCCTTTATTATTTATCATTGGTTCTGAAGGATTCAGTCGTGGTCTCAAGCACCTATTCAATAGCGGGGCATTACATGGGTTTACCTCAGGTAGAGTTCGGCCGGTGTCTCACTTGGCTTACGCGGATGATCTTTTTATCTTCCTAAATAGCTCAACACGAAATCTTAAGGCTTTTCAGAACTTTCTAGTTGCTTATCAGCAAGCGTCCGGACAACTGGCGAACTATAACAAAAGTCAGTTTGTTGTTAGTTCCTATGTTTCGGCTCTATCCCTGCGCTTTAGCGGTACTATTCTTCTTATGCGGCCATCTACGCTTCCTATTAAATATCTTGGCTCTTGTCTCTACCGCGGAATAAATTGCGCTCGTTATTGCACTACACTTTTGCAACACTTTGATGCAAAGCTGATGGGTTGGGCGCGTCATTTGCTAACTCCAGGAGGTCGAATTGTCTTAGTCCGCTCAATCCTCTCGGCCCTACCTTTACATCTGTTAGCATCGGCCAGATTGCCCAAGAGTGTGATGCACACTATTAGCAGGAAAAGATCCCACTTTATTTGGGGCTCTCGTTATCATTGGAAGTCATTCTCTTCGCTTTGTTTACCTGAAGGAGAAGGAGGCGTTGGTATCAGAAGTATGTCATGAATATAATAGGCATATGATTGCAAGCTATGGTGGATTTATCAAATGAAAAATACGCCTTGGACAACATACATGCGACAGCATTATGGTCTTCGTTCGGACTATCTTCCTCGACTCTATGACTCACCAGGCTGGAAGAGAATTAGCTCCATTCATTCGGTTTGTTTGCAACTTACTACCGGTGACACGTTGCCTCAATGGCGTTCTTCCCCATTGGGTATGTTTACCATTCGAAATGCATATGATGACATACATGTGGTTCATGTGCAATTATATTCACACAAGTACATTTGGTGGCCAAGATTACCTATGTCTGCGAGTTTTTTCATGTGGCGCCTATTCCATCGCGCATTACCTTTGGATGACAACTTAGTCCGGTTTACACAGATTTGTCCAATACTTTGTCTATTTTGTTGAACGCACTCAGCCAATATGGATCACATCTTTCTTCAGTGCTTATATGTCAAGAATGCTTGGACACGGTTTTTCATGGATTTTAAATGGCCCACTGTGTAGTGAAACAACAATTGGGTCCCATTGGCTCAAGTGGTGGCTATCCTCTACAACTCAAACTATATCAGGACATTTTCGAGTCATTGGACCTATCATACTTTGCTGGTCTGTTCGGAAGGTTTATACCAATAGGATATATGGTGGAGCTGATCTTTTACCATCCAATATTTATTCTATGGTTCGTCAATCGTGTTATGATTGGTCTTCCACATTACATGGAACTAAATTAGCGGCCCATGTTTCATCACTTATTTCGGCAGGCTTTACTCCTGACCTACGTCTCAAGCAAGCGCGTATTCTGAAATGGACGTTGCCCCCATCAGGAAAATTAAAGTTAAATGTTGATGCCTCTGCAGGGACTACAATGGCATCGGCTGGGGCAATTCTGTGTGACTTCGCCGGTCACATCATCGTGGCTATTTCATTTGCCTTACATGTTCTTTCACCTTTACGTGCAGAAATTCAAGCTTTATTATGCAGTCTTCTTTTCTTCGGACGGCTACACCGCAATCTCTTGATTGAGACAGATGACAAACAGGTGGTACATACCTCAGATTTTTCTTCCCTACCTGAACACACCTGGATGCAGTCACTTCTTTATCTTACTAGGAGTTGCCTCCATTACATACCCCGAAACATAAATATGGTAGCACATCATTTGGCTCAACATGGACGCATGTTTCCGGTTACAACCTTATACACATCAGCTGGATCGCTTCCTCCGGTGTCTCGTGGATTCTATTATACTGACGCCTCTATCGATGCTCTCAGACTGTAGACCACGGCGATCTTTTTCTATATAAAGGTTGTCTGCATTGCACAAATGCAGGCAACATAGATATGGTTTCTTTCGTGTTGCATTCTACGCTTAGTTTTCCTATCTCCCTATTGGATTGGTGATGCTAGCTATCTGTTGCCCGTAGTCTTCGGACTTTCGGCAACCTTGGTATGCAAAAACGTTTGGTTAAGCCTAATATCTTCTTTCGTTTTTATCGTAACCATTCTATTAATATTGATATTTTCTTGTCGAGGACATTACATACGGACACAACTGGAGATATCAGCTTTTTACTGGTTTGCTATCCTCAAACATCTGTTGCTTTGGTTCGATATAACCAAAGCAACTTCGGTACGCCTGAACTGTCACAATCATTCACTTACGCTTCATTTGTTAAATTTCCTGCCTGCTCTAATGATTTCTTTCCCTGCTTGCGAGACATTTAGGATAACACACTGCAGATGGATTGCCTCAACTCTCGTGGTGTTGTGCAAATGCAATCGTTTTGCTAATTCACAACGCAGGAGCCACAGTCAATTGGGAAGAGTACACGTTCATGTGTTTTTAATTTGCTGCACTTTACTGCTTTCTCGAATAATTCGTTCTATCTGGGTCTTAACTTTGCTTCATTGTTTCATTTGGGAGAGTCTCTCACCATAGATAGGAACTTCATGTAACCACCTCTGCCACAAATGAGAGATCAATTATTAATAAAATACTCGGACGGTATCATCCGTCCTTCACCTAAAAAAATAGATATACATATATATATACATATATATATATGTGTGTGTGTGTATATATATATATGTATGTACGTACGTACATGTCTGTGTGTGCATTCCTTTACCAAGGAAAAATAAAAAAAATGAAACGACCATTAGAAAAAGGCCCTGCGAAAAACGCTACATAAGATGTCTTCCTGACCGAGAAGTCCAAATTGTTTAAAGTAAACTGCTCAAAAAATTTCTTTCATAGAAAACGAACAATACATACTAAAATTATAAAAATACGAATATACTATCAATTTAATGATGAGATAACCTATTAAATGATATTTATTAAGTTATAATTTCTTAAGGGGTAATCTTTCTAGGAGAATGATTATCTAAAACGCCACTCCTTTTCTTTCTCTCTAACAGCCGCTTGCCTCCCCTTCTTCTGTTTTCTTTTGTTTTTGGGATAAAGACAAGTCGGCAGCCACCCCATACCCATTGAGCAAGCTTCGTCCGACTTTAAGGAGAGAAGAAGGGAGATTATTTTTGCCCCAATAAATCTTAAATATATCTCCTACATTAGTGAGGAATTCTAATTCTCTATATACACATAAAACCACGCCCTAACCCCTACATCAAAGGAAAAAATTGGGCAGCCACATTCTTCCCACCCAACCAAGGCTTCGGCCAGCCACATCCAAGGGAAAAAAAAGAGAATTTCAATCCAACCAACCCTTTGTGATTCATTCGTATAGTAAATACGCATAAAGGTAAGCACCTATCTGTATTCGTTATGCTTTTGCAAACACTATGGCTCTATTTTTGTATAAATCCGAGGATCATGCGTGTGTATTTGTGGTTGCAAATATGAGTGGGTATTTATATATGTGCTGGCCGCTTGTACGGATACACACACAGATATATGCATATATTTTTTTTTGATGAAAGACGGGCGGCACCGTCCAGTGTTTTATTAATGTAAACCTTCACTTGTGACGGAGGAATACCGTGGTTACAAAAAAGTCCTGAAGTCTACAGGAGACTCTCCCAAATAAAAGTAAAACGTAAACTACTCCAAACGAAAGCAATGTATGTAGAAAGTGAAATTAGTAATAGTTTGTGTGGTTGTCATCCAGTTGTGGCTGCTGATGTGGATTGATTTGGCGACTCGGTCCGGTAAATAGCAGAAAAATAAGCAGTGAATCAGTAAAGTTAAGAAAGTGTAATATTCAGCAAGAGCAGCAAATCAAAACATACGGGGGTCGTCTGCATTCGAAAGAGAATACATGCGAAATAATATATGCATTGGAAGAGGCGACGGAGTACGTATACGGAATGTCCCACATATCCTCGGCGAAACATTTATGCAAACAAATGTTGCCCTTAGCCATATCAAGTTTAATCAGTACATGTCCGCCTCGTGTATCTTTGTTCAAAAAATGAACCATCACATTTGCCATAAGAATCTGCTCACTTAGTGCATGCCCCTTAAAGAAACTGATCTGTTCTGCAGAAATGAGATTAGGCAAGAAATCAGATAAACGGGTGGCAAAGATACGAGTAATCACCTTGCTCACAAAATTGGAGAGACACCATCGGACGGAAATTAGCAAAAGTTTGAGTCTGAGGTATCTTGGGTAGCAAGGTGATGACTGACGATAACATGGACTGCGGAGCTGGAACACCCATGAAAAATTCCTGAACTGCCCGAAATACATCCATTTTTAAAATTTCCCAACATGAGCGAAAGAAATAAACATTATAACCATTTAGTCCAGTTGCGCATTTAGGATTTAAACTCCAAACAGCTTTTTTAATCTCTTCTAAATTCGGGACGATTAACAATTTGTCATTATCGGCAGCAGAAAGAATTGTGGGAATATGCTGTAATAGATCTTCAACATCCTGTATAGCTTCTCTGGCAAATAATTGTTTATAGAACTCCACCGCTAGGCGGCTGATCTCCTGTTGATTCGAGTATGATACACCTGCTGCATCAGAGATTTGTCGGATTCTTTGCCGACGATAACGATCTTTGACCATAGCATGAAAATAGGACGTATTAGACTCACCCTCTAATGTCCATTGCAGTCTAGACTTTTGCGACCAAAAGGCCATCTGCTCAGAATTAGATCGCAATAAATTAGCTTGTGTTAAAGAGAAGGCACCTATATTTTCGGCAGTAGGGACTCTTCAAATGCGGCTTCCTTTCGTACAAAATCTTGCTGCACCTCCACAGATTAACTAAATATATTACCATAAACATTTGTGTTCCATCGTCGGAGATCTTTTTTAAGCAGATGAAGCTTATTATATAATCCTCGCATTCCTCCTATTGTCGGATATTCCTTCCATGTGGCTGCAACAAATGAGTAGAAATCCGGATGGCCTACCCAAGCATTTAAAAAACGAAATGGTGCAAGTGGCTTTTCGATGCTTAGATAATAATTTAACAAAAGAGGGCAATGATCTGAAGATACACGGGGCATATGACGGACCACGACGTCTGCAAAGAGATCCACAAAAGCAGTATTACTAAACAATATATCCAAGCGACATTGTACTCGATTAGTGCCACTCCTTCTAGCCCAAGAAAATAAAGACCCACAGTGGGGAGTTTCTGCAAATGACAGTTATTTACACAATCATTGAAATCAAATAAAGAACTGAGAGTTAGGGATGTGCGGCCACGATGTTCCTCCAATCGTAAAAATGTATTGAAATCTCCTTCTATTACCCAAGGGTTCACCACTTGCTGATAATGATTAAAGAGTATATCACAAAGGCCCTTGCGGTCATGAAGAGTGTGTTTTCCATAAACTACTGACCATACCATATGATAGAAAGTAGCCGTAAAACAGAGCCGTAAACACAGCCGTAGTCAAGATCTTGAGTATCTTGACTTTAGTAGAGAATATTGACTAAATCATAGTAATAGATTTGTTAGTAGAAAAAGAAGATTTTGTAATATTATAAATAGCAACGATTGTACTCATACAAATCAATGAAGAAAATATTTTTCATTCAAACCATTGTTCAATTCTTCATGGTATCAGAGCAGTGTTGATTCTTGGACTCAGAAATTCCAAGGTTCATCACAGTCCGAATTCACTGATTGGAATTGCAATCAGTTACCAGTTGAGAAGAATATCCATCCTCAAACACAAAAGGAAACCAACCGAAAGAAGAAAAAAAAATTTTGTGTTTCTTTTGGAACTCAGAAACAATTTCATCATTGTTCCATAGAACCTTTCTCAAACCTTTCGCCAAGACCAGCACCTGCACACAAAAGAAAACACCATGTCAGGAAGCGAAGAACCAAAGCCAGACAACAACAGTGAGTTGGCCCTTCAATTGGTCAACTTGCTCAGAAATAGCCTAAATATACAGATACCAAACACAAATCCTGACAATCTGTCTCTAGGCATCAAATTAAGCGGAGACAATTATTCACTCTGGGCCACGTTGATTAGCAAAGCAATTGGAGGCAGGGGCCAGAGTCAGCATCTCACGGGAAATCCTCCTCCTCCGGCAACCACTGACCCAAAGTTTGCACAGTGGGAAACAAATGATCACTGTGTATTTACTTGGCTCATACAAAATATCGAACCCAATCTGATCAATAACGTATCACAATATCCAACAGCTAAAGCACTATGGGACGGGTTGGCAATCACATACGGCACATGGACTGACTCACTGATAGTCTATGACTTGCACAAACGTGCTGGTTCGGTCAAGCAAGGGGGAACACGTTAGAAGATCTGTGGAATAAACTCCACAGTCTATGGATGGAAATCGACAGAAGAGAACCAAACCCCATGAAGGACCCTGAAGATATCACAATATACAACAACAAGGTCCAAGAACAGAGGCTCTATCAACTTCTGATGGCAGTTGATGACAGATTTGAAACTGTCAAACGCGATTTGCTCAAGAGAGAGCCACTGCCCTCTCCAGAGACAGCGTACTCAGCCATAAAAAGGGAAGAAACTAGGATGAGTATACTGAGGAGTGGCCTTCCCTCAGAATCTGGAGATTCATCACTGGGAATAGGGACTGGGTTACGCGCAAGGGGCAGCGGCCGAAGAACTGACCCTCCTCGCTCACAGTCATCATTGCGAGGAGGGGAAAAAGAAGATAAGACGAAACTTGTGTGCTCCCATTGTGGGAAACGCAAGCACACAAAAGATGGTTGCTTTGAGCTTATCGGGTACCCCGACTGGTGGGGTGCGAATCAAGAAGGAAGACGAACAGAGACTGGGAGAAAGGATGCAGGAGGGGTTGGACGAGGTGCAGTTGCGGTGGGCAACAGCAAAGCTGCCGCCATCAGCCTTGGAGCAACTGCAGATTTAGAAGCCAAACCAGCAGAATGCAAAGAGGAGGGTTTCCCAAATCAGAGCATTCTAGAAGCCAGGAGAACAGAAGGAGGCGGGCAGCAAATGAACCCAGCGGCGGCTGAGAAAGGTAGGGTTGGGGAATTTATATTCCCCAACCCAAATGGTGAAATTCCACAAATACCCCTCAGTTTTCCCTCTCCCATTTTCAGCACATTCCTTAATTCCCAAAATACCACTCATACATCTCCCGACCATTATAACCCTGCCTATTCCGCTCTAGGTCATTATACACGGCCAGTCGTCCAATCCTCATCGTCTAAACATTCTCGGTGGATACTCGATTGTGGGGCCACCGACACAATGACATTCGACCCCCAAGATTTTATAACCTTTTCCACTAATCCGACCCATAAAACGCATATTGAAACAGCCAATGGTGAATTACTACCAGTTCACGGCAGTGGCACTATTACACTTTATCCCGACCTACACATAACACAATGTCTCTATGTACCTGCCTTGTCTTCAAAGTTACTATCCCTCAATCAAATTACAAAACAACTTAACTGCGTAGTACTTATTTATCCTGATTTCTGCCTTTTGCAGGATATTCATACGAGGGAGATCGTTGGGCGTGGCACTGAGAGCGGAGGCCTGTATTACATGGAGGAGGTTGCTCAAACGGGTCAGTCCATGCTTGTCCATGGGTCAGCTAACAGACAACTGTGGTTATGGCACCGGAGGCTCGGTCATCCCTCCTTTGGTTACCTACGTACCCTATTTCCCTCTTTATTTACACATACTGCTACGTCCCTTTCATTTGACACATGTATCCTCGCTAAACATCATAAGGGCACGTTCCGCCCAAATAATACCAGGGTTGATCATTGTTTTTCACTTATTCACTCCGACGTCTGGGGACCCGCACCTGTTCACACACCTCAAGGTTATAAATACTTTGTCTTATTTATCGATGATTATTCTCGAATGACGTGGGTCTACTTCTTAAAAAATAAATCGGATGTCTATACTCAATTCGTGGATTTCTCACGCATGATTGAAACTCAGTTCGATCGAAAAATTCAAATTCTTCGTTCTGACAACGGGGGGAATATATGTCTCAACAGTTAAACGAATTTCTAAAAGAACGTGGCATACTTCACCAGACATCATGTCCTAATACCCCTCAGCAAAACGGCGTGGCTGAACGAAAAAACCGTTTAATTCTTGAAATGGCACGGGCTATGATGTTTGAAGCCAATGTTCCAAAATATTTCTGGCCCGAGGCAGTCTCTACTTCAGTCTACTTACTCAATCGTCTGCCCACTCGGACTCTCCAACAACAAACTCCCATTTATATTCTCTCTCTCCAAGTCAACATTCCCTCTATCATGACTCTTACGCCGAAGGTCTTTGGTTGTACTGTCTATATTCATGTTCCTAAACATGAACGCACCAAATTAGATCCATGCGCTGAAAAATGTGTCTTCGTTGGGTATGCCACTCACCAAAAAGGCTACCGGTGTTACAATCCCCATACCCATCGTCTCCATATCACTCTTGACTGTATCTTTCTTGAAACCCAATACTTCTACTCTCACCATACTCAGGCCCAGGGGGAGAATGATCGTGAGCCTTTCGATTGGTTACATAACCTCAGGGGGATTGAGACTGACCAACAAGGACAGGCAGGCGGCGCCGCTGAACATGCCCAGTCTACGGTGCTATCATCCTTATGTGCAAGAAATAAAGTCCAAGTATAACGAGAAAATTCATCAACAATCACGCATGCATAGTGACGCCCACCAAGGCTTGTAGTGCGACTAGGACCAAACAAATCGATATGCAGTAGTTCTAGTATTCTAGTCGTGCTTATCTCATTTTTAGGCTTAAGTGACTCACGTGTTTGTTTGCCTTTTATGCAAGATTCACACAACTGAAAGTTGTCTAAATCAAGCGTAGGCAATCCCCGTACTAGGTTCTTTCGTTGCAATGTTTCTAATGTAGAAATACCTATGTGTCCTAAACGTCTATGCCATAAATTCACATTGGGTTCATTTGACATAAAACATTTAACTTTGGCGTCTACTACATCATCCATAGATAGTGTGAATATATTTCCTTCACGTTTTCCTTTTAAAACAGTTTCTCCATTTTTGTTTATTATATTACAATAAGGGTGAGTGAAACACACATTGAAACCATTGTCAACAAATTGAGAAATACTAAGAAGATTGTAAGATAAGTTGCTTACCAAAAACACGTTGGAGATTTGAAGTGTATTCGGATTTCCAATCGTACCTTTACCAATGATCTTGCCTTCATTGTTGTCTCCAAAGGTCACGGATCCGCCTTTTGTGACCTTCTTTAATTTGGAGAATAGACTCGGGTCACCTGTCATGTGCCTCGAGCAACCACTGTCAAGGAACCACTTTATTGATGTGTCTTTTGATGAGTGGTCTCCCTGCAATGTGAAAAGGTGATTTAGGTACCCTTTTAATTTTGGGTCCTTTCGAGTTAGTTAATCACCTTTTGGTAAAGGTACCTTTCGGTACCCATACTTGGGTGATCCTTCTCGGTCTATCAAATGGCAAGAATGTAGATGAAGGTGCGATATAGTATACATGTGGTGCATGTGCTCTGGGTCTTTGCCCAAGGACTCCTCTATACTCATTATATGAAGGACGTTTGTGATATGTCCTTGTGTGCGTGTGCGTAGTGCGTGGATGATATGTATTTCGTGTATGCATTGTTCTTTTCTTCTCATATCTATATGGTACAACGTTATATTTCACATGATATGAGGGAGTGGGGCGTGTGGAAGGGGGTGCTTTTTGCGTCATCTTAGACGCCACTTGATGCTTAGGGGTGTCTACTTTCTTAGACACAACAAACTTGGTTGGTTTGGTTGATACTTTTCGTTAGTATCAACGTATCCCAATCCAGTTTTGTCACTGTCATGCTTTTGTGATAATATGATGCGATGCAGCATGTTTGACCCTGTATCGAGTTGTTTCATCATTTTCTCTAAGTCTGTATTCCTTGATTTCAAATTTGAAATCTCGGATTTCATTTCATTATTTTGAGACGTTAATGATGAGATCTCGGTTTTTAATGCATTGATGACACATGAAGACTCTTTCTTTGAATCGCTTAATTGAGCGACAAGATTCTCGTTAGAAGATTCTAACAGTTTCTTGTCTTCAATTAAACGTTTCTTTTCTTTTACGAGAGTCTTAGTAAATTTATGTAACTCAAGATATTGACTAAAAAGATCATCGTAAGAAGGTTCAGAGTCAGAGTCAGAGTCAGATGATACCTCATTAGATGCCTTTGAAGCGAAGCAAACTTGAGCGGTCTCCTCTTCGGTCTCAGTTTCAGAGTCTGATGAGTCACTCCATGTGGAGGCCTTTAGTGCACGTTTCCTTTGTTTAGGATCTGAGACGGGTCTATTTTTGTTCCGTTCCTTGTCAGGGTACTTATTAGTTTGCTTTTCTTTGTTAGGGCAGTCATATGACAAGTGTCCGAGTTTGCCGCATTCATAACATTTAATGTCCGTATCATTTGACTTGTTTTTGTTTCTCTTAGATGTAGTCCCCTTGTTTTTATTTCTAAATGATTTTCTCATAAATCTTCTTAGTCCTTTAGCCAATAGAATTAAGTCATCATTATCCGATTCGGAATCACTATAATCTACGTGATCGGAGGGAGGGGAGACGTATTCATTCGATTTAAAAGCAATTGTCTTACCTTGTTTGGTTGATTCCGATTTTCGAATAATAAGTTTGTTTTCATAAACTTTGAGTGAACCAATGAGTTCTTCCATTTTTATTGATTTAGTCTCCTTGCTTTCTTCTATAGCAGTCACTTTAGGATCCCATTCCGAAGGAAGGCTCCGTAGGACTTTCTGTACCTTTTCCTGCGTTGTAAAAGCCTTACCAAGAGACTCAAGAGAGTTATATATGTTAGTCAAACGAAGATCCATATCTACAATTGACTCATTAGACAACAACTTAAAAGACTCAAGAGTAGACATGAGCATATTAATTTTAGACTCTTTTACTTGACTTGTGCCTTCGTGTTTCATTTCTAAGATTCTCCACATTTCTTGTGCACTCGAACAATTCGACACATAACTAGACTCACTCTTACTTAAACCATTTAAGAGTAACTGCATGGCCTTAGCATTCATACTCAGTTTCTTTTTATCTTCACTAGTATAGTCTTGTCTCGTTTTAACGACTTCTAGTGTGACTCCATCTACAGTGGATAATTTAGATGGGACATATGGACCATCTTCAATTATTGACCAAAGGTCTATATCTATAGCCATAAGAAAAAGTTTCATCCTAAGTTTCCATTGAATAAAAGACTCACCGTCAAAGAGTGGAGGCCTTTGGCTCGACATACCTTCTTGTTCGGTTTTGAGATTTGTGGATGCCATCTCACTTAATCGTTGGATTCCTTGTAGTGAGTATTCCTGCGCTCTGATACCACTTGTAGGATCTGCAAGGCACCACTAGAAGGGGGGGTTGAATAGATGGTGCGGAAAATAAGGTTTTTAAAATTTCTTTAAACCTAATCAATTTAAGTTCTGAAAACAAATTCTGTTTTCAGGACAAGTTTTAAAACGTTTTAAAAACTAGGTTAGAGGTCTCCAAAAATTATGACATTTTGAGATAACTTAGCCTCAGATGTTATGAGGGTTCCCTAAAAATTTCAAATCAAAATTCAACCTTTAACCCCTTCAAAAACCGTTGGCACTCAGATTGTGCAAATCTGCCAGAACCGGTAGATGGTTTTGAAAAATTAATTCCTATTTGTGTGAATGTCCAAATGATCTGAAAATTTGACCAATAACTCTTCACACACTATAATTAAATGGGTTGAAACAGTTTTTGAAAATTCTTTTGGGAAGTAGGTCAAATACACCCAAAGTCTCAACCTTTGCAAGTCTGAAAATCAGACTGCACTAGTCTCAGAACTTGTGATGTTTGAATGACTTATACTTGTCCAAAAGGGTTGAAACTTGTGCCAAATTAACCCTAGAACGTTTATGTATGTTTCTGGAAATTTTTATAATTTTTAGAAAACGTTTACTATTTTTGCGAACGTGAACAATATGAGTAAACAGCGCAGAAACTGAAACGTAAATGCAGAAAGTAAATTGCACCGAGATTTTTATACTGGTTCGGTTATAAACAACCTACTCCAGTCTTCAAGGAACACTTTCCTTGATTCACACTATTCACACACACCACACACCTTACCGCAGGGTTGATAGAGTTACACCTTAACTCCAACCCTTTACAAACCTTGTATTGTGAGTACAATTCACACGAACACCATCACCTCGTAAGAATGAAGATTGATCACACCTTGATCAATCTTGTACAAAGATGAATGAATGGTGGTTTCTATGAAGCCTATTCAAGAATGAAAGAAGTAAAATACAATAGGCTTTTTACAAGAGAAGAAAGAAAGAAAGTGTAGGAGAAGAAAGGCTTGGCACTTTGATCACTTTAGAATGCAAATCTTGGTGTTGTTTTTGTTTGTTCTCCTCTTCCTTCCTTATAGCAATGCAGCCGTCCCCCCCTTGGCCTTCTCCCCTCTTGAAAATTTCCTTTTAATTGCTTGGGAGAGTGTAAGACATCATGGTGACAATGTTTTGCTTACTTGGCATCACTCCATTGGACCATCATTTAGTCATTGCTTACTTGGCACCTTTTGATTGGCTCAATGTTGTCATCATTTGATGACATGGAAAATCTGAAATAAACACTGAATATTTGCCAAATAATCAATTATTAAATCATGCCATAATTGTCACATTTTTGTCATAAATTTCAGCATGTGTGATATGTAAAATATCACACTTAATAACCTTACCTACAATTCAAATCATTTCCATAACTCCTTTGATTTATCCTTTAATGAAAAATTGACAAATTATCTTGCTTAACCCTTAAGAATTCGGCCATTGCTAGTGTGACATGCTGAAATTTTCAGCATGTGACATAAGAGAGGTATATGTTGAATACTTACCTTTTGTAGCTTCTCTCTTTGATTCATCAACATTGTATGATTGATCCTTGACCAATCAACATGCCAACAAGGCTCCACATGTGCTTCATCTCAGCTGTATAGGCGTTTATGATATTATATGTAAAAAGTTTCTAGATACGTGTCACATGATGTTCAAGAAAAACGTTCCATGTTATGTGCGTAGAAAACCGAATTTTCGATATTTATCGATTACCCGATTTTTCTCTAATTTTAAATTCCAACTTTTGCACATGATATATATATTATGTTATACATAATATATATAATATATACTTTAAATTTCAGCACTTGGCTGATTTAAAGTGGTACCATAAACATGTGACAAAAATAAAATTGGAATCTTCACATTTTGGCCTAAATGTGGGGTGATTTGTGTGTGCCAACATGGAAAGTATTTTTGGCTAATCACACCATGTGTATCACGAAATTTTCATCAATTTTTGATGTATATGGGCTGGCCATTTAATTATGGCAAGTACGTGACACGTTGGCGAAGTTTCGGTATTCGTCCGATACGACAAATTTCGGTTTAGAACCTTTTATCGTGTCGTATTTAATTTGTCATCACCATATCTTATATCATATGATATAAGACCTGAATATACTCATAAATATGAGTTAAGTATAGTGGTGCGACGTTAACGTACGTACGTAAGATATATAACGTGTCGATAGTACGTTGGAATACATGTGTATGTGTCTTTTAAAAAAAATCTGAAAATATAGTATATATATGTGTAAAAGGCGTGTGAAATGAATGTGGGGAGGAGGAGAAGACTTTCCTTCCATAGCCATGTTGCCTTTGTGCCTTTTCCAAATGCATCTTCCTTTAATGAACTACTTAGTTTATTAAACTAAGTACTTCACTTAATGAACTACTTTAGTTCATTAATTGTGGCACCTGAAAATAGCATAAACTCAACAAATGTTCGCCATATGATGTAAGCTTTAAAGCTTCATGGCTCGTTAGTACGGCAACATAATATATGAGCTAAATAAGGCAAGTTATCATGCATACATGTACACTTGTGTGTATATATATATACTCAACGTTTATATATATATATATATATATATATATATATATATATATATTCAAATTTCTTATTTTGAAATCACTCAAACCCTCTTATTTCTACACCAATCAATCAATGAGTGCCATGTAAGCAAGAGCTTAATGATCATCCAATGACGAGATGCCAAGTAAGCAAAGACATGTCACAATGATGTATACACTTTTCCAAGGACTTAGAAGATAATTTTGAAGAGGAGGAGGATGCTATAGGGGGGCGTCCACAATGTTCAAAAGGAAGGAAGAGAGCAGAACAAAAGCAAGAACAAGTCTTGGAATTTCAAAGATCAAAAACTTAAACTAGCCTTCTCTTCTACACTCTCTTTCTTTTTTCTCTAAAAGCCTATTGTACTTATATTCATATACTTGAATAGGCTTCATATAGATCACCACATATTCTTTTCATTGTTGTAAAAGATTGATCAAGGTGTGATCAATCTTGCACTTGCAAGGTGGTGGTGTTCATGACAATTGTATTCTCATACAAGGTTTGTAAAGGGTTGGAGCTGGTGTGTAACTCCATCAACCCTATGGTAAGGTGTTCTTAGTGTCGTGTGTTTAGTGCTAACTGAGGAAGGTGTCCTCGAAGACTGGAGTAGGTTGTTTATAACCGAACCAGTATAAAATTCCTGGTGTTATTTACTTTCAGCACTTACTTTCAGTTTTAACACTATTTTTTTTGTTTTTAATCACGTTGATAAAATAGTAAACGAATTTTAAAAATCACAAAACTTTCCAGAGTCATAGCCTCACGTCTTAAGGTTCTTTTGGCGTAAGTTTCAACCCTTTTGGACAAGTATACGTCATTCAAACGTCCAAAGTTCTGAGACTAGTGCAGTCTGATTTTCAGGCTTAAAAAGATTGAGACTTTGATCGTATTTGACTAACTTTCCAAAAGAATTTTTCAAAATTGTTTCAACCCGTTTAAATAAAACTAATAAGGGGTTAGTCATTAAATTTTCAGAGCATTTGGAGTTACGGACAAATAGGAATAAAATTTTCAAATCAGACTACCGTTTCTGGCAGATTTGCGCAATCTGACCACCAACGATTTTTCAAGGGGTTAGAGGTTGAATTTTAATCTGAAATTTTTAGGAGATACTCAGAACATCTGAGGCTAAGTCCACTCCAAATTTCAGAATTTTTGAAGACCTGCAACCCAGTTTTCAAAACATTTTAAAACTGGTCCTGAAAACAGAAACTGTTTTCGGAAGTTGAGTTCTTGGTTTAAAACTACTTTAAAAATCATATTTTCCGCACCAACTATTCAACCCCTTCTAGTGGTGCCTTTCAGATCCTGCATATTTCTCCCATTGCATCTTATTTTCTCGCCTCCTAGGGTTTGGATGGTTGCTGTTGAGCAGTTGACATTTTCCACAGCATTGCATACGATTCGATCAGCGGCACTTCTTTCATGGCTGATTCAATACCGATTTCGGCTCCGCCAACACCGACTTTTGCGGAAATTCTTGCACCAAAATTGCTGCCGCGCCGCTAGCAATAATCCGTCCTATTCAACGCATCAAGGGCATGCCATCTATGACTTTTTTGGAAGATGAGGTATTACAATTCACCAACCATATCGTTTTACATTAATTGGAGCATTTTAGAATGGGCGCCCTGGTATGAAGCAATTACAATCGTGTTTTGAACGAATTGGTTTTAAGCAAAGTCCAAAATTGGGATTTCTGGATTCTTAGCACATCTTGATCACATTTGATAATCAAGAAGATTACCAGCATTGTTTTTTGTGCCGTTCTTTGACTCTCGTTGGGTTCTATGCGTGTGACAAAATGGATACCGGATTTTGATCCAAAATATGATAATGCAATTATTCCAGTTCGGTTTCCATTTGTGGATTACCCCTTTTCCGGCATAATAAATCAGTCCTTTGGCATGTTGCGCATATGATCGGAGAACCACTTTCGCATGGACTCTGCTACGTTGCAAGGCATCCATCCTTCCGTGGTTCGTCTCTGTGTGGAAATTGACATATCTAAGACACTTTCTGGCCGCTTACATATTCAAGCTGGGTAACATGATTTTTTTTCGTCTGTTGACTATGAAGATATTTCACTTTTTGGTTCACACTGCCGTGTTCTGAGGCATGAGGTTGAATCATGTCTGAAATTGGGAGGAGCAGTGGAAACCGTTGAGAAATACCTCCTCTGCCAATTCGATTTGCAAAGCAACAGACTGGATGGACTCCGAAGAAGTTTGGAGGACGTCCTAAAAACACCTCAGATCAAACTAATGCATAGCCATTTATGGTCAACTCTGACTTGGATTATCCAATTGGTAATGAAAAAGATCATATTTAAGCATCAGCAGATATGGGTGAGCCGGTTGTGGCTCCTCTTCAACCACAACACGCCGACTCTTTGGAGCCGCTACATACTTCGGCTGAACAAGATATTTCAATCCTAGGAACGTCTAATAAACTATGTGCTGCAGAAGATCATGGCCTATTGCTTGCCAATGCTTCGGACACAAAATTGGTTTCTGCTGCTCGAGAAGAAAGACATCACTCCCTCATGAACAGTCCATCAACTGATGTAGCATGGACGAAGGAAATGAAGGCAGTCGCACAAGATGTTTCCCGCCGTCTTACATTGTCTGCTGACATTCAAGACAACAATTTACCTCCGGACGACCACGTCATTCACCCCCGTAGGCCACGTCAAGCAAAAGTTAATATGCCTGTCCGTCCGCTATCTTCCGGGTGATGCGATCTACATCTCGGTCTTCTTCAAGATTTTCATCTTTACCTTCTCAATGAATTGCATGTTTTGGAATGTGGGAGGGCTACGGACTTCAATAGGCCGATTGAAGCGTTTAATAAAGCATCATCGTCTTACTTTGTTTAGGACCTGTATAGCACCACTAGAAGGGGGAAGGGTTGAATAGTGAGTGCAGAAATTTTGTTTTTTAAAAACTTTTGGACCAAAAACCTCATTTCTGAAAACAGTTTCAGTTTTTAGATCCTGATTTGAAATATATAAAAGACCTTGTGGTAGAAATCCTAAAATTATGAAATTTGCTGAGAATATACTCTCAGATGTTATAAGAGACTCACGAAAATTTCAAATTAAAACTCCACTCTTAACCCCTTGAAAATAAGTGTTTGGTCATATTGCTCAAATTTGCCAGGAACTGTACTCCGTCTGGAAAAAATTATTCCTATTAATTGGTGACTCCAAATGGTCTGAAACTTTTATGACAAGACCCTCAAGATATGTGTTTTAGTGGGTTGAAACTGTTTTTCAAAACTCCTTTGGGAAGTATGTCAACCACGTTGATGTTCTCAACCTTTGCAAATCTGAAAATCATATTGCACTAGTCTCAGAACTATTAACCTTTGATTGACTTATACTTATCCAAATGAGTTGAAACTTGCGACAAATTAAAACTAGGATATATGGATATGTTTTTGTAAAATTTTATGATTTTTTAAAATTGTTTACTATTTTTACCGTTGGAACGAAATCGATACGAAAAACTGAAAACTGAAAGTAAAGTGCAGAAAAATAAGAACACCAAGAATTTTATACTGGTTCGGTTAAAACAATCTACTCCAGTCTTCAAGAACACCTTACTCGGTTATCACTAAACACCAAAGACACCTTACCACAAGGGTGACTGGAGTTAAATACTAACTCCACCCTTTTACAATCGAAACAAACAAGCAAACCGATCACGAACACCACCATCGATCGAATGAAGGTTTGATCACACCTTGATCAACCTTTTACAACAATTGAACGTTTATGGGTGGTATATTCAAATCCTATAAAATATGTAGAATATATGAACAATAGTCTTGAGAGAAGATGAAGAAGAAAAAAAGGAGAAGAAGAAAATAGTCTAGCTTTTTGCACTTGAGAGAATGTGAATTGTACCTTAGCTTTCTTTGCACTATCTTCTCCCTTTTATCCTCATTTGGCCACCCCTTTTAGGGTTTCTTCCTTCTTGAAAATTCTCTTTAATGTCCTTGGAAGATTGCCTTGTGCAGAGATGACACCATCTTTCTTACTTGGTGCATTATGTTTGGAAGGATGACGTGACATTACTTACTTGTCACTTGTTGATTGGTCCACCTTGGCATCCTTTAATGAGCTGTAAATTCTACAACAAAAATCTCAAAACATGTGCTCAAATGTAGTCAAAATATTACCATACAATCACACATTAATCCCCTTCAATTTTGGAATAAAATTCAAGACAAAAATACACAAAAATTTGTCCATAATAAACAACATGTGCTGAAATTTAAGCATGTGTTGTATTTTGAATTGTTTCTTTGTGTATTGCCCTCTTCAATGTCACCAATCATGTGTGACTTATTTTTCACCAATTGAAGTACCAAATAAGCTCCACCTAGGCTCCAAAAATGCTGAACTAAGTGTGTGAAATAGGCTGCACATGTGCAGAATTCTTTTTATGTCAACTAAATAATGCATAATACTCGCACATATATGGTAAATTATAATCAGCCTTAATTTGAATTTTCTAGAACACTTTAACATGTATTGAATGTGTAAAAAGTTTCTAGATACATGTTACACCTATGCCAAAAACATTTCATGTGTGTATGTTCGTAGAAAACCGAATTTTCGACTTTCGTCGATTACGTGATTTTTCTCCGGTTAAATTCAAACTTCTTACACATGTAATATATATTATGTCACACATAATATACATAAAATGAAGTGTATATTCAGCTCTAATTGCCAAAGAAAAATGTCACATGTGTAGAAGATAAGATTGAATTTGAATTCTCCACAAATCTAGCCTAATTTGTTGGTGATTTGTGTGTGCCAACATAGTATGACTTAGTGGCTGTTTGTAACATGTGAGCCACGAATTATTTAGCCATTTTTGAAGTATATGAGCTGGCCATCTTTATATGGCAAGTACGTGACATGTCGGTGAAGTTTCGGTAGTCACCCGATACGACAATTTACGGCTTATGACCTTGTAACATGTTGTTATAATTTTGACGTCATCATGACTTATATCATATGATACAAGACCTGAATATACTCATAAATATGAGGTGTATATAGTGGTGTGACGTCAACGTACGTTTATAATATATTTGACGTGTCGGTGGTACGTCAGAATATATGTGTATTGTGCCTTTTTTTAAAAATATGGATATATATTATATATATATTAGGCATGTAAATGGAATGGGGATGAGACTTTCCATTCCCAAATTTTTTGCGATAAAGCTTTCTCCAAATATATCTTCATTTAATGAACTTGTTATTTCATTAACTTAAGCACTCCACTTAATGAACTAGTTTAGTTCATTAATTGTGGCACTTGAAAATAGTACAAAGACAACAAATGTTTGCCATATGATGTAAGCTTTAACGCTTCATGGCTTGTTAGTACGGAAACAATTTATATAAGTATATAAAGCATGTTTATCACATAAGCGTGTTTAGTAATAATTCATTCATGTATTTTGTAAGCACGTAGCGTTTAAATCATGCATTTGTAAATCACTCAAACCTTTTTTCCAATAATCTCCCCTTTTGATGATTTACAAAATAACATTGGTTCATGATTTAAATGCGATCGCACCCCCTCCAATTATGCACAAATTTGAAATTTGAATTTTGAATTTCATATCGTCGCGCTCTCTCTTATATCATGCTTCTCTTTCCCCCTTAAATCATGTTTTTGTCTCCCCCTTTATTTTCTAGATGTCATCAAAAGAATGAGTAATAATGGAAGGAAATAACAGTTTATAACATATCAATGGAAATCATGCATTTTTAGCGCGTCCTTAAGGGGTATTTATTCAACCCCTTGCAAATGTACCTTTTGGTACCCAAACTTGGGTTACCTTTCTTGGCCTTACAAAAGTTGAGAAAAGAGATGAAGAAATATAATAAATGTTAGGGGCATTTCTATATGGCCTATGGCTGAAATCATCATGGCGTGCATAATATGGTTTTTGTTTTTGATATGCATTTCGGTTTACATGAATAGTGCGTGATCTAGATGCATTAGTATGATATGAATGTCTCATATGCATCAATGACTTTCTTTCATATCTATATGGTACGTGATCATACTTAGCACATGATGAAAAAGAAGTAGTGTGATGAGATATAATGTGTGGTGTAGTAGAAGTCTTTTTAGGTTGTACACTTGTCTTGAACACATCCAGTTTCTTAGATGAGGATAAAATAATTTGGTTGACTTATTTTGTATTTCATTTTGCTCAACGTATCCTAATCCGGTTTTGTCACTTTCATGCTTTTGTGAGGAAATGAGGCGATCTAGCATATTCGTATCCGTATCGAGCTGTTTTACCACTCTTTCTAGATCCACGTTTCTTGATTTTAAATTTGAAATCTCGGCTTTCATTTCATTTTTGTCGGATGTTAAGGATTGAATTTCAGATCTCAATAAAACAATCAAATTAGACGACTCCTCTTTTGACTTGTTTAATTGAGATTCGAGATTTGTGTTAGAGGATTCTAACACTTACTTATGTTCAATTAAGCGGTTCTTTTCTTTTGAAAGAGTCTTAGCAAACTTATGCAATTCAAGATATTGACCATACAAATCATGATATGATGGTTCAGAATCGGAATTTACTTCTATCAAAAGGTAGAGGCCTTTGGCTTGACATACCTTCTTTCTCGATTTTGTGGCTAGTTGATGCTATCTAACAAAGATTGTTATATCTTCTTCTCGTGAGTGTGTCTGCGCTCTGATACCACTTGTAGGGACTGTATAGAACCAATAAAAAGGGGGGTTGAATAGTGAGTATGGAAAATTTGGTTTTTAAAAGCTTTTGGACCAAAAACCTCACTTCTGAAAAAAGTTTCTGTTTTCAGATCCTGATTTGAAATATTTAAAAGACCTAGTTGTAGACCTCCACAAATTACAAAATTTGGTGAGAATGTACTTTCAGATGTTATAAGAGACTCATGAAAATTTCAAATTACAACTCCACTCCTAACATTTTGAAAATACGTTTTTGTTCATATTGCTTAAATTTACCAGAAATTGTACTTTGACTTGAAAAATTTATTCTTATTTATTGGTGACTCCAAATGGTCTGAAACTTTTATGACAAGACCTTCAAGATATATGTGGGTTGAAGCAGGTTTTGAAAATTATATTGTGAAGTATGTCAACCACGTCGATGTTCTCAACCTTTGCAAATGTGAAAATCAAATTGCACTAGCCTCAGAACTATTAACGTTTGATTGACTTATACTTATCCCAATGAGTTGAAACTTGCTACAAATGAAAACTAGGATACATGGCTATGTTTTTGCAAAATTGTATGATTTTTTAAAATCGGTTACTATTTTTACCGTTGGAACAAAATCGATACAGAAAACTAGAAACTGAAAGTAAAGTGCATAAAAGTAAGAACACTGAGAATTTTATACTGGTTTGGTTAAAACAACCTACTCCAGTCTTCGAGGACACCTTGCTCGGTTATCACTAAATACCAAAAGCACCTTACCACAAGGGTGACTGGAGTTAAACATTAACTCCATCCTTTTACAATCGAAACAAACAAGCAAACCGATCACAAACACCACCACCGATCGAATGAAGGTTTGATCACACCTTGATCAACCTTTTACAGCAATTGAACGTTTATGGGTGGCATATTCAAAGCCTATAAAATATGTAGAATATATGAACAATAGGCTTGAGAGAAGAAAAAGAAGAAAGAAAAAGAGAAGAAGAAAGTAGTCAAGCTTTTTGCACTTGAGAGAATGTGAATTGTAGCTTAGCTTTGTTTGCACTATCTTCTCCCTTTTATCCACATTTTGCTGCCCCTTTTATGGTTTCTTCCTTCTTGAAAATTCTCTTTAATGTCCTTTGAAGATTGCCTTGTGTAGAGATGGAACCATCTTGCTTGGTGCAATATGATTGGAAGGATGACTTGACCTTGCTTACTTGTCACTTGTTGATTGGTCCATCTTGGTATCCTTTAATGAGCTGTAAATTCTACAAAAAAACTCTCAAAAAATGTGCTCAAATGTAGTCAAAACATTACCATACAATCACACATTAATCCCCTTCAATTTTAGAATAAAATTTATGGCAAAAATACACCAAAATTTGTCCAGAATAAACAACATGTTCTGAAAATTCAGCATGTGTTGTAGTTTGAATTGTTTCATTGTGTATTGCCCTCTTCAATGTCACCAACCATGTGTGGCTTTTTCACCAATTGAAGTACCAAATAAGCTCCACCTAGGCTCCAAAAATGCTGAACTAGGCATGTGAAATAGGCTGCACATGTGCTGAATTCTTTTTATGTCAACTTTGTCAAATAATGCACAATATTCACACATATATAGAAAAGTATAATCAACCTTAATTTGAATTTTCTAGAACACTTTAACATGTCTTGAATGTGTAAAAAGTGTCTAGATACATGTTACCCCTATGCCAAAAACGTTCCATGTGTGTATGTTTCTAGAAAACCGAATTTTCGACTTTCGTCGATTACGCGATTTTTCTCCGATTAAAGTCAAACTTCTTACACATGTAATAAATATTATTTCACATATAATATACATAAAATGAAATGTATATTCAACTCTAATGGCCAAAGAAAAAGTCACATATGTAGAAGATAAGATTGAATTTGAATTGTCCACAAATCTAGCCTAAGTTGTAGGTGATTTGTGTGTGCCAAAATAGTATGACTTAGTGGCTATGTGTACGTGACATGTCGGTGAAGTTTCGGTAATCACCGATACGACGATTTTCGGTTTATGACCTTGTAACATGTCGTTATAATTTTGACGTCACCGTGACTTATGTCATATGATATAAGACCTGAATATACTCATAAATATGAGGTGAATATAGTTGTGTGACGTCGACGTACGTTTATAATATATGTGATGTATTGGTGGCACGTCGGAATATATGTGTATTGTGCCTTTTTTTAAAAATATGGATATATATATTATATATATATTATGCGTGTAAATGGAATGGGGAGAAGACTTTCCATTCCCGAATTTGTTGCCATAAAGCTTTCTCCAAATATGTCTTAATTTAATGAACTAATTAGTTCATTAACTTAAGCACTCCACTTAATGAACTAGTTTAGTTCATTAATTGTGGCACTTGAAAATAGTATAAAGACAACAAATGTTTGCCATATGATGTAAGCTTTAATGCTTCATGACTTGTTAGTACGGCAACAATATATATAAACATATAAATCATATTTATCACATAAACGTGTCAGGTATTAATTCATTCATGCATTTTGCAAGCACATAGCATTTAAATCATGAATTTGTAAATCACTCGAACCCTTTTTCTCAACAATTTGTTGGTTGTGATTGAGCCGAAACAAACTGCTACACAACTAATTCGGCATCTGTTACGCTTATCTTTTTCACATTCACTTTCAACTTTTCGCGACAAGATATGGTTTTTTTGGCAACACTAGTCTCTCTGTTTACTAGATATTTCTCATGGTGAGCAGGCATCACATCTACAATTTTCTATTGTTGGTACTCAGTAGATTATTTCGGTTAGCCCTGTGTATCAAATGCATACAATCACTGTCAGACATAGATTATGGGTAGAACTTCAGAATATACATGCACAACTCAATCCATTCTGGCTCGTCGGAGGTGATTTTAATACATAGTTATCTGCAGATGAGCACATTGGAGTATTTATGCCACAACTTACATTTATCAGGTGTTTCCTCGGATCATGCGCCTCTACTTCTTACCTGTATTACTCTGTAGCTCATGGGATCAAAAGAATTTTATTTTTTAAATATTTGGGCGGAGCACGAGCATTTCTTGTCATTTGTGAGAGCTAAATGGTCTGAACACCCAATGATGAGCGGCATGCGGGGCGTTTATGATAAATTGCAGAGGCTTAAAAAGGACTTGCATCATTGGAATATTCATATTTTTGGCAATGTCTTCGACACATTACAGGCGGCTGAATGTAATGTTCAAAAGTATTGAGGCGGAGTATTATCGTCAGCCATCTCCTGAAATGGAACACAATTACATGCGGCACAGGCAGAATATAACTGGGCAGCACATTTAAAGTTGTGGTTTTGGGAGCAAAAAGCATGGGTCAAATGGCTAAAAGGTCGTGATGTTAACACAAAATACTTTCATAACCTTGTCAAGGATCATTGGCAGAGACATGCTATTTCTCGCATCTATACCACTTATGGGGAGCTATATCAAACTGAAATGGCTATTCAAGCGGAAGAAATTTCGTACTTTTCAAACCTTTTCTCTGCGGAGCCAGTGACTGAAGTTGATGAGTTATTTCAATATATTCCATGTCTAGTTTCTCAGGAGATGAATGATGAGTTACTATTTATGCCTTCACTAGAGGAGACTAAAGCTGCCATGTCTTTTTTTCTACATTGTTGGGATGTTGTGTCTATGGATGTTTACAAAGCGGTGCAGTAATTTTTCTTGGGTTTCCGAATTCCACGGGCAATGGGCAGCACATTACTTACTTTGATTCTGAAGAAAGCTTCGCCTGCAATATTTGCAAACTTCCGTCCGATCAGCCTATCGAATTTTCAGGCCAAGGTAGGTACCCGGATATTAACCTCTTGACTGGCACGATTATAAGGTAGAATCATATCGAATAAACAAGCGGGCTTTATGCGTGGCCGAGATATCTCCGAGCATATACTCCTTGTACAAGAACTCACATAGCGAATGGACAAAAAGTTCCTGGTGATAATTGTTGGATTTAATTTAATAAACCCCTGAATAGGACCGTTTAATCGAATCAATGGACAAAGTAACAAAATACAGAAAATATACCTTGCTCCATTGCTGTTGTTAATCTGAACACGTACACTGCAACTGCTCCGGCTGATGAAGAACTGGTGTGATCCAAGGATTCACGACCTCCCATCAATTGCTGATACACCCCTTGACTGGTTTCAACAATTCACTGCTTTACCCGATGGAGAGGCTAGGCAGTGTGGGCTTTATAGAAAACTTGGCACACCTTCCCTCTAATATACTGCAATGGCGCTATATTGTATGCGTCTGTTTTGATTTTTTGATGATCTGAAGAGGTGAAGCCTCCTCCTTTATATAGAGGGGATGGAAGTATCTGATAGGTTAGGATTTAAATTTAAACTTAAATTCAAATTTAAATCTGAATTTAAAACCCAACCTTATATTCCTTAATATTTAATTATTATGCCAATAATTATCTACTAGCCACACGTGGTTTGTCGCCCCTCGGGGACTAGATGTCATAACTTTATGGTCGTTGCACTTTGAGCCCATCCATCGCGGTCTCTGACCATATGACTGTCTACATATTCGGGGTTTCCATTTAGACCACACTATACATCCACGAGTATACCCGATGATCACTTAACGTGTGGATGTTTTACGTAACAATTAATATTATTACGTGACATATGTGACATATAATATTATCATACATAACGTTCACCTTATGATTAATTCGTATAAACTTTATCAACGTGCTGCGCATCACACGTATCTCGAATTAATCCCAACAATCTCCCACTTGGACTATGTATGTATCTTAAAAATTATATGTCACTGTTTTGAGCTCATATACCGTTTGTCCTTTAGTGTGTCTTTCCTTTTCCGGTCCATCCGCAAATGTTAGCAAGAGACTTAAGCCGCACGCCGCCATATTGAATTGGTGACTTGTCCCTCTTAAATCATGATGCTAGCATTCTACTGAATGACATGGATACTGAAATGGATATGTAGTGTGGAATTAATATGCTAGGTGATCATACATATCTAATTCCAACTTGGCCCTATTTAGCGAGATCAATAGAATTCAGAATGTATGTCGTGACTGCTTAATGTACATTACTTCTGCAGAAAAACTTTAATATAACCGGAATGTACACTATACTGTATGTCTAAAATATATAACTTTATTGAGCACAAGAAAAACCTTACAGACTCCCACTAGGATAAAACATCCTCAAGTGGACTAAGACCCATACGGCGAACATGCTTGTGAAACACACCCGGTTCCACGGCCTTAGTCAAAGGGTCGGCCACCATAGAGTTTGTACTGATATGCTCAATACTGATCAGACCACTCTGAATTCTTTCTTTAACAGCCAGATACTTCATCTCTACGTATTTCGCTTTAGATGAACTCCGGTTGTTATTTGAATATAGCACCGCAGCTTTACTGTCACAGTAAATCCTCATTGGAGATGAGATAGTCTCTAATACCCGCAGCCCTGTGACAAAATTGCGAAGCCATATTGCCTGATTGGATGCGTGGAATTAAGCTACGAATTCCGCCTCCATACTGGAGAACACGAATAAGGTATGTTTTGTGCTTTTCCATGAGATCGCACCTCCGACTAGTGTAAACACATAGCCTGAGGTCGATTTCATGCTATCATAGCATCCAGCAAAATTGGAATCTGTATATCTAGTGATCTCTAACTTATCAGATCTCCGATATGTCAGTACGTGTTGTTTTGTTTCTTGTAAATATTTCAGCACCCTCTTTTTCTGCGGTCCAGTGATCCTTGTCTGGATCAGAGAGGTATCTGCCTAACATTCCCGTAATGAATGCCAAGTTTCGTCGTGTACATACTTGAGCATACATCATACTCCCTACTACCGAAGCATAGGGAGTATTCCTCATCTCTGAACGTTCAAACCCTGTTTGAGGACATTGTTTCAAACTGAATTTGTCTCCTCTTGCCACAGGGGTACTAAGTGGTTTACACTTATCCATGCTATACGGCTTCAATACCTTTTCGATGTATGCATGTTGTGAGAGACCTAAGATACCTTGGGTACGATTCCTCCGTATCTCAAGTCCCAACACATATGAGGATTCACCAAGGTCTTTCATCTCAAAATGTTTTCTCAGAAAGGCTTTGGTGTCGCTCAACATGTTTACATCGTTTGTTGCAAGCAGTATGTCATCTACGTACAAGATCATGAATATGAACTTGTTCCCACTGAACTTGTGATACACGCATTCATCAATTTGGTTTGCCTCAAAACCGAAGGAGACAACCACTTTGGCGAATTTGAAGTACCACTGTCGAGACGCTTGCTTGAGCTCATAGATGGATTTCTTTAGTTGACAAACCATGCCTTTTGGATTTCCCACCTCGAATCGAGGCGGTTGAACCATGTAAATGGTCTCGTCGAGTTCTCCGTTTAAAAACGCAGTCTTGACATCCATCTGATGTAGCTCAAGATCTAAGTGTGCCACTATAGCCATGATTATCCGAAAGGAATCCTTCGTGGATACTGGAGAGAACGTTTCCGTATAGTCTATGCCCTCCTTTTGGGTAAAGCCTTTAGCAACAAGTCGAGCCTTATATCGTTCTACGTTGTCTTTTGAATCCCGTTTGGTTTTAAGTATCCATTTGCAACCAACGGGTTTCGAACCTTTAGGCAACGAGACGACATCCCATACCTTGTTGTCGTGCATAGACTTTATCTCTTCTTCCATGGCTTTTATCTACTTTTCTTTATTTCGACATTGTACTACTTGTTGGACATTTTCGGGGTCATCGTCCAACATACCAACATCGAATTCGTGTTCTTGGAGATACACCACATAGTCGCGATGTATGGGGTTTCTCTGTTCACGAGTGGATCTCCTTAGGGTCACTTGTTCTTGAGATATTGTAGGTTCCTGAACTGCATCAGTCGGCAATTCATCGGGTTCTTCAGTAACTTCCTCAGGAACATGAACTCGTTCTTGTGGAGCATCACTGCTGGGATGAGGTACCTCAGGTGCGGGTATCGCTGTAACTATCTCCCCAAAAGATTGTTCGATTCGTATTTCTGTCGCATCTGAGTGTGTCCCATCTAACTCGATGATCTGCTGATATAAATCATTGGCCCCCAGAACCAAAGTATCCTCAAAGAACTTTACCGAATTTGTCTCGAAAAACACTTTACTTGTGGGATCGTAGAATTTATACCCTCGTGACTTTTCCGAGTAACCAACGAAATAGCAACTAACTGTTTTGGTGTCCAGCTTTCTTTCATATGGTCTGTAAGGCTTCGCCTCTGCTGGACAGCCCCAAACCCTTATGTGGTTAAGGCTAGGCTTACGCTTAGTCCATAACTCATAAGGGGCCCTTATCGTTGCTTTAGTTGGTACTCGGTTGAGGATGTTTAAGTAAAACAAAACGGATGTTGGTGTTAAGTATGCAAGGTACGTGCAAAAGGGTCAGTCAGTAAACTGCGGATCATGTAGAACCATAAAGTTACGCGACTTAGCAAACGTAGGGCTTTAATATGATCCCCTTAAAGTGCGGCAATCATATCATCGCCACTACATTTTTTATGATCGTGAAGGGCATGTATGCGTTGGAGGCAATCATTGACTGGCTCAAAGGAAGATGTGATTGTCGAAAACACATATGAGCATGGAAGTGGATCCAAATAGGGCCGGCGGCGAAGCTTTAAATGCATATGTTAACTCATCAGCCCAAAGGAAGGTGGTTTACTCGTGCTTGGAGAGCCGTCATATTGACCACTCCACCCAATTGTTTGAAGGTATTGGGATGACTCCAAAGAGCCCCAATATTAGAAGACAATTGGTAGATGGAATTGGGGTTCTATTTTGATATTTGTTTTTATGTAGTTTAAAGATTACACGTGTTGTGTATTTAAGTCCGTTTCTTGTTTGCTTTTCAGCAATAATGTCTAATATTAAGGATATTCCTACAATGAACGGTTCAAACTATAAGCAATGGAAAGATCAATTTGAGATCTTTCTGGGGATTGCTGATCTAGACAATGCGTTACAGATAGATCGTCCAGCTGTGCTAACAGAAGAAAGCACCAGTGAGGAAAAATCTCACATGGCACGCTGGCTACGATCAAATCACATGTGTCTTATGATCATGCAAAAGACTATCCTCAAATGCTTCAGGGGACACGTTTCTGAGTCCACGACGGCTAAAGAATTTTTAGCCGATCTCGAGCAAAGATATGTAAAGAATGAGAAAGCTGAGGCAGGCAATCTCTTAAAGAAACTTTGCTCAAAACAGTACCGTAGAAACGACAGCATAAGGGTGCATAAATTTATGAATGCTGTCACCACCAAGTTCGGTGGTAAGAGACACAAAGCTGCGGAAATGATTACTGTGCAAAAGGCAAGTCAAAAGGAAAAGGGGGTGCCTACTACTGACACACCCAAAAGCATGACTTGTTTCTTTTGCAATAAGGAAGGACATTTAAGGAAGAATTCTACCGGTTATATATCTTGTCTCAAGAAAAAGGGTACATTCTTAGTTTGTTCTGAAATTAATTTTGTTTCGGATATAGCCACTTGGTGGGTCAACACGGGAGCCACGACTCACCTATCTGTGACTATGCAAGGTCGCCTAAGCCATAGAAAACCAAGAGACGATAAAAGATATGTCTATTGGGGAAATGGCAGCGGCATAAAGGTTGAAGCCATCGGGCATTTCAGATTACTATTGACATCCGGTTTCTATCTAGATTTGCATGACACTTTTGTAGTGCCATGGTTTAAACGAAATCTTATTTCGTTTTATCGGTTGGATAAAAGTGGATATTATGGTTATTTTGGAAATGGAAATTTCCAACTTTATCATGCTTCTAGATTGATTGGTCCGTTATAATGTCCGAAATTGATAAACTTTATTCAATAAATGTTGCTTCAAATTAGGAAACCTTGCATGTTGTAAGGTGAAACGTTAAAGCAAAATTAACTCATGAGAATTCAGGATCACTTTGGCATCGACGTTTAGGACACGTGTCCAAAAACAGAATAGAACGTCTTGTCAAAACAGAAATTCTCAATCCTTTAGACTTAACCGACTTAGAGTCGTGTGTATTTTGTGCTAAAGGAAAACAAACTAAAGTCCGAAGATATAAAGCAAATCGTGCAAATAGTCCATTAGAGTTGATTTATACCGATATTAGTGGCCCATTTCATCCGGTTACTCGAAATGGCCACTCTTATTTCATCACCTTTATTGACGACTATTCGCGATATGGCTACATATTCTTGATTAAAGAAAAAGGGCAAGCAATAGACATGTTCAAATCCTTTAAAGCTGAAGTTGAGTTACAACTCAACAAAAGGATTAAAGCTGTCAGATCGGATCGTGGGGGTGAATACTATGGTCGATATGATGGATCAGGAGAACAGTGTCTAGGACCGTTTGCTAAATACCTAGAGGAAAACAGAATCGTCCCTCAGTACACCATGCCTGGGTCACCAAGCATGAATGGTGTAGCTGAAAGACGAAACCGTACACTTATGGATATGGTGCGTAGTATTTGTGTTTAGAATCCATTCCACGGACAATCCAAGAGGCTAGTGAAAAAGCAGAATGGCAGGAGGCGACAAGCAGTTCGAACTTAGCTTGATTCCCTTTACGGCTCAAATAAGAACCACCTTGAACCAAGCTCGGTTCTTCCTACGGTATAAGAAAACAATATCTTTATCAATTAATTTAACAAGTGATATAACCTTATGATGGGTCACATTGAGTGTGAAGTGAACCGATTCAGCAATACCCACTTGCCATAAGGGTGTATTACCATTCCACATAATTTCCAGGCCACCGGTGGAGTCACAATGGTCTCGCTTAAGTACCGGCTTTCTTAGACAAAACTATGTGTACGGTGTTTTTATCACAACTCAATGAGTCATCTATCACGAGTATAAACCGCATTGATTGATAAGTGTTGGTTAATTCAGTCAACTTAGCCCATCGAATTAACTTTGTTGAACTCGGTCAAACCGAGTCAAGCAAGATTTGGATCCTTATTGGGTTAAGTTCCTTAACTTTATTTGTTTATTTGTTAACATGCATAAACATAAGGCATAAATAAATAAACAAATAACTGCATGCATATAAACATAATAATGCAATAACCGGAAATTAAACTTAACACTTGATTGTTATTATTTTGGATTTATTTAAATAATAATAATAACAAGGATTTATTATTATTATTACTATTTTCCTTAATAACCTCAAATAATAACAACAATAATGGAATTATTATCATTATTATTTACTTTATTTTCCTTTAAAAGAAACTTTAAATAATAATAATAATAATTACTTATTATTATTACTATTTTTCTTTAATAATAACACCGATAATAATTAAATTATCATCATCATTATTATTATTTTCTTTAAAAAGGAAACTTTAAAATAATAATAATAATAACAATTTATTATTATTATTACTATTTTCCCTAAAAGAAACTTCAAATAATAATAATAAACAATATTATTATTATTTACTTTATCCAAAACCAGAGACAAGTTTCTATTTAACCAAAAAATAACTGAAGCTTTTCAACCCAATTGTTTTGAAAAACGTTTTTTGACCCAGAGAAATTTCATTTTTTTTCAGCATGAAGAGATTAGCAAATTACAAAAAACTGATTCGATTAGGCCTGCTGTGATACCACTTGTTGGATTTAATTTAATAAACCCCTAAATAGGACCGTTTAATCGAATCAATGGACAAAGTAACAAAATGAGAAAAATATACCTTGCTCCATTGCTGTTGTTAAGCTGAACACGTACACTGCAACTGCTCCGTCTAATGAAGAATCTGGCGTGATCCAAGGATTCACGACCTCCCACCAATTGCTGATACACCCTTGACTGGTTTCAACAATTCACTATTTTACCCGATGGAGAGGCTAGGCAGTGTGGGCTTTATAGAAAACTTGGCACACCTTCCTTCTAATATACTGTAATGGCGCTACATTGTATGCGTCTGTTTTGATTTTTTGATGATCTGAGGAGGTGAAGCCTCCTCCTTTGTATAGAGGGGATGGAAGTATCTGATAGATTAGGATTTAAATTCAAACTTAAATTTAAACTTAAATTCAAATTTAAATCTGAATTTAAAACCCAGCCTTATCTTCCTTAATATTTAATTATTGTGCCACTAATTATCTACTAGCCACACGTGGGTTGTCGCCCCTCGGGGTCCAGATGTCATAAATTTATGGTCGTTGCACTTTGAGCCCATCCATCGTGGTCTCTGACCATATGGCTGTCTACATATTCGGAGTTTCCATTTAGACCACACTATACATCCACGAGTATACCCGATGATCACTTAACATGTGGATGTTTTACGTAACAATTAATATTATTACGTGACATATGTGACATATAATATTATCATACATAACGTCCACCTTATGATTAATTCGTATAAACTTTATCAACGTGCTGCGCATCACACGTATCTCGAATTAATCCCAACAATAATGTCATGATTAAGTTAGATATGATAAGGCGTTTGATCGTGTTAGTTGGGATTTCTTAAATCAATTATTGGCCAATAATATGGGTTTCCATGCAAAGTTTATACATCTTATATTTAATCATCTGGAGGGTTTATATATGTCCGTCTTGATTAACAGCAAACCATGTGGTTTTTTCCAGCCAACCCGAGGAGTCAAGCAGGGAGACTCTCTTTCTCCATTATTATTTATATTGGCATCAGAGGCTTTTTCAAGAGGAATAAAATCTTTGGTGAATGCAGGTTCACTAACCGATTTTTCTATGGGACGGATACGACATCTGATCACTTATTTAGCTTTCACAGGTGATCTATTATAGTTCCTAAATGGGTTGGTGCGCAATATGAAGAGATTTAGGCTTTTTCTGGATTCATATCAGGCGGCCTCAGGGCAAAGGGTATATTATCAAAAAATTCATTTTATTCCTTCTACAAATGTGACTCTTAGAATGGTTCACAAAATGGCACATGAGCTGGGGACGTCTGCAACTACATTGCCAATAAAATATCTTGGGGTTAATCTTTTCGATGCCGCTCAAGGCCGATTTACTATTTGGACTTGTTCACCCGAGTGGATGCGAGACTCTAATGTTGGTAAAACAAGTTTATGTCACCAGCAGGCAAGTTGATTTTAATTAAACATGTTATTAGTGCTCTTTCCGTTCATACACTTGCTGTTATTCATTGCCAAAGAGTATTATGCATGCAATTCGACGTCGCATCAGCAATTTTTTTAGGGTGATATGGATAACCGAAGTAAACATCATTGGGTTAAATGGAACACATTATTTACGCCATTAGATGAGAGTGGTCTTGGACATGATGTTTGGATTACTTGTCATTGGCTTATTCGGCTAAATTATGGTGGTCATACAATATGACGAGTTCATTATGGGTGGAATTTATGCAATCCAAGTATGGTGGCAGCTTGGAGTTGCAGCCTCAGGTCAGAGATTCCGTGTGCTGGAAGCATATTTGTGAGGCACACCCTATTTGCATTACACAGGTTAACGGTGTTCCAGGTAGCTATGTGTGGAAACCTGGCACACGTGATGAATTCACATTGAAGTCTACATACACCGTATCCCGACCTGCCGGGGTGAAGCTTTTCTCCAATGGTTTCATATGGCATCGGTTACAGATTCCGATAGTACGCATTTTTGTGTGGAAATTTCATTATAGAGCTCTTCCATTGCAAGATAATTTTCAAAGGCTCATGATTCCTAGACCCACTTGATGTCCTTTCTGTATCTCGTCTTCAGCAACATTAGATCATTTTTTTCTACGTTGTGTTTCTATTGAGCAAATTTGGACACATTACGCTTCTATACTTGATGGCCCGCTGCCACTTCACTACATTTTGCGGCAATATCTCCTATCTTGGCGGACTTCCACCTGTGGTAGTACTTTCAAGGGATGTGTTGAAAGTGCAAACTATTCAGGGGATGGTGAGCCACAAGGTGATGGAGGTGACAAAGGCTGAGGAGTCTGTGCGTTGGAACAAGGAAGGGGAAGCACTCAAAGATTGCATGTTGGTTGAGAAGTGCTGAGATCAATGAGATGGAGGAGATATGCGGAGAAGAAGAGGAGGCTGGAAGAAGAAGAAGGAGGCTAAGCGGGAAAGTTTTAAATGATGTGAAATGACACTTTTGCCCTTTTAGTCAATATTGTTTGTAACTGTAAATGAGGGTGTTCTTGTAAATTCGAGTCCGGCAGTTATTTTGTAGGCAGTTCCTTTCCCCCTTTTTGTACCCGCTCTGTTCGTTGTCTGACAATTAATTGGGATTTCAATTTTCTTCCTCAATTCCTCTGGTTCCTCTCTCTCCAGTATTCGAATAATCCCCATGGCTTCGCTTTCGTATATTCTGATTGCGTTATTGTATTGATTCGACTATGAATCTGTCAACTTCTTGAGTTTGCTGTTCTTGTTATTCAAGTCCAATTTGATTGCAATTCATATATTTGAATTGCAGAACTTTCGATCTTTGTATTTTTCACATGGTATCAGAGAGTTGTCTCAGTTACGAATGAATTTTGGCACATTCATGAATTCGGATGCACACTCTCCTAGTACTTCCAGTAGCCCCAGTGTTGCCGGAGCCATTGATCCATATGATGATCCATTGTATGTTCATTCGAGTGATAGCCCGTCGCTCATTCTTGTACAACCATTATTGGACGGGAACAATTATCATGGATGGAGTAGAACGTTTAGAAGAGCCTTGGAATCGAAAAACAAGATAGGCTTCATTACTGGAGCCATTGTTAAGCCTGCAGAGGGAAGTCGAAAGTATGCAGCATGGAGCAAGGCGAATAATATGGTGGCGTCGTGGATTGTAAACTCTGTTATTCCTTCAATCGGACAGAGCGTGATGTGGTTTGACAATGTGATTGATATTTGGAAGGATCTGGAACACAGGTACGGGAACGCAGATGCTTTCAGATTATCCGACCTGCAGGAGCAGTTTTATGGCATAAAACAAGGTGAGTCCTCGGTTACTGAATACTACACAAGATTGAAGGTTGTATGGGAAGAGTTAATGGTGCTTAGATCTCTACCTAGCTGCACTTGTAACGTAACCAGTCAGATTAATAAGTTTGTGCAGGATGACTATGTCATCAAGTTCATTAAAGGCTTTAATGATGAGTTTGAACCCGTGAAATCACAAGTTTTATTGTCTGTTCCCCTGCCTGACCTTAAAACTACGTTTTCCATGGCTGTGAAGCTTGAAAGAAAGTTGAATTATTCAGGCAATCAGAATTAGTTTGTTAACAATCCCACTCTTGTTATGAATGTTAACAACAATTGCAAGTACAATGATTATATGCCTAGACCAGGAAATGGTGGTGGTGCTGGTTCAGGTTGGCATAAGGCCTCTGGCAGGGGCTTCAAGAAGGACCATGGAAGAAATGGACAGGGTAATGCCAAAGTGCCAATGTGCACACACTGTAACATGCTGGGTCACACGGTTCACAGATGTTACAAAAAGTATGGGTACCCCCCGGGCTATAAACCAAGGAGGCAGGCTAATTGTGTGAGTAGTGATGGAGCTAGTGAAATAGAGGCTGGAAGGTTTGATAGAGGTGAGTATGATGGTAATCAATTTAATGATGCAAGCAATGAGAGTATTGATGTTGCAGCACAGCAGGCTGGCCCTAACTTGACTCATGATCAGTACACTCAGTTGATGAGCATGTTGCAGGAGTATAAGGAGAGAGCAAAACCAAACCAAGGAGAGACTGGTGGCTCAAGAGATCATCATGCTGTGATGTCAGCTCAGTTCACCAAGGTTTCTGGTAAGGAAAAAGGTAATGTGTGTTGCCAATCTCCAATTGTATGGGTTCTTGACTCGGGTGCTACTGACGATATATGTTCCTCCCTTTCGTTGTTTGATTCTTATCATCCAGTGAATTCCATGTCAGTAAAATTGCCCAACAAGCAGTGTGCTGTTGTTGATCACATAGGCACAGTCAATATCAGTGCACATATCACACTCTGTGATGTCCTACATGTACCCTCGTTTGCTTTCAATTTGTTATCGTTAAGCAAGTTGACACAGTCTGGTGAAATTGACGTGTACTTTCATTCAAACACTTGTATTCTTCAGGACCATATGACCAAGAGGAGGATTGGTTTAGCTAAAGTGAATCAAGGCCTCTATCATTTACCCAGACCGTCTCAGCTATGCCACGATAAAGATCTTCTTTCTTCTTCCACCATCCAGTCGTATTCAGTTCATTTTTCCAAATCAGACCTATGGCATTCGAGACTTGGACATCCTGCTGGCTCCAGGATGTCTGAAATCCACAAGATTGATCCTCAAGTGCCTGTATTAGAAGATGTTAGCACTTGTAGTGTATGCCCTTTGGCAAAGCAGAAACGAATGCCATTTCCAATTTCAAGTTCTGTAACTCATTCGCCTTTTGACCTCATACATATGGATATTTGGGGTCCTTATAAACACCCAACTATGTACAATCAAAAATACTTCCTTACTATAGTTGATGATCATACCAGATTTTGCTGGATTTATCTGTTGAAAGCTAAATCTGAAGTCAGAAATGTTGTCCAGAGTTTCTATACTTTTGTGTCTGTCACTTTAACAAATCCATCAAATCCATAAGAACAGACAATGGAGTTGAATTCAAAATGAACTCATACTATGCAGAAAAAGGCATCCAACACCAGACAAGCTGCACCTATACTCCCCAACAAAACGGGGTAGTTGAAAGGAAACATCAACACCTTCTTTCCGTAGCCAGAGCCCTGATGTTCCAGTCCAACCTGCCTATCACATACTGGGGGTTCTCTGTGCAGCACGCTGCACACCTCATTAATATCATTCCATCCTCAATCTTGCATAATCACACTCCATTTGACCTCCTTTACCAGAAAAATCCAACATACCAAAATCTCAGAATATTCAGATGCCTCACATATGCCACCAACATTATCCCAGGCAAGGACAAGTTTAGTCCTAGAGCTAGAATGTGCGTATTTTTGGGCCTTTCTTATAACACAAAAGGGTACATTGTTCGAGACTTAAATTCAATGGATGTGTTTATAAGTAGAGATGTTCAATTCCTTGAACATGTATTTCCATTCAGCCATTCCACATCTCAAACTGCTGACAAACATTTGTCCCATGTTAACCCAATGCCCACAGACATACCGTGCCATACCTATGACCATGCCACCTTATCTGACCAGGCAACTGGGGGGCATACTTTCACCCAACACATACACATGACAATGCAGAACCCACAACTCCATTCAAACATACAGTACAACAGCCTTTCTCACAGTCTTTCTTGAAGCCAACTGCACATCAACAAAACACCATTGATGAGTTACAGACACGGTCTACACCTTCCACTCGACCTAGTCCAATTCCAACCAACCATTCTAGTCCCAACTCTTATTGTGCATCCACACGCACTAAAAGCCCACATGACATTCCTAATCATACTCCTGGTCATATCTCTGCAGACATTCCTATTCAGTCCATTGATATTCCCCTGACTATCTCCAAAACTCAACGTGCCAGAAAGCCTCCATCGTACCTCCAAGAATATTACTGCAATCAAACCTCACTGCTATCAGCCTCCAAGTATGTCAATCGCCCTAAACATCTCACTCAGCCTAATACTACACCACACTCTTTAGACAAGTATCTCACCTTTGATCTCCTGGCACCTAAGTACAGAACTTATGCATTGAATATTAATACACACATAGAACCTAGTTCTTATGCAGAGGCTTCTGGTGATCCTGAATGGTAGCTAGCTATGAAGAAGGAGATTGAGGCGTTGGAGAACAACCATACCTGGAAACTGGTTCCATTGCCGGAGAATAAGAAGCCCATAGGCTGTAAGTGGGTATATAAGATAAAACGCAAGTCTGATGGATCAATAGAAAGATATAAGACAAGACTTGTAGCAAAAGGTTATACCCAACAATATGGAGTGGACTACCAAGACACATTTTCACCGGTAGCAAAGATGGCGACTGTTAGGATGTTACTGGCAATGGTTGCTAGATATGGATGACATGTACATCAACTTGATGTGAATAATGCTTTTCTGCACAGAGACCTTCATGAGGAGATATATATGGTGCCCCCACAAGGAATAAATTTGACAGATCCACAGCTTGTATGCAAGCTGCAAAAGTCCTTGTATGGACTGAAGCAGGCAAGCCGAGAATGGAACTCCAAGTTGACCAGGTTTTTAATTTCTCAAGGCTTTGTACAGTCAAGGAACGATTACACATTATTTACAAAAGAAACCAGAGGAAGTTTACTTGTGTTGTTAGTATACGTGGATGACGTGATTGTGGCTTGCGAAGATCTGGATGCAATTGAGGATATCAAGCACAAGCTGGATTCAGAATTTCAGATCAAGAACTTGGGAAGTCTGAAATACTTTCTTGGTATAGAGGTTGCTAGATCAAAAAAGGGGATGTGCATAAATCAAAGAAAATATACGATTGAGCTGTTAGAGGAGATGGGGTTGATGGGTTGCAAACCAGCAATTAGCCCGATGGAGAGTCATGTGAAGCTTATGCACAATGACTCAAGCTTACTGAAGGATGTGACACACTATAGGAAGCTAGTTGGAAAGTTGATCTATTTAACGATCACTAGACCAGACATTTCATACACGGTTCAACAGTTGAGCCAATTCCTTGATTTCCCAACGGAAAATCACTTGATGACTGGGCATAGGTTGTTGAGATATCTGAAGGGAACCATAGGCCAGGGGTTACTTTTTCCCAACAGTGGAGACATGAAGTTAAAGGGCTTTGTTGACTCAGATTGGGCGGGCTGTCATGAGACCCGAAGGTCAATTACTGGGTATTGCATGTTTTTAGGAGGAGCGTTGATTTCGTGGAGAGCTAAGAAACAAACAACCGTGTCTAGATCTTCGGCAGAAGCTGAATATAGGGTGATGACACTTGCAGTCTGTGAGGTTTAGTGGCTATTGTATCTGGCTAAGGATTTGGGACTGCGCGGGCAAGAACCAGTGGAGTTATTTTGTGATAGCAAGAGCACTTTACACATTGCCGAAAACCCAGTGTTCCACAAGAGAACCAAGCACATAGAGATTGACTGTCACGTGGTGAGAGACAAGGTCTTGGATGGTACGATCAAGCTGATGCCTGTTCACACTCAATTACAGTTGGCTGATATCTTTACCAAGGCTTTGGATAGTAAGAGGATTAGCCAATTGCTGAGGATGTTGGGAGGATTCAACATGTATGGCAAGTTGGCCTTGAGGGGGGGTGTTGAAAGTGCAAACTATTCAGGGGATGGTGAGCCACATGGTGATGGAGGTGATAAAGGCTAAGGAGTCTATGCGTTGGAACAAGGAAGGGGAAACACGCAAAGATTGCGTGTTGGTTGAGAAGTGCTGAGATCAATGAGATGGAGGAGATATGCAGAGAAGAAGAGGAGGCTGGAAGAAGAAGAAGGAGGCTAAGCGGGAAAGTTTTAAATGATGTGAAATGACACTTTTGCCCTTTTAGTCAATATTGTTTGTAACTGTAAATGAGGGTGTTCTTGTAAATTCGAGTCCGGCAGTTATTTTGTAGGCAGTTCCTTTCCCCCTTTTTGTACCCGCTCTGTTCGTTGTCTGACAATTAATTGGGATTTCAATTTTCTTCCTCAATTCCTCTGGTTCCTCTCTCTCCAGTATTCGAATAATCCCCATGGCTTCGCTTTCGTATATTCTGATTGCGTTATTGTATTGATTCGACTATGAATCTGTTAACTTCTTGAGTTTGCTGTTCTTGTTATTCAAGTCCAGTTTGATTGCAATTCATATATTTGAATTGCAGAACTTTCGATCTTTGTATTTTTCACAAGATGTCTGTGTATTGTCATGCCGGGTTCAATCTTGTGGAATATTTGGCGTATTTACACATTGGTTGTGTTTGGAGAGGAGCGATGGTCATCTCTCAAGCTACAAGAAATGATACGTAGACAAATGTATATTTGGTGTTATGCTCAGGCAGGTTCAAAGCATGCTTCACTAGATCCATATTTGATTTCACTTGGCCTCTCCCCTAGACTTCACACTCGTAGGATGAGAGTAGTGCGCTGGCTTGCTCCACCCTCTAGACGATTTAAATTAAATGTAGATGCGACACTTGGCTTTTTCTCCACTACGGGTAACGCTGTGCTACGACTCAGCTGGATATTTTTTGGTGCAATCATATTTTATCTCCCGATATCTTCACCATTTCAGGCTGAATTGCAGGCTGCTACACTGGCTTTGATTTATTTTCTTCAGCGCTATCGTCATATTTATTCAGAGGTGGACTCCATTAGAGTTGTGGACTATGTTCAATCCCATAGAGATGCTATGTTGAGTTCATTTCTTCTGTTGGGCGGTGGTACCATTTCACATACTCCACGACAGGCGAATATGGTGGTACATCTATTGGCTCAGCATGGATAGCTCACTCCTGGTTTCAATTAATTTCGGCGATATGCAGACTTGCCCACTCTAATTAAAGCTGCTTTACATACGAATACATCTACACCATATTTGTGAGCATAACGCGCGGATGCGTCGTCAACGGCTATTCTTTTGAGTAGTTGCCCTGTCATGGAGAGGCACAAGCAACCCGGGTACTCTCCATCTCTTTTTTCGATGATGCTGCCTATCCGCTATGTTATTCACTCTTATAGATTATGGCTATTTTATGCAATTTGTTGCCTGTATCTATGGATGCAGTCCACAAGGGTACTTATCTTCCACCTCTTGGATATTGCAATTGTATTTACTAAGACAGTTTATTGTTGCTCACTCCTCCACTTTGTGTTTCTTGCATGGGTTTACTGCAGCTACTAACATCGGAGTTTGTCATGCTTGACTGCTGGTGTCCCTCATCTTTCTAGTGCACACCGTATTGAACTACAGCAGAACATTATCATACGGACCTTTTCATGGCGATATCTCTGGCTCAACCACTTGGATCTCTGCCGTATCTATTTTCGACAGGTTATCTCATATTTCATTACCATGCCTATATACTCCCCTTGCAATCAACATTTCTATTTTATAAATATGTAAGTCTTTTCCTTCGCACAAGGTTTTGTCCATAAGAATGGTTTTCCTTGGCAAGGTTTTAATACAGCATATCATATATTGTTGAATGTTTCCCTCACTATTAGGCCCCACTGGAAAGGCAATGTAGGCTGAGCTTACTTGAGTTATATTTTAAACACAATTTGCTTACATTTGAATTTGATGTAATATGGTGATCCTCTGCCACAAATGAGGCATTATCAATAAAATACTTTTCTTTGGTTAAAAATGCTTGAAGCCGAACGAAAAGTATATAAGTATTGTGTATGGATGTCACAGCCAATACATATATTTTGTATATGGTAACAGCATAATTTTTGTATGCATATGACTTATAAGCTATAAAATGGGTATGATTATATGCGGATGAATTTTGTGAATTGGTATGGATTCTAGACAAATTTAATGGTGGCATAAGTTTGGATTTTGTATGATTTGAAGGTGGAATAAGGTTGGATTTTGTATGTTGAACAAGAACGCTTGCCAGAGTGACCGAAGACTGTAAGAGCCGAAAGTGATAATGACCAGCAACGTTGGTAGAATGTCGTAGCCCACAAACCAATGTAAGGCAATCAATCTCCAAAAGAATGTGACGATGAAATGGCAAAAAATATAGCAGACCAAATAATGCTGCTTGTATCTCCGCCATAAGTGGTATGCATCGCAACAGTCTAAAAGATAATGCACTAGCACACATTCCGGTATTATCCCTAAGAATAGTACCCCCTTCTGCAAATGATCTCCCACCATAGCATTAGTATTTAACATTAATCGACTAGTAGGAGGAACAAGCCATCATATGAGTTGCGCACTATAGATGCGAAGTGGTGGTAGTATGCCCAAATGTTGCACTGATCGAATTCTAGTCGCTAGCTTTGTGCCATCAATTGTTTTAGCCCAAATGTGGATATCAGAACGGATAATCGTCTGAATAGACTCGATTGTATATGCTGCACCATCACCGTAGGTGATAGAGGCATAACGCCGCCATATATTAAAAATAATGATACCTGGGATGACAACTTTCAAAACACCAGCAAGTGTGTTTGGCATATTTCGAAACCACCAAGATAGTAAATAAGGCCATAAACTCCAAGTCGGGGAAGGACCGGCTAAAGTTGCCGAATAAAATAGCCATATTGATTTGATACAAGGGCAGTGTAAAAAAATATGATCCACCGTTGTCGAATCCTGCTTACAAAACAGGCATTGAATGGGACATGCAACAACAAACTTAGTGATATAATCCTCCATAGGAAGTGCTCAATGATATATGCGCCAAAGTAAATTACGAATAATTGGAATAATTACGGGAAGAGTGGCTCGGCGTATATCATATGCAGAGCTCAATGTAAACGTCCCCAATGGTGTAGGGGTCCAAAGCAAACTGACGGCATCCTGCTGACTATGGGAAAGACAAAACTCATGATTCTTACAAATGAGTTTTCAAATGGGTGAATCTGGTAGTCGCGGACAATAATTCCCTGGATGTCCATATTTAGCAAGCATATAATGACTCCGAAGAGAAGTATTCTGCTGATAATGCCACTAAATACGACAATGATATGCTGCCTGTAGTGCCCGAAGGCCACGAAGACCTAACCCCCCCTCTGAGCATGGCGTTCGAATGGCAGACCATGAGACTCAGTGTCGCTTTTGCCCCTAGTAAAAATGAGCCATCTTACGTTTTATAATTTTAATAACGGATTTTGGGAGACCACCTGCTGCCATAATATGCAATGGAAGATAAGAGATGATAGATCTCAATAAAACCAGTCTACCTGCCTGTGATAGAATTTTGTTGTGCCAGCCATTTATTCGCGTGTCAATGTGCTCTAGAAGTGTCATAAAATATCACAATCTACTAATACCTTTGTGTAATGTAGAGTCCAGACATCGAAAAGGCAACCCTATCGAACGCATACATAGAATTTCTGCAAATCGTTGCTGGCGCAACCGTGAGGTGTTAGAGGAGGGAATAAATCTACTTTTATTGTAATTAATCTTTTCACCCGAAGATGTCTCGTATGATGTCAAAACTCCATAAACTGTTTCAATGTACGAACAGTACTGATGAGGCTCAAGAGCCTCCTCATGATAATCTTGCACAAGGACCCTCCAACGAGACACATAGGGGTCCCTTTACAAGAAGTCAAGTGAGACGACTAGGTTTTGGCACTGGGGCTTTCTTGACAAGGCATGTGCAAGAGATGCCAACACATGGTGGGCAACATTGGGTGCTCATCGTTGAGGCCGTGACTTGGTTGTCCTTGAGTCTATTGATGTAAGGGTCGGTGGGAGGGCAGGATGGTCATTTCATGCGTTGTCGCCATAGTATCGAGTCTAGTTGTTTGAGTTGTCTTTATTTTGGTTCTAGTATATTTTATAGCGTCTTTTTAATATGTGTTTCTAGTGCTAATGGCTGTGTTTGAGTGTTTTCTAAGGAGGCAAGCCTAAATAGGGAAAGTGGCTTGAAGAGTCCCTATTTTTTAGGAAGGCAGTCGGAGACCAGTTGGTATTTTGGATGCCCAGGTCGGATTATAGATCCAATTTGATTCAAACTACTTGAAGGTCTTAGATAACTCAATTTGGGACGATATTCATGCTTTACACTTTTGCTAATTCGGGCTACAAGATGGACCGAAATCAGGTGCAAGTTAGGAGTCCAGAATGAAAAGTACTGAAGTTCACTGAATGGATACCTAATTTTTGAAGGCCTGTATCTCTGTCAAGACGAGTCCAAATGAGGTGATTCAAGAGCCCAAATTCAAGTAAAGTTTGTGATCTACAACTTTGCTGAAGAGTACAAACCCTAATTCGGAGTCTAGTTAACCGACAGGGCATAATTTTATAACGAGATTTTAGGGATTTGAGTTATGTAATCTTCCTTGATTAGCTTTGACTTTTCTTTTATGTAAATTTGATTTAGCTTGATAGGTAGTGACCTAAGGACTTTGATTGATTAGTTAAATTTTAGGAATACCAAAATATAGCATTATATTAGGTTCAAAAACGCAGCACATGAAAGACAGTTTTCAAGAATTTTTCAATTTGAGAATTGAGGCCAGAATTTCGGCAGCCTTGTGCTCCCTTTTTTCTTGTGTTTTTCCTTTGGTTTTCACAAACTAAAATCAAGGCTAGATCCAATCAAGGTTTGAGCAAACCTAGTTGGTAAATCACAATCCAAGGATACAGAACGACGTGTTGGATTGGGAGATTTGAATTGCTCAACGTAGACATTGTTGACTTCTCTTGTCCAAGAAGGTGGTGTTTGCGCCATTGTCCCACGCAAGGGTTGATCAAAGGTGTCTTTTGGAGTTGAAAGAAGTGATCGTCATTTCCATACGATTCAAGATCTTATCAAAGTGGTATCAGAGCAAATGTTTCTTCTTTACAACTCGCATATCCTTTAGTTTCTTGTGTTTTTTTCTCACTGTTCTATCCTCGTACCCAAGCGGCCGTTCCCCATCTTTGTTCCTTTTTCTTTTCTCAATCTTCTTGTCATCTTATTCACAAAAAAACTGCATTTTGTCTCAGTCCTTTCAATAAACGGAAACCAAAACAAAAAAAAATCAAAAGTTCCTACCTTTCTTTTTTTGCTTCAAGTCATGTTGGTGCCCATCTTGCCAGCGTGAGTCATAAGTGCAGAGTTAGCCTTTTTTTACATAGTTTTGTTCTTAACCTTTAAAGATCAAATCTTTAAACACACTTAACAATAGGGTTCATTGTATTAGGTTTTAACTTCAGCCATATCATATATATCTAGTCCATTGCTTGAAAGTGCTACCGAGTCACACGTAAACCTAGTTGCTAGCGAAGCTTTTGGTTGATCTTAGACTTTTGTGATTTGATTGCATTGTTGCTTGGTTTGCGTTGCAATTTTTCTTGTATCCAAGGCTAGTTCTCATACGCCATACACACGGCTGAAACCCTTGATACAAAGCTATCATCTTTCAAACCAAATCAAGCCACAAAAACTCTAATTATGGAGATACAAAACTGTTTTGCTACTTCACGCAAAACAGCCCCTAAGAGTGCCTTGAGCATCAAGAAATGTCCTATTGAAGCCTAATTCAAGGGCTGTAAATTGCGAGACATATTTTCAATTGTGTTCTTTTTGGAAAACTCAAAAACAATCGGCAGAAATATCAAGAAACCGAGAAAAAAAACAAAAAGAGACAAAAACAAAAAAAAGAAGGAAAGCGAAGGGGGTAAGGACACGAAAGTTGAGACAATTTGCTTGAAAAGAGTACCAAGCTTGTTGACAAATTATTTGAATATCAAGCTCTAAAAAGTCGTGCCCTTTGAAGCCACAAATCACTACACCATTTATTGTCTTTACACTTGGATACTTGATTGTTGTAATTGAATCAACAACTTGTGATTAATTTGCATAAGGCTAAGGTTAACTAAAGATTGCCCAGGGCAACCCTTAGTTTTCTTTGGCTCAGCCTTTGACATAATTTTTGGTCTCATTATTCCTTGATTCTTAGAAGGTTAAGTGTGTTAAATTATCTTGTTCTTGGCTTGATACCTTGCTTATTAGTTGCTGAAATTTGGATGACACGTTGGAGAAAAAGGTGCAATTGATCAACTGATTGTGTTAGCCACTTAAGAGGCTTTCTTTTGTTGTATCTAGCCCAAGATTGGCCGAGGAAGACACAAACGTGAGTGACTATACAAGAGTGAGAAAGGAACATACACTTTGATTTTGATTTTCACTAACGTAACGAAATCTTTTTTGTCTTTGTGTTAGTTTTTCTTTTCTTGTTTTCTTTATTTCATTTCAGGAGAAAATATGTCGTCAACCAATGCCGTAGCAGAGGAGACGAGGGGTGAAGTGTCTCTTGAAAATGTACTGGAGAAGCTACAAGAAATCTCTAGTAAGGTTGAGGAGTTGGACCGAAGGACTTCCAGCCAAAACTTGGCACACGCACATTTACAAAGCCACAAAAAAACCTCGCGTGGAGGAGAGGCCAGAGGATCCATTGCCATAGGAAGCCGAGGATGGTCTGATCGAGGGGAAGCGCCCATGAGACATCGCGACCCGAGAGAAGAATATCCACCACAAGAGTTTTACGAGGAAGAGATAGATGAGGTGCAAGCTTGGCCCCAAGGCCAATTGCAAGCAAGGAGAGCGCCACTGCAAGAGGATGATTTCCTCAAAACCAAGATGAACATCCCTTCCTTTTACGGTAGGAGTGATCCCGAAGCATACCTTGAGTGGGAGAAGAAGGTTGAGCTTATTTATTCATGCACAAACTACTCCGAATGGTAAAAGGTACGTTATGCTAGCATTGAATTCATGGAATATGCATTAATCTGGTCGGATCAAATTCAAAATATAAGAAGAAGAACCACGAGAGATCCAATTTCCACTTGGGATGAAATGAAATACGAAATGAGAAAAAAATTTATTCCTGAGTCATATGAACGTACTTTACATGAAAGATTGCAGGGACTCACACAGGGGTATAAAAGTGTTGATGAATATTTTAAAGAACTTGAAATCTTAATGACAAGAACTAACACAATAGAACCCGAGGAGGCAACTATGGCGTGATTTTTAGGAGGACTAAACAGGGAGATTGGCTTCCAGCTTGAGCTAACGAACTACGTAGATCTAGACTCTATGGTACACAAAGCTCAACGGATCGAAAGACAGTTAAAGGTACGTTCTTCAGCTAGTGGTTACGGTTTTAGAATTAATGTGTCTTCTTCCACTAGAATGCAGCCTAGATCGAATCCTAGTGGGGGAAACAGCCGGCCAACCATAACCACGCCCACCCGAGGACCAAATCAAGTTCCAAGCAAGACAAATCCCTCTCAAGCGGGTGGTGATAAAGGAAAGAATCGGGCAGGAGAGAACAAAGCAGGAAATCCAACCCCTAGATTCCAGGATATTCAGTGCTTCAAATGCCGAGGTAGGGGCCATTATGCGAGAGAATGCCCTAATCCCAAGAAGATCATGTACCTAGACGATACGCAAGAGTACTACACTGATGAAAGTGAGGAGGAAAAACCTAAGTCCGAGGAGGAATATGAAGTGGTCAGTGAAGAAGAGTTCAAGGAAGAAAAGGGCGCCTACAAGGACTTCTTAGTGGTCAAAAAAATTTTGAGCGCCCATGTAAAGGAAGAAGAAGAGGCCCTACAGCGAGAGAACATCTTCCACATTCACTGCACGGTGAAAGGTAAGTGTTGTACTTTGATTATTGATAGAGGATCTTGTGCTAATGTTGCTAGCGTAGAACTTGTTAGGAAACTTGATTTTCTTTGATTGATCACCCCCACCTGTATAGACTATCTTGGTTGAATTATTGTGGAGAATTAAGTGTGTCCAAACAAGTTATGCTTTCCTTTTCTATCGGTGGTTACAAAGATGAGATTTTGTGTGATGTTGTACCTATTCATACTAGTCATATCATTCTATGTAGGCCCTGGAAGTTTGACAAACATGTTACGTATGATGGTCGTCTCAATGTCTATTCATTTAAGTTTAACAACAAGATGTTCAAACTTCATGCATTGCCACTGCACAAAGTTTTTGAGGACCACCAAAGAAGAAACAAAACTCATAATGATCCAAAAGAAAAAGTGGCCAAAAGGAGGTTCTTAGAGGACCTCAAGAAGGGAAAGAGGAGCCAGGGAGAAAGCTCCAAGGCCTCCGCAAAGGGCACCAGGCCCGCGGACATTATCCCCACACCCCTATCCCCTTCACTCGTTACTCATCCACCCACAAAACATGCGTTCTTTGTGAAACCTAGTGAAGTTACCCATGCATTGCATTCTCAAAAGATTGTTTATGTGTTTTTGTTCAAAGAGAGCGTTGACTGCCTATTTTCTAGGGATGACTTACCGACTTCTTTACCTAGTGGTGTCGTGACCTTACTAGAGGAGTATTTTGATTTGTTCCCGATAAAGAATCCCCAGGACTACCCCCACTGCGAGGCATTGAACACCAAATAGATTTCATTCCTGGGGCCACACTTCCTAATAGGCCAGCCTATAGGGCAAACCCTGAGGAAACGAAGGAAATTCAGAGACAGGTAGAGGATCTTTTGAGTAAAGGTAAGATAAGAGAGAGTATGAGCCCATGTGCTGTACCCGTAATAGTAGTCCCTAAGAAAGACGGAAGCTGGCGAATGTGTGTGAATTGTAGAGCCATCAATAAAATCACAGTGAAGTATAGGTACTCAATCCCTAGACTTGATGGTATGCTCGACATGTTGCACGGTGCTAAGTACTTTACTAAGATTGATCTTAAGAGTGGCTATTTTCAAGTGAGGATAAAGGAGGGAGATGAGTGGAAAACGGCTTTCAAAACAAAATTTGGATTGTATGAGTGGTTAGTGATGCCTTTTGGTTTAACTAATGCACCCAGTACATTCATGAGGTTGATGAATGAAGTTTTGAGAGCTTTCATTGGCAAGCTTGTCGTAGTGTACTTCGACGACATCCTGATTTATTCTAGGCACTTGCTAGACCATCTTGACCATCTAAAAGCAGTTTTTGACACGCTTAGGAAACAACAACTGTTTGCCAATTTTAAAAAGTGTTCTTTTTGTCTGGAGAAGGTTGTGTTCCTAGGATTCATAGTGAGTGCTTCAGGGATAGAAATGGACCAGGATAAGGTGAAATCCATCATAGAATGGCCCACGCCCAAAAACGTGGGAGAGGTTAGGAGCTTCCATGGTCCGACAAGCTTCTACCAGCGTTTTGTGAAGGACTTCTCTACAATAGCCGCACCACTAAACGAGATTGTCAAGAAGGATGTTGGGTTCCATTGGAGAGAAGCTCAACAAAAGGCCTTTGATGAATTGAAGATCAGACTCACCTCAGCCCCCATCTTACGATTACCTAACTTTGAGGAGACTTTTGAGATTGAGTGCGATGCTAGCGGGGTTGGGATAGGAGCCGTTCTTACACAAAGAAAGAAGCCTATTGCATACTTTAGTGAAAATTTAAAAGGTGCGTCATTGAATTATTTCACTTATGACAAAGAATTGTATGCATTAGTGTGGTCTTTGCAAACTTGGCAGCATTACTTGCAAACTTGATAGCATTACTTGCAACCTAAGGAATTCGTGATCCACACTGATCATGAAAGCCTTAAGTACCTTAAAAGCTAAGGAAAATTGAATAAGAGGCATGCGAAGTGGGTAGAGTTCATTGAGCAATTTCCTTATGTCATTAGATACAAGCAAGGTAAGGATAACATTGTGGCAGATGCATTGTCTAGAAGATACACTTTAATCACTAAGTTGTCGTCACATTTGCTTGGGTTTGAGCATGTTAAGGAAGGGTACAAGGATGATATTGATTTTGGATCCATTTACGATGCATGTCTTGAGTCGCCCTTCGGTAAGTTCTATTTGCATGAAGGATATCTGTTTAGGGCACCGATTGTGCATACCGAGGGGATCTATGCGAGAGTTGCTGGTGAGAGAGGCTCATGGAGGCGGACTAATGGGACACTTTGGGGTTTTTAAGACTTTGGAAACCCTAAAAGAGCACTTTTTTGGCCCCACATGAGAATGGACGCGGAGAGAGTTTATGGGATTTGCCTCACCTGTAAGCAAGCAAAATCAACCACGCACCCCCATGGACTTTATACTCCCTTGGCCGTACCTTCTTCACCATGGGTAGACTTGTCTATGGACTTCATCTTATGCTTGCCTAGGACCCAAACTGGGATGGATAGTGTGTTTGTTGTCGTAGATCGATTTTCTAAGATGGCACACTTTATTGCATGCAAGAAAGCCGATGATGCTTCCCATGTTGCACACTTGTTCTTCAAAGAAGTTGTCCGTTAGCATGGTATGCCTCGCACAATTGTGAGTGATCGGGATACTAAGTTTTTGAGTCATTTTTGGAGAGTCCGTTGGGGAAAGCTTGGTACTAAACTTTTGTTTTCTACCATGGGCCATCCTCAGACTGACGGCCAAACTGAGGTGGTTAATAGGACTTTATCACAATTGTTGCGTGCATTGATTAAAAAGAATCTTAGACATTGGGAAGAATGCTTACCTCATATTGAATTTGCATATAACAAGGCAGTGCATAGTGGGTCGTTATATTCACCTTTTGAGGTTGTTTATGGTTTCAATCCCCATTCCCCACTTGACTTACTTCCAATTCCTGTAAATGAACGTGCTAGTCTTGATGGTAAGAACAAAGATGAAATGATTAAGAAATTGCATGCTAAGGTCAAATTGCAACTTGAACGTAAAAATGAACAATATGCTAGGAAGGCTAATAAAAATCGAAAACATCTTTCTTTTGTTCCTAGTGGTCTTGTTTGGTTGCATTTGTGAAAAGCTAGGTTTCTTACCGAGAGGAAGTCCAAGCTCATGCCGAGGGGAGATGGACCTTTCAAGGTCCTACAAAAGGTTGGTAAAAATGCTTATGTTTTTGATCTTCCGCCGGACAGGTATGGTTCTATCTTCCACACTTTTAATGTTAGCGATCTTACTCCTTTTGAGCATTTTGATGACATTGATTCGAGGTTGAATCCTTTTGATGAGGGGGGATTGATGAGGCTCAAGAGCCTCCTCATGATAATCTTGCACAAGGACCCTCCAACGAGACATATAGGGGTCCCTTTACAAGAAGCCAAGTGAGACGACTAGGTTTTGTCACTGGGGCTTTCTTGACAAGGCATGTGCAAGAGATGCCAACACATGGTGGGCAGCATTGGGTGCTCATCATTGAGGCTGTGACTTGATTATCCTTGAGTCTATTGATGTAAGGGTTGGTGGGAGGGCAGGATGGTCATTTTATGCGTTGTCGTCATAGTATCGAGTCTAGTTGTTTGAGTTGTCTTTATTTTCGCTCTAGTATATTTTATAGAGTCTTTTTAATATGTGTTTGATACAATCTCGGATCGTATGGAAATAACGATCACTTCTTTCAACTCCAAAAGACACCTTTGATCAACCCTTGCGTGGGACAATGGCGCCAACACCACCTTCTTGGACAAGAGAAATCAACAACGTCTACGTTGAGCAATTCGAATCTTCCAATCTAACACGTCGTTCCGTATCCTTGGATTGTGATTCACCAACTAGGTTTGCTCAAACCTTGATTGGATCTAGCCTTGATTTTAATTTGTCAAAACCAAAGGAAAAACACCAAAAGATGCAACTCACGGCTGCAAGGAGAAAGAACCTTTATTGCTGAAATTGTAATTCTGAAAAATTCTGAAACCTGCTGCCCACCGTTTTCCACCTATTTAAGACTATAATTTGCTTTTCCTAAAAGAAAAATAATCAATCAAAATCCTAAGAATACTACCTATCAACTTTAATTAAATTTACATAAAAGATAAGTCAAAGCTAATCAAGGAAGATTACATAACTCAAATCCCTAAAATTTCGTACTGGAATTACACCCTGTCGGTTACTGCCTTATAGCCGCTTGTAGATGCCGAATTATGGTTTGTACTCTTCACAAAGGTTGTAGATCATAAAAGTCCTTTGAAGTTGGGCTTTTGAATCACCTCATTTGGACTCTTCTTGATAGAGATACGGGCCTCCAAAGATTAGGTATCCATCCAGTGATATTCAGTACTTTCCATTCTGGACTCCCAACTTGCACCTAATTTCGGTCCATCTTGTAGCCCGAATTAGCAAAACTGTAAAACATGAAAATCGTCACAAATTGAGTTATCTAAAACTTTCAAGTGGTTTGAACCCATTTGGATCAGTACTCCGACCTAGGCGTCTAAAATACCGACTGGCATCCGGATGCCTTCCTGAAAAATAGGGGCTCTTCTAGACACTTTCCTTATTTAGCCTTGCCTCCTTAGAAAACACTCAAACACAGCCATTAGCACTAAAAACATATATTAAAAGATGCTATAACATATACTAGACCCAAAATAAAGACAACTGAAACAACTAGACTCGATACTACGACGACAACCTGTGAAATGACCATCCTGCCCTCCCACCAACCCTTACATCATATGATATGCAATAAACTCAAGGACAATCAAATCATGGCCTCAATAAACATAGAAAAATCATGCATCTACATTCCTTGACTCATCTTGCACATGTTTGAATAAGAAGCTCTTTAGTTTACATCTTCTATTTGTGCAAAAGCTTTTAGTTTGTGGAGTTAGTATGTTCAAGGCCCTTGTTTGTGAAGTTTGTATGTTTAGGGCTCCTTGAATTGCATCATCTTCAAGCTCTAAGTTCCATCTAGGTGAGTTACATCCTAGCTTCTAAAGTTCCCTCCCTCCTCAAAAGGATTCGACCTCGAATCTAAACATAGAAAAGGATAAAAGTGATACTGTATAAATGACTCATAATATATACAAGACACAAACATAAGAGAATAAAGTGTAACGAGCATGCATAATTTGAGTTTAACATGCTTAGGATGAATAATTATTTGAAGGAAGAAGCATGTAGACAACCACACATTATAACACATTTCTACATGAACACTTAGCAACAAGCACCTCTTTCTAATATGTTTAGGATGCACTAGCAAGATAGATATAAAACTTCTCACATAAGATTTATCATGCATGAAAGAAAAAGTATGTAAAACATGAGGAATAAACAACACACCTTGTACGCTCCTTAGAACTTCCAAACCACAGGTATTTGAACTATCATGCACAACAAAGCACAAATCATCACTAACATTTACATTATCATCCTCAAAATCAGTGTGCAACGTAACGTCAAGTGGAATTTCAGATTCATACGCACGCAAACTAGAATTTTCTTGTGATGGAATATCACTACCAAGGCACTCAAACAAGGGATTATCATAGATAACCCATTCATGCTTCTCAATGTTATCATATTTATGACCTAGAACATCATTATTCTAACTTGAAATGTCACTCAAATCATCTTGTAAAGAAGCATGCAAATCAAGCAAATCATGTGAATCATGTGTGGTACAAATAATTTCAGATTCAAGCTCATCACTTTCAGCACGCAAGTCAGTCTCATGCATATGAACACGATAAACATCAACAAGTCTCCTAAGACTTTGCAATTTATTAAGGAAGTCTAATCTGTGTACATTTTGTTCTTCTACTTCTGCAAGGATCTCAAAGTTATGTTCTTTTTGTGCTAGAAGTTTCTTACGAATGTCAGAATTACGTTCTAAGAACTTCACACAGTCATGTTCAACTTCAATATGATCATGGAAGCCAACATGCGATTTCTTATCAGGTTCACACACTTTAGAGTGCAAAACATCATCAGATTCAGACAAACCGGATTTAAACAATTTAGGATCATGCAAGTCAAGAAGCTTATGATGTAAGTCATGTTCATTCGACACATCAACTTTATCATCATGAACAACATGTGTATCAATTGAAATTTCAGCATCATCATCATAAGAATCATGCTCAATATCAACAATAGAATCGTCACTCATATCACACAAATCATATGCAATTCCATAAGTAAAACGAGCTTGACGTAACCCTTCTATCGTTGCACGATAGAGGTCCCTAATATCATCCTCCGTGGAATCCATGAGTAACCTGAAATTATGCAAGCAAACAACGAAAGGAAAAACTAACACAAAGACAAAAGAAACATCGTTACATTAGTCAAATAAAAATCAATGTGTATGTTCCTCTATCGCTCTTGTATAGTCACTCAAGTTTGTGCTTTTCCTCGGCCAATCTTGAGCTAGATACAACCAAAGCGAGCTTCTCAAGTGGCTAACACAATCCGTTGATCAATTGCACCTTTTTCTCCAATGTGTCAACCAAATTTCAGCAACTAACAAGCAAAGGTATCAAGCCAAGAATAAGACAATTTAGCACACTTAACCTCCTAAGAATCAAGGAAAATGACCCCAAAAATTAGGCTGAGCCAAAGAAAACTAAGGGTTGCCCTGGGCAATCTTTAGTTAACCTTAGCCTTATGCAAATTAATTACAAAATTGTTGATTTAAGTGCAACAATCAAGTATCCAAGTGTAAGGCAATGAAAAGGTGACGTATTTTTGTGGCTTCAAAGGGCACGACCTTGTTGAGTTTTTTTTGGAACTTGATTTGCAAATAATTTGAAAACAATCTTGGTTTTTTTATTCTTGCACTTTTTTTTTCTCGGCTCCTTTTGCACTTCTCTTTTTTTTGTACACTTTTCTTTTCGGCTCTTTTGCTATTCTGCCGAATGTTTTGTTTTTTTTTGAATTTTGCTAAAAGAACACAATGGAAAGTAGGTATTTAACAATGTATAACTTGTGATCTAGGACTCAATAGGACGTCTCTTGATGTTCAAGGCACTCTTAGGGGCTGTTTTGCGCGAAGTAACACAACAGTTTTGTATCTCCACAATTAGTATCTTTGTCGCTTGGTTTGGTTTGAAAGGTGATAGCTTTGTATCAAGATTTTTCAACCGTGTGTATGGCGTGGGAGAACTAGTCTTGGATACAAAAAAATTGCAACACAAACCAAGCAACAATGCAATCAAATCACACAAGTCTAAAATCAACTAAAAGCTTCGTTAGCAACAAGATTTACGAGTGACACTAGGTAGCTATTTAGCAATGGACTTGATTTATATGATATAGCTGATTATAAGCCCTACACAATGAACCTACTATCAAGTGTATGTAAAGGATTGACCTTGAATAGTTAGGAGAGATAATACGAGTGTACGGACAACATCCTGTTGGTGTGCACGTTCTGCCGAAACAAGGAAAACCAACCCTTTTCTTGTTTTTTTTGGAGTGTAGCGTGCCACCTTGAAGACAAAAGGATGTAGCTTTTCTTTTTTTTAATAACAGAATGGATAAACTGTGATTTAAGCAGGAGGGAAAAGAAAAAGAAGACTGTAATCGATATTCTCAGTAACATAATCTTGCATGCATGGAGTGGAGAACGTTCTTGTTGCTTTCGTATGGCTGAAAGGAGTAAAGAAAAAGGCAGCTTTTGTTGTATATAACATGAGATAATATCCTATTTTAGATGAAGATGACAATGAAACTGAGAGTAGGACACAAGTGTTTTGCACTATCGAAATCAGGTGAGGCAGATAGATTAGCAAAGAAGGACTATTGGTCAAAATTAAAAACTGTACTGTAGTTCTCTGAGTTCGTTAAAAACAAAACAATTGATCAGAGATGCAACTTCTGTGTTTAGACAAGATGAAAATAGTAAAGAAAACACAAGTGAATAGAGGATATGGGAGTTGTAAAGAAGTAACCTGGCTCTGATACCACTTTGATACGATCTCGGATCGTATGGAAATGACGATCGCTTGTTTCAACTCCAAAAGACACCTTTGATCAACCCTTGCGTGGGACAATGGCGCCAACACCACCTTCTTGGACAAGAGAAATCAAAAACGTCTACGTTGAGCAATTCGAATCTCCCAATCCAACACGTCGTTCCGTATCCTTGGATTGTGATTCACCAACTAGGTTTGCTCAAACCTTGATTGGATCTAGCCTTGATTTTAATTTGTCAAAACCAAAGGAAAAACACCAAAAGATGCAACTCACGGCTGCAAGGAGAAAGAACCTTTATTGCTGAAATTGTAATTCTGAAAAATTCTGAAACCTGCTGCCCACCGTTTTCCACCTATTTAAGACTATAATTTGCTTTTCCTAAAAGAAAAATAATCAATCAAAATCCTAAGAATACTACCTATCAAATTTAATCAAATTTACATAAAAGATAAGTCAAAGCTAATCAAGGAAGATTACATAACTCAAATCCCTAAAATTTTGTACTGGAATTATACCCTGTCGGTTACTGGCTTATAGCCGCTTGTAGATGCCGAATTATGGTTTGCACTCTTCATAAAAGGTTGTAGCTCATAAAATTCCCTTGAAGTTGGGCTTTTGAATCACCTCATTTGGACTCTTCTTGACAGAGATACGGGCCTCCAAAGATTAGGTATCCATCCAGTGATATTCAGTACTTTCCATTCTGGACTCCCAACTTGCACCTAATTTCGGTCCATCTTATAGCCCGAATTAGCAAAAGTGTAAAACATAAAAATCGTCAAAAATTGAGTTATCTGAAACCTCCAAGTGGTTTGAACCCATTTGGATCAGTAATCCGACCTAGGCGTCCAAAATACCAAATGGTGTCTGGCTGCCTTCCTGAAAAATAGGGACTCATCAAGCCACTTTCCTTATTTAGCCTTGCCTCCTTAGAAAACACTCAAACACAGCCATTAGCACTAGAAACATATATTAAAAGATGCTATAAAATATACTAGACCCAAAATAAAGACAACTGAAACAACTAGACTCGATACTACGACGACAACGTGTGAAATGACCATCCTGCCCTCCCACCAACCCTTACATCATATGATATGCAATAAACTCAAGGACAATCAAATCATGGCCTCAATAAACATAGAAAAATCATGCATCTACATTCCTTGGCTCATCTTGCACATGTTTGAATAAGAAGCTCTTTAGTTTACATCTTCTATTTGTGCAAAAGCTTCTAGTTTGTGGAGTTAGTATGTTCAAGGCCCTTGTTTGTGAAGTTTGTATGTTTAGGGCTCCTTGAATCGCATCATCTTCAAGCTCTAAGTTCCATCTAGGTGAGTTACATCCTAGCTTCTAAAGTTTTATAGTCTTAAATAGGTGGAAAACGGTGGGAAGCAGGTTTCAGAATTTTTCAGAATTACTATTTCAGCAATAAAGGTTCTTTCTCCTTGCAGCCGTGAGTAGCATCTTCTGGTGTTTTTCCTTTGGTTTTGACAAATTAAAATCAAGGCTAGATCCAATCAAGGTTTGAGCAAACCTAGTTGGTGAATCACAATCCGAGGATACGGAACGACGTGTTGGATTAGGATATTCGAATTGCTCAACGTAGACGTTGATTTCTCTTGTCCAAGAAGATGGTGTTGGCGCCATTGTCTCATGCAAGGGTTGATCAAAGGTGTCTTTTGGAGTTGAAAGAAGCGATCGTCATTTTCATACGATCTAAGATCGTATCAGTGTTTCTAGTGTTAGTGGCTGTGTTTGAGTGTTTTCTAAGGAGGCAAGGCTAAATAAGAAAAGTGGCTTGAAGAGTCCCTATTTTTCAGGAAGGCAGCCAAACACCAGTTGGTTTTTTGGATGCTCAGGTCAGAGTATTGATCCAATTTGATTCAAACCACTTGGAGGTCTTAGATAACTCAATTTAGGACGATTTTTATGTCTTACGCTTTTGCTAATTCGGGCTACAAGATGGACCAAAATCAGGTGCAAGTTGGGAGTCAAGAATGAAAAGTACTGAAGTTCACTGGATGGATACCTAATCTTTGGAGGCCCGTATCTCTGTCAAGAAGAGTCCAAATGAGATGATGCAAGAGCCCAAATTCAAGAAAATTTCTTGATCTACAACTTATCTGAAGAGTAAAAACCCTAATTCGTCGTCTAGAAGCGGATATAAGCTAGTAACCGACATGGTGTAATTCCAAAACGAGATTTTAGGGATTTGAGTTATGTAATCTTCCTTGATTAGCTTTGACTTATCTTTTATGTAAATTTGATTTAGCTTGATAGGTAGGGATCTAAGGACTTTGATTGATTAGTTAAATTTTAGGAATACCAAAATATAGCATTATATTAGGTTCAAAAATGCAGCACATGAAAGACAGTTTTCCAGAATTTTTCAATTTGAGAATTGAGACCAGGATTTCGGCAGCCTTGTGCTCCCTTTATTCTTGTGTTTTTCCTTTGGTTTTCGCAAACTAAAATCAAGGCTAGATCCAATCAAGGTTTGAGAAAACCTAGTTGGTGAATCACAATCCAAGGATACGGAACGACGTATTGGATTGGGAGATTTGAATTGCTCAACGTAGACGTTGTTGACTTCTCTTGTCCAAGAAGGTGGTGTTTGCGCCATTGTCTCATACAAGGGTTGATCAAAGGTGTCTTTTGGAGTTGAAAGAAGCGGTCGTCATTTCCATATGATCCAAGATCGTATCAAGTACCCCGCAAAAATATCAACAAATCATCGGCATATGCGAGATAAGAGATATGGAATGGAATACATCCCCGGCTGATAGACTGGATTCTATTGGCAGCCACTAATGACTTTAGCCCCCTGTTGAAACCCTCCAAAGAAAGTATAAATAATAAAGGTGAAATAGGGCCACCTTGTTTAACTCCTTTGTAAGGCCGAAAGTATGTAGAAGGAACGCCATTGATTAAGACTGATAGACATGTATTGTGCAGATGATTGAGAATTACACGAACAAAAAAAGGAGTAAAGCCAAATTTTTATAATAATAATAACTCCAAATATTCCCAACTGACGTGATCAAAAGCCTTCATCATATCTAACTTCAGACCCAATTTACTACCACCCTTATCAAGCATGTGTATAATTTCTTGAGCTAAGAGGACTTGAGAAGAAATACCATATCCTTTTAGAAAACCTATTTGTGCTGGCGATATCAACTTGGAGAGAAACATGTTCAGTCGTGATGCAATTATGCGAGTACAAACCTTACTAAGAAAGTTTGACAAACATATAGGTCTAAAATTGCTAAATGTACGCGGTGTCTATACTTTCGGGATCAGTGTGATCAATGCACTCGCCATAACTGAAGCTTGAGGAATGACCAGAAAAAATTCATGCACTGCAAAAATTACATCCATAGATATAACATTCCAACATGAATGCAAAAAATTACCATTAAATCCATCTGGACCTGCTGCACTTTGAGGGTCTAACTGCCAGACAGCGTCTTTGATTTCATCCGCCTGTGGAAGACGAAGCAGTAGAGCATTATCCTCTTCCATCATCAACTGTGGAATATACTGTAAAATAGAATCATAACCATCCGTGGGTTCCTTCGCAAATAAGGCTTTATAAAATGAAACGGCTTCGTGTTGAATGGTCTCCAATGTGTTGCATAACACATCAGATGTAGTATATATTTTCTGTATACGAAGCTGTGCCCGCCTGCCCTTAATAAGAGAATGAAAGTATTGGGAGTTGGCGTCACCATCTTGCAGCCACCGGACTCGAGCTTTCTGCTTCCAAAACTGTAACTCGTAGGTATTAGCCTGAATGAATTCATCCTTTGCCTGATCATATGAACAATGATTATCCTCCGTAGGAAACGGTTCCTAGGCAATCTCAGCATGCCGAACCTGCTCTTCTACATATGCTACCTTATTAAAGATGTTTCCAAAATTATCCTTATTTCATCGTTGTATGTCATGTCTTGAACGAGACAATTTCTTGTAAAACCCATGCATGCTGACGTGGGTGGGTATGAGATCCAAGATTCCTCGACATAAGAATGAAAATCCAGATTTGATAGCCAGGGATCCAAAAAACAAAAATTCCGTAGTATCCCGTAATTTATCACATGTGAAAAGTAAAAGAGTATGGTCCAAAGATATACGCGGTAAATGATTCAGGGATAGCTTATCGAAAGCATCCTGAAAAAGGGAGTTAATAAAGATCCAATCAAGCCTCCGCCGTACTTGGCCAAGTCTGCGGCCATCCGTCCAAGTATATTGTGTACCATGAAATTGTAGAGCCATCAAAGCACAATCCTCAATACAATCATTAAAATCCTGTAGAGCTGATAACGTAGGCTGAGAACGCCCACGATGATCATCTAAGGTACGAAAAGTATTAAAGTCTCCACATACCAACCATGGAGTTGCCATCTGCTGTGAAAACCCCCGTAAAGCCTGCCAAAGTGTCGCCGAAGCAGGATAGTATGTTGTGCATAACCAACCAAGCAAGTGAAAGTTAAATTAAATGGAGAATAACAAAACTGTAGATGAAGGACTTGATCCCCATCTTGAACATCCACAAGACGAAAGACGTCCTGCCGCCAATAAAGACAAATCTTACCGGAGGCACATGCATGAGATTGAGAAAATCCGAGATCCATCCCTAATCTAGTAATATTGATCGAAGGATGCTTGGGTTCAATAATTGCCAACAAATAGTTTATGAAAATGAACTAAATGATGCAAGCGAGCAAACGAGGTACGGAGACCCCTAATATTCCAGATCATAATATTCATTGAGACAGTGTGACACCACTCCCATGCAAAGAATGTGCAGCACTATGAGTTAAAATAATAGAAGGTGGCGGAGGGGGTAACACTTTACGAGTTCTCCGTCGACGACGTGGGACTACTGCGAGAAAACCCTCATTTAGTGCCAGATCCATAACGCACGATATTAATATGTCTTTCGATGGTGATTCTGGCATTGATCGAATCCTTCTTACGATTTCATCAGAAACAGGTGGTAAATTTGGGGGAAGATCTTCTGCATGCAACTCAGTTTCCGAGGAGTGAACAAAGTCCCCCATATCCTGAGCCTCCTGTTGAGGCGGATATTCAACATCCAAGCCCAAAAGAGAGATGTCTTGTACATCACTAGGAGCCAGCAAAGGATCCTGCAAAGGTATAGTAGCCGATGGCCTAGACAATAGAATGACCAGATCATCTAGGATACTAGTTTTGGTAGCTGGCTGCTTCTTTGGTGTCCATCGAGTTGCCGAATGAGGAGGCGCAACTGGAGGAGGTGTGGCCTTCTCACATGCACCTGTGGCATGTCCAAGACGACGACATGTAACATAAAATTGTGGCAAATCTTCATAGACTACTTGTTGTAAAATCATTTTCTGCTTTGCCTGCAAATATATTTTCTTAGGTAGATCATGTGATACGTCCACTTCCACACACACACAAGCCACAAAAGGGCGCAGACCATCCAAAGTCGCTGTATCTAATTTGATCAGTGTCCCAATAGGCCGTACTATCTCAAAAAGTGCAGCCTTATGATGAAGATGTATAGGCAAGCCCGGCAACGCAACCCATATTGGTACGATAGGTGCATCAGCAGAGGGATCAAAATCAACAGTCCACTTAGTAACTCGCATGTCACAGCCCAAAATATTCGATGAACGACGATAAAAACAGCGCACATAATTAGGTTCATGTCGAAAGTTTAACAAAATATGAGTTTGATCGATCAATGTAATAAGCAAATCATTACTGAAACCAATTTTTTCAAGAACCTCACGTATAACCTTCAACGGAGGGCAGCCATACAAAAATGTACATGCTAATGAAAACCAAAATGGAAACGCTAATGCATCTTTCATCATCTGTGAAAGCGATCATTGGAATACCTTTATAGAGAGATACCGTTTTTGGAGAGATTGTAATGGCGGCTGTGGTGGAGCCGGATACCACCGAGGCAAAAGTCGATGGAGGCGTTGTCATTGTCGAGTCAATAAATCAGTATGGAGATCGTTGGGGAGATTGGTGTAGAACACAGATTATATATATATACATACATATACATATACATATATATATATATATATATATATATATATATATATATATATATATATATTAGACACACACACAGGAGTTAGAAGTCATTTGGTATTTGGAAATATTTGTGATTGGATATTTTGAATTGTTTTAGAAAATATTTGGTATTTGGGAAAGTTTGACTTTGGAAATATTTTGAAAATTGTGCATTGCATTTTGCGAAAATTCACCCTCACAAGAGAAACATATCGTTAAGATAGATTGATACCAAACAAAAAGGGTGTCCGGACATAATCCCTATCTGGGATAGGGCGTTTGGACATATTGGACCGTCATTATGATGACCATGCATAATTTGTAGAGATAAGGGGGTTTGAGTGATTTCAAAATAAGTGACCTAAATGCATGATATAAATAAACGTGTACATGTATGCATGATATCTTGCCATTACTTGCCTTATTTAGCTTATATATTATGTTGCCGTACTAACGAGCCATGAAGCGTTAAAGCTTACATCATATGGCAAAAAATTGTTGTGTTTATACTATTTTCAGGTGCCACCATTAATAAACTAAACTATTTCATTAAGTGAAGTACTTAGTTTAATAAACTAAGTAGTTCATTAAAGGAAGCCACATTTGGAAAAGGCACAAAGGAAACAAAGCTAAGGAAGGAAAGTTTTTCTCCTCCTCCCCATCTTAATTACACACGCCAATATACATAAATATTACACATATTTTCAGATTTTTTTGAAAAAGGCACATACACATGTATTCCAACGTACTACCGACACGTTATATATTTTACGTACGTACGTTAACGTCACACCACTATACTTAACTCATATTTATGAGCATATTCAGGTCTTATATCATATGATATAAGATACGGTGATGACAAATCAAATACGACACGATAAAAGGTTCTAAACCGAAATTTGTCGTATCGGGCGAATACCGAAACTTCGCCAACGTGTCATGTACTTGCCATAAATAAATGGCCAGCATTTATACATCAAAATTTGGTGTAAATTTCGTGCACATCACTGAAAAATCAGCCAAAAATACTTTCCATGTTGGCACACACAAATCACCCCACATTAAGGCAAAAATGTGAAGATTCTAAGTTTAATTTTGTCACATGTTAATGGTACCACTTTAGACCAGCCTAGTGCTGAGATTTAAAGTATATATTATATATATTATGTGTAACATAATATATATAACATGTGCAAAAGTTAGAATTTAAATTATAGAAAAATCGGGTAATCGATAAATATCGAAAATTCGATTTTCTACGCACACAACACATGGAACGTTTTTGGTACATCATGTGGCATGTATCTAGACACTTTTTACATATGATATACATCTTAAAGTGTTCTAAAAAATTAAATTAAGGGTTGATTGGAATATAACATGTGTGTATTATTAAATGTGCATTATTTTACAAAGTTAGCAAAAATAAATTTCAGCACATGCACAATCATTTCCAACGCCACCTACAGCTGAGATGGAGCTTATTTGGAGCCTTGTTGGCATATTGATTGGTCAAGGATCAATCATAAAATGTTGGTGAATTGAAGAGAGAAGCTACAAATGGTAAGAATTCAAAACATATCTCTCTTATATCACATGCTGAAAATTTCAGCATGCTAAACATAGGGTGGCCGATTTTATGATATTGAATGTGATATATTTCATCATCTTTTATTATGTGATTGATTGGAAAAAGAAATGGAAATGATTTGAATATTATTTAAATTAATAAAGAGTGATATTTTATATATCACACATGCTGAAAAGTTTTCAGCATGTGTACAACTTGTGGTGGCCGAATTATTGGTCCAAATTGTGTCCAAGTTCATTTCTTATGTGATAGCAATACTTACCATAACTTGGTGATTCAATTTTTAAAGAAAAAAATCAAGGTAAATTGGGCATTATTTTGAAAGAAATGGAATGATGCACATGCTGAATTTTTAGCATGGCAAGACTACTAGTTGGCCGATTGTTGCATTTAGTTGGGAAGGATTTGATGTCTTGCAATTTATGTGATATATCTCATGATTTATGGAAGTTATTTTGTGATGATTTTTGGCACATGTTTAAATGAAATTCTCAGATTTTTTCCAAGTCATCAATGATGACAACATTCATCCAATGAGAAGGTGCCAAGTAAGCGAAGACTAAATGATCATCCAATAAGAAGATGCCAAGTAAGCAAGACATTGTCACAATGATGTTTTACACTCTCTCAAGTACTTAAAAGATATTTTCAAGAGGGGGAGACACCACCTAGGGGACGGCCATGCACCATTATAAGGAAAGAAGAGAGCAAACAAAACAAGAACAAGCATTGCAAATCAAAGTGATCAAAAAGTCTAGCTCTTCTTCTTCTACATCCTCTTTCTTTCTCTCTTCTTGTAAGCCTATTGTATTCATATCTTTCAATCTTGAATAGGCTTGATATAGACCACCACTCATTATATATCTTTGTAAAAGATTGATCAAGGTGTGATCAATCTTCATTCTTGCGAGGTGGTGGTGTTCGTGTGAATTGTACTCGTCATGCAAGGTTTGTAAAGGGTTGGAGTTAGGTGTAACTCTATCAACCCTGTGGTAAGGTGTACTGCGTGTGTCTGATTAGTGTGAACCAAGGAAGGTGTTCCTTGAAGACTGGAGTAGGTTGTTTATAACCGAACCAGTATAAAATTCTTGGTGCCATTTACTTTCTGCATTTACCTTTCAGTTACTGCATTGATTATCCTTCTTGTTCGCATTCGTAAAAATAGTTAACGAATTTCAAAAATCACGAAAATTTCCATAAATATACTCACATGTTCTAGGGTTAATTTGGAACAAGTTTCAACCCTTTTGGATAAGTATAAGTCAATCAAACATCAAAAGTTCTGAGACTAGTGCAGTCTGATTTTCAGACTTGCAAAGGTTGAGACTTTGATTGTAGTTGACCTACTTTCCAAAATCATTTTCCAAAACTGTTTCAACTAAATTAAATATAGTATATAAGGAGTTAATGGTTAAATTTTCAGAGCATTTGGATGCTCACACCAATAGGAATAAATTTTTCAAAACCATCTACCGGTTCTGACAGATTCGAGCAATCTGAGTACCAACGGTTTTTGAAGGGGTTAAAGGTTGAATTTTAATTTGAAATTTTTAGGGGACCCTCATAACATCTGAGGCTAAGTTCTCTCAAAATTCCATAATTTTTGGAGACCTCTAACCTGGTTTTAAAAACGTTTTAAAACTGGTCCTGAAAACAAAATCTGTTTTCAGAACTTGAATTGTTCAAGTTTAAAGAAATTTTAAAAACCACAATTTCCGCACCATCTATTTATCCCCCCTCTTCTAGTGGTACCTTGAAGATCCTACATAATTGTAGAGATAAGAGGGTTTGAGTGATTTCAAAATAAGCAATTTGAATGTTTATATATATGTATAAACGTATACATATATATATGTGTACATGTATGCATGATAACTTGCCATTACTTGCCTTATTTAGCTTATATATTATGTTGCCGTACTAACGAGCCATGAAGCATTAAAGATTAAATCATATGGCAAACATTTGTTGTGTTTATACTATTTTCAGGTGCCACCATTAATGAATTATATTAGTTCATTAAGTGAAGTACTTATTTTAATAAACTAAGTAGTTCATTAAAGGAAGCTTCATTTGGAAAAGGCACAAAGGCAACAAGGCTAAGGAAGGAAAGTTTTCTCCTCCTCCCCATCTTTATTATACACGCCCCATACACATATATTATACATATTTTCAGATTTTTTAAATAAAGGCACATACACATGTATTCCAACGTACTACCGACACGTTACATACTTTACGTACGTACGTTAACGTCACACCACTATACTTAACTCATATTTATGAGTATATTCAGGTCTTATATCATATGATATAAGATATGGTGATGACAAATTAAATACGACACGATAAATGGTTCTAAACCGAAATTTGTCGTATCGGGCGAATACCGAAATTTCGCCAACGTGTCACGTACTTGCCATAAATAAATGGCCAGCCCATATACATCAAAATATGATGTAAATTTTGTGCTACACATGACATATTCAGCCAAAAATACTTTCCATGTTGGCACACACAAATTACTCCGCATTAAGGCTAAAATGTGAAGATTCCAAGTTTAATTTTGTCACATGCTAATGGTACCACTTTAAACCAGCCAAGTGCTGAGATTTAAAGTATATATTATATATATTATGTATAACATAATATATATTACATGTGCAAAAGTTGGAATTTAAATTAGAGAAAAATCGGGTAATCGATAAATATCGAAAATTCGGTTTTCTACGCACATAACATGGAACGTTTTTCTTGTACATCATGTGACACGTATCTAGACACTTTTTACATATGATATACATCTTAAAGTATTCTAGAAAATTAAATTAAGGGCTGATTGGAATATTACATGTGTGTATTATTAAATGTGCACTATTTTACAAAGTTAGCAAAAATGAATTTCAGCACATGTATACACATCATATAACGTCACATACAGCTGATTTGGAGCACATGTGGAGCTTTGTTGGCATATTGATTGGTCAAGGATCAATCATACATTGTTGGTGAATTAAATAGAAAAGCTCCAAATGGTAAGAATCCAACATATATCTCTCTTGTATCACATGCTGAAAATTTCAGCATGGTAACCTTGGGTGGCCGATTTTTAGCACTAAGAAATGCCATATTTCACTATCTTGCATCATGGGGATTAATTGAGGATGTTATGGAAATGATTTGAATATTGTTTAAATTAATAAAGTGTGATATTCTACATATCACACATGCTGAAATTTTTCGGCATGTGTGAAGACATGGTGGCCGAATTCTAAAGCTAAATGGTGTCCAAATTCATTTCTCATGTGATAGGAATATTTACCATTAATTGGTGATTCATTTTAATGAGAAAAATCAAAGAAAAATGGTAATTATTTGAACTATTCAACCATGTGTCACATGCTGAAAATTCAGCATGGTAACATCTATTATGGCCGATTTTTTGGCATAGAAATGGAAGAAGTTTTGGTCTTGCAATTGATGATATAATTCTTGACTTATGGTATGATTTTGTGATTGATTTTTCGCACATGTTAAAGTGAATATCTCAGATTTTTTTCCATGTCATCTTGATGACAACATTGAGCCAACAAGGAGGTGCCAAGTAAGCGAAGACTAAATGATGATCCAATAGGAAGATGCCAAGTAAGCAAGGCATTGTCACAATGATGTCTTACACTCTCTCAAGGACTTAAAAAACAATTTTCAAGAGGGGAGAAGCCCTAAGGGGGGACGGCTGCAACTATAAGGAAAGAAGAGGAGAGCAAACAAAACAAGAACAAGAATTGCAATTCATAGAGATCAAATAGCCTAGCTCTTCTTCTCCTACACCTTCTTTCTTTCTCTTTCCTTGTAAAAGCCTATTATATTCATATTTTTTCAATCTTGAATAGGCTTGAGATAAACCACCATTCATACATCTTTGTAAAAGATTGATCAAGGTGTGATCAATCTTCATTCTAGCGAGGTGGTGGTGTTCGTGTGAATTGTACTCGTCATACAAGGTTTGTAAAGGGTTGGAGTTAGGTGTAACTCTATCAACCCTGCGGTAAGGTGTACTGCGTGTGTGTGATTAGTGTGAACCAAGGAAGGTGTTCCTTGAAGACTGGAGTAGGTTGTTTATAACCGAACCAGTATAAAATTCTTGGTGCCATTTACATTCTGCATTTACGTTTCAGTTACTGCACTGTTTATCCTTCTTGTTCGCATCCGTAAAAATAGTAAACAATTTTCCAAAATTACGAAAATTTTCAAAAACATACTTTCATGTTCTAGGGTTAATTTGGCACAAGTTTCAACCCTTTTGGACAAGTATAAGTCAACTAAACATCAAACGTTCTGAGACTAGTGCAGTCTGATTTTCAGACTTGCAAATGTTGAGACTTTGATTGTATTTGACCTACTTCCCAAAAGCATTTTCCAAAACTGTTTCAACCCATTTAAATATAATATATAAGGAGTTATTGGTCAAATTTTCAGAGCATTTGGACGTTCAAACAAATAGGAATTAATTTTTCAAAACCATCTACCCTTTCTGGCAGATTTGCACAATCTGAGTACCAACGGTTTTTGAAGGGGTTAAAGGTTGAGTTTTTATTTGAAATTTTTAGGGGACCCTCATAACATCTGAGGCTAAGTTCTCTCAAAATTTCATAATTTTTGGAGACCTCTAACCTTGTTTTAAAAACGTTTTAAAACAGGTCCTGAAAACAGAATCTGTTTTCAGAACTTGAATTGTTCAACTTTAAAGAAATTTTAAAAAGCACACTTTCTGCACCATCTATTCAACCCCCCCTTCTAGTGGTGCCTTGCAGATCCTACAAGTGGTATCAGAGTGCAGGAACACTCACTTCAAGGAATCCAACGATTCAGTGAGATGGCATCCACAAATCTCAAAACCGAGCAAGAAGGTATGTCGAGCCAAATGCCTCCACTTTTTGATGGTGAGTCGTTTATTCAGTGGAAAATTAGGATGAAGCTTTTTCTTATGGGCTATAGATATAGATCTTTGGTCAATCATTGAAGATGGTCCTTATGTCCCATCTAATGTATCCACTGTAGACGGAGTTACTTTAGAAGTTATTAAAACTAGACAAGAATATACGAGTGATGATAAAAAGAAACTTAGTATGAATGCTAGGGCTATGCAATTGCTTTTAAACGGATTAAGTAAAAATGAGTCTAGTTATGTGTCAAACTGTTCGAGTGCACAAGAAATGTGGAGAATACTAGAAATGAAACACGAAGGCATGAGTCAAGTAAAAGAGTCAAAAATTAACATGCTCATGTCCACACTTGAGTCTTTTAAATTATTGGCCAATGAGTCTATTGTAGATATGGATCTTCGTTTGATTAACATCTACAACTCTCTTGAGTCTCTTGGTAAGGCTTTTACTACGCAGGAAAAGGTGCAGAAAGTCCTACGAAGCCTTCCTTCTGAATGGGACTCTAAAGTGACTGCGATAGAAGAAAGCAAGGAAACTAAATCAATAAAGATGGAAGAACTAATCGGTTCACTTAAAGTTTATGAAAATAAACTCACCATTAGGAAAACGGAATCATCTAAACAAGGTAAAGCTATTGCTTTTAAATCAAATGAATACGTCTCCCCTCCTTCCGATCACGTAGATGATAGTGATTTCGAATCGGATAATGATGACCTAATTCTATTGGCTAAAGGATTGAGAAAATTTATGAGAAGGTCATTTAGAAACAAAAATAAGGGCACTACTACTAAGAGAAATAAGAACAAGTCAAACGATAAAGACGTTAAATGTTATGAATGTGGCAAACTCGGACACTTATCATATGACTGCCCAAATAAAGAAAAGCAAACTACTAAGTACCCTGACAAGGAGCAGAACAGACATAGACTCGTCTCAGAACCCAAACAAAGGAAACGTGCTCTAAAGGCCTCCACCTGGAGTGATTCATCAGATTCTGCGACTGAGACCGAAGAGGAGACCGCACAAGTATGCTTTGCATCCAAAGCATCTAATGAGGTATCATCTGATTCTGACTCTGACTCTGAACCTTCTTATGATGATCTTTTTAGCCAGTATCTAGAATTGCATAAATTTACTAAAACTCTCGCTAAAGAAAAAAACGATTAATTGAAGACAAGAAACTGTCAGAATCTTCTAACGAGAACCTTGTCGCTCAATTAAGCGATTCAAAGAAAGAGTCTTCATGTGTCATCACTGCATTGAAAACCGAGATTTCATCATTAACCTCTCAAAATAATGAAATTAAATCCGAGATTTCAAATTTGAAATCAAGGAATACCGATTTAGAGAAAATGATGAAACAGTTTGATACAGGGTCCAACATGCTGCATCGCATCATATTATCACAAAAGCATGACAGCGACAAAACTGGACTGGGATACGTTGATACTAACGAAGTATCAATCAAACCAACCAAGTTTGTTGTGTCTAAGAAAGTAGACACCCCTAAGCCGCAAGTGGCGTCTAAGATGACGCAAAAAGCGCCCCCTTCCTCACGCCCCACTTCTTCATATCTTGTGAAATATAACGTTGTACCATATAGATATGAAAAGAGAAGAACAATGCATACACGAAATACATATCATCCACGCACTACGCACACACACACAAGGACATATCAAAAGCGTCCTTCATTCAATGAGTATAGAGGAGTCCTTGGGCAAAGGCCCAAAGTGCATGCACCACATGTCTATTATATTGCACCTTCATCTACATTCTTGCCATTTGATAGACCGAGAAGGATCACCCAAGTATGGGTACCGAAAGGTACCTTTACCAAAAGGTGATTAACTAACTCGAAAGGACCCAAAATTAAAAGGGTACCTAAATCACATTTTCACATTGCAGGGAGACCACACTTCGAAAGAAACATCAATAAAGTGGTTCCCTGATAGTGGATGCTCGAGACACATGACGGGTGACCCGAGCTTGTTCACCAGATCAAAGAAGGTCACAAAAGGCGGATCCGTGACCTTTGGAGACAACAACGAAGGCAAGATCATCGGAAAAGGTACGATTGGTAATCCGAACACTCTCCAAATCTCCAACGTATTTTTGGTAAGCAACTTATCTTACAATCTTCTTAGCATTTCTTAATTTGTTGACAATGGTTTCAATGTGTGTTTTACTCACCCTTATTGCAACATAATAAATAAAAATGGAGAAACCGTTTTAAAAGGAAAACGAGAAGGCAATATTTTTACGCTATCTATGGATGATGTAGTAGACGCTAAAGTTAAGTGTTTTATGTCAAATGAACCCAATGTGAATTTATGGCATAGACGTTTAGGACACATTGGCATTTCCACACTAGAAAAACTACAACGAAAGAACCTAGTACGAGGATTGCCTACGCTTGATTTAGACAACTTTCAGTTGTGTGAATCTTGCATAAAAGGCAAACAAACACGTGAGTCACTTAAGCCGAAAAATGAAATAAGCACGACTAGAATATTAGAACTATTGCATATCGATTTGTTTGGTCCTAGTCGCACTACAAGCCTTGGTGGGCGTCACTATGCATGCGTAATTGTTGATGACTTTTCTCGTTACACTTGGACTTTATTTCTTGCACATAAGGATGATAGCGCCGTTGAGATTGCTAAATTAATTAAACAACTTGAAAATCAATATGGTGTAAATGTGAAAAGGATAAGAAGCGATAGAGGCGGTGAGTTTAAAAACAAAGAGATGATTTCGTTTTGTGAAGAAAAAGGAATTAAACATGAGTTTTCGCCACCTAGAACTCCACAACTAAATGGAGTAGTAGAAAGAAAGAATCGTACATTACAAGAAATCGCTAGAACCATGCTTTGCGAAAATAAATTGCCTAGATTTCTGTGGGCGGAAGCCGTGAATTGTGCATGCTATATTGTAAATCGCCTATCTATAAGAAAGAAAATAAACAAGACGTCTTATGAGATTTTGAATGATCGCATACCTAAGATTGACTATTTTCGTGTGTTTGGATGCAAATGTTTTGTCTTGAATACAAAAGATAATTTAGATAAATTTGAATCCAAATCAATTGAGTGCATTTTTGTTGGATATTCTATAAATTCAAAGGCATATAGATGTTATGATCCTCTCACTAGACAAATTATAGAATCTATTCATGTTAAATTCAATGAATTTTGTGAGATTGATAAAGATAAGGAATATGACGATGATTTTGAATTGAAACCCGTTTTGAATGAAGATAATGATTCTTTTGATATGCATGATATGAATGAGACACTAGAAATGCATGATCATATAGAAATGCATGATAACTTAGAAAATAATCAACCAAGATGGCATAGAGATCACCCACATGATCTCATCATAGGCGACCTCACTCACGGTGTGCGACCACGTAGAAGAATCACTTCGGATGAAATAAATGAATTTCATGCTATGATTTCTGAAATTGAGCCCAAAAATGTGCATGATTCTTTGAGTGATTCATCTTGGATTGATGCTATGCATGACGAACTTAATCAATTCGTTAGAAATGATGTATGGGATTTAGTGCCACGACCACAAGCTAAGACTATTATAGGCACAAAGTGGGTATTTAGGAATAAAATGAATGAAGAAGGAAAGGTTGTTAGAAATAAAGCGAGACTTGTTGCACAAGGATATAATCAAGAAGGAATTGGCTATGATGAAACATTCGCACCCGTAGCACGTCTAGAAGCTATACGTCTATTACTTGCTATTGCTTGCATGAAAGATTTTAAATTATATCAAATGGATGTAAAAAGTGCTTTCCTAAATGGATTCATACAAGAAGAAGTATACGTGAAGCAACCACCCGGTTTTGAAGATTTGAAACATCCAGATCACGTGTACAAACTAAAGAAGGCACTATATGGCCTAAAGCAAGCACCGAGAGCATGGTATGATCGTTTTGCTACTTTCCTTTTAGAAAATAATTTTAAACGTGGTACTATAGATAGTACACTATTTTTGAAACAAGAAAAATCAGATTTACTTATTATTCAAATCTACGTAGATGACATTATTTTTGGCTCTACCTCACATAGACTTGTTAAAGATTTTGAAAATTGCATGAAATCTAAATTTGAAATGTCGATGGTTGGTGAACTTAATTATTTTCTTGGCTTGCAGATTAAGCAAACGAGTAAAGGAATTCATATAAGCCAAGCAAAATATGTTAATGACATGATCAAAAAGTTTAATTTTGAAAATTTGAAACCATCCCCCACCCCTATGAGTGTCACTACTAAATTAGACAAAGACGAACATGGTAAAGACGTTGATAATGGATTATATCGATCTATGATAGGTTCTTTGCTATATTTAACTGCTAGTAGGCCTGACATCATGTTTAGCGTATGCCGAGAGTCAACCTAAGGTGTCACACTTAAATGCAGTAAAAAGAATATTCCGTTATATTAAGCACACGCCCACCTTAGGTATTTGGTACGATAAAGATTCTACATTTGACTTACATGCTTACACTGATGCAGATTATGGTGGCTGCAAAATAGATAGAAAAGGCACGAGCGGAACCTGCCAATTTATAGGAAATTCCCTTATTTCATGGTTTTCTAAAAAGCAAGCAAGTGTTGCTTTGTCCACTACTGAGGCGGAGTACATGGCTCTTAGCCTTTGTTGCACACAGTTGTTGTGGATAAAACAACAACTCTCGGACTTTGGAATTACCGTAAATAAAATTCCTATATATTGAGATAGTATGAGTGCAATAAATTTGTCTAAGAACCCCGTGTTACATTCTAAGGCTAAGCATATAGAAGTACGCTATCACTTTCTTCGTGATCACGTTAACAATGGTAATATTGTCATAGATCACGTACGCACAGAATCACAAGTAGCGGATATATTTACAAAGGCCTTAAATCAAGCCACATATGAATCTCTTCGCTCAAAATTAGGCATGATTCCCGTTGATATGATTTGATTTGACATTATTTTGCTTTAGTTTCCTTTTTGACAGGCATCTTTTGATTTACTTTCCAAAATAAAGGGGGAGAGAAAAGCATGATTTAAGGGGGAGAGAGACACTGATTGATCTTAATTGACATTGATTGATCTTAATTGCACAAATCAAGGGGGAGCCAGATTTGACATTCGAAATTCAAATTTCAAATTTGCGCACAATTCAAGGGGGAGAGATAGCATTTAAATCATGTACACAAGTTATTTTGAAAATCATCAAAAGGGGGAGATTGTAGAGATAAGAGGGTTTGAGTGATTTCAAAATAAGCAATTTGAATGTTTATATATATGTATAAACGTATACATATATAAATGTGTACATGTATGCACGATAACTTGCCATTACTTGCCTTATTTAGCTTATATATTATGTTGCCGTACTAACGAGCCATGAATCATTAAAGCTTACATCATATGGCAAACATTTGTTGTGTTTATACTATTTTCAGGTGCCACCATTAATGAACTATATTAGTTCATTAAGTGAAGTACTTAGTTTAATAAACTAAGTAGTTCATTAAAGGAAGCTTCATTTGGAAAAGGCACAAATGCAACAAGGCTAAGGAAGGAAAGTTTTCTCCTCCTCCCCATCTTTATTATACACTCCCCATACACATATATTATACATATTTTCAGATTTTTTAAATAAAGGCACATACACATGTATTCTAACGTACTACCGACACATTACATATTTTACGTACGTACGTTAACGTCACACCACTATACTTAACTCATATTTATGAGTATATTCAGGTCTTATATCATATGATATAAGATATGGTGATGACAAATTAAATACGACACGATAAAAGATTCTAAACCGAAATTTTTCGTATCGGGCGAATACCGAAACTTCGCCAACGTGTCACGTACTTGCCATAAATAAATGGCCAGCCTATGTAAATCAAAATATGATGTAAATTTCGTGCTACACATGACATATTCAGCCAAAAATACTTTCTATGTTGGCACACACAAATTACTCCACATTAAGGCCAAAATGTGAAGATTCCAAGTTTAATTTTGTCACATGCTAATGGTACCACTTTAAACCAGCCAAGTGCTGAGATTTAAAGTATATATTATATATATTATGTATAACATAATATATATAACATGTGCAAAAGTTGGAATTTAAATTAGAGAAAAATCGGGTAATCAATAAATATCGAAAATTCGGTTTTCTACGCACATAACATGGAACGTTTTTCTTGTACATCATGTGACACGTATCTAGACACTTTTTACATATGATATACATCTTAAAGTATTCTAGAAAATTAAATTAAGGGCTGATTGGAATATTACATGTGTGTATTATTAAATGTGCACTATTTTACAAAGTTAGAAAAAATTAATTTCAGCACATGTATACACATCATATAACGTCACATACAGCTGATTTGGAGCACATGTGGAGCTTTGTTGGCATATTGATTGGTCAAGGATCAATCATACATTGTTGGTGAATTAAATAGAAAAGCTACAAATGGTAAGAATCCAACATATATCTCTCTTGTATCACATGCTGAAAATTTCAGCATGGTAACCTTGGGTGGCCGATTTTTAGCACTAAGAAATGCCATATTTCACTATCTTGCATCATGGGGATTAATTGAGGATGTTATGGAAATGATTTGAATATTGTTTAAATTAATAAAGTGTGATATTCTACATATCACACATGCTGAAATTTTTCAGCATGTGTGAAGACATGGTGGCCGAATTCTAAAGCTAAATGGTGTCCAAATTCATTTCTCATGTGATAGGAATATTTACCATTAATTGGTGATTCATTTTAATGAGAAAAATCAAAGAAAAATGGTAATGATTTGAACTATTCAACCATGTGTCACATGCTGAAAATTCAGCATGGTAACATCTATTATGGCCGATTTTTTGGCATAGAAATGGAAGAATTTTTGGTCTTGCAATTGATGATATAATTCTTGACTTATGGTATGATTTTGTGATTGATTTTTGGCACATGTTAAAGTGAATATCTCAGATTTTTTTCCATGTCATCTTGATGACAACATTGAGCCAACAAGGAGGTGCCAAGTAAGCGAAGACTAAATGATGATCCAATAGGAAGATGCCAAGTAAGCAAGGCATTGTCACAATGATGTCTTACACTCTCTCAAGGACTTAAAAGACAATTTTCAAGAGGGGAGAAGCCCTAAAGGGGGACGGCTACAACTATAAGGAAAGAAGAGGAGAGCAAACAAAACAAGAACAAGAATTGCAATTCATAGAGATCAAATAGCCTAGCTCTTCTTCTCCTACATCTTCTTTCTTTCTCTTTTCTTGTAAAAGCCTATTATATTCATATTCTTTCAATCTTGAATAGGCTTGAGATAAACCACCATTCATACATCTTTGTAAAAGATTGATCAAGGTGTGATCAATCTTCATTCTAGCGAGGTGGTGGTGTTCGTGTGAATTGTACTCGTCATACAAGGTTTGTAAAGGGTTGGAGTTAGGTGTAACTCTATCAACCCTGCGGTAAGGTGTACTGCGTGTGTGTGATTAGTGTGAACCAAGGAAGGTGTTCCTTGAAGACTGGAGTAGGTTGTTTATAACCGAACCAGTATAAAATTCTTGGTGCCATTTACATTCTGCATTTACGTTTTAGTTACTGCACTGTTTATCCTTCTTGTTCGCATCCGTAAAAATAGTAAACGATTTTCACAAATTACGAAAATTTTTAGAAACATACTTACATGTTCTAGGGTTAAGTTTCAACCCTTTTGGACAAGTATAAGTCAACTAAACATCAAAAGTTCTGAGACTAGTGCAGTCTGATTTTCAGACTTGCAAAGGTTGAGACTTTGATTGTATTTGACCTACTTCCCAAAAGAATTTTCTAAAACTGATTCAACCCATTTAAATATAATATATAAGGAGTTATTGGTCAAATTTGCAGATCATTTGGACGTTCACACAAATAGGAATTAATTTTTCAAAACCATCTACCGTTTCTGGCAGATTTGCACAATCTGAGTAACAACGGTTTTTGAAGGGGTTAAAGGTTGAGTTTTTATTTGAAATTTTTAGGGGACCCTCATAACATCTGAGGCTAAGTTCTCTAAAAATTGCATAATTTTTGGAGACCTCTAACCTGGTTTTAAAAACGTTTTAAAACAGGTCCTGAAAACAGAATCTATTTTCAGAACTTGAATTGTTCAAGTTTAAAGAAATTTTAAAAAGCACACTTTCCGCACCATCTATTCAACCCCCCCCTTCTAGTGGTGCCTTGCAGATCCTACAATAATTACCTATTTAGAATAGGGTTTCTGGGCAAATGGGACTATTGTGTGATCGATTCGTAGGTCTTTCGGTGTAAGTAATTTGTAAAGAAAGTACTATAGCCATTGCATTGAAATTGGTTTTGAAAATTTGTATTTTGTACCGTTTTGGATATGGATTTTGTACTAGTTTGGAACTGGTTTTGGATTGCAGAAAACAAAAATTGGAAATTGATGATTTGAAATCAAAAGTCTGATTTTGACTTTGCATTCATCGATTTGGTAACCTTGCATCATTGGATTTTGACTTTGACTACATTTAGTTGGATGTTGAGTGGATAAGTGATTTGGTTGACTTTGACTATAAGGGTAATATGGTAATTTTATTTGCAAAATGGGAAACTTGATATTTTCCCAAATTGTTAATATTGTTAGGTGCAGCAGTTGTTGCGTGGCGCATAGGCCGTGTGGGCCAAGTCACAGTCAAATGCCGTGGACGCTTGTGCGTGCTGAATGCACTATAAGGCTAGGGTATGCACATCTTCTATCACCAATTGGTTTTGGGAGAGTTGGTAGCGCCTTAGGTCTTACAAGTGGTATCAGAGCGTAGGCACACTCACGATAAGAGGATCTAACGATCTTTGTGAGATGGCAACCACTATTCACAAGACTGAACAAGAAGATATGTTGAGCCAAATAACTCTTTTTGATTGTGAGTATTTCATACAATGGAAACTTAGAATGAAACTTTTTCTTATGGCCATTGATATAGACTTGTGGTCCATTATAAAAGATGGTTCTTTTATTCCTTCTAAGTTATCTACTTTTGATGGTGTCACACTAGAGATCGTAAAACTGAAAACAAGAATACACAGTGATGACAAAAAGAAATTGAGCATGAATGCTAGAGCCATGCAACTTCTGTTAAACGGGCTTAGTAAAATTGAATCGAGTTACGTGTCTAATTGCTCTAGTGCCCAAGAGATGTGGAGATTTCCTGAAATGAAAGATGAAAGGACTAGTCAAGTTAAAGAGTCTTAAATAAATATGCTTATGTCCACTCTTGAGTCCTTTAAATTATTGCCAAACGAATCTATTGTTGATATGGACTTACGCTTGACTAACATCTGATTGACCGCACTGATTGGATTCTTTTCCTCTCCTAAGCGCCAGGAAGTTTTCAAGAAGTTCTTGACCGATGCTCAGGTACCTGTAGAAACCACCCCTACTAACCTAGAGAATGTGGTAGGAATTTTCACTGCACTGATGGCCATATCCTTCGTCCTTCTCCCCGATTTATGCCCTATCACTAGTTCTTACTCCCGATCCAAAGCACCCCTTTTCCATTCATAGAGAGATCCAATCGTCAAAATCAATAAAAAGGCCATCATGGACCAAGACCCAAATGGATCAATCTTGTTGGGAGGTACTGCCCAAGGAAAGGAAAAGGTTACTTCCAGATCAAAAATAAT
>AP025075.1:20300028-20338012 GCA_036186865.1 Eustoma russellianum | reverse complement strand
ATCCGAATGGGAACTGAAAGTCACAGCTAATGAGGAAAGTAAAGAAACTAGATCAATAAAAATAGAGAAGCTAATCGGATCTTTAAAGGTATACGAAAACAAACTTATACTAAAGAAATCAGAATCAACGTCAAAACAAGGTAAGACTATTGCTTTTAACTCAAATGAATATGTCTTTACCTCTTCTGATCACGTAGATGATAGTGATACTGAATCGGACAACTAAGATATAATATTATTGGCTAAAGGTTTGAGAAACATTATGAGAAATTCATTAAAGAATAAACTAAAGGCTATTCAAACTAAAAGAAATAAAAATAAAAATAACAAAAAAGGCATGCAGTGCTATGAATGTGGGAAACTTGGACACTTGTCATATGACTGCCCAGAAGGACAAACAACCAAACAAAAACGCGACAAGGACTGGAACAAAAATAGACCCGTCCCAGAACCTTAACAAAGAAATTCAAAAAGAGCTCTCAAGGCCTCCACTTGGAGTGATTCATCCGACTCCGAGACTAACGATACCAAAGAAGAGACGGCACAAGTATGCTTTGCATCCAAAGCACCAAACGAGGTATCTTTTTACTCTGATTCTGATTCTGAACCCTCTTATGATGATCTATTTAGTCAATATCTTGAATTGCATAAATTCACAAAGACTCCTGCAAAAGAAAAGAAACGGTTAATTGAAGACAAGAAGCTGTTAGAATCATCTAACACAAACCTTGTTTCTCAATTAAAAGATTCAAAAGAAGAGTTGTCATGCACAATTAATGCATTCAAATCAGAGATCTCATCATTAACGGCAGAAAATAATGAAATGAAATCCGAGATTTCAAATTAGAAATCAAGAAATGCGGATTTAGAAAGAATGGTAAAGCAGTTTGATACGAATACAAACATGCTAGATCACGTCATCTCCTCACAAAAGCATGAAAGCGACAAAGCCGGATTAGGATACGCTGAGAAAAATGAAACACAAAATAAATCAACTAAATTCGTTATATCTTCATATAAGAAAACATACGCATTCAAGACAAGTGTAGCGCCAAAGAGGACGCCCAAATCACCCCTTTCTTCATCTCATCATGCTTCTTCTTCATATCATACAAGATATAATTATGTGCTGCATAAATATGAAAAGAAACCTTTGATGTATACACGACATTCATTCAACATAAATGCATCTAGACCATGCACCACGCACACTAACTCTAAGGCATATCAAAAACGAAGATCATACCATGTGCATGATGGGATTCTCGGCCAAAGGCCAAACGCATTCCCACCTATTGTCTATTATGCTGCTTCTTCATCTTTATTTTCACCATTTGCAAAACCGAGCAAGGTCACCCAAGTTTAGGTACCAAAAGGTACTCTTACAAAGGGGTGAAGAACTAACTTGTAAGCACCCAAAATAAAAGGGTACCTAAATCGTTGTTACACATGGCAGGGAACACATACATCTAAAGGTACATCAATCAAATGGTTCCTTGACAGTGGTTGCTCGAGGCCGTGACAGGTGACATGAGCTTGTTCTCAAAGTTGAAAGAGGTTACAAAAGGTGGATCAGTGACCTTTGGAGACAACAACGAAGGAAGAATCATCGGAAGAGGTACAATTGGAAGCCCAAGTACTCTTCAAATATCCAACGTTTTCTTGGTAAGTAATCTATCCTACAATTTGCTTAGCATCTCACAGATTCTTGACACTGGTTTTGATGTGTATTTCACTCACTCATATTGCAACATAGTAAAAAAACAGAGAAACGGTATTAAAAGGAAAAAGAGAAGGAAATATTTTTACACTTTCTATAGATGACATGTCATACGCTAAAGTTAAATATTTTATGTCAAATGAACCTAACATGAATTTGTGGCATAGGCGGTTAGGACACATTGGCATCTCAACTCTTGGAAAACATCAATGGAAGTATCTAGTACGAGGATTGCCCAAACTTGATTTTGACAACATTCAGTTGTGTGAATCATGTATTAAAGGAAAACAAACACGCGAGTCACTTAAATCTAAAAATGAAATTAGCACATCTAGAGTATTAAAATTATTACACATTGACTTGTTTGGTCGTACTCATACTAAGAGTCCTGGTGGGCGACATTATGCATGTGTTATCATTGACGATTTTCTCACTATACATGGACTTTATTTCTTGTGAATAAAGATGATAGTGCCGTTGAGATTGCCAAATTAATAGAACAACTTGAAAATGAGTATGGTTTGAATGTGAAAAAGATTAGGAACGATAGAGGCGTCGTATTTAAAAATAAAGACATGATTGCATTTTGCGAAGAAAAAGGTATTAAACACGGATATTCGCCACATAGAACACCATAGTTAAATGGAGTAGTAGAAAGAAAGAATGAGACACTACAAGAAATTTCAAGTACCGTGCTATGTGAAAATAAGTTGCCTAGATTTTTGTGGGCGGAAGCCGTAAATTGTGCATGTTATATAGTTAACCGCTTATTGATTAGAAAGAAAGTAAACAAAAATCCTTATGAAATTTTAAATGATCACATGCCTAAAATTGATGACTTTCGTGTGTTTGGTTGTAAATGCTTTGTTTTGAATACAAAAGATAATCTAGATAAATTTTAGTCTAAATTAATTGAATGCATATTTGTTGGATATTCTGTGAATTCTAAGGCTTATAGATATTATGATCCTATCACTAGAAAAAATTTAGAATCTATTCATGTGAAGTTCAATGAATTCGGTGATTTTGAAATAGATAAAGAATATGACGATGATTTTGAAATAAAGCCCGTGTTAGATGATATAGAAGAAAATATCGTACAGGATGAACCCGACACACTAGAAATGCATCAAAACTTAGAGAATAATCAACCAAGATGGCATAGGGATTACCCACACGACCTTATCATATGCGATATAACACAAGGTGTCCAACCACATAGAAGAATAAATCCGAATGAAATAAATCAATTCCATGCTATGATATCTGAAATTGAACCCAAGAATGTATTTTATGCTTTGAATGATTCTTCTTGGATTGACGCTATGCAGATGAATTAAATCAATGCACAAGAAATGATGTATGGGATTTAGTTCCACGACCACAAGATAAAATGATAATATGCACAAAGTGGGTCTTTAGAAATAAAATGAATGAAGAAGGTAAAGTTGTTAGAAACAAAGCGAGGCTTGTGGCACAAGGCTATAATCAAGAAGAAGGAATAGACTACAAAGCAACATTTGCACCTGTAGCACACTTAGAAGCCATACGATTATTACTTGTTATTGCTTGCTTGAAGGATTTTAAACTTTATCAAATGGACGTAGAAAGTGCATTTTTAAACGGTTTTATACAAGAAGAAGTATATTTGAAACAACCACCCGGTTTTGAGGATATAAAATGTTATGCCCCGCACCCTCCCTAGGATAATTAAAAGACAAAGAAGGAATTAAAGGAGATTAATGACGGTCAACGGTAATGAATTAGACATTAAGTATGTGATTAATTGGAAATTAATGAGAAGAATAAATATTAGAATTAAATTGTATTTAATTTTAGAATTAAATAATGAAGGTTTGTCCTTTAAGATAAATAAGAAAATAGGAGATAATTTAGAAACTCCAAATTTTTCCCCCTTTCCAAATAAAAACTGACGAGACGTCAGTTTTCTCAATGCGCAGAGAAAACCGACGCTCATCTTCCCATAGGCGATTGCGGCTCCTCTCCAACCCTAGGGAGAAATTCTTCAAGAACCAATCCAATCTCCATTTGTTCTTCAATCCGCTTCCGAGTAATCAAAGGCAAGTAATCTACTTATAAGTTCCTACGATTTGTGAAAGAACTGGCCTATTTTGATATCAAATTGGATCACCATGCAGTAGTTTGGTTTGTGATTTCTTGTATATGATTTATGTGTTTAGGTGTTGTTGATTTGGCCAATGTATATGAAAAAGCATTTGTTGATATTGTTGATTACGTGAAATCCTGCAAATCCCTACCCCTGCATCCCTTCTTGGTGTGGTTTCATAGTTGTGAAGGGTTTGAGATGAAAGACGAGATTTTTGGGATTGAGAGAGTCGGATAATTGTGTTCTAGGCTTGAATCGTTGTGTGGTATTGTGTATAAGTGTTTGAACCTATAGTTTAAGCATGGATGATAGTAGGGATTAGGCTTGGATTGAATGGATCGATGTTTGGATTTGTTGGTGTTTTTCGTTCTGCAGTGGTTGCAGAAAACGCAGAGGAAATTTGGAGGAACCGCAGACATCGATCGATCGATGTCAGAGATCGATGTCCCCAGTTGGACATAGATCGATCGATGTAGTGGTTGCTGAGAGATCGATGTCCCCAGTTGGACATCGATCGATCGATGTGCAGGTAGCCTGAGAGATCGATGTCCTCAGTCGGACATCGATCGATCGATGTAGATAAGGCTGAGAGATCGATGTCCCCAGTTGGACATCGATCGATCGAAGTAGGGATGAAGTCCATCAGTTTTATGGAAAAGTAGATGAGGAAAGAGAGAAGTTTGGGGAATCTTGGGGGGATCTTAGAGACTTCTTAAGACATGATTAAAGGTAGTCTAAGTCTCGGGAACATGACTTGATATGGTGAATCAACTTGGGGAGTTCGTAAGGGGTTTTCGAATCGCATTTCAATGAGAATGACTTAGGAGGGTTAGGAGATGAACGTACGAGGTGTTTGAGAGTTCAACGAAGAATGGTTAGGGATACTTGTCTTAGGTTGTGAACCTTAGAGTCAAGACTAAGTGTTGACAAGATGGTTGAAGCCTAAGTTATGATGTGTAAGTCAGTGAAAGCTTGTGTGTTGCTTGTACTTGCGCATGTGTACATGAACTACTTATGTGAATTGCATACGAGAATGAGAATTGAGAATGAAACGAGGAGTCTTGCATCATGGCACTTGCATTTGCATATTGATTTGAAAAGAAAGGTGCTTCGGCACAGATTTACGAAGGTGACCTGCAATGTTAACCGGGATGGAAATCTAAGCCGGGGTGCATTGTAGGGCACAAAAGATTGTAACGTAAACCGGGATGGAAATATAAGCCGGGGCGCGTTACAGGGTATAAAGTTGTCTGTAATGCTAATCGGGATGGAAATATAAGCCGAGGTGCATTAGAGGGTATAAAGTTGGCTGTAACGTAAACCGGGATGGAAATATAAGCCGGGGTGCGTTACAGGGTATAAAGTTATGTGATGTGACCGGACATTATGACATGCATTGCTTTGTTTTTAAAGAGAAAGTGTTCATGCATATGTGAATGTGTAGTGTAGTGCATATTCTGACATGCATCACGAGGGTCAATGTGGTATGAATGTGTGCGTTATTTGATTGGCAATGAGTTGTTATTTGTGTGCAAACTGCTGTACTTGCTCTATTGCGTGATTTGTTATATATTTGAAAGTTTACAAGACATGTGCCCCACAATTCCCTTGAATTACATATTACTCATGTCTTGCCATGCGTTGATCCCGTATGTCTTATAAGCGGGTTATTTGCTAGCGTTTTCGCTAAGGATACTGCCTTTGTCTTTGCAGATGAACCTAGTTACGACATGATTTTCGTTGAGGACGACGGCGAGTGGGCAGAGTGGGATGTTTAGACCTTGTGGAATGGATTGCTTAGATAGTTTTCTGTCATTTTTATTTCTTAACTCATTTGGAAATTTAGATGGCTACGACCATATACAGTTTTTGATGTTCACATTGTCTTTTGACGTACTGCATTGATAGTTTAGATTTACGAGACGTGTGTTTCCGCACTTGTTTCTCTTACGTCATTGATGATGTGTATTCGAGAGATGAGACGTCTTGTAGTCTTCTCAGTAAGCTATGACGGGTGAACCGGTTCGGATTCCGCTGTCCGGGTCAGGGCGCTACAGGTGGTATCAGAGCCTAGGCTTCAGATCTACCTCGGAGACCTAGGTTATGACATGTAGAGTCTTAAGTTATGATTTTCACCTTAAGTTGATCTTTAGGTCTAAGTATGTAATCTTAGATTTAAGTTTGATTGGGATGGGTGTGTGTACGAGCACGATTAAGTGTAAGCCATAAATGTTAATTATTTTAGTTCGTAAACACCGCCTTGTACACATTATGGATCTCAAACACTGATTTATTTCTAAACTGCTAGATACTAATAAACGTGACCTTGCAGAAAATGCCTCCTAGACGTGACAACCAAGGAAATGGTGGCAATGGGAACAATGACCCACCACCACCACCTCCAGTTCTAGTACCCCAAGCACTGATTGATGCTATCACAGTGATAGCACAAGGGGTTGCTCAGCAGCAACAACAACCACAACAACCTCCTCCACCACCTCCCCAACAAGGCATCAGGTACTATATTGGGGAAATGCGCAACATGCATACCCCAAACTTTGAAGGGACCACTGACCCTGAGGTGGCTGGGTTCTGGTTAGACGAAGTGGAAAAACGTTTCAGGCTTGTGCAAGTGCCTGAAGATCTAAAGGTGGATGTAGCCACGCCATTTCTGACTGGCAGAGCCAACGCATGGTGGAATGGCATTCTGCCCAAGATGACTCCTCCGATTCTGTGGAGACAATTTGTACAGGCTTATAAAGATTACTATATGCCTGAGACTGCCATTTTGGAGAAGATGAGGCAGTTCGACAAATTTGAACAAGGAAGGATGACTGTTTCAGACTATGCGGATAGATTCCATGCTTTGGGCAAGTTCACACCTTTGGTATTGGAGAACGATAGGATGAAAATGCTGAAGTTCGAGGAGGGTCTGAACCCCCGCATACGGACGGCTATAGCGGGGTCAAGTCTGAAAACATTTGAAGAAATGCTAGACGCATGTTACCGGGTGGAGAGTGACATGCGTAGGTCACAACAGAGAGAGGCTCGGGAAGAATCGAGCAAGAGGCCAAGGGTGGAGCAAAGTGGAAGTAGACCCGGACGTTGGGTCAAGATCCCCAGAAAAGGGCAAGCGGGGCCAGTTCAAAGGGCACCGCAGCCAAACCAACCTGATCGTCAAGCACCTGCAGAATGCCCACACTGCCATAAAAGACACGTTGGCGAATGTTAGAAAATAACAGGTGCGTGCTTCAGATGTGGAAAGTCAAGCCATAGGATCAAGGACTGCCCGGAATGGAACCCTAAGCCACAAGCAGGAGCAGGGCCAGCCCAACAGCAGAAAGGCAGGCCCAATGCCAGAGTCCACGCCATGACAGACGCTGAAGTCCAGGAGGACGCAAATGTGGTGACAGGTATGACCTAAGTTAAATAATAGTTGCTTAAGTTGAATTTTAGTCCTTTAAGTTGATGACTGTATATGTGTTATGTGAAAACCTTTATGTGTTACCCTCTTGTGAATTAGGTGTGATCTTAGTTAACAAAGTACCTGCCAACGTGTTATTTGATAGTGAAGCTAGCCACTCCTTCATCTCTAAACGATTCGCCAAAGGGCTCGACTGTTTACCCGAATGGCTTGAACCCATTTAGGGTGCAGGCAGCAGGCGAGCAAGTACTGGTTTCTTACCACCAGTACAAAGATTGTGACTTGGAATTGGATGGAAAGATATTCTCGGTGACTTTAGTCCCAATTCCAATGAAGGACTTCAATGTAATATTGGGCATGGATTGGCTGACCAAGAATCATGCCAATATTGACTGTAAACTTAAGCAAGTGACCCTCAAGGACCCTGAGATGAATGACATCACGATACAAGGAAATGTCAAAATGACCAAAGCTCCAAGGAAGGTATACTTAACAGCGATTAAGGCCTTTAAAGCCTTACAGAAGGGAGCAGAGGGATATATGGCGTATGCACTAGATGTGAAGCAGGAGGTTCCCTCTTTAGATCAAATTCCGGTGATCAATGAGTTCAAGGATGTATTTCCGGATGATTTGCCAGGAGTGCCGCCATCGAGGGAAGTGGAGTTTGAGATCAATTTGATACCCGGAGCTGAACCTATATCTAAGGCACCCTACAGAATGGCTCCAGCCGAACTTAAGGAGCTAAAGGGGCAACTTCAGGAGTTGTTAGACAAGAAACTAATTCGCCCCAGTGTATCACCCTGGAGAGCTCCAGTGCTATTTGTGAAGAAGAAAGATGGCAGCATGAGGTTATGCATCGATTACCGGGAGTTGAACAAGATCACTATTAAGAATAAATATCCTCTGCCAAGGATAGAGGACCTATTTGACCAACTGAAAGGAGCTCGATGGTTTTCAAAGATCGACCTTCGTCAAAGGTACCATCAGTTGCTTGTGAAAGCAGGAGACGTCCCTAAGACCGCTTTTCGGACTAGATACGGGCATTAGGAATTTTTAGTAATGCCTTTTGGATTAACTAATGCCCCAGTGGCCTTCATGGACTTGATGAACACCGTGTTTCGAGAGCAGTTGGACCAATTCATAGTAGTGTTCATCGATGACATTTTGGTCTACTCCTCCGACGAGCAAGCCCACGCCGAACACTTAAGAGTGGTGTTGCAAATCCTGAGACAACAAAAGCTCTACGCCAAATTCAGCAAGTGTGAATTTTGGCTAAGGAGTGTAGCCTTTCTTGGTCACGTGATTTCCGAGGATGGAATCTCGGTAGATCCTAAGAAGATAGAAGCCATCACTGAATGGCCAAGACCTACAAACGTGACAGAAGTAAGAAGCTTCCTAGGCTTGGCAGGTTACTATAGAAAGTTCGTTGAAGGTTTCTCAACAATAGCGGTTCCATTGAGCCAACTTACACAGAAGAAGACTAAGCTCGAATGGACTGCCGAATGCGAGCAGAGCTTTACCGAGCTCAAGAAGAGATTAACCACGGCACCGATGGGTTCGTGATCTATAGTGACGCGTCCAAGAAAGGACTAGGTATGTACATCATTACAATTAATGCATTGTATATACTCATGCTAGTCCTGAATTAACTTTCTGTTTATAGGGTGTGTCTTGATGCAAAATGAACGAGTTATTTCGTACGCATCAAGACAATTGAAACCATATGAGCAGAATTACCCGACGCATGACTTGGAGCTCGCAGCGGTGGTATTTGCTCTTAAGATCTGGAGACACTATTTGTACAGAGAAAAGTGCGCCATATTTACTGATCACAAGAGTTTGAAATATCTATTCTCGCAGAAGGAGTTGAACATGAGACAGAGAAGATGGCTGGAACTACTTAAGGATTATGACCTAACCATCAACTACCATCCGGGTAAGGCCAATAGAGTGGCGGACGCATTGAGCAGAAAGTCTAGCCACGCGAGACAATCTCCATTAGAAAGAGAGATAGAGGAGTTTGATCTTGAATTGGTAGATTCAGTGGCAAATGTCCTTGCAGCTTTGTCTATCAGCCCAGACTTGGTAGACAGAATCAAAGAGGCGCAGTACGAGGACCCAGCACTGAAAGAAATCCGCGACAAATTATCTACGGTACCAGTCAAGGATTTTCAATTGCGAGAAGATGGAAGTTTATGGTTTCAGAATAGGTTGTGTGTACCTAACCATGATGAGCTTCGAAAGGAGTTGTTACGAAAAGCTCATAACTCTAGGTTATCCATCCATCCCGGCAGCACGAAGATGTATAAGGACCTCAAAAAGAATTATTGGTGGATGGAAATGAAGAAAAGCATAGCAGAGTATGTGGAAAGATGCTTGGTATGTCAACAGGTTAAAGCTGAACATCAACGACCTGGCGGTTTGTTGATGCCCCTAGAAATTCCGGAGTGGAAATGGGAACACGTAACTATGGACTTTGTGATGGGACTACCCAAGACCAGAAATGGAAATGAGATGATCTGGGTGATTGTAGACCGCTTGACGAAGACAGCCCATTTCATCGCCATGCCACACGGTACCTCTTATGAGAAACTATCCAACACCTACATGGATAACATTGTGAGTTTACACGGAGTCCCTGTCAGTATTGTATCAGACCACGATCCCAAGTTTACCTCTAAGTTTTAGAGGGCATTCCAGAGAGCTATGGGTACGGAGTTAAGGATGAGTACCGCTTACCACCCACAAACGGATGGGCAATCCGAGAGAACCATTCAAACATTGGAAGACATGTTGAGAGCATGCGCCTTGGACTTCAAAGGAAACTGGGACAGCATGCTGAAGTTGATGGAGTTTTCGTACAACAATAGCTATCACAGTGCAATTGGCATGGCACCATTTGAAGCATTGTACGGACGCAAGTGCAGGTCCCCGGTTTGTTGGGACGAAGTCGGAGAAAGGATGATCAATGCACCCGAGTTGGTTGAGAAAACAGTGGAAAAGGTCAACATGATAAGAGAGAAACTCAAGGTGGCACAAGACCGCAATAAGAGTTGGGCTGATACAAAGAGGCGACCCTTGGAGTTTGAGGAGGGTGAGAAGGTTTATTTAAGAGTTTCACCTACCAATGGAGTTGCAAGATTCGGAGTGAAGGGCAAGTTAAGCCCTAGATATATAGGCCCTTACGAAGTACTAGGCAAAGTTGGAGAAAGAGCATACCGACTAACCTTACCTCCGAGTTTGTCACAAGTCCATAACGTATTCCACGTATCTCAACTACGGAAATACGTATCAGACCCGAGCCATGTCCTTGAAGCCCAACCCTTGGATGTAAAAGAAGATGTCACCTAAGAAGAGCATCCAATAAGGATTGTGGATAGAAAAGATCAAGTCCTACGCCGACGCGTCATTCCGTATGTCAAAGTTCAGTGGAGCAACCATACGGAGCGCGAAGCCACGTGGGAGCTTGAGGAGCAAATGAAGGAGCTATATCCACATCTTTTCCAATAAGGTACGCCAGTTTCGAGGACGAAACTTTTTATAAGGGGGGTGGAATGTTATGCCCCGCACACTCTGTAGAATAATTAAAAGACAAAGAAGGAATTAAAGGAGATTAATGACGGTCAACGGTAATGAATTAGACATTAAGTATGTGATTAATTGGAAATTAATGAGAAGAATAAATATTAGAATTAAATTGTATTTAATTTTAGAATTAAATAATGAAGGTTTATCCTTTAAGATAAATAAGAAAATAGGAGATAATTTAGAAACTCCAAATTTTTCCCCCTTTCCATATAAAAACTGACGAGACGTCAGTTTTCTCATTGCGCAGAGAAAATCGACGCTCATCTTCCCATAGGCGATTGCGGCTCCTCTCCAACCCTAGGGAGAAATTCTTCAAGAACCAATCCAATCTCCATTTGTTCTTCAATCCGCTTCTGAGTAATCAAAGGCAAGTAATCTACTTATAAGTTCCTACGATTTGTGAAAGAACTGGACTATTTTGATATCAAATCGGATCACCATGCAGTAGTTTGGTTTGTGATTGCTTGTATATGATTTATGTGTTTAGGTGTTGTTGATTTGGCCAATGTATATGAAAAAGCATTTGTTGATATTGTTGATTATGTGAAATCCTGCAAATCCCTACCCTTGCATCCCTTCTTGGTGTGGTTTCATAGTTGTGAAGGGTTTGAGATGAAAGACGAGATTTTTGGGATTGAGTGAGTCGGATAATTGCGTTCTAGGCTTGAATCGTTGTGTGGTATTGTGTATAAGTGTTTGAACCTATAGTTTAAGCATGGATGATAGTAGGGATTAGGCTTGGATTGAATGGATCGATGTTTGGATTTGTTGGTGTTTTTGGTTCTGCAGTGGTTGCAGAAAACGCAGAGGAAATTTGGAGGAACCGCAGACATCGATCGATCGATGTCAGAGATCGATGTCCCCAGTTGGACATAGATCGATCGATGTAGTGGTTGCTGAGAGATCGATGTCCCCAGTTGGACATCGATCGATCGATGTGTAGGTAGCCTGAGAGATCGATGTCTTCAGTCGGACATCGATCGATCGATGTAGATGAGGCTGAAAGATCGATGTCCCCAGTTGGACATCGATCGATCGAAGTAGGGGATGAAGTCCATCAGTTTTGTGGAAAAGTAGAGGAGGAAAGAGAGAAGTTCGGGGAATCTTGGGGGGATCTTAAAGACTTCTTAAGACCTGATTAAAGGTAGTCTAAGTCTCAGGAACATGTCCTAGGATGGTGAATCAACTTGGGGAGTTTGAAAGGGGTTTTCGAATCGCATTTCAATGAGAATGACTTAAGAGGGTTAGCAGATGAACGTACGAGGTGTTTGAGAGTTCAACGAAGAATGGTTAGGGATACTTGCCTTAGGTTGTGAACCTTAGAGTCAAGACTAAGTGTTGACGAGATGGTTGGAGCCTAAGTTATGATGTGTAAGTCAGTGAAAGCATGTGTGTTGCTTGTACTTGCGCATGTGTACATGAACTACTTATGTGAATTGCATACGAGAATGAGAATTGAGAATGAAACGAGGAGTCTTGCATCATGGCACTTGCATTTGCATATTGATTTGAAAAGAAAGGTGCTTCGGCACAGATTTGCGAAGGTGACCTGCAATGTTAACCGGGATGGAAATCTAAGCCGGGGTGCATTGTAGGGCACAAAAGACTGTAACATAAACCGGGATGGAAATATAAGCCGGGGCGCATTACAGGGTATAAAGTTGTCTGTAATGCTAATCGGGATGAAAATATAAGCCGAGGTGCATTACAGGGTATAAAGTTGGCTGTAACGTAAACCGGGATGGAAATATAAGCCGGGGCGCGTTACAGGGTATAAAGTTTTGTGATGTGACCGGACATTATGACATGCATTGCACTGTTTTAAAAGAGAAAGTGTTCATGCATATGTGAATGTGTAGTGTAGTGCATATTCTGACATGCATCACGAGGGTCAATGTGGTATGAATGTGTGCGTTATTTGATTGGCAATGAGTTGTTATTTGCGTGCAAACTGCTGTACTTGCTCTATTGCGTGATTTGTTATATATTTGAAAGTTTACAAGATATGTGCCCCAAAATTCCCTTGAATTACATATTACTCATGTCTTGCCATGTGTTGATCCCATATGTCTTATAAGCGGGTTACTTGCTAGCGTTTTCGCTAAGGATACTGCCTTTGTCTTTGCAGAAGAACCTAGTTACGACATGATTTTCGTTGAGGACGACGGCGAGTGGGCAGAGTGGGATGTTTAGACCTTGTGGAATGGATTGCTTAGATAGTTTTCTGTCATTTTTATTTCTTAACTCATTTGGAAATTTAGATGGCTACGACCATATACAGTTTTTGATGTTCACATTGTCTTTTGACGTACTGCATTGATGGTTCAGATTTACGAGACGTGTGTTTCCGCACTTGTTTCTCTTACGTCATTGATGATGTGTATTCGAGAGATGAGACGTCTTGTAGTCTTCTCAGTAAGCTACGACGGGTGAACCAGTTCGGATTCCGCTGTCCGGGTCGGGGCGCTACATAAAATATCCTAATCATGTGCATAAATTATACAAGGCACTATATTGTTTAAAACAAGCACCTAGAGCTTGGTATGATCGTTTTGCTACTTTTCTTTTAGAAAATAGATTTAAAAGAGGTACCATAGATAGGTCGCTATTCTTGAAACAAGAAAAATCAGATTTACTTATTATTCAAATATATGTTGATGATATTATCTTTGGATCTACATCTCATAAACAAGTTGAAGAATTTGAAATAAGAATGAAATCCAAATTTGAAATGTCTATGGTTGGGGAGTTAAATTATTTTCTTGGCTTGCAAATTAAACAAACTAGTCAAGGCGTCCATATAAGTCAAGTCAAATATGTGAATGACATGATTAAAAAGTTTAACTTTGAGAACTTGAAAGCATCCCCCATCCCTATGAGTGTCACCACCAAACTAGAAAAAGATGAGAATGGAAAAGACTTTGATAATGGTCTGTGTAGGTCTATGATTGGTTCTTTTCTTTATCTTACTGCAAGTAGACCCGATATCATGTTTGGTGTTCGTATGTGTGCTCGATTTCAAAGGAACCCTAAAGTGTCACACTATGATGCTTTATAAAGGATAATTCGATACGTTAAGCATACTTCCACTTTAGGAATATGGTATGATAAGAATTGTGAATTTTACTTGCATGCTTATACTAATGCGGAATATGGTGGATGCAAAATCAACAGAAAAAGCACAAGTGGCACAAGTCAATTCATTGGAAATTCGTTAATATCATTGTTTTCGAAAAAGCAAGCAAGTGTAGCAATATCTACTACTGAAGCAGAATACATGGCACTTAGTCTTTGTTGCACACAACTTTTATGGCTAAAAAAACAACTATCTGATTTTGGAATCATGGTAAATCGCATCCCCATTTATTGTGATAAACACCACTAGAGGGGGGGTGAATAGTGGTTAGCGGAAATTACACTACAACCTTTTATAAAAATCCCCTTTGAAAACAGAATCTGAGACCACCTCAGATTCGAAACCCTTTTTTGAAAAATTCAAAAATAATTGTCCACAACTCCAAAAATTATGAAACTGTCCAGAATGTAACTTCAATATGTTAACAAGACTCCTTCCAAAAATCAGACAAAAATAAGATTTTTTGAATCTTCAAACAAATAAAAAGATTCAGATGGTCAATCTGGACAGAATTGCACAGAATGTTGCTGATTTTGAATACTCAACCAGAAAAGTTGATCTTTATATCAAAACACTCCTTAGGATATGTAGATGATGTTTCCAAAAGGTCCTGACCTTAAACAATTCTTGATAAATACAGAATTTAAGTTTTCTTAAAACTGGTCAAATTGCAGCCAGATTGGAGCAGTTATCTTGCAAAGACTAAAAGACTAATTTTCCCTTGCTCAAATCAAGTGATTCTTATTGCAAATGAAAGCTAATAGTCTGAAGTATAACTCCACCAAAAATCACTAATTTTGAAAGTGTTTAGCTATTTTTTTAAATTGTGAGAAGTTGTGTAAAAACTGGCAGAAAACAGAAATGAAGAAACAAGACGAACACCGAGGATTTATCCTGGTTCGGTCAATGTGACCTACTCCAGTTCCAAGGAGAACCTTTCCTTGGATTTCACTATGAAATGAATCACCTTACAACAAGAACCAAGCTTGATCCTTGGGTTATACACCAACCCTACTCAATACTTGGATAATCACCTTCTATGCAATACTTAGTTGCAACACCTCTACAACCTATTGATATAGCCTTATAGAAATGGTTAATCAATATTACAAATGAAGCTCAAAAGGCTTGTAGCTCAACAAAAACAAAAAGAACACCTTTGCTACAAAGAATGAAACAAAAACAACAAGAAGATGATAGCTAGACGATTCAACAAATGCGTGTGAGCTTCAAGTGTGTTTCATCTTCTTCACCATTGCCTCTATCTATAGTGTGATTTGAGCCTTGGAGATAAGAACTCCAATGTGTCACCATATTCATCATCAAATCCAAATGTCTTCTCATGATTGGTTGGCCTTATACACTTGGCAAAATAAGACAAAATGATTGGTCCACTTTTAAATTTCAGCATGGCCGAAAATTCCACCTTGAAATTGTCTTGAAAATGTGAAGATAATACCCAAAGATAATAGCCATAACAACTACATTATCTTCTCAAGTCTTTGGCAAGACAATAGGCATGTGGGCATTTGACAAATTCAAATTAAAAAATCTGCTCCAAGACCTTCATAGTAGCCGTTGGCTACCTTTTTTGCTTTTCCAAACATAATATTGAATTTCCTTGATAAAATAAGAAAGGATAATACCACCAAAATAACCTCAACTCTTTGCACAAGAATAGGACATGTAAAGTCATCACTTGACTTCAAAAAATCTGCTGAAAAACCCTTGTAGCCATTGGCTACATTTAAATATTTCCAAGTTGGCAATTTTTGTCAACTAGCTCCTTTTTGATTTGTCCACTTGTCACCAAGCCATAAAATGAATACCACATCATATCCACCTGATTAATCATGTTTTTGGACATACATATATTTGTAGCAACTCAGATTTTTGAGGAAGAAATCAATAGATAATAGTTGATAAGATTATGTCAACGTGTAACACCGAAATTCCTAATATTTCTTCTTACATGTCGTGATCATTTCCACACCTTTAACACCTTTGATATCTATGAATAATGATGATAAATATGCTCTTATAACATATATAAGAAGGTCTTCAAGAAAAAATAGAATGTGACATCTCAAATCGTCACATATCCAGCTATAGTCAATAATATCATTATGTGAGAGAATAAAATAAAGAATCACCATATCATCTTCAAATTAATAATAAATCAGCTCTAGAATGAAGATAATAATATGATCAAGAGATTCCTTGAGTGAAAATACCAAAAATACCCTCAGAGGTGAAATAACCAAAATACCCCTGGTATATGAAAACTCCAGAAATGACCCGGATGGTCAGAAATAATTATGATATCACTTTTCTCATGATAAATAGTATAAGAATACATCCTTGAAATATTTTCACCATGTGACGTTCCTAAAAAACTCAAAATACTAATTTTGCCCTTTTGGGTAAGTTGTAGAAACTTCCAAGACACGTTAGTCACAAGACATTTATGATCACCACAAACACATAATAATCACATAATAAACATGTATAAATCATATACAAATGAAAACAACCATTTTATCACATTTTAGAAAATTATTTCTAAAAACCCTAGACATCGATCGATCGAAATGCCTCAGCTTCAGAGATCGATGTCTCACAGAAATGTTCAGGTTTTGTCTCTGACCTACATCGATCGATCTAAGTGAGGGTTTGATGTACATCGATCAATCCATGTGTCTCAGGTTTAGAGATCGATGTCTCATGTAAGGTCTTGAACTTTCATTGCCTTACATGGATCGATCGATGTGAGAGATCTATGTACATAGATCGATCGATGTGTAACAACCTGAGAGATCAATGTCAACTTTTTCAACTTTTAATCACATATAACATCATGTGTGATATTTCTATGCACTCAACACTTAAAATCATGGCTTTGAAATTATCCAAACATATTTCTCAACATTCTCCTCCTTTTGGATGATTTTCAAAATAACTCAACATGATTTTAATGTTACAACCTTACCAATTGTTTTCAAACTTTGTTTTCAACAAAATTTTAAATAGTATGCTCCCCCTTAACTTGTACTCTCCCCCTTAACCTATACTCAACTTATACCAATTGAAACTTAGCATATGACTTACCATCTAAAATCATTTTCTTATTCTATCTCCCCCTTTATTTTGCAAATCATGCAAAAGATGAAACTATACAATGGTGTCGTAAGTCATCATGCCTAACTTGGCTCGTAAGTTTTCAAAAGTGGCTTGATTAAGGGGTTTGGTAAAGATGTCAGCTATTTGGTGATCAGTTCTTATATAGTTTATGACTATATCCTCATTGACTATATCCTCATTTTGAACATGATCGCGAAGAAAGTGGTATCGCATCTCAATGTGTTTGGCCTTAGAATGAAGCACCGGATTCTGTGAAAGATTGATCGCACTTGTGCTATCGCAGAAAATTGGAATCTTTTTCATTTTAATGCCAAAATCACTAAGTTGCTGTTTAAACCAAAGTATTTAGGTAGTACATAAACTTAAAGCAATATACTCGGCTTTAGTGGTAGAAAGAGCTACACTAGTTTGCTTTTTAGAAAACCAAGAGATCAAGTTGGTTCTTATGAATTGACATGTACCGCTAGTGGATTTTCTATCTAACTTGCAACCACCATAATCAGCATCACTATATGCGTACAATTCCAACTTAGCGTTTCTATCATACCAAAGTCCTAAGTGAGGTGTATGCTTAAGATATCTAAATATCTTTTTCACTGCATTGTAATGAGATACCTTAGGACAAGATTGAAACCTAGCACACATGCACACACTAAACATGTATCAGGCCTTGATGCAGTTAAGTATAACAATGAGCCAATCATAGACCTATAAAGTGTGTCATCAAAAGGTTTACCATTTTCATCCTTATCTAGTTTGGTGCTAACACTCATGGGTGTAGGTGTTGGTTTCAATTCTTCAAAGTCAAACTTCTTAATCATATCATTGACATACTTAAGTTGGCTAATGTGAATTTCTTGAGGGGTTTGTTTGATTTGAAGTCCTAAGAAATAATTCAACTCTCCTACTATTGACATTTCAAATTCTGACTTCATACATTCTTCGAAGTCTTTTACTAAGGTAGGGTTAGTTGAACCAAAGATAATATCGTCTACATATATTTGAACTATTAACAAATCATTATCTTTTCTTCTTAGGAAAATTGTGTTGTCTATGGTTCCCCTTTGATAATTGTTTGCAATAAGAAAGTTTGTAAATCTATCATACCAAGCTCTTAGAGCTTGTTTTAAACTTGTAAATCTATCATACCAAGCTCTTGGAGCTTGTTTTAACCATATAAAGCTTTCTTAAGCTTATACACATGGTTAGGATCTTTGGATCTTCGAATCCAGGGGGTTGTTTTACAAACACCTCTTCTTGGATGTATCCATTCAAGAAAACAGTCTTGACATCCATTTGGAAGAGTTTAATATTACTTAGACTTGCAATAGCAAGTAACAATCTAATTGCTTCTAGTCGTGCAACGGGTGCAAAGGTTTCTTCATAATCTATTCCTTCTTGTTGATTATACCCTTGTGCGATTAGCCTAGCCTTAATTCTTGTAATATCTCCTTGTTCGTCCATTTTATTCCTAAAGATCCATTTAGTTCCTATGATAGACTTGTCTTCAGGTTTAGGTACTAAGTCCCATACGTTGTTCCTTGTGAATTGGTTCAATTCCTCATGCATAGCATCTATCCATGATATGTCGCCTAAGGCTTCCTTAACATTCTTAGGTTCTATGTGTGAGACTAAGCTATGTCCTTCAAGTTGACTTATGTTTCTACGTGCTCTAACCCCAACACTTGGATCCCCAATGATTAATTCGTTAGGATGCACCAATTCCTAAATTGACTAGGTTCACCCTCATCTTGTTCAAATGTTTCATTAGTGTGAACATTATCATATGTAATTGGATCATTAGTTGTATTATCTTCCAATTTCAAAGTCTCCATTTATTTCATCTAAAGGCTCATACATGTCTTGTTCAGGGGGAATTGGTTCTAGATGATCAAGTACAGGTTCAAGTAATACATCATCATCAAACATATTTTCAACATTATTCTCAGGTTTATATTGAGTTTTATCATTAACTTCAAAGCATGCATTTTCATTGAATTTTACATGTATGGATTCAATTATCATTCTAGATGCAGGATTATAACACCTATATGCTCTTGAGTTAGTTGAATACCCAACAAATATGCATTCAATAGACTTTCGTTCAAATTTATCTAGATTATCCTTAGTGTTCAACACAAAACATTTACATCCATATACTCTAAGATAATCTATTTAGGTAGTCTATTGTTTAGCAATTCATATGGCATTTTATTTAATTTCATTCTAATAGTAAGCATATTTATAATATAGCATGTACAACTAACAGCTTCAGCCCATAAATATTTAGGTAATTTATTTTCACAAAGCATTGTCCTAGCAACTTCTTGAATTGTTCTATTTTTACGTTCAACAACTCCATTGAGTTGTGGTGTTCTAGGTGGTGAGAATTCATGTTTAATTCCATGTAGTTCATAAAATCTGATTACATCTTTGTTTTTAAATTCTCCACATCTATCACTTCTAATCCTTTTAACATTTTCTTCCTAAATGTTTTCAAGTTGCTTAATAAGAGTTTCGATTGCTAATGGAGCATCGTCTTTGTGTGTTAAGAACAATTTCCATGTGTAGCGTGAGTAATCATCTACTATGATACACACATAGTAGTGTCCACCTAGACTTCTTGTCCTACTTGGACCAAATAAGTCTAAGTGAAGCAATTCTAGTACATGACTAGTACTCACTTCATGTTTCGGTTTTAATGTTTCTTTAGTGTGTTTTCCTTTAATACATGTTTTACACATTAGAAAATTATTTAAGTCTAACTTAGGCATTCCTCTAATTAAATTCTTCTTAGATAATTTCTTAATGGTTGAAATACCTATATGGCCTAATCTTCTATGCCATAAATTCACATCTAAGTCATGTGATATTAGACACTTAACCTTAGCATCGAGCATGTTATCTAAGGTAAGAGTATAAATATTACCGTCTCTATTTCCTTTTAAAACTGTTTCTCCTTTTTCATTTATTATATCACAAGAATTGGGAAGAAAAGAGACGTTATAACCACAATCTATAAGTTGAGAAATACTAAGTAAATTATAAGAGAGATTGCTTACTAACAACACATTTCGTATTTGAGATGTGTTAGGGTCCCCAATTGTTCCTTTTCCAACAACTTGTCCTTTGTTGTTGTCACCGAATGTTACTTTTCCTTCATTCTTGATATATTCCAATTCTATGAATAGTTTGGGGTTGCCCGTCATATGCCTCGAACATTCACTATCTAAAAACCATTTGGTTTTCAGATTCTTTGACTTTGTCTCCTTCTTGCATTCCTTGCGTTTTTCCTACAATGGAGACAAAGTTTTAGGTACCCTTTATTTGGGTCCTTGAATGTTAGGAGCACTGTTCTTTTTTAGATATCCCTTACATGGACTTTCACTGCCTTACATGGATCGATCGATGTGAGAGATCTATGTACATAGATTGATCAATGTGTAACAACCTGAGAGATCGATGTCAACTTTTTCAACTTTTTCAACTTTTAATCAAATATAACATCATGTGTGATATTTTTATGCACTCAACACTTAAAATCATGGCTTTGAAAATTATCCAAACATATTTCTCAACATGAGTTCTATCAATTTGTCTAAGAACCCCGTATTGCACTCTAAGGCAAATCACATAGAGGTACGATATCACTTTCTTCGTGATCATGTCAACAATGGTAACATAGTTATCGAACATGTTCGTACTGAAGCACTAGTAGCCGACATATTTACCAAAGCACTTAATCAAGCCACGTATGAAAATCTACACTCACAATTAGGCATGATTTCGGTTAATTTGCTTTAGATTGGTATCTCTTTCCAACCTTACATGCACTTTTGATATCATTTACAAAATAAAGGGGGAGAGAGAGCATGATTTAAGGGGGAGAGAGAGCATGATTGCATGATTTAAGGGGGAGACAGGATGATATAAAATTCAAAATTCAAAATTCAAATTTGAGCATACTTGGAGGGGGAGTGATCATATTTAAATCATGAACCAATGTTATTTTTTAAATCATCAAAAGGGAGAGATCGTTCAGAAAAGTTTTTGAATGATTTACAAATGCATGATTTAAATGGTACGAGTTTACAAAATGCATGACGAAGTTATTACTTGACACGTTTATGTGATATACATGCTTCATATGTTTATATATATTGTTACCGTACTAACAAGCAATGAAGCGTTAAAGCTTACATCATATGGCAAACATTTGTTATTCGAACTATTTTCAGGTGCCACAATTAATGAGCTAAACTAGTTCATTAAGTAAAGTACTTAGTTAAGGAACTAACTAGTTCATTAAATGGAGGCATATTTGGTGGAAGCTACATGGCAACAAATTTAGAAATGGAAAATTTCCTACCTATTCAACTTACAAGGCATATATATATATATATATATATATATATATATATATATATATATTCATATTTTTTAAAAGGCACAATACACATATATTTCTACGTACTACCGGCACGTTACATATATCACAAACATACGTGAACATCACACCACTATATACACATCATATTTGTAGCGCCCCGACCCGGACAGCGGAATCCGAACCGGTTCACCCGTCGTAGCTTACTGAGAAGACTACAAGATGTCTCATCTCCCGAATACACATCATCAATAACGTAGGAGAAATAAGCGCGGAAACATATCATGCCAATCTAAACATCAAAGCGGTACGTCAATGACAATGTGAATATCAAACGTATATGGTCGCAGCCATCTAAAACCTCCAATGAATAACAAAATAAAATGGAACAAATGGAGTTTCAACTAGCTAGTCAATCTTCCCAACAAGGTTTAGGTATCCCATTCAGCCCACTTGCCGTCATCCTCAATAAAGATCATGTCGTAACTAGGCTCATCTGCAATGACAAAAGTAGTATCCTTAGCAAAAGCGCTAGCAAGTAACCCGCTTATAAGACATACGGGATCAGCACATGGCAAGACATGAGTAATATATAAATCAAGGGAATTAAGGGGGCACATGTCTTGTAACTTCAAAATATAGAATGAGTCACGTAATAGCAAGTACAGCAATCCAAATCGCAAATAATCAAATCAATTCCGATCAAATAACATAAGCACCCATTCCGCAACGACTCTCGTGATGCATGTCAAAATAATGCACTACACTACACAATCACCTATGCATGAGCCTTTTCTTTTCAAATCAATGCAATGCATGTCACAATGTCCGGTTCCTAACTCATTTCCTTGTAACGCAACCCGGCTTATATTTCCATCCCGGTTAACGTTACAAGCTCATACGCTCTGTGATGCACCTCGACTTATATTTCCATCCCGATTAACATCACAGATCTCGTAAAACTCTACAATGCACCTCGGCTTATATTTCCATCCCGATTAACATTGTAGAGGACTTTATACCCTGTAACGCACCCCGGCTTAAATTTCCATCCCGGTTAACATTACAGTCTTTTGTGCCCTACAGTGCACCCCGGCTTAAATTTCCATCCCGGTTAACACTTTAGGTCACCTTAGCAAATCGGTGCCGAAACATCTCTCTTTTCAAAACCATATGCAATGCACGTGCCATGATGCAAGACTCCTCATTTCATTCTCATTTCTCATTCTCGTATGCAATTCACATTCATATAAGTCATTCATGTACACATGCGCACGTATAAGCAAGACACAAGCTCTCACCAACTTACACATCATTACTTAGACTTCGACTATCGCGACAACACTTAGTCATGATCCTAAGATTCATAACCTAAGGCAAGTATCCCTAACCATTCCTCGTGGAACTCTCATACACCTCGTACGTTCATCTCTTAACCCGCCTAAGTCATTCCCACCGGAACTCGATTCGAGAACCCATTAAAGTCACCAAAATTGATTCATCATCCTAGGTCATGTTCCCAAGACTTAGACTACCTTTACTCAGGTCTTAAGAAGCCTCTAAAGTCACCCGAAAGCTCCCCAACTTCCCCCTTCCTTTCTCTATTTTCCACAAAATTTATGGACTTCATCCCCTAGGCTTCGATCGATCGATGTCCAGCTGAGGACATCGATCTCTCAACTTTGATCGATCGGTGTCCAACTGGGGACATCGATCTCTCAGGCTTACCCACATCGATCGATCGATGTCCTTCTGGGGACATCGATCTCTCCACTTCGATCGATCGATGTCCTTCTGAGGACATCGATCTCTCAGCAACCCTCTACATCGATCGATCGATGTCCGACTGGGGACATCGATCTCTGACATCGATCGATCGATGTCTGCGGTTACTCCAACTCTTCCTCTGCGTTTTCTGCAACCATTGCAGAACCAAATGCACCCAAATATCCAAACTTCATCCCAATCAATCCAAGCCTAAACCCTGCTATAATCACATGCTTAAACTGCAGATTCAAACGCTACGCACACAACAAACAATGATTCAAGCCTAGTACGCAATTACCCCGACTTTATCAAACCAAAAATCTCATCTTTTCCTCAAACTCTCACACAAGCATGCAATCACGCCAAGGAGGGATGCAGGGGTAGGGATTTGCAGGATTTCACGTAATCAACAAAATCAACAAACACCTTTTCATATACATTGGCCAAATCTTGAAACCAAAACACATAAATCATATGCAAATAATCACAAACGAAAACTACTGCATGGTGATCCAATTTAATAGCAAAATAGGCCGTTTTTCTTTTCACAAATCGTAGGAACTTATAAGAAAGTTACTTGCCTTTGATTACTTGACAGAGAAACGAAGAATGGATGCGGGTTTGATCGATTCCTGGAGGCTATCTTCTTCTTCTACGTGGTTGGAAAAACGGCTAGGGCTAGAGGAAAGGAAGCGTCGATCCTTTTCTGTTCTGAGAAGGGAAAACTGACGTTCTGTCAGTTTTTATATGGAAAAAGGGAAAAGTTTGGTGTTTCTAAATTATATCTATTATTAATTTATCTTAAAAGATAAATCCTTAATTATTTAATTCTAAATTAAATGTAATTAAACTCTAAGATTAATTCCCCTCATTAATTTCTAATTAATCCTCATATTAATGTCTAATTAATTTTCGTTGACCGTCATTAATTTCCGTACAAATCTTTCTTTGTCTTTTAATTACCCAACGGAGAGTGCGGGGCATAACATTATTTAGAGTATATTCAGGTCTTATATCATATGACATAAGTCATGCTGATGACAAAATTATAACGTCACGTTACAAGGTCATAAACCGAAAATTATCGTGTCGGGTGACTACCGAAACTTCACCTACGTGTCACGTACTTGCCATATAAAGATGGCCAGACCATATACATCAAAAATAGCCAAAAATGTCGTGGCTCACATATTCGAATCAGCCACTAAATCATTCCATGTTGGCACACGCAAATCACCCACAATTTAGTCTAAAATTTTGGAGATTTCAAATTCAAATTCTTTTAAGCACATGGGGCGCCTTCTCCATCAGTCACATGATCTGAATACCTACCTTATTTTATGTCAATTATGTGTGACATAACATATATGACATGTGCAGAAGTTTTAATTTAATCGAAGAAAAATCGTGTAATCGACGAAAGTCGAAAATTCGGTTTTCTACCAACACAACAGATGGAACGTTTTTATGGCATGAGATGTAACATGTGTCTAGACACTTTTTACATATTCAAGACATGTTGAAGTGTTCTATAAAATTCAAATTAGGGTCGATTGCAATTTACCATACATGTGTAAATATTGTGCATTATTTGACAAAGCTTACTAAAATGAAATTCAGCACATGGCCAAGTCATACTACACGCCTATTTCACTTTCAATAGAGCCTAGGTAGAGCTTAGTTGGCATCTCAATTGGTGGAAAATATGCCACACAAGGTTAGTGACATAAAAGAGGGCACCACACAAGGAAAGATTTCAAACTACAACACATGCTTAAAATTTTCAGCACATGTGTATAGTTGGCTAATTTTGAGGTCTTAATGCTCTTAAATTGCATCCCAAAATTCAAAGGATTGAAATTTGGTAGTATGGCAATATTTTGACTACTTTTGAGTACATGTTTTGTAAGTTTTTTTCAAATTTTACAGCTCATTAAAGGATGTCAAGTTGGACCAATCATCAAGTGACAAGTAAGCAAGGTCAAGTCATCGTTCCAATCATAGTGTGCCAAGTAATCAAGATGGTGTCATCTATACACAAGAAAATCTTCCAAAAGGCATTAAAGAGAATTCTTAAGAAAGAAAGAAGCCCTAGTGGCTACAAGTAAATAAGAGGAGAAGAGTAGTGCAAACAAGGCTAAGGCTACAACTCAAATCCTCTCAAGTGCAAGAAGCTATACTACTTTCTTCTTCTTCTTTTCTTTCTTTCTTGTTCTTCTCTCAAGTCTATTGTTCATATATTCTAAATATTGTATAGGATTTGAATATGCCACCCACACTAATTCGTTGTTGTAAAAGGTTGATCAAGGTGAGATCAAAGCTTCATTCAATCAGTGGTGGTGTCCGTGATTCATTTGCTCGATTGTATTGTTTGCAAAAGGATGGAGTTAGTGTGTAACTCCAGACACCCTTGTGGTAATATTAGTTTTATTAGAGGTATGGATCGATAGCGACATGCCAGGATCGACTATAATATGTGTCTTGGAGTGATATATCATTACGAAATTGTGGGTTAAGTGTTAACATCGAAATATTCGACTTGATGTAGGCTTGAAGTGAAATAGAGTAGGAATGAACAAGTAGCAGTTGCTTTTCATATGGCCTTTAACTAGTTAAAACTAGCGGCTGAAATAATCCAATAAAGAATTATGGTGGATCAATGTGGTGCGCGGAAGCATGATGAATTAGAATATCTTAAGTCAATCAATATTCAGTGTGCCATGCTAGGATTAGACAATTTAAGTTAAAGATTTTATCATGAGTATGCAGACGCTCGATTTAGAAGAACCTGAACACAGGAGACCTTGTTCGAGAATAAGAATGATTTATAGAACTATACGAAATATTGGACTGAGATACTTTCCAAACAGACAAATATTTGAAGTACGTACACCAAAATGTACTTATGTTTTGCATCGACTTCAAAACAAAATTAGTTATTGAAAGTACCTTATTGAGTCTCATTTTTTTTGTACTCTACTAAACTTTACGAGGCTAAATTCTTCTCCGTACTTGCACATCAACATAATAAAATTTTCAATTACATTGACGGCCTTAAAAAGGGGAAAACTTTAGAGATGATATGAATATATATTTCTTATATTATTTCTCAACTTCCGTAGTTACAACTATATTGTCAAAATTAATTTTGCTTGTCGACTATTGATATTGAAAGCATTTTAACATTAAAATGTTTTGAAGTTATTTATCCGCTTGTGATGAACTTACTTGACTTTTGTGAAGAAAATAATAATAATAAAAAAATAGCTTTCAGAATATATACTTCTTTAAGAGAATGAAAAGTACCGTATTAAAATTGATTTATTAAATCTTACATTATTAAGTTTTCAACTGTTTTAATGCAATTTCACCGAAATATTTTGCGAACAAGTTATATCATTATTTTAAGGTCATATGAGATGCCGCTTTGCCAAAACAAGTATATATATTATTCTGGCTCTTGTGTTTACAATAGAATGATAGTATTTTAAACAATTAAAGTTATAATTTAAATTAAGGCGACATAAGTTACACTTTTATTCCAAGAAAAATATGTCTATACAAATATTTCGTATAGTAGGCTGATCGATATCTCCGAAAAAGTAAGGGCATAATCATATAGCTAGGTTGTAAGTATAAAAGAACGGAATTTCGAGGACTTAGTCCGATGTCGAGGAATGCAATGATTACCATATTGGTTTTCTCAATGGATACTTAGTTGATTAATTATCTAGGGGATGAATCATACATGATGAGTTTAAGAATCCGAAATCGTAGACTACAATAAGTTGAATGATACACGTCAAGTGGTATAAGTAGAAGTTTATAAGTTGTAACTATCGAGAATTGAGTTAAGGATTGAACTCTAAAAGGACTATATTATCTGGTGGGATGCTAGTAATGACTAAATTGAATCGTACTAGAGTAAAACATACTGTGAAAATACATAGGATTTAAGGGATCAGTCGTGTGAACAAGACGTTAAGTTAAAGATTGTAGTACACCTAAGAACTGATTGTAGAAGCTGATAACTATAGATATAAGTGCGTTATAGACTGACGAATGGGGTATGGAACTCCCAGTATGGTGACAATACTCTTAAACTGACTTTAAAGTTATAAAAGATTAGGTTATGATTATAATAAGCGAACAATAATGCATTTAGAAATTACCTTGTACGTATACAGAGAATGATCTTGAGGATTGAGTCCCACGCCGATAACGTGTAATGGTCAACATAGCAGAATACACAATGGATATTAGTTCGGTCATAAACTAGGTAAATGAGTTATATAGCACCGTACTAAGTTGTTGACTACGTGATACGCAAGTTTCGAGGACGAAACTTTTTGTAAGGGGGATAGGATGTTGTAACCCGTAAAGGAAAAAATAAAAATAATAGTAATAATAATAAAAAAGGTAAATAAAAGGTAATCTGTGTGTGGTTGAAGTGATTAAGGGATAAGGATGGGGGGAGATAATTTTGGTAGAAGATAAATTTAATTTTGAGTTTAAATTTAGATTTTCCTAAATCAAATCCTAACCACCCTAAATTCCACAATCTTTCTAGCGTATCTTCCTTCAGTGTTATAAACGACTTCCCCTCCCCTTCCCCATCAAAAAAACTGTCGACTCCATCAATAAAGAGAAAAAAAGAACCATGCGTGAACCATAGGAAGAAAGAGAGAGGGAAGAAGAGGAAGTCCAGCAAAACAACGCTGAATTCAACCTTCCGATTAGCCAATATTTGTTTAAGAGGTAGGTTACCTTCCCCTCTTCTCGGATTGCCCGCACCTCGTGTGTGAATCATACTTGCGTTGTTTTTTATTTTTGTTTTATTTTCATTTTGCTTTTATATATAAATGCATGCTTTTGGTGTTGTACGATTGAGTATATGTATGTGTGCGAAAGGTGTTGATTGCACGGGTTGAAATAAATTTAAAAGATTGAATCTTTATGCGATTAGGAGAAAAATTGCATGATTAGCCTTAGAAATAGGTCACATAGCCCGAAAATTAGGTCGGAATTGAACTGGAAATCGAAAAGTGGGTCTGGGCGGCGGCATGTGCGCAAAATGCGCGCGTTTCAGGGGTGGCGCGTAGGGCTCACGCGCGCCCCTGACGGCTTGTCCCGGACACGTGCTGACGTGTCTAGTGCGGTTTGGTGCGTCTCGTTATAATGAGTCAAATACAACTAGTTTGAGGTCAATCGGAGTTAAAACGAAGAAGTTATGAATTTTTGAAAAGTATTAAAATTTAAATAAAAAAATAAAAGAAAAGGGAAAGGATGTCTGGCGGGCCGCAGGCCATCTGCCACATCAGCGGGCCAGGTGTGCTGAGCTGGCTGGTTTTAATAAAAAAAGAATTCTAAAAATTTATAAATAGTAAATAATTAATTATAATTAGTTTAAAATTTCAGAAAAATGTAAATAAATTACAGAAAGTTATAATTAAATTCTAAAAAATATAAAAGGTTAAAAATAAATTATTTTCACCTAATGGCTGAAGTTGTATTAATCTAATTAATTAGAATAATTAAGAAATAAATGTGAAATAAATAAGGAAAAATAGTGTAAAGTCACAGAAAACTTAATAGAAGCTAGATAAGATATAAGTGATGGCTAACAATATTTTCATGACATTCTAAATAATTAAAGTGATGGAATTGGGTGAGAAAAAAAATAGTAAAGAAATACCGGAAAAAATATAAGAAAAATATATTTAAATAAATAAAAATGATACTAATAAAATGGGGGTATCCTACAAGTATATATGCACGTGTATGGGCGCGGGTATATATATGAGTACGAATACAGCGTAATAAAACGAGGGTATACATGTAAGTATATATGCACGTGTATGGGCGCGGGTGTATATAGGAGCATGGATGCACCGGATTTTGGATTATGTGTGTGGAGCATTTATGGCACGTGCATTGCATTGCATCCCTTCGGGGCGCTGACTCCACGTTACGGAGCGTTGTCTGCTGACTCCACGTTACGAAGTGTTGTCAGCTGACTCCACGTTACGGAGCGATGTCCGCTGACTCCACGTTACGGAGCGTACGCTGAGTCTACGTTACGGAGCGTTGTCCGCTAACTCCACGTTACGGAGCGATGTGCACTGACTCCACGTTATGGAGCGAAGAGTAGGACTCGGGTCATGCATAGCATATCATGGAAAATGGAAAGGACATATTGTGTGGGATACAGATGTTGTTGCGTGTGACACGATAGGAAGAAGGAACATGCATCACGAAGTTGCGCATTGCATTCGTTTGGACAGGTGGATATTTATTTTATGTTTCGGTTATTAATGTTCTTTATTTCTTTATATGTTTGTTGTTATTTTTCCTACGTGCTTATGTATTTTGTAAGTATGGTTCCTTTCTGGGATTAGACGGGTAACCTACGGGTGATTTTCCCAAATCACTCATCCCCCCACTTATCCTCCCACAGGTGAGCCCAAGTACGAGTACACTTTTGTAGAAGACGAGTCTGACTGTGCAAGCTGGTGCAAGTGAGCTTGGAGAAATTTTTTTGGGGAATACTCGATGGTTTTCTCATTTATTCTATTTTATTATATTTTTAGATTTTCATTTAACGTATTGAGCTTCGTCAGCCCTAAACTCAGATTTATTTATATTTTGGGATTATTTATGAATTGAATTTGAATTTCAATTATCGTTTCCGCAGAAAAAATTTCTACGTTATTTCTGACGTGTAAAAAGTTTGAACGATGCATTGTATTCTCCTTAGCGAGTTACGGTGGGTGCACTGTTTCCAATGTTAGTGTGCGGGAGCGGGGCGCTACACGGGCAACCGGGTTTCGCTTATCTTTTATCACATACTATCTCATTCATTTGTTTAGACATTTATTACCTGTAACTTTTTACATGTTTCATTCTTGGAGGTGCAATAACTACGCACGGCGACAACTTAAGGATTTGAAGACTGGACAATGCCGATCCGATGCAACAGCCTGCAATGCCACTTTCCATGTTGTACTTGCTACACTTATGATTATAGAGTTATATTGTGCAATATTACTTTCTTGTATCTTAAGATTTTTATATATATTTGCTTATCTTTTCTGTTTAATTTGGGAGAGTCTCCCTCCAGAGCTAAGAGATTTCATGTAACTACGGTATTCCTCCACCACAAGTGAGGGTTCTATATTAATAAAATAACCGGACGATACTGCCCGTCCTTCAACTAAAAAAAGTACCGATTGTACATGTGTAAATATTATGGAATCATAAGTGTTGTTTGGCATATATAGGGAACTGTCCGAAAGTTTGCAAGGTATAATGGGAGTTTGGATGCTTATGCGTATATGATAATATAAATATGTTATACCATATATAGATAAAGTTTAAATATGTGAATATGGTTTATAAAGGTTGTGCGCATTGGGCTCAAATGGCCGAGAACAATTGTAGTATTTGTAAGCCTGAGATTTCGGCCATCACGGAAGTCATGAGTAAATAGGTGATTTTTTAAGCGAAAAAAAAGTGTGATGTATTAGCTATAATTGATATAGATAATTATATGTGTCGTGAGTGGAAATATGTATATGGCAACAAATTTTGTATGGAATGGGCTTCGGCCAAGAAAAAAATTGAAATTGTGCGCAGCGATAAAATAGGTGTATATTGAAGGAGAAAAATGGGTCAAGGGCTATACGCGTAATTATAAGCACTATATGCACGTGTATTGACGCAGGCATATACGTGGGTATACTTATACGTATCAGATGATTAAATAAAGTATCGAAAATGAAATCGTAACAGAAATGGAAATGGATTTGACGATCGGATATGAGGATCGGAAATTGTTATCGGTAAGTGAAATGTTTTTGAAATTGCATATTTTGAAAAGTTACCCTTACAAAAAAAATATATCGGTGAGCCGAATTGGTTCAAAAACAAACAGAGCCTCTGGGCATACTTCACTATTTTGACAGAGCGCCTGTGGAATATTTGACCATTAGGGCATCAGTTCGTAAGGCTTACGGTATAAGTCACTTGTAAGGTAAGAGCACTGTCCATTGCATTGCATCGGCTAGAAATAGATATCGCATATAGATATCGGAAGGGATATCGGATATGGATATCAGATTTGGATGTCGGATATGGGTATCGAAAGGGATACCAGATACGGATATTGAAAATGGAAATTGAAAATGGAAAAGGAAAATGGAATCGAAATCGTTATCGTATCGTTGAATTCATTGTTTTAAAAGCTGCATCATGGATTTTGATTGTACTAACACTTGTGTGTTGCTGACTTAGTTGCGCGTGATTTTGTTGCTTGATTGGTATAGGGGTAAAAAGGTATACTTTATTTGCAAAGAGAAGCATGATATTTTTCACATCGTTATTTATTTATTTTATTACACTTGCTATTCCGTGTATGATCCCATGGAAGATATAGGCAGGTTACTTGCTGCGCAATTTATGTCACTCACCCCATGTTATCAATTATCTTTACAGAACGACAGGTAATTGAATTAGTATACCCGAGGATGATCAAGAGTGGAGGTTTCGGGATTGAAGATATTCGGATGCGATTTTCGAGGATTTAGTCGACACAGTGTTATGGATTGACCTTATGTATTTTTGAGGGTTAGCATTTAATATCTACATTGACATTTGTATCAAGCTAAATTTGCCTAGACGTTTATAGCAATGATGATAATTATTTTATTGAGGATTTTAGTTTATGACTTCTGCTGTCATCGATTTACGTTGTGTTGGTGACGTGGAATTGATCGTATCTCATGTCTATGCATACGCCCGTGCTGTACAATCATTCTTTGTCTGTTAAGGGTCTAGGGACACATCTAGTAGGGTGACACCGGTAAACAGGCATATACACCTCTGATGAAAAATCATGCATCGTGTCAGAAAAATTTGTCATATCATAATCATGTCAAAAATCATCGTATTACACTATCACAATTGTGTTCATATCATATCGTAACTTTCACAAACAGCACACAAGACACACTGACTGAACTCCCCGAGTGGTCGAGTACTGTCTATGAATCTCGATGGTCCAACCACGGTGTGACATCATACGTACATAGACTAATGGTAACGCGTTATAGCGGAGATAACGAGTTCCAGATGCAGTGTTACACTCAGTCATAACGTCTTTCGCCCCTGACATCCTCTCCCAGGACCCGATGGCAAGCAGCTCTCTATAACATAACATCATAGATGTAACATAAAGGCGGAGATCCCTTGTCCTAGACAAAGTGTTACACTCGGCCAACATACACACAAACATAAGTCGTATGGAGTCAGTTGGCGCAAGGTACGGTTCGTTAAAAATCATTTTAAAACATTTCAGGCGATAAAATCATACTTATTATCATGTCATGTAAAACTCTTTTAAAACGTGTACATAATAATCATATTTCGTAAAAATGCATCATAATGTGTATCGTAAAAACGTATCGTTTTTCGAAACATCTTTGTTGTATGCATGGCAGAATGTTCGGTATTAGGCTGTTGCCGCGCTTATAACAATTCCATAACTTAATATCAAGGTTGGCTCAATTATCATATCGTATATTTAGGGAAATTTTCATTTTATCCTTCTTGGGTACTTTCGGTTCTTAATTCATTCGTCTTCTCATTTCTTAATCGATTATATTCATGCAATATATGTACGCATCGTACATATCTTTATATGCACATATGTATCTAAATAAATATTTATATCCTTAATCCTCAAATTTGGACTCCTGGCCAAAATTCCCATGCACACTCATTGTCAAATATTCAACACCTCATATTCATATTCACCCACATACGTATACTCTTAAATAATTATTCAATTCACTATGACACACAAATAGGACATTTGACCGAAAATTGAAGCACGCACACTCTTATGCACATTGCCGTTTGTTAGTTACATGAGGTAACAAGTTGCATATATATGTATATATATGCACAATAAAGGAACGATGCTTCATCCTGCTTGCGCCTCCCGCCGGCGGCGGTAGGCTGCTGCCTTCGCCGCTGCTTCTCCCCCTTCTATCGACTTCTTGCAACCTTTCTTTGATACCCTAGCTATGGCGGTTATGCCGACACAACCAAACCCTACTGTGATGCCGTTGTAGGACTTTGAAGGAACCACTAGAAGGGAGGTCGAATAGTGGGTGCAGAAAATTTGGGTTTTAAAATATTTTGACCCAAAAACTCAACTTCTGAAAACAGTTTCTGTTTTCAGATCCTGATTTGAAACGTTTGAAACACTAGGTTACATACCTTCAAAAATTTCTACTCTCAGATGTTCTGAGTATCCCCTAAAACTTTCAAATTAAAATTCAACCTCTAATCCTTTGAAAATACGTTTTTGGTCAGATTGCGAATCTGCCAGAAACAGTACTCTGATTTGAAAAATATTTTCCGATTAATCCGTATCTCCAAATGGTCTGAAAATTTAATGACAGACTCCTCAAGGTATGTATTTTAATAGGTTGAAACAGTTTTGAAAAATTCCTTTGATAAGTATGTCAAATACGTTAATATTCTCAACCTTTGCAAGTCTGAAAATCAGATTGCACTAGTCTCAGAACTATTAACGTTTGATAGACTTATACTTATCAAAATGGGATGAAACTTGGGCCAAATTAAACTTAAGAGGCGTGGCTCTGTTTCTGTGAATTTTGGTAATTTTTGAAAGTCGTTTGATATTTTTACTCTTGCAGTGAAAGCGATACAAAGTGCTGGAAATTGAAAGTAAAGTGCTAAAAGTAATAACACCGAGAATTTTATACTGGTTCAGCTAACACAACCTACTCCAGTCTTTGAGGACACCTTCCTCGGTTATCACTAATCACAAAATAATACCTTACCACAAGGGTTGCTGGAGTTACACACCAACTCTAACCCTTTACACACAATACAATCAATGACACCGACCACAAACACCACCACCGAACGGATGAAAGTTTGATCACACTTCAATCCTTTTACAATAGTTTGAATGTGTAGGGTGGTCTAATCAAAGCCTATTCAATATATTGAATATAAGAACAATAGGCTTGAGAGCAGGAGAAGAAGAAAGAAATGTAGAAGAAGATAGTAGAAGACACTTTTGCACATTTGAGATTATGAGAGTTGTCTTGACTTTGTTTGCTCTTTCCTCTTCTTTTTAATCACCTCATGGCCGCCCCCCTTAGGGCTCTTCCATCTTTGAGAATTCTCTTGAATGCCCTTGGAAGATTGCATTGTGTAGATATGACACCATCTTGCTCACTTGGCATAACATGATTGGATGGATGACTTGGCTTTGCTTACTTGTCACTTGATGATTGGTCCAACTTGGCATCTTTTAACGAGCTATAAAATCTGAAATAAACTTACAAAACATGTGCCAAAAAGTATTCAAAATATTACCAAACAATCATCATTCAATCCCTTCAATTTTGCACTCAAATGGAAGACAAAATAATGCTGAAATTCGACCATAAAAAGCAACATGTGCTGAAATTTCAGCATGTGTTATATTTTGAATTGTTTCCTTGTGTGTTGCCTTCTTCAATGTCACCAATCATGTGTGGATTATTGTCCACCATTTAAAGTGCCAAATAAGTGCCAAATAAGCTCTATCTAGGCTCCATCATAGCTGATAATGGCGTGTAGAGCCAATGTGCATGTGCTGAAATTTTACTTTCGTACGCTTTGTCAAATAATTCACAATAATTATACACATATGGTATATTCCAATCAAACCTAATTTGAATATTCTAGTACACTTTAATATGTCTTGAATATGTAAAAAGTGTCTAGACACATGTTACATGTCATGCCAAAAGCGTTCCATGTGTTGTGTTCGTAGAAAACCGAATTTTCAACTTTCGCCGATTGAGCGATTTTTCTCCGATTAAATTCAAACTTTTTGCACATGTTATATATATATTATGTGACACATCATATACATAAAATAAATTGAATATTCAGCTCTAATGGCTGATTATATTAGAAACCACATGTGCTTAAAAATACAATTTGGAATCTCCACAATTTGGCGTTAATTGGAGGTGATTCGTGCGTGTCAACATGGAATGATTTTATGAATGAGTGTACCATGTTAGCCATGAAATTTGTGGCTATTTTTGAAGTGTAGGGGCTGACTATCTATATATGGCATGACACTTTAGTGAAGTTTCGGTAGTCACCTGATACGACAATTTTGGTTTATAACCTTGTAATGTGTCGTTATAATTTTGTCATCACCATGACTTATATCATATGATATAAGACCTGAATATACTCGTAAATATGAGGTAAATATAGTGGTGTGACGTTGACGTACGTTCGTAATATATATAACGTGTCGGTAGTACGTTAGAATATGTGTGTATTGTGCTTTTTAAAAAAATCTATATATATATATATAATATATATAAAGTATATAAGCAAAGTTTGTCGCAAAAACGTGTCAAGTAATAAATTGTGCCATGTATTTCTTTAACACGCGTTATTTAAATCATACATTTTGTGAATCACTCAAACTCTTTTTCTCAACAATCTCTCCCTTTTGATGATTTACAAAATAACCTTAGTTCATGATTTAAATTTAATCGCTCCCCCTCCAATCGTGTACAAATTCAAATTTTGAATTTTGAATTCTCTCCCCCTTGATTTGTGCAATCAATCACTCTCGTCTCTTGTCTCTCTCCCTTAAATCATGCACTCTCTCCCCCTTTATTTTCGAAATAAAATCAAAAATGCATGTAAGAAAGAGATAGCAATTTGTATAACAACAAAAATCATGCATTTCAAGTGTATTGTGCTATAATATCAAAAGTGCGTTCTTAAGGGTTATTTATTCAACCCTTTGCAAATGTATCTTTTGGTACCCAAATTTGGGTGACCTTTATAGGTCTTCCAAGAGATGAAGACGCAATATAATATATGTTAGGGGCAAATGCGTTTGGCTTTTGGCCGAGAATCCCATCATGCACATAGTATGATCTTTGCTTTTGATATGCCTTAGTGTTAGTGTGCATAGTGCGTGATTTAAATGCATTTTTGTTGTATAATCGTTGTGTATGTATCAATGGTTTCTTGGGTGCATCTATTTTCTTAGTTGGAATGAATTTGGTTGATTTATTTGATGTCTCGTTTTTCTCAACGTATCCTAGTCCAGTTTTGTCGTTATCATGCTTTTGTGAAGAAATGATGTGATCTAGCTTGTTTGTACATGTGTCAAATTATTTTACCATTTTTTCTAGATCTATATTCCTTGATTTCAAGTTTGAAATCTCGGATTTCATTTCATCATTTTGTGTCATTAATGATGAGATCTCTAATTTCAATGCATTGATGATGCAAAACGTCTCCTCGTTTGAATCGTTTAATTGAGAAAGTGTTAGTAGATTCTAACAACTTCTTGTCTTCAATTAATCGTTTCTTTTCTTTTGCAAGAGTCTTTGTGAATTTATGCAATTCTAAATATTGACTAAACAAATCATCAAAAGAAACTTCAGAATCAGAATCAGAGTTAGAAGATACCTCATTTAATGCCTTAGATGTAAAGCACACTTGTACCGTTTGTTCTTCGGTATCATCAGTCTCAGAGTCAGATGAATCACTCCAAATAGAGGCTTTGAAGGCTCTTCTCCTTTCTTTAGGTTCTGAGACGAGTCTAGTTTTTGTTCGATCCTTGTAATGGTTTTTGTTTATTTGTTTGTCCTTGTTCTGGCAATCATATGACAAGTGTCCAAGTCTCCCACATTCATAGCATTTTATGTCTTCATTATTTTTGTTTCTATGATTCTTAGATGAAGTAGGCTTATGTTTGTTTTTAATCGATTTTCTCATGATCTTTCTTAATCTTTTAGCCATCGTGATTAGATCTTCATCATCGGAATCTGTGTCACTATCATCTATGCGATCATAAGAGGTAGAGACATATTCATTTGATTTAAACGCAATAGCCTTATCATGTTTAGAACTAGATTTGGAATTTTTTAAAATGAGTTTGTTTTCATATACCTTTAATGATCTGATCAATTCCTCCATTTTTATCGATTTAGCATCCTTACTTTCTTCGATTGCAGTGACTTTTGAATCCCATTCGAATGGGAGACTCCTTAATACCTTTTGGACCTTTTTCTGCGTAGAGAAAGCTTTGCCAAGAGACTCAAGAGAATTATAGATGTTAGTCAATCGTAAATACATATCAACAATAGACTCATTTGGCAACAAGTTGAAGGTCTCAAGTGTGGACATAAGCATATTAATCTTAGACTCCTTTACTTGGCTAGTCCCTTCGTGTTTCATCTCAAGAATTCTCCACATCTCTTTGGTACTAGAGCAATTAGATACGTAACTAGATTCTCTTTTTCTTAGCGCATTTAAAAGTAGTTGCATGGCTTTAGTATTCATACTCAACTTCTTCTTATCATCACTAGTGTATTCTGGTTTTGTTTTTAAAACCTCTAGTGTGACACCATCAACAGTAGACAACATAGATGGAACAAATGGACCGACTTCTATAATAGACCACAAATCAATATCAATAGCCATAAGAAAGAGTTCATTCTAAGTTTCCATTGGATAAAGGACTCACCATCAAAAAGAGGAGGTCTTACGGTTGACATTCCTTCTTGCACAGTTTTGTAGCTAGTGGTTGCCATCTTACTAAGATCGTTGGTTCTTCTTGTCGT
>AP025075.1:20244663-20300018 GCA_036186865.1 Eustoma russellianum | reverse complement strand
GTTGCCATCTTACTAAGATCGTTGGTTCTTCTTGTCGTGAGTGTGTCTGTGCTCTGATACCACTTTTAGGACCTTTAAGGCACCACTAGAAGGGGGATTAAATAGTGGGTGCAGAAACTTTGGTTTTTAAAATATTTTGACCCAAAAACCCAACTTCTGAAAACAATTTTTGTTTTCAAATCCTGATTTGAAATGTTTGAAAGACTAGGTTACAGACCTTCAAAAATTCTGAAATTTTGAGAGATTTTACTATCAAATGTTCTGAGTATCTCCTAAAAATTTCAGATTACAATTCAACCTCTAATCCTTTGAAAGTACATTTGTGGTCAGATTGTGCAAATCTGCCAGAAACAGTACTCCGATTTGAAAATTTTATTCCGATTAATCCGTATCTCCAGATGGTCTGAAACTTTAATGGCACACTCCTTAAGATATGTATTTTAATGGGTTGAAACAATTTTGAAAAATTCATTTAGTAAGTATGTCAAATACGTTAATGTTCTCAACCTTTGCAAGTCTGAAAATCAGATTGCACTAGTATCAGAACTATTAACGTTTGATAGATTTATACTTATCCAATGTTAGTGTATGTGCCCTAGGCCATGATTTGGATATTTATGTTATGCATTATTATTAATAAAAGAGGTTTTATTATCATTTTTGTTGGTTAGTATGTTAGACAATTTTGATATATGTCCCTAATTCATTATTGTTACGGAGATAAAATAGTTTATAATCTGTATGAGTATTAATTTGATAATCATGAGATGATTATGTGTATGGTGATACGAATCAATCTCATAGATACTTGTTAGAGAACAGTGTATTGGATAGACCCATCGTGAGATTGCTACATGGGTTAGCGTCATAAGTAATCTCATGATAGTCATGTTTTAATCCTTTGACTTGAGATTGTCATAGTTTCCAACATAAGGACTATTATATTTTGACATGATCAAACGTTATCCGTAACTGGATAATAATAAAGGTCATGATTGAATGTGATAGAAATTATGTAGAGGATATTGAACAATCAAGATAGAATTTGTCCCTCTCTTTTGAGAGAGATATCTTTGGGCCCCTCGATTAGTGAGACTATGAAATGCATGGCCGTGCTCAAATGAATTGATATTGTGATCAATATCATTTGTTTTATCAGTCTACTTAGAGATCGAGTAATCATATGTTTGAACTATATAAGTATGACGCTGACCATGACTTATGTTCAAACTAGATATCGTGTGACAAAGGGATTAATGCATGTACTATTATTAGGCTAGTTGGACTTTACTCGTATTAATTGGGTAGTTGTAATGCCTTGCTAGAGGCCAATTACGGCTTGTTGGTTTAATAGAGATTTAATCAACTGCCAATTAATATGGGTCTATCGGGTCACACACAAGAATGCGTATGGCTGAGATTAATAATATTAATAACATTAATATTGGATATTAATTATTATTATTATTATTATCGTTTTTATTATTAATAATATTAATATTGGATATTAATTATTGTTATTATTATTTTTGTTTTTTGGTGATTATATATATGTGTATTATCAGATAATAACGAGAGAATCCATATCTGATATGGATTTTGAATATTCTGATAGAATCCGTATCTGATATGGATTTTGATTGGCATCAACTAATCCGATTAGGACTCGGATTTTGATGTCTACGTATGTGTATATATACTTGTGTATCTCGTATAAACTACACACACGAAAATATACAGAATCATCAAAGAAACCCTAGAGACGTTTTTGTGAAAAACCGAGTTCTTCAGCCGCGCCGTTTGAAGAGCTAGCACTCCAGACGGAAGCATTCGTGTGGATACCAACAGAGGGTGATAGTATTTTCGCACCTGCTTCATCTGCGTAATTCGGATCTACAAAGGTAATTTTCGAGTTTCTTTCATCGAATTAAACGAACAACATGGATCCTTGGTAGGAAATCGGAGATCAAGTTTTTGTTTTTCGCTGCGCGTTTTGCAGTGATCTTGGTTGATTTCCTAACAGTGGTATCAGAGACACTTGTTGTCTCATTTAAATCTACTATATCATGCTTATGTGTTTACTATTTTTCGTATGGCATGATATGTATAAAACAGTAATTCGGATTTCATATGATGAGAGAAGAATGGTGTTTTTCAATTCGTTTTCATGAGATGATTTGTATACGGCGGTAATCGTTTGTCATGTGATGATCAAAACCAATTTTGTTTATATTAGATATAATCACACGATATGTGTAAAACCTTATTCGAATCTCATCTGGTGATAGCGGATTGATGTTTTCAATTCGTTTCATCAGATGTTATAATTTGAGATTGTTATATGTGATATAAGTTTTCGTTTTTCATGAGATGATCAAAAACGATTATGTTTATATCGATATGAACAACCGATTAATGGTTCTGTTTTCGTGTTTCTAAAGACAGATTATAAACTCGATGATGATTCTGATTTCTGGTTTTGGATGAAGATTATCGATTTGATTGATATTCTGTTTTAAGGTTTGCGAATGACAACCATCGAGTCGATCGATGCTTCTATAAGGGTTTACGCGTAATCAAAACAGTAAGATCGTTAATATGATTGACGCGTCTGTGTTAGGGTTTCGAAAAGAAAATTATCAATGCAATTGATACTTTCTGTTTGGATTCGAGGGGCGCTGCCCCTCGACCCTGCCCAGGGGCTCTGAAAAAGAAAGGTAAAGGCAAGGGTAAGCCCAAAGGTGCGAAGGGTGCAAAAGGGTCCAAGGGTCAAGCTAAACCTGGTCCCAGGGCAAAGGTTCCTAAGGAAGGAACTTGTTTCCATTGCAACAAGCCTGGACATTGGAAAAGAAATTGTGATGTTTATTTGGAGGAGTTGAAGAAGCTGAAGGGTAGTGCGACTACATCTTCAGGTATTTATGTTATAGAAATTAATTTATCTACTTCTTCTTCCTGGGTATTAGATACTGGATGTGGATCCCATATTTGTACAAATATGCAGGCGCTCAAAAGGAGTAGGATGCTGATGAAGAAGGGCGAGGTGGACCTACGTGTTGGCAATAGAGCAAGAGTTGCTGCTATAGCTGTAGGGACCTATGAGCTTGTCTTGCCCAATGGGCTTTTGTTAGTTTTAAACAATTGCTTTTATGTTCCTACTATGAGTAGGAATCTTATTTCAGTATCTGTTTTGGATGATGAAGGTTATTCATTTTTAATTAAAAATAAGAAGTGTTCTATTTTTGATAAAAATGACTTGCTTTATTGTATTGCAAGTAGTTATAATGGCATTTATGTCCTTAACCTTGATGATTCCAATGACGGTAATATTTATAACATATCTTCAAAGAGAACTAAGCCAAATGAATTAAACCCTGCATATTTATGGCATTGTCGCCTTAGCCATATAAATGAGAAGCGCGTATCTAAACTCCATCAAGATGGATTATTAGATTCATTTGATTTTGAATCATTTGAAAATTGCGAGTCTTGTTTGCTTGGAAAGATGACAAAGACCCTTTTTACTGGACATAGTGAATGTAGGATCTGCAAGGCACCACTAGAAGAGGGGGTTGAATAGATGGTGCGGAAAATATGGTTTTTAAAATTTCTTTAAACCTAACCAATTCAAGTTCTGAAAACAGATTCTGTTTTCAGGACCAGTTTTAAAACGTTTTTAAAACTAGGTTAGAGGTCTCCAAAAATTATGAAATTTTGAGAGACCTTAGCCTCAGATGTTATGAGGGACCCCTAAAAAATTCAAATTAAAATTCAACCTTTAACCCCTTCAAAAACCGTTGGTACTCAGATTGTGCAAATCTGCCAGAAACGGTAGATGGTTTTGAAAAATTAATTCCTATTTGTGTGAACGTCCAAATGATCTGAAAATTTGACCAATAACTCCTCACACACTATATTTAAATGGGTTGAAACAGTTTTGGAAAATTCTTTTGGGAAGTAGGTCAAATACAACCAAAGTCTTAACCTTTGCAAGTCTGAAAATCAGACTGCACTAGTCTCAGAACTTTTGATGTTTGATTGACTTATACTTGTCCAAAAGGTTTGAAACTTGTGCCAAATTAACCCTAGAACGTGCTAGTATGTTTCTAGAAATGTTTATAATTTTTGGAAATCGTTTACTATTTTTAAGAACGTGAACAAAACGGAATAAACAGTGCAGAAACTGAAAAGTAAATGCTGAAAGTAAATTGCACCGAGAATTTTATACTGGTTCGGTTATAAACAACCTACTTCAGTCTTCAAGGAACACCTTCCTTGGTTCACACTAATCACACACACGCAGTACACCTTACCGCAGGGTTGATAGAGTTACACCTAACTCCAACCCTTTACAAACCTTGTATGTCGAGTACAATTCACACAAACACCACCACCTCGCTAGAATAAAGATTGATCACACCTTGATCAATCTTTTACAAAGATGTATGAATGGTGGTTTATCTCAAGCCTATTCAAGATTGAAAGAATATGAATACAATAGGCTTTACAAGAAAAGAGAAAGAAAGAAGATGTAGGAGAAGAAGAGCTTGGCTATTTGATCTCTTTAGAATGCAATGCTTGTTGTTGTATTTGTTTGTTCTCCTCTTCCTCCCTTATAGAGTCCAGCCATCCCCCTCTTACCATCTCCCGCTCTTGAAAATTTCCTTTTAAGTTCTTGAGAGAGTGTAAGACATCATGGTGACAATGCTTTACTTATTTGGCATCATTCTATTGGACCATCATTTAGTCTTTGCTTACTTGACACCTCTTTATTGGTTCAATGTTGTCATCATTTGATGACTTGGAAAATCTGAAATAATCACTTAAAATTTGCCAAAAAATCAACCATTAATTCATACCATAAATCACAAATTCCATCATAAATTGCAAGACAAGAAATCTCTCCTTTTTCAAAGCAAAAAAATCGGTCATTATCACCTTGCCATGCTGAATTTTTCAGCATGTGCATTATGAAATAAAATTCAGATTATTTACCATCTTTCATTGAATTTTTATCATAAAAATGAATCAACCATATATAGTAAGTCTTTCTATCAATTGATGAATGAACTTGGACACAAAATGGGTGAAGAATTCGGCCACCATAACCTTCACACATGCTGAAAAATTTCAGCATGTGTGATATGTAGAATATCACACTTGATTACCTTACATAATATTCAAATCATTTCCATAACATCTTCAATCAATCCTTTAATAAAAGATGACAAAATACGTCACCCTTAATGTCAAAAAATCGGCCAATATATGTGTAGTATGCTGAAATTTTCAGCATGTGACATAAGAGAGGTATATGTTGAATACTTACCTTTTGTAGCTTCTTTCTTTGATTCATCAACATTGTATGATTGATCCTTGACCAATCAATATGCCAACAAGGCTCCTCATATGCTCCATCTCAGCTGTATGTAACGTTGGAATGTGTATGTACATGTGCTGAAATTTATTTTTGCTAACTTTGTAAAATAGTGCACATTTAATAATACACACATGTTATATTCCAATCAGCCCTTAATTTAATTTTCTAGAACACTTTAAGATGTATATCTTATGTAAAAAGTGTCTAGATACGTGTCACATGATGTTCAAGAAAAACGTTCCATGTTATGTGCGTAGAAAACCGAATTTTTGATATTTATCGATTACCCGATTTTTCTCTAATTTAAATTCCAACTTTTGCACATGTTATATATATTATGTTATAGATAATATATATAATATATACTTCAAATCTCAGCACATGGCTGGTTAAAGTGGTACCTTTAACATGTGACAAAATTAAAATTGGAATCTTCACATTTGGCCTAAATGTGGAGTAATTTGTGTGTGCCAACATGGAAAGTATTTTTGGCTGAATATATCATGTATATCACGAAAATATCATCAATTTTTGATGTATATGGGCTGGCCATTTATTTATGGCAAGTACGTGACACGTTGGCGAAGTTTCGGTATTTGTCCGATACGACAAATTTCGGTTTAGAACCTTTTATCGTGTCGTATTTAATTTGTCATCACCATATCTTATATCATATGATATAAGACCTGAATATACTCATAAATATGAGTTAAGTATAGTGGTGTGACGTTAACGTACGTACGTAAAATATATAACGTGTCGTAGTACGTTGCAATACATGCGTATGTGCCTTTATTTAAAAAATCTTAAAATATATAGTGTATATATATAAATGTGGCGTGTTTAATAAGATGGGGAGGAGGAGAGAACTTTCCTTCCTTGGCCTTGTTGCCTTTGTGCCTTTTCCAAATGAATCTTCCTTTAATGAACTACTTAGTTTATTAAACTAGGCACTTCACTTAATGAACTACTTTAGTTCATTAATGGTGGCACCTGAAAATAGTATAAACTCAACAAATGTTCGCCATATGATGTAAGCTTTAATGCTTCATGGCTCGTTAGTACGGCAACATAATATATAAGCTAAATAAGGCAAGTAATGGCAAGTTATCATGCATACATGTACACACTTATACACGTTTATATATATATATATATATATACATGTATGTGTATATATATATATGTATATATATGCATTCAAATTTCTTATTTTGAAATCACTCAAACCCTCTTACTTCTACAATCTCCCCCTTTTTGATGATTTTCAAAATAACATGTGTACATGATTTAAGTGCTATCTCTCCCCCTTGAACTATGCACAGATTTGAAATTTGAATTTCGAATTTCAAATCCGGCTCCCCCTTGATTCATGCAATTAAGATCAATCAGTGATCAATCAGTGTCTCTCTCCCCCCCTTAATCATGCTTCTCTCCCCCTTTATTTTGGAAAGTTAATCAAAAGATTCATGTCAAAAAGAAAAGTAAATCAAATAATATCACATTAAATCACATCAACGGGGATCATGCCTAATTTAGAACGGAGAGATTCATATGTGGCTTGATTTAAGGCCTTTGTAAATATATCCGCTACTTGTGATTCTGTGCGTACGTGATCTATGACAATATTACCATTGTTAACGTGATCACGAAGAAAATGATAGCGAACTTCTATATGCTTAGCCTTAGAGTGTAACACGGGGTTCTTAGACAAATTGATGGCACTCATACTATCACAATATATAGGAATCTTATTTACGATAATTCCAAAGTCCGAAAGTTGTTGTTTTATCCATAACAACTGTGTGCAACAGAGGCTAAGAGCCATATACTCAGCCTCAGTAGTGGACAAAGCAACACTTGCTTGCTTTTTGGAAAACCATGAAATAAGGGAATTTCCTATAAATTGGCAAGTTCCGCTCGTGCTTTTTCTATCTATCTTGCAGCCATCATAATCTGCATCAGTGTAAGCATGTAAGTCAAATGTAGAATCCTTATCATACCAAATACCTAAGGTGGGCGTGTGCGTAATATAACGGAATATTCTTTTTACCGCATTTAAGTGTGACACCTTAGGTTGACTTTGAAAACGAGCACACATGCATACGCTAAACATGATGTCAGGCCTACTAGCAGTTAAATATAGTAAAGAACCTATCATAGATCGATATAATCCATTATCAACGTCTTTACCATGTTCGTCTTTGTCTAATTTAGTAGTGACATTCATAGGCGTGGGGGATGGTTTTCAAATTTTCAAAATTGAACTTCTTGATCATGTCATTTACATACTTAGCTTGACTTATATGAATTCATTTACTCGTTTGCTTAAGCTGCAAGCCAAGAAAATAATTAAGTTCACCAACCATAGACATTTCAAATTCAGCTTTCATACAATTTTTCAAAATCTTTAACGAGTCTATGTGAGGTAGAACCAAAAATAATGTCATCTACGTAGATTTGAATAATAAGTAAATCTGATTTTTCTTGTTTTAAAAATAGTGTACTATCTATAGTACCGCGTTTAAAATTATTTTCTAAAAGGAAAGTAGCAAAACGATCATACCATGCTCTTGGCGCTTGCTTTAGGCCATATAGTGCCTTCTTTAGTTTGTACACGTGATCTGGATGTTTCAAATCTTCAAAACCGGGTGGTTTGCTTCACGTATACTTCTTCTTGTATGAATCCATTTAGAAAAGCACTTTTGACGTCCATTTGATACAATTTAAAATCTTCATGCAAGCAATAGCAAGTAAGAGTCGTATAGCTTCTAAGCGTGCTACGGGTGCAAATGTTTCATCGTAGTCTATTCCTTCTTCTTGATTATATCCTTGAGCTACGAGTCTTGCTTTGTATCTAACGACCTTTCCTTCTTCATTCATTTTGTTCCTAAATACCCACTTTGTGCCTGTTATTGTCTTATCCTGTGGTCGTGGCACTAAATCCCATACATCATTTCTAACGAATTGATTAAGTTCGTCATGCATAGCATCAATCCAAGATGAATCACTCAAAGCACCATGCACATTTTTGGGCTCAATTTCAGAAATCATAGCATGAAATTCATTTATTTCATCCGAAGTGATTCTTCTACGTGGTCGCACACCGTGAGTGATGTCGCCTATGATGAGATCATGTGGGTAATCTCTATGCCATCTTGGTTGATTGATTTTCTAAGTTATCATGCATCTCTATATGATTATGCATTTCTAGTGTCTCATTCATCTCATGCATATCAAAAGAATCATTATCTTCATCCAAACGGGTTTCAATTCAAAATCATCGTCATATTCCTTATCTTTATCAATATCTCCAAATCATTGAATTTAACATGAATAGATTCTATGATTTGTCTAGTGAGAGGATCATAACATCTATATGCTTTTGAATTTATGGAATACCCAACAAAAATGCACTCAATTGATTTGGATTCAAATTTATCTAAATTATCTTTTGTATTCAAGACAAAGCATTTGCATCCAAACACACGAAAATAATCAATCTTAGGCATGCGATCATTCAAAATTTCTTAAGGCGTCTTGTTTATTTTCTTTCTTATAGATAGGCGATTTACAATATAGCATGCACAATTCACTGCTTCCGCCCACAAAAATCTAGGCAATTTATTTTCGCAAAGCATGGTTCTAGCGATTTCTTGTAGTGTGCGATTCTTTCTTTCTACTACTCCATTTAATTGTGGAGTTCTAGGTGGCGAAAACTCATGTTTAATTCCTTTTTCTTCACAAAACAAAATCATCTCTTTATTTTTAAACTCACCGCCTCTATCGCTTCTTATTCTTTTCACATTCACACCGTATTGATTTTCAAGTTGTTTGATTAATTTAGCAATCTCTACGGCGATATCATCCTTATGTGCAAGAAATAAAGTCCAAGTATAACGAGAAAAGTCATCAACAATTACGCATGCATAGTGACGCCCACCAAGGCTTGTAGTGCGACTAGGACCAAACAAATCGATATGTAATAATTCTAGTATTCTAGTCGTGCTTATTCATTTTCGGCTTTAAGTGACTCACGTGTCTGTTTGCCTTTTATGCAAGATTCACACAACTGAAAGTTGTCTAAATCAAGCGCAGGCAATCCCCGTACAAGGTTCTTTCGTTGCAATTTTACTAGTGTGGAAATACCTATATGTCCTAAACGTCTATGCCATAAATTCACATTGGGTTCATTTGACATAAAACACTTAACTTTAGCGTCTACTACATCATCCATAGATAGCGTAAAAATATTGCCTTCTCGTTTTCCTTTTAAAACGGTTTTCTCCATTTTTATCTATTATGTTGCAAGTAAGGATGAGTAAAGCACACATTGAACCATTGTCAACACATTGAGAAATACTAAGAAGATTGTAAGATAAGTTGCTTACCAAAAATACGTTGGAGATTTGGAGTGTATTCGGATTGCCAATCGTACCTTTTCTAATGATCTTGCCCTCATTGTTGTCTCCAAAGGTCACGGATCCGCCTTTTGTGACCTTCCTTAATTTAGGAGAACAGGCTAGGGTCACCCGTCATGTGCCTCGAGCAACCACTGTCAAGGAACCACTTTATTGATGTGTCTTTCGATGATGTGGTCTCCCTGCAATGTGAAAAGGTGATTTAGGTACCCTTTTAATTTTGGGGTCCTTTCGAGTTAGTTAATCACCTTTTGGTAAAGGTACCTTTCGGTACCCATACTTGGGTGATCCTTCTCGGTCTATCAAATGGCAAGAATGTAGATGAAGGTGCGATATAATATACATGTGGTGCATGTACTTTGGGTCTTTGCCCAAGGACTCCTCTATACTCATTGAATGAAGGACGCTTTTGATATGTCCTTGTGTGTGTGTGCAGTAGTGTGTGGATGATATGTATTTCGTGTATGCATTGTTCTTTTCTTCTCATATCTATATGGTACAACGTTATATTTACATGATATGAGGGAGTGGGGCGTGTGGAAGGGGGCGCTTTTTGCGTCATCTTAGACGCCACTTGCGGCTTAGGGGTGTCTACTTTCTAGACACAACAAACTTGGTTGGTTTGATTGATACTTCGTTAGTATCAACGTATCCCAATCCAGTTTTGTCACTGTCATGCTTTTGCGATAATATGATGCGATGCAGCATGTTTGACCCTGTATCGAACTTGTTTATCATTTTCTCTAAATCTGTATTCCTTGATTTCAAATTTGAAATCTCGGATTTCATTTCATTATTTTGAGAGGTTAATGATGAGATCTCGGTTTTCAATGCAGTGATGACACATGAAGACTCTTTCTTTGAATCGCTTAATTGAGCGACAAGATTCTCGTTAGAAGATTCTAACAGTTTTCTTGTCTTCAATTAACGTTTCTTTTCTTTAGCGAGAGTCTCAAGTAAATTTATGCAATTCTAGATACTGGACTAAAAAGATCATCATAAGAAGGTTCAGAGTCAGAGTCAGAATCAGATGATACCTCATTAGATGCTTTGGAAGCAAAGCATACTTGAGCGGTCTCCTCTTCGGTCTCAGTTTCAGAATCTGATGAGTCACTCCATGTGGAGGCCTTTAGTGCACGTTTCCTTTGTTTAGGATCTGAGACGAGTCTATTTTTGTTCCGCTCCTTGTCAGGGTACTTATTAGTTTGCTTTTCTTTGTTTGGGCAGTCATATGATAAGTATCCGAGTTTGCCGCATTCATAACATTTAATGTCCTTATCATTTGACTTGTTTTTATTTCTCTTAGATGTAGTGCCCTTGTTTTTATTTCTAAATGACTTTCTCATGAATCTTCTTAGTCCTTTAGCCAATAGGATTAAATCATCATTATCCGATTCGGAATCACTATCATCTACGTGATCGGAGGGAGGGGAGACGTATTCATTTGATTTAAAAGCAATTGTTTTACCTTGTTTAGATGATTCCGATTTCCGAATAGTAAGTTTGTTTTCATAAACTTTGAGTGACCCAATTAGTTCTTCCATCTTTATTGATTTGGTTTCCTTGCTTTCTTCTATAGCAGTCACTTTAGGGTCCCATTCCGAAGGAAGGCTTCGTAGGACTTTCTGTACCTTTTCCTGCGTAGTAAAAGCCTTACCAAGAGACTCAAGAGAGTTATAGATGTTAGTTAACGAAGATCCATATCTACAATCGACTCATTAGGCAACAATTTAAAAGACTCAAGAGTAGACATGAGCATATTAATTTTTGACTCTTTTACTTGACTCGTGCCTTCGTGTTTCATTTCTAGAATTCTCCACATTTCTTGTGCACTCGAACAATTTGACACATAACTAGACTCACTTTTACTTAATCCGTTTAAAAGCAATTGCATAGCCCTAGCATTCATACTAAGTTTCTTTTTATCATCACTCGTATATTCTTGTCTAGTTTTAATAACTTCTAAAGTAACTCCGTCTACAGTGGATACATTCGATGGGACATATGGACCATCTTCAATTATTGACCAAAGATCTATATCTATAGCCATAAGAAAAAGTTTTCATCCTAAGTTTCCAATGAATAAAGGACTCACCGTCAAAAAGTGGAGGCCTTTGGCTCGACATACCTTCTTGTTCGGTTTTGAGATTTGTGGATGCCATCTCACTGAATCGTTGGATTCCTTGTAGTGAGTATTCCTGCGCTCTGATACCACTTGTAGGATCTGCAAGGCACCACTAGAAGGGGGGGGTTGAATAGATGGTGCGGGAAATATGGTTTTTAAAATTTCTTTAAACCTAACCAATTCAAGTTCTGAAAACATATTCTGTTTTCAGGACCAGTTTTAAAACGTTTTTAAAACTAGGTTAGAGGTCTCCAAAAATTATGAAATTTTGAGAGAACTTAGCCTCAGATGTTATGAGGGTCCCCCTAAAACTTTCAAATTAAAATTCAACCTTTAACCCCTTCAAAAAACCGTTGGTACTCAGATTGTGCAAATCTGCCAGAAAAGGTAGATGGTTTTGAAAAATTAATTCCTATTTGTGTGAACGTCCAAATGATCTGAAAATTTGACCAATAACTCCTCACACACTATATTTAAATGGGTTGAAACAGTTTTGGAAAATTCTTTTAGGAAGTAGGTCAAATACAACTCAAAGTCTCAACCTTTGCAAGTCTGAAAATCAGACTGCACTAGTCTCAGAACTTTTGATGTTTGATTGACTTATACTTGTCCAAAAGGGTTTGAAACTTGTGCCAAATTAACCCTAGAACGTGCTAGTATGTTCTGGAAATTTTTATAATTTTTGAAATCGTTTACTATTTTTAAGACGTGAACAAAACGGATAAACAGTGCAGAAACTGAAAAGTAAATGCTGAAAGTAAATTGCACCGAGAATTTTATACTGGTTCGGTTATAAACAACCTACTCCAGTCTTCAAGGAACACCTTCCTTAGGTTCACACTAATCACACACACGCAGTACACCTTACCGCAGGGTTGATAGAGTTACACCTAACTCCAACCCTTTACAAACCTTGTATGTCGAGTACAATTCACACGAACACCACCACCTCGCTAGAATGAAGATTGATCACACCCTTGATCAATCTTTTACAAGATGTATGAATGGTGGTTTATCTCAAGCCTATTCAAGATTGAAAGCATATGAATACAATAGGCTTTACAAGAAAAGAGAAAGAAAGAGATGTAGGAGAAAGAAGCTTGGCTATTTGATCTCTTTAGAATGCAATGCTTGTTGTTGTATTTGTTTGTTCTCCTCTTCCTCCCTTATAGAGTCCAGCCGTTCCCCCTCTTACCATCTCCCCTCTTGAAAATTTTCTTTTAAGTGCTTGAGAGAGTGTAAGACATCATGATGACAATGCTTTTCTTGCTTGGCATCATTCTATTGGACCATCATTTAGTCTTTGCTTACTTGACACCTCTTATGGTTCAATGTTGTCATCATTTGATGACTTGGAAATCTGAAATAATCACTTAAAATTTGCCAAAAAATCAACCACTTCATACCATAAATCACAAATTCCATCATAAATTGCAAGACAAGAAATCTCTCCTTTTACAAAGCAAAAAATCGCTCATTATCACCTTGCCATGCTTGAATTTTTCAGCATGTGCATTATGAAATAAAATTCAGATTAGTTACCATCTTTCTTTGAATTTTTATCATAAAAATGAATCAACCATATATAGTAAGTCTTGCTATCAATTGATTGAATGAACTTGGACACAAATGGGTGAAGAATTCGGCCACCATAACCTTCACACATGCTGAAAAATTTCAGCATGTGTGATATGTAGAATATCACACTTGATTACCTTACATAATATTCAAATCATTTCCATAACATCTTCAATCAATCCTTTAATAAAAGATGACAAAATAAGTCACCCTTAATGTCAAAAAATCGGCCAATATATGTGTAGTATGCTGAAATTTTCAGCATGTGACATAAGAGAGATATATGTTGAATACCTACCTTTTGTTAGCTTCTTTCTTTGATTCATCAACATTGTATGATTTGATCCTTGACCAATCAATATTCCAACAAGGCTCCCTCATGTTGCTCCATCTCAGCTGTATTGTAACGTTGGAATGTGTATGTAATGTGCTGAAATTTATTTTGCTAAACTTTGTAAAATATTGCACATTTAATAATACACACATGTTATATTCCATCAGCCCTTAATTTAATGTTCTAGAACACTTTAAGATGTATATCTATGTAAAAAGTGTCTAGATACGTGGTCACATGATGTATCAAGAAAAACGTTCCATGTTATGTGCGTAGAAAACCGAATTTTCGATATTTATCGATTACCCGATTTTCTCTCTAATTTAAATTCCAACTTTTGCACATGTTATATATTATGTTATACATAATATATATAATATATACTTTAAATCTCAGCACTTGGCTGGTTTAAAGTGGTACCATTAACATGTGACAAAATTAAAATTGGAATCTTCACATTTTGGCCTAAATGTGGAGTAATTTGTGGTGCCAACATGGAAAGTATTTTTGGCTGAATATCCATGTATCACGAAATTATCATCAATTTTTGATGTATATGGGCTGGCCATTTATTTATGGCAAGTACGTGACACGTTGGCGAAGTTTCGGTATTCGCCCGATACGACAAATTTCGGTTTAGAACCTTTTATCGTGTCGTATTTAATTTGTCATCACCATATCTTATATCATATGATATAAGACCTGAATATACTCATAAATATGAGTTAAGTATAGTGGTGTGACGTTAACGTACGTACGTAAAATATAACGTGTCGGTAGTACGTTGGAATACATGTGTATGTGCCTTTATTTAAAAAATCTGAAAAATATAGTGTATATATATAAATGTGCGTGTTTAATAAGATGGGGAGGAGGAGAGAACTTTCCTTCCTTGGCCTTGTTGCCTTTGTGCCTTTTCCAAATGAATCTTCCTTTAATGAACTACTTAGTTTTATTAAACTAAGCACTTCACTTAATGAACTAATATAGTTCATTAATGGTGGCACCTAAAAATAGTATAAACACAACAAATGTTTGCCATATGATGTAAGCTTTAATGCTTCATGGCTCGTTAGTACGGCAACATAATATATAAGCTAAATAAGGCAAGTAATGGCAAGTTATCATGCATACATGTACACACTTATACACGTTTATATATATATATATACATGTTTGTATATATTATATTCAAATTTCTTATTTTGAAATCACTTAAACCCTCTTACTTCTATAGTGAAAGGGCTAATGACTTATTGGGCTTTGTACATACAGATGTATGCGGCCCAATCAGCATTAGTGCCAGAGGAGGATTTCAGTATTTCATTACTTTTACTGATGATTTCAGTAGGTATGGCTATGTCTACCTAATGAACATAAGCATGAGTATTTTGAAATGTTTAGAACTTTTCAAAATGAAGTACAAAATCAACTTGGTAAGACAATTAAAACGCTTCGATCAGATCGAGGTGGTGAATATTTGAGCCAAGAATTTGACCAACATCTAAGAAATTGTTGAATCGTTTCACAGTTGACTCCTCCAGGAACTCCACAATGGAATGGTGTTTTTGAAAGGAGAAATCGAACTTTATTAGATATGGTTCGATCTATGATGGATCAAGTAGATATTCCTTTTATCTTTTTGGGGTTATGCCTTGGAGACAACTGCATTCATTTTGAACCGTGTACCATCTAAAGCGGTTGAAAAGACACCATATGAGATGTGGACTGGTAAGAGACCCAGTTTGTCTTTTTTTAAGATTTGGGTTGTGAAGCTTATGTGAAAAGATTAGTGTCAGATAAGCTAGCTCCAAAATCTATCAAATGTATTTTGTGGGGATCCTAAAGAAAACTAAAGGGTACTATTTCTATATTCCCTCAGAGAACAAAGTGTTTGTTGCTCGAAATGGAGTCTTTTTGGGAAAGGAGTTTCTCTCCAAGAGAACTAGTGGAGTATTACAACTTGAGGAAACTCAAGTTCCACAAGATATCGTTGAACCGTCTTTAGAGACAATTTCAGAACCACAAACAGTTGTGGAGCCTGAAAATGTAACACAAGTCCAACGCAGATCTGATAGGATACATCGTCAGCCAGAGAGATATGGGTTTCTTGTGACTGATGATAGTGAAGTTATGCTCATAGATCAAGATGAGCCTACTACCTATCAGGAAGCTGTGTCTGGTCCAGATTTAGATAAATGGCTTGGAGCCATGAATTCTGAGATGCAATCCATGTTTGATAACCAAGTTTAGTCTTTAATTGATCCTCCAGAGGGTATTAAGACTATTGGTTACAAATGGGTTTTCAAGAAGAAAACTGACATGGATGAAAATGTGCAAACCTACAAAGCAAGTCTTGTGGCTAAGGTTTCAAGCAAACTCATGGTATAGACTATGATGAGACCTTTTCACCAGTAGCTATGCTTAAGTCTATTCGAATTCTCCTTGCCATTGCAGCATACTATGATTATGAGATATGCCAAATGGATGTCAAAACTGCTTTCCTCAATGGAAATTTACTCGATGATGTGTACATGACACAACCTGAGGGTTTTGTAAATCTTGAGAATTCAAAGAAGGTTTGCAAGCTTCAAAGGTCCATCTATGGATTGAAGCAAGCATCTCGAAGCTGGAATCTTCGTTTTGATGAAACAGTTAAGAACTTTGGTTTCATCAAGAATGAAAATGAACCTTGTGTTTACAAGATTGTTAGTGGGAGTGCAGCAGTGTTTCTGGTCTTATATGTGGATGACATATTGCTTATTGGGAATGATATCCCTACCTTGCAAAACGTTAAGGCTTGGTTAGGGAATTCTTTCTCAATGAAAAACTTGGGTGAGGCTACCTATATCCTTGGTATCAAGATCTATAGAGATAGATCTAAAAGGATAATAGGATTGAGTCAGAGTACATATATAGATAAAATGTTGAAGAGGTTCAACATGCAAGAGTCCAGAAAGGATTCCTGCCTATGTCTCATGGCATTCATCTTAGCAAGAATCAATGTCCTCGGACATCTGATGAGCGAGAATGAATAAGATTCCTTATGCTTCTGCTATAGGATCGATCATGTATGCCATATTATGTACTAGACAAGATGTCTCATATCCATTGAGCACAACAAGTGGATATCAAGCTGACCCCGGTGAAGGTCACTGGACAGCTGTCAAGAATATTCTTAAGTACCTCAGAAGGACTAAAGATGTATTCTTGGTTTATGGAGGTTTGGATGACGAGTTAGTTGTAAATGGTTACACAGATGCTAGTTTCCAAACCCACATAGATGATTTCAGATCGCAGTCTGGTTTTGTATTCACATTGAATGGTGGAGCTGTTAGTTGGAAGAGTTTAAAACAAAGCAGTGTGGCTGATTCTACAACAGAGGCTGAGTATTAGCAGCATCAGATGCAGCTAAAGAAGCATTTGGTTGAAGAAGTTCATCACTGAACTAGGAGTAGTACCTAGCATTGCAAATCCTGTGGACATTTATTGTGACAACAATGGTGCCATAGCACAAGCAAAAGAGCCTAGGTCTCATCAAAGATCTAAACATATACTCAGGCGGTACCATCTCATTCGAGACATCATCGATAGAGGAGATGTCAAGTTATGCAAAGTTGACACAAACGATAACATAGCGGATCCATTGACTAAGCCTCTCTCACGGGTCAAGCATGATCAGCACACTAGATCTATGGGTCTCAGATATTTTTAGGCCTAGTGTATGTGCCCTAGGCCATGATTTGGATATTTATGTTATGCATTTATTATTAATAAAAGAGGCTTTATTATCATTATTGTTGTTAGTATGTTACACAATTTTGATATATGTCTCTGATTCATTATTGTTATGGAGATAAAATAGTTTATAATCAGTATGAGTATTGATTTGATAATCATGAGATGATTATGTGTATGATGATACGAATCAATCTCATAGATACTTGTTAGAGAACAGTGTATTGGATAGACCCATCATGAGATGCTACATGGATTAACATCATAAGTAAATCTCATGATAGTCATGTTTTAATCCTTTGACTTGAGATTGTTATAGTTTCCAACATAAGGACTATTATATTTTGACATGATCAAACGTTATCCGCAACTGGATAATAATAAAAGTCATGATTGAATGTGATAGAAATTATGTAGAGGATATTGAACAATCAAGATAGAATTTGTCCCTCTCTTTTGAGAGAGATATCTTTGGGCCCCTCGATTAGTGAGACTATGAAATGCATGGCCGTGCTCAAATGAATTGATAGTGTGATCAATATTATTTGTTTTATCAGTCTACTTAGAGATCGAGTAATCATATGTTTGAACTATATAAGTATGACGCTGACCATGACTTATGTTCAAACTAGATATCGTGTGACAAAGGGATTAATGCATGTACTATTATTAGGCTAGTTGGACTTTACTCGTATTAATTGGGTAGTTGTAATGTCTTGCTAGAGGCCAATTACGACTTGTTGGTTTAATAGAGATTTAATCAACTGCCAATTAATATGGGCCTATCGGGTCTCACACAAGAATGCGTATGGCTGAGATTAATAATATTAATAATATTAATATTGGATATTAATTATTATTATTATTATTATCGTTTTTAATATTAATAATATTAATATTAGATATTAATTATTATTATTATTATTTTCGTTTTTTTGGTGATTATATATATATGTGTATTATCGGATAATAATGAGAGAATCCATATCTGATATAGATTTTGATTGGCATCAACTAATCCGATTAGGACTCGGATTTTGATGTCTACGTATGTGTATATATACTTGTGTATCTCGTATACACTACACACACGAAAAATATACAGAATCATCAAAGAAACCCTAGAGCCGTTTTTGTGAAAAACCGAGTTCTTCAGCCGCGCCGTTTGAAGAGCTAGCACTCCGGACGAAAGCGTTCGTGTGGATACCAACAGAGGGTGATAGTATTTCGCACCTGCTTCATCTGCGTAATTCGGATCTACAAAGGTAATTTTCGAGTTTCTTTCATCGAATTAAACGAACAACATGAATCCTTGGTAGGAAATCGGAGATCAAGTTTTTGTTTTTTCGCTGCGCGTTTTGCAGTGATCTCGGTTAATTTCCTAACATCCAAATAGGGTGAAACTTATGCCAAATGAAACTTAAGAGGTGTGGCTATGCTTCTGCAAAGTTTGGTAATTTTTGAAAGTCGTTTGATATTTTTATTCTTGCAATGAAAACGATGCAAAGTGCTAGAAACTGAAAGTAAAGTGCTGAAAGTAATAACACCGAGAATTTTATACTGGTTCGGTTAACACAACCTACTCCAGTCTTCGAGGACACCTCCTCGGTTATCACTAATCACAAAATAAACCTTACCACAAGGGTTACTGGAGTTATACACCAACTCCAACCCTTTACACACAATACAATCAATCACACCCGATCACGAACACCACCATCGAACGGATGAAGGTTTGATCACACCTTGATCAATCCTTTTACAAGAGTTTGAACATGTATGGTAGTCTAATCAAAGACTATTCAATATATTGAATATTAGAATAATAGGCTTGAGAGAAAGAAGAAAGAAATGTAGAAGAAAAGAGTAGAAGACACTTTTTGCACATGTGAGATTATGAGAGTTCTCTTGACTTTGTTTGCTCTTCTCTTCTTTTTAATCACCTCATGGCTGCCCCCTTAGGGCTCTTCCATCCTTGAGAATTCTATTTAATGCCCTTGGAAGATTTCCTTGTGTAGATATGACACCATCTTGCTCACTTGGCACAACATGATTGGATGGATGACTTGGCTTTGCTTACTTGTCACTTGATGATTGGTCCAACATGGCATCCTTTAACGAGCTGTAAAATCTGAAATACTTACAAAACATGTGCCAAAAAGTATTCAAAATATTACCAAACAATCATCATTCAATCCCTTCAATTTTGGACTCAAATTGAAGACAAAATATGCTGAAATTCGGCCATAAAAAGCAACATGTGCTGAAATTTCAACATGTGTTGTATTTTGAATTGTTTCCTTGTGTGTTGCCTACTTCAATGTCACCAATCATGTGTGGCTTATTTTCCACTATTTAAAGTGCCAAATAAGTTCCAAATAAGCTCCATCTATGCTCCATCATAGCGGAGAATAGCGTGTAGAACCAATGTGCATGTGCTGAAATTTTACTTTCGTAAGCTTTGTCAACTAATGCACAATATACACATATGGTATATTCCAATAAGCCCTAATTTGAATATTCTAGCACACTTTAATACTTCTTGAATATGTAAAAAGTTTCTAGACACATGTTACATGTCATGCCAAAAACGTTCCATGTGTTGTGTTCGTAGAAAACCGAATTTTCGACTTTCGCCGATTACGCGATTTTTCCCCGATTAAAATCAAACTTTTTGCACATGTTATATATATTATGTGACACATAATATACATAAATAAATTGAATTCAGTTCTAATGGCTGATTGTATTAGACACCCCATGTGCTTTAAAATTGAATTTGGAATCTCCACAATTTGGCCTAATTGGGGGTGGTTTGTGTGTGCCAACATGGAATATGTGTATTGTGCCTTTGAAAAAAATCTAAATAAATATATATATATATAATACATATATATATATATATGTATATATATAATACATATAATATATATATATATATATATATATATATAAAACGTGTGATGAGTAGTAAGTAGACTTTCCATTCTTCAATTTGTTGTTATCATACACCTTTTCCAAATATATCTCCATTTAATGAACTACTTAGTTCATTTAACTAAGTACTTCACTTAATGAACTAGTTTAGTTCATTGATGGTGGCACCTGAAAATAGTTCAAACACAACAAATGTTTTCCATTTGATGTAAGCTTTAAAGTTTCATGGCTTGTTAGTACGGCAACAATATATATAAAATATATAAGCAAAGTTTGTCTCAAAAACATGTCAAGTAATTAATTGTGCCATGCATTTTTTAACACAAGTTATTTAAATCGTGCATTTTGTGAATCATTCAAATTCGTTTTCTCAACAGCCGTCAAACGCGATTTCGGCGCCTCCAAGAGCTTTTGCCTCATTGTTTTTGTCAACTCCCACGATCATGGCGCCGAAGCAAATTCAAAATTTAAGGACTGTCCAACGATTTCATTTACGGAGGAGGAAATTCAATCTTTGGCTGCTCCATATCGTTTTATGCTGGTGGGCACTTTCTGGTATGGGCGCCCTCCGCTAGCGACTTCCGCTCAGCTATTGACCGTATTGGTTTTTCTGGAGTCATAAAAGTCGTCTTACTCGACGCCACGCATGTTCTACTTCTATTTTTTGATCATGAGCAATACTATTTTTGTTATTTTTCATGTCGTACTTGGATGATCTCCGGCAAACATATGCAAATCACGAAGTGGACACCGGACTATGATCCAGCAGTAAAAGTGCCCATTGTCCTGGTTTGGGTCTCTTTCCCTGGACTTCCAATCCATTTTCATAGGAAAGATGCACTTTTTCGTATTGCCCAGATGGTTGGTACGCCTTCGAAGTTAGATGCGGCTACCACAGCCGCTAATCGTCCATCGGTCGCTTGTATCTGTGTTGAACTGGATGTATCGAAGGAATTGCCGCAACGGGTTTACATTCAGGCTCCTTCGCGAGTACTATTGCATCATGTTGAATATGAAGATCTTCCTTCATATTGCTCTGGATGTTATCGAATGGGGCATATTCTTGCCGACTCTGGTAAGTCGATATCAGACATACCCTCTGTGGAGATCAGCCGCTCAAACGGAGTAATGTGGAGGATAAGGATAGAAAGCAGGCAGATAAAGGCAAAAATCAACGTTGGAACCTAAAACAATTATGCCAGACTCGGATCCACTACCCAAAATAGCGTATGATGAAGCCATCCAGCAGCCTCTAGTTGCTATTCAACTGCCTTCGCTGTCTTTGGTAGTTCAGCCACCATCACCAGACATAGCTGCTATAGCCACAATTTCGAATGTGCAAGATGTATCGCTATTATGAGGAGTGGATGATTGATTGTTGGGTGACCTTTCAGCTCATGCACCAGCATCCTCTCTCTCGGACAGTGAATTGGTTCTCCCGTTAAATGTCAGCCAGCTTGATGCGCAAGATCAGGACATTTATGTCGCAATGGCTAATCTCTTTGAAGCCACATATTTAGATACAAGCCAATCATTGGCAACTCAGGCAGACGCATCCGTTGATCCCCAGTTTTGTGTGGCCCCGCGAATGCTGCGTCATAGTCAACATGCAGTCTCCACATCACAAAGGATAACAAGGTTACGGGCTGCTCACTTCTCTAACTCATTTGATGCTTTATCATAATGAAGATAATGATATGGAATGTTAGAGGTATACGTACCTTAATGAATCGCTTGCTTTCACTTGTTCATCATTATCATCTATATATTAGTAGTGATAGAACCTAAAGTTAGGGTTTCATCGTTGATTTCATATAGATTGCATTTTCGGTTTTTCAAAAGCATTAGCCGCCTGTGATGATAATATTTAGTTCGGAAAGACTCAATATTATCGCTGAAGGAGGAGCAGTCAGGACATCAAAATTACTCCATAAAATTTAATTGGTAAGCGTCTGGAGAAAGATTTTGGCTTACCACGGTTTATGGCTTACATTCCATACCAGCTAGAAGGCCGTTGTGGGCAGATTTACAGTTGTTTCATACTTCACTAAATATTCCTTGGCTGGTGGGTGGGACTTTAACATGTTTCGATCTTTGGATGAACATCAGAGAAGATCTGTGCGAACGTTGTGTTCTTTACAAGAATTTAATGACTATATATATGCATGTGACTTGCAAGAGATATCATTTCAGGGGTCTTTATATACATAATGTGATGGCCACGTCTTAGCCGGGTTTGGCGACGTCTTGATCGATTCTTGTGCTCTTCTTCTTTTTTGGATTTGTTCCCGATTACACAGGTCCAGCACCTTGCTAGGGCTACTCTGATCATGCTCCAATTTACTTGACATGTGATTGTGACAATCCAAGGGGGCCTGCTATCTTCAGATATCTTGATGTCTGGGCTACACATCAAGACTTCGATGCATTGGTTCAGCACATCATCAGCGATCCTTTCCAACAGTGGGAGGTATGTGGGGTCTTTTTTGATAAGCTTCGCCGTTTATGGAATCAATTAAAGCAATGAATAAAGAGGTTGTTGGCAACATCTTTGATGTGCTAGCTCGGGCTGAAGAGGAGGTAAATGCTCGAGAGAGAGCCTTTGATTCTGTGCCCACTGAGACTACGTGAGAACGATATCATCGTAGTGTTGCACATGAGGCTGTGCAGACACGTGCATTTCTTTATTGAAGTGTGCAGACACGTGCATTTCTTTATTGAAAACAAAAGGAAAATGTTAAATGGCTTAAGGAAGGGATGCTAACACTTCATTTTAATCATCAAACGGTAAAGGATAAACGGAGATATGACAATATATTTGCAGAATCTTACATGCGGATGGAACATAATGTGTGCTAAGTGCAGACATAGAGGCAAAGGCTGCACATTATTTCTCGGAACTTTTTGCAGAGGAGCCAGTGGCTGACTGTGATGCCATCTTCGGCATATTCCAACTCTATAACATCGGATGACAACATTATAATGCAGGCCATGCCGACTTTCAGGAGGTCCAAGAGACTGTGTGGGATCTTAGCCTGTCCAGTGCGGCAGGTCCATATGGATACCCGGGCTTTTTTTTACAGATGGTTTTGGCAGGTAATACATCTTGATGTCCTTAAGGCCGTCCAGGAATTTTACTTAGGAGTACTGATGCCTAAGAAGGTAGCTTCGACTGCTATAACATTGATTCCCAAGGTGCCGAATCCTCAAACATTTGTAGATTTCCGCCTATTTTCTTTACAAACTTTATATCTAAAGTGATTACGAGATTGATCTCTACTCGATTTGGCTGGTTATTGCCCAAATTCATTTTGTCGGAACAAGCAGGTTTTATGAAAGGACGGGCATTACAGAAAAAATCCTTCTAGCTCAAGAGATGGTGCATGTACTGGACCGACGGTCTTAAAGGGGCCATGTTATTGTAAAATTAGATATGGCTAAAGCATTTGATCGTGTCAGTTGGCGGTATCTTGATCTTCTTCTACAAAAATTGGGTTTTCACTCTAGACTTGTTCGTATTTTGATTAGCAATTTACGGGCTACTCGATGTTTGGTCCTCATAAATGGCACACAAGACGGTTTCTTCTCTGTGAGACGTGGTGTAAAGCAGGGAGATCCTTTATCACCCTTACTGTTTATTCTTTCCTCGGAAGGATTCTCCTATGGCTTGAACGCATTGATGGAAGCTTGCATGATAAAAGGGTTCAATGCAGGTCGAGCCCCACCATTGAAACCAAAGCGATTACAGATCATTCGATGGGACCTGCCCCCCTCCGGGAAGATGAAATTAAATGTAGATGCATCTGTGGGAAGAGACCGAGCAGCAGGAGGAGCCGTATTGCAAACGGCCAGGGACAATTTGTTTCGGCCATATGCTTTGCACTGCCTCTGGTTAGTCCACTACAAGCAGAGTTGTTTGCATTGACGTTAGCTTTGATTTATTTGCGCGAGAGTATGGCTGTATCACTCATTGAGACATATTGCTATTCCATTACTTCTATGTTGTCGACTGCCCACCTATTTACGGGTTTGTTGGTTGGGGAACTAGCTCGGCAGCTCTATCCTTGTCACTTAACTAGGCCACTATTCAATATTGTCCTCGAGAGGCCAATAATGCATCTCACATGTTAGCTCGACATGGCTATAGTTCCACACGTTTGCGCTGCTGTAATTAACTTCATGGGCTTCCCTATAAAGTTCGTGGAGGAATACTTATGGATGTACAGCTGCCTTCTTTGCGCCATTGATTAAATTTCTCACATAGTGTTGGCGATTATCTATATCGGTTGCCTATGTCACCAAACGGCACAGGAACAATGGTGCGACTTCTTTCCTTCTATTGGTGTCTTTTTAAATTTCCATACATTTCGAGCTTAATGTTACATTTAAATGTTTTTAACTTGCTTGGATTCACTATGTTGTTGGCTGTTATGCTTCATGAGAGGTATCAACACTTCAGCAATGCAGTGTCAGAGTGCATGGCCAATGCCCGAACTATCTAGATGGAGGCATATAATTTGAAGGACTTGTTTTGGAAAAAGGGACAACTTATAACGCGTGTGTCGCCTTAATTCTCACTGAATCAAGGCGGCATGGGTATGTGCTATCTCCTATGCTTTTCTTTGGCATATGTTCTTTTTACAATACTTATATATCAATTTCATGTTGCCTTCTGTGAGGTGCGATGGATATCAAGGATTTGGTGTAGCACAAAGCTAAACACAAAATCGATTGCATGCTATCATTTCCACGATCACACATTGAGAACCATGTGTTGGGAGCGACAACGACACATAATTTTATGTTGTACTATAAGATTATTCCAGTTGTATTGGCCCAACGCTCAAATTGTATAAATATGTACGTTTTTTTTCTTCGCCAACGTTTTATCCACAAGGGTGGTTTTACTTGGCAAGGTTTTAACGCGGCATATCATATATGATTAGAGGTTGGCAATCATTGGCTCACTACTTTATTTCTTTTCGTATGATGAACTTTTTCTAATATGGTATTCCTTTGCCAGAATAGAGACTGCATATAATACAAATGACATTGATGTAAAAAACTATATATATCCACACGATAATTTATGAGGATTATCATCAGAGCACACTTTAGGCCAATTGGCCGAATTCTCTTGAACACCCACACACATACAAATACACATCACATTTTAGTACCTACATGTCTTCACAACCTGCATCAATTTATATATAAACTTACACTACAACTCATAAAGATGTCATTATGTCACCTTTATGAACTATTGGCTGAAACTTAATGCATTTGCACTTTGTACACCTTGTAAATTTATTAATCATAGTATTATATGTAGGATGCCTATATATACATACAGGACTAGTTTATAAAGAACATCATCATGGCACATTTTAGTTACTTGGCCGAAGTATATACACCCATACACTTCACTTTACCTACTATTTCATACATATAACCTTGTTTACATGCATCTTCCTAAACTCAACAAAAGACTTCATCAACATGCAAATATACACACATAGCCGTGGGGTGGGGTGTGCCTATCATGTTCACTACATCGTACACACATAAATCGTCCATATGCATCATCAAAGTTGCATGCAAGACATTTTTTCCTTTCACCATAATCACGAACATACACATATGTAATGATTTTGTCAAGGTCATAAGATGATGAACATGCAAATGCTCTTTCCACAAGTTCTTAGTGTTTACACCAATTTAGACTTGTGCACGCATGATACATCCTTAGATTTTTAACATACTAGACTCCATTTATAACATTCATGAAGAAACTAGGTAGAGATACTTGCCTTTGTTCTTGGAATCATAGCCTATAATGGAAAAAAATTCTTTCTTTTTCCTCTTGGTTGAAACCTTCGGTCTATAAGGTCAAGTGGGTGGAGAAAATGTTAGTTCTTGGAAGAGTATAACAAAGATGATTATAAAATCAAAAATGATCAATACCTCCTCCCCTCTCGTTTTGTTGAAGCCACGGCCTAGAGGAAACATAAAGAAGGAGTTGAGTGTTTTGAAGGATTTTGTGGAAGGAAAGTGGAGTAGAAATGATGGAAAAGTGCTTACCTTCAAGATTCATATGCATACAAGGGAATTTCCTCAAGTGAAGTGGAAGAATTTTCTTCTTCTCAACTTTATAGATTTCACAGTTTGGAGGCTTAAAGGAGGGAAATGTTGTTTGTTTTGGATGGATGGAATGAAGGAAAGGTGTTTAGAAAGAAATGTAGGACTCTTCCCATAATAATTCTTATGATTGCATCTTGATTCTTTCACTTGATAAATGAAGAATCTATCCCTTTTTAATCTTAAGGTTCACGAATGGGAGAGAGGAATGAAGATGGGAGAGTGAGTTGGAGAGAGAGAGAGTGTGTGGAGTGAAGGAGAATTGAAGAGAGAGGGAAATATGGTTGCTTGAGTAGAGTTAGGTTAGATATTATAAGATAAGAGATGGAAGAGTGATGAGGTTCCCCCTATTCTCTCCTTGCTATAATCAGTTGGGATGGGGGAGCAAAGAGTAAGATGTAATTTTATTTTTTTTGGGGAGAATAATGTGCATGTGGGTTGAGTGTTGTAGAAGATAACTTCCTCTTCCTTTTTCCCTTGATGTTGCCGATCTTCAGAGAGGAAAGGAGGTTCCCAAGGAGCTTTTGTCCCTACAAAGAATGTTAAAGTGATGCATGCCTTGAAGAGTGGTTGGGTGTAAAATTTTTGGAAGATAGAAAGGTAGAGTGATTGACATAAAGTTGGAAGCAAGTCTACCCTTCCCTATGGAGAAAAAACCGTAGGTTATGGGAGAAAGAAATGAGGTGGGTATTGAGCTTCTTACAAATAATGATGGTATAGAAACTTTTATCTTTTATCTTCTCAAGGAAAGTAGTGTAGAAGAGGGGACAACATTGTCTCTCCAGATGGTGCAGCCGAAGTTGCAAGAGAGGGAGGGAATGAGTGGTTATCTTGTAGTGGTTTTAGGGAAGAGTGAAGGAAGGAGGCTGTAAGAAGGATGTGATGGATGGGAGAAAATGCAAGTGGCGATGGGGTCGGGCGACCAAACTAGGGAGGGTGGGAGAACTATTACAACTTTGCCCTTGCTATCTATCCTATGTCTAATTTTCTTTTTATGTTTATTTAGTCGTAACATAACTTGTGTCTCGATGGGGTATCTTTTTAAATTAATCATGTAAGTCTCACAACTGTCTAGGGTGGTATTTTATTTGTTTTGGTGTCAAACAAAATTTTATCTCGACCGCTTTGCGTGGCGCAATGATCGCATTCGAGTTTTGTTGTAACATCCTGCGTTTACCCCCTTTTTAACTTGCCTTGAGGTGCGGGTCGTAACATTTCTCTCCCCCTATAAAAAGTTTCATCCTCGAAACTTGTAAGTTTAATCGCAATTCACTGCTTAGTGTTCCTCTACATAGTTTACCGCTATAACATATTCGCAACCGTATTCAGTACCTTGATTCGGCATTCGGACATGCATTTCTAGAATCATAACTTAGTTGCTACGTTGGAAAATTTTTGTGTGTAATTGGCTATTGAGGCATACTCTAATCTTTGGAGAGCTTTTTACCTTACCGGCTTAGGGTTTACTAACCTCCATACTTTTCTGGTGCTATTCAAGGCAATTATCTTCTGGTGTGATCATCTTAACTATTCCTGACTGAATCAAAAAATCCAACCTTGGAAGTAATGATCTAAATAATTTACGAACTTTTACACACTGGTTTTAATATCCGACATCCAGAGTGTCAGTATCTGGCAGCTTCTAATGCTGGTCATTGGTCTGGGATGGTCCTTCTTACTGTCCTTATCAGTAAATCTGTTCTTCTCCTTAGGCAGTTTTGGTTCACGTCCCCAGCCTCGCAGCACCGAAAAACATTGGTCCCCACGCGGCATTCAAATGTATGTTGTCTCAACACCTTCGGCGTCTTGGAACCGCCGCTGCTATCATCCACCATCGCTGAGAGAGATACCAACTGGATGACTTCTGGTGAGGTCGTCTACCTGCTCGCTGAGGATACGACCCCATCTCTCAGTTCGATCCTCAATGTCATTCTGGGGTCTCCTGTTTCTATCCTCTCGGTCCGATACCAAACAATGCGTTCCACCCTATAACAGTCTTCCAGTAATCTCTCAAAATTGCCTGGGAGTGTATCGATTGACCAATTCTGGATCTGAGGATTTAGAGCACGCGAGAACCTGACCATCTTAAGCCTGTCATCACCCATTATCTCAGGTACATAGCAGCCCAGGGTGACAAATCGCCAAAAATACTCAGAAACTGATTCATCTGTCTCCTGTCTCATGGCATTGAACTCCCTTACCATGTGTATGATCGGTGCTGGGCAGAGATAAAATCTGCAGAACTCCATCAAAATTTGTGCCCAAGTCGCCGGTCAGGGCAGTTGCCGAAAGTAAATCCTCTACCAATGATTAGCTCTACCCACCGAAAAAGGCAGAACAATCTGTGCCTTCACCTCTTCAGGCACCTGTGCTAGTTGGAAGCCCCTCTCGATGTCATCCAGGCATCTCTCTGCGTTACAGTATCTAGTATCTAGCTCTCCATCAAAACCGAGAACCCTGGCAGTGACCAGCTATCCGTAATAGAAATCACTACTCCTATGAGGCCATGACTGGGTAGGTTGTTGTGGAGCCTGTGCAGCATCGTTTATCTAGCGGAATCATGTTAGAACCACGAAAAATGATCAGAGTATATCCCCCGGAAATTGAGCCACCAGAGATAAAATGTGTGCTGGCGGTGACGATATCCACTCTGACGCTGGTGATGTCCCTTGTGATGCAAGTGATGTGTCTGCCTATTTGATTGGATGACATCCTGTTTCAAGCAGTTAAATTAGATGAGTTAGTTGATCGTCATCATCATCATCATCCGTACGCAGTATATCCCAACGACAGCAAAAGCTATCGCTAGGATCTGGGGTGGGTAAGTGGTAGGCAAACAATACCTCTGTCCTAAATTATATACCCGGTACTAAGAAAACATGACTATCCTTGACATTTTTCTAAACCATCCTAGTGGATCTATACTAAGGCTGTCGCACTAAGACTAAAAATCGTACACTTAGACTCTACAGTCTCTGCTTAAGTCTATAGTCATAACCTAGGTTCTACGATCATAACTTATAACATGTCGTTGCTTACTTTATCTTGCCCGCTGCAGATCTAGAGTGTGGACTGTGATACCACCTATAGTGCCCTGTCCGGGACTAGAGTCTCGACATGATGCACCCGCCGTACTCTGCTACGAGAAGTACATGGCGTTGATTGCATTCATATGCACGTCAACATAAAATGTATCTAAATCACGGAAGCAATATAAAATGTACAAAGCATAATTGACATGCATAAAAGTAACTAAATCTGAATACATCAGAAGTCTTGCCAATACAAAATCGAAATACAAAACTGATATAACATAAAAGAACCACATCAACAGGCCCATACATCCATCACTGATAATCTATCTCTAACGCACCTTTCTCTGTGCCTGAACTAGCTTTCAGGTCCTGTGATATGGTAAATGATAGGGTGAGCGGTAACAAATCGCTCAGCAAGTCTATCCGTCTAGGTTCGTCATGGGGATTATACATGGTGAACAGCATTGGACCATGCACCTACAATAAACACCACTAGAGGGGGAGGGGTGAATAGTGGTTAGCGGAAATTACACTACTACCCTTTGTTAAAATCCCTTTGAAAACAGAATCTGAGACCTCCTCAAATTCAGTACTGTGTCAAAAAAAAATTCAGTACTAGTTTTCAAAAAATTCAAAACTCAGTATACACAACTCCAAAAATTATGAAAATTTTCAGAATTTAACTTCAATGTTTTTACAAGATCTGTCCAAAACTGAGACAAAAATAAGATCGTTCCACCCTTCAACCAAAATAAAAAGATTCAGATAGTCAATCTGGACAAAATTGGACAGAATAGTGCAGATCTTTGAAATCATGCTTCTCTTTGATTAATCAACCAAAAAGGTTGATCTTTATATCAAAGAGCTCCTTAGTATGTCTAATTTATGTTTCTAAAAGGGACTAACCTTAAACAATTCTTAATGAAAACAGAATTCAAGTTTTTTCAAAACTGGTCAGATTGCAGCCAGAATGGAGCAGTTATCTTGTAACGACTGAAATACTAACTTTCCTTTGCTCAAATGAAGTGATTCTTCTTGCAAATGAAAGCTAACTGTCAGCAGTATAACTCCACAATAAATCACAGATTTTGAAAGTGTTTTGCTATTTTTTCAAGACGTGAGAAATTGTATAAAATCTGCAGTGAAAATGGGTAGAAAACAGAAAATTTAAAAGAAGACAAGATGACCAAAGATTTATCCTGGTTCGGTCAATTGGCCTACTCTAGTCTCAAGGAACACCTTTCCTTGGCTTTCAATATGAAATGAGCATAAATACAACAAGAACCAAACTTAATCCTTGGGTTAAACACCAACCCTATTCAAGACTTGGATGAACACCTCTAAGCAACTCTTGTTTGCAACACCTTTATCACCTATTGATGTAGCCTTATAGATTTGGCTAATCAATCTAAAAATGAGACACAAGAGACTTTTAGCTCTATAACAAATATCACATGAATACCTTGGCTACACAAAGAATGAATCAAGAATGAAGAGAAAAAAAAACAATGACAATGAGCTTCAATTTTAGCTTTCAAGTGTGTGTTCTTCTTCTTTACCTTTGCCTCGTATTTATAGTGTGAAATAGGCCTTGAAGATAAGACCTCCAATGCGTCACCATATTCATCATAAAGTCTTAGTTGTCTTCACATCATTGGTTGGCTACATAAACACCTTGTACACTTGGAAAAATAAAACAACATAATTGGTCCACCTAGGAACTCATCTTGGCCGATTTTGTTGCCTTGAAAAATGACTTGGGATTGCTTGAAAAATGAAGATAATATGAAGGGATAATATAACCAAGAAACCCTGAGCTCTTGACAAGATAATAGGGCATGTGAGGTTGAAAATTTGACTCAAAAAATCTGCCACAAATAGCCTTGTAGCAGTAGGCACCAATTCAAAATTTTCCAAGTTGGCATAGCTTGTTTTTAGTTGGTCCACTTGGCATAAAATCATAAAATGAATACACCATTAATTCCACCTAAAAATACACATTTAGAGGGCTGTATATATGTATATAACCTCAGATTTAATGAAGAGAAATCAACAAATAATAGTTGACAAGATTACGTCAACATGTAATATCGAAATTCTCACAATTTCTCCTTATATGTTGTGATGAATTTCACATCAATAACAACTTCAAAAGCTCTGCAAAATGATGATTGAGACTCTCCGATAACATATCTCACTACTATTGATAATGTCATCAAAAAAGAGAAATAAAATAGAGAACCACCAAATACTCTTCAAGATAATCATAAGTTAACTTTAGAATGAAGATAATAATATAGTCAAGAGATTCCTTGAGTAAAAATACCAGAACTGCCCTCAAGGGTAAAATGACGAAAATACCCCTAATGAGAGAAAATTCCAGAAATGATCTCGATGGTCGGCAATAAATATAATTACACTTTGTGATGATAAATAAGATATAAATGTGTCCTTGAAACATTTTCGCCATGTCAAGTACCCACACAAACTCAAAATACAAATTTTCCTCCTTTTGGTATATTGTAGAAACTTCCACGGCATGTTAGTCACAATGCATAATATTTATCAAAATCACATAATAACCACATAATGACCATATAAAATCATGTACAAATAAAAAACCATTTTATCACATTTTAAAATTTTTTTCTAAAAACCCTAAACATCGATCGATCGAAGTGCTTCTGCTTGAGAGATCGATGTCTCACAGTGAGTTTCAGAGTTTGTCTCTGACCTACATTGATCGATCGAAGTGAGGGTTTGATGTACATCGATCGATCGATGTGTCTCAGGTTTAGAGATCAATGTATCACAGTAAGGTCTTTAATTTTCTCCGCCTTACATGGATCAATCGATGTGAGGGTTTGATGTACATCGATCGATCGAAATGCAACAACCTGAGAAATCGATGTCATTTTTCTTCACTTTTTCAACTTTTAATCATTTATAACACATGTGTGACATTTTTAAGTATTCGCCACTTAAAATCATGACCTTGAAAATTATCCAAACATATTTCTCAACATTCTACCCCTTTTGAATGATTTTCAAAATAACTCAACATGATTTTAATGTCACAACTCTTTACCAATTGTTTATCACATATCTAACAATTGAATTGTTTTGAAAACCTCAGCAATTCTATAACAATCATTTTCAAACTTTCAAAACTCTTTTTAGATACATGTTTTAACATATGTGCTCCCCTCAACCCATACTCTCCCCCTTAACCTATGCTTCAAACCAATTTAACACCAAGTAAAACTTATACCAATTGAACTTAACACATTATTCAACTCAAATCATGACTAAAATCATGTCTTATTATATCTCCCCCTTTATTTTGGAAATCATGCAAAAGATAGAATTACACAACTATATCGTAAGTCATCATACCTAACTTATCTCGTAAGTTTTCAAAAGTGGCTTGATTAAGGAGTTTGGTGAAGATGTCAGCTACTTGATGATCATTCCTTATATGATTTATGACTATATCCTCATTTTGAACATGGTCTCGAAGGAAATGATATCTTACCTCAATGTGTTTGGCCTTAGAATGAAGTACCAAATTCCGAGAAAGATTGATCGCACTTGTGCCGTCGCAGAGAAAATTGGAATCTTATTCATTTTAATGCCAAAGTCACTAAGTTATTGTTTAAGCCAAAGTATTTGGGTAGTACATAAACTCAAGGCTATATACTCGCTTCAGTGGTAGAGAGTGCTACACTAGCTTGATTTTAGAAAACCAAGAGATCAAGTTGGTTCCTATGAATTGACATGTACCGCTAGTGGATTTTCTATCTAATTTGCAACCACCATAATCAGCATCACTAAATGCGTATAATTTCAACTTAGCATTTCTATCATACCAAAGTCCTAAGTGAGGTGTGTGTTTAAGATATCTAAATATCTTCTTCATCGCATTGTAATGTGATACTTTAGTACAATATTGAAACCTAGCACATATACACACACTAAACATGATGTCAGGTCTTGACGCGGTTAAGTACAACAATGATCCAATCATAGACCTATAAAGTGTGTCATCAAAAGGTTTACCATTTTCATCTTTGTCTAGTTTGGTGCTAACACTCATGGGAGTAGGGGTTGGCTTCAACTCTTCAAAGCCAAACTTCTTAATCATATCATTGACATACTTAAGTTGCTAATATGGATTCCTTGATGGGTTTGTTTGATTTTTAGTCCTAAGAAATCGTTCAATTCTCCTATCATTGACATTTTGAATTCAAACTTCATACACTCTTCGAAGTCTTTTGTTAAAGTAGGGTTTGTTGATCCAAAGATTATGTCAGCAATATATATTCAGACTATTAACAAGTCATTATCTTTTCTTTTTAGAAATACGGTGTTGTCTACGGTCTCCCTTTGATAATTATTTGGAATAAGAAAGTTTGCAAATATATCATACCAAGCTCTTGAGCTTGTTTCAAACCATACAAAGGTTTCTTAAGCTTTTATTCATGGGTAGGATTCTTTAGATCTTCGAATCCAAGGGGTTGTTTGACAAAAACTTCTTCTCGGATGTATCCATTCAAGAATGCACTCTTGACATCCATTTGGAAGAGTTTGATGTTGCTTAGACTTACAATAACAAGTAACAGTCCAATTGCTTCTAGTCGTGCAACGGGTGCAAAGGTTTCTTCATAATCTATTCCTTCTTGTTGATTATAACCTTGTGGCACTAGCCTAGCCTTATTTTGTTTGTGATGTTTCCTTGTTCATCCATTTTATTCCTGAATGCCCATTTCGTTCCTATTATGGACTTATTGTCGGGTTTAGGTACTAAGTCCCATACGTTGGTTTAACTCATTATGCATGGCACCTATCCATGATATATCATCTAAGGCTTCTTTAACATTCTTAGGTTCTAAGTGTGAGATTAAGCTATGTCCTTCAGCTTGACTTATGTTTCTACATGTTCTAACCCAAACATTTAGATCCCCAATGATTAACTCTTTATGGTGTTTATGTTTATCTTTTATAAGCCACCAATTCTTATGTTGTCTAGGTTCACCCTCATCTTGTTCAAATGTTTCATTAGTGTGAACATTATCGTATACGATTGTATCATCTTGCAAGTTAGTTGTACTACCTTCCAATTGCAAAATTTCTTCATTTATTTCATTTAAGGGTTCATGCATGTCTTGTTCAGGGAGAGTTGGTTCTAGATGATCAAGTACAAGCTCAAGTAATGCATCATCATCATCAAACATATTTCAACATTATTCTCTTGTTTATGTTGAGTTTTGTCACTAACTTCAAAATATGCGTTCTCATTGAATTTAACAATGTATGAATTCAATTATTTTTCTAGATGCAGGATTATAACACGTATATGCTCTTGAATTATTTGAGTAGCCAACAAATATGCATTCAATAGACTTTTGTTCACACTTGTCTAGATTATCCTTAGTGTTTAACACAAAACACATACAACCAAAAACTCAAAGATAATCTACCTTAGATTGTCTCTTGTTTAACAATTTGTAAGGTGTTTTATTCAATTTCTTTCTAATGGAAAGTCTAAAAATGATATAACATGCACAACTAACAGCTTCAGCCCATAAATATTTTGGTACTTTTTTTTCTCACAACATTGTCCTAGCAATTTATTGAATTGTTCTATTTTTCCGTTCAACAACTCCATTGAGTTGTGGTGTTCTAGGTGCTGAGAATTCATGTTTAATTCCATGTAATTCACAAAAATTTACTATTTATTTGTTTTTAAATTCTCCACCTCTATCACTTCTAATTCTCTTAACATTTTCTTCGTAAAGATTCTCGAGTTGCTTAATAAGACTTTCGATTGTCAATGGAGCATTGTCTTTGTGTGTTAAGAACAATGTCCATGTGTATCGTGAATAATCATCTACTATGACACACAACATAGTAGTGTCCACCTAGACTCCTTGTCCTACTTGGACCAAATAAGTCTAAGTGAAGCAATTCTAGTACACGACTAGTACTAATTTCATGTTTTGGTTTTAATGTTTTTTCAGGTGTCGTGACCTTCTGATCCTATTCAGCAGGAAGACTCTGTAGCACTTTTTGAACTTTCTTGTTGTTATTAAATGATTTCCTAAAGCTTCAAGTGCATTGAAAATGTTAGTAATCCTCAAATCCAAAGATGTTATGGATTCATTTGGCAACATTTTGAAAGATTCAAGTTCAGATATAACCATCTTTATTTTTGACTCTTTTACACCGCCAGTACCTTCGTGATTTAATTCTAAAGATTTCCACATGTCGTGTACACTTGTGCAATTTGAAACATATCGTGCTTCAGAAGTCGTTAATCCATTCAAAAGTAGTTGCATAGCTTTAGCATTCATGGACCTTTTTTATCTTCGGTTGACCATTCACTTTTATATTTTTCTACTTCTTGTGTTACACCATTTACTTGAACAACTTTCATGAGAATGTATGACCTATCTTCAACTATAGACCATAAGCCGGTGTCTATAGCCACTAAGAATAGCCTCATTCTAAGTTTCTAGTGAACAAAATTATTTCCGTTAAAAAGAGGAGGACGTTGTGTATACATACCTTCAAACTCAACCTTGTGAGAAACAATAGCCATTGCATGTACCTTAGACTTGAGATTAGCAGGCTACTATGTATTGTTGTTTCTTGGCATTGTCTTCTTCGTATGGTGTTGACTCTCGCTTTTGAGAGTGATGTTGGCTTTGCTTTGATACCAATTGTTGGACCGTGTGCCTACAGTAAACACCACTACACTGCTACCCTTGGTTAAAATCCCTTTTGAAAAACAGAATCGAGACCCTCCTCAGATTCAGTACTCATTTCGAAAAAATTCGAAACTCAGTGTGCACACACTCCAAAAATTATAAAAATTTTCAGAACTTGCCTTCAATGTCTTGACAAGACTCTGTCCAAAAATGAGACAAAAATAAGATCGTTTGGCCCTTCAACCAAAATATAAAGATTCAGATAGTCAATCTGGACAAAATAGTGCAAAACTTTGAAATCGTGTTTCTCTTTGATTAATCCATCAAAAAGATTGATCTTTATATCAAAACACTCCTTAAAATGTCTACATTATGTTTTCAAAATGACCTGACCTTAAACAATTCTTAATGAAAACATAATTCAAGTTTGTTCAAAACTGGTCAGATTGCAACCAGAATGGAGCAGTTATCTTGCAACGACTGAAAGACTAACTTTCGTTTGCTCAAATCAAGTGATTCTTGTTGCAAATGAAAGCTAACAGTCTAAAGTATAATTGCACCAAAAATCACGAACTTTGAAAGTGTTTTGATATTTTTTCAAGACGTGAGAATTTGTGTAAAATCTGCAAGCGAAAACGAGTAGAAAAATAGAAAAGTTAAAAGAAGACAAGAACACCAAAGATTTATCCTGATTCGGTCAATGTGACCTACTCCAGTCCCAAGGAACACATTTTCTTGGATTTCACTATAAAATAAACACAAGTACAACAAGAACCAAGCTTGATCATTGGGTTAAACACTAACACTATTCAAGTCTTGGACGAACACCTCTAAGCAACTCTTGGTTGCAATACATTAATCACCAATTTATGTAGCCTTATAGATTTGGCTAATCAATCTTACAAATGAGACATAAGAGGCTTGTAGCTCTACAAAGAATATCACATAAACACCTTGGCTACACAAAGAATGAATCAATAATGAAGAGAATGATGGTGTATTCATTTTATGGCTTTATGCCAAGTAGACCAACCAAAAACAAGCAAGTTGGTAAAGTTGTCAACTTGGAAAATTTTGAATTGGTACCAACGTCTATATATACACGTTTGGAGGGCTGTATATATGTATATCAACTCAGATTTAATGAAGAGAAATCAACAAATAATAGTTGACAAGATTATGTCAACATATAATATCGAAATTCTCACAATTTCTCCTTATATGTTGTGATGAATTCCACATCAAGAACAACTTCAAATTCTCTGCAAAATGATGATTGAGACTCTCCAACAGCATATATAAGAAGGTCTTTAAGAAAAAATATAATGTGACATCACAACCCGTCACATATCTCGCTACTATCGATAATGTCATCAAATAGAGAAATAAAATAGAGAACCACCAAATACTCTTCAAGATAATATTAAGTTTTCAAAATGAAGATAATAATATACTCAAGAGATTCCTTGAGTAAAAATACCAAAACTACCCTCCTAAAATACCCCTAGTGAGAGAAAATGCCAGAAATGACCCTGTTGGTCAGCAACAAATATAATAACACCTTTGTGATAATAAATAAGATATAAATGTGTCCTTGAAACATTTTCATCATGTCAAGTACCTACACAAACTCAAAATGCCAATTTTGCCGTTTTTGGTAAGTTGTAGAAACTTCCAAGACATGTTAGTCACAATGCATAACATTTATCAAAATTACATAATAACTACATAATGAACATATATAAATCATGTACAAATGAAAACAACCATTTCATCACATTTTCAAAAAAATTTCTGAAAACCCTAGACATCGATCGATCGAAGTGCCTCTGCTTGAGAGATCAATGTGTCACAGTGAGTTTCAGAGTTTGTCTCTGACCTACATCGATTGATCAAAGTGAGGGTTCGATGTACATTGATCGATCGATGTGTCTCAGGTTTAGAGATTGATGTCTCACAGTAAGACCTTGAATTTTCTCTGCCTTACATGGATCGATCGATGTGAGAGTTTGACATACATCGATCGGTCGAAGTGCAACAACCTGAGAGATCAATGTCATTTTTCTTCACTTTTCAACTTTTAATCATTTATAACACCACGTGTGACATTTTTAAGTATTCACCATTTAAAATCATTACATTGAAAATTATCCAAACATATTTATCAACAAACATCACATAAAATATTAACAGTGATATAATAAAGCAAGTAACAACAGCTACTGTAAAGTAAATAGATATATAGGAACAGCCATATTATGGAAAGTAAATCGCAGAGTAACTCATTTTTTATACATTTCATATTTTCCTTCTACTTGCATAATAATTATATCTTTCGCTCATATTTCGTAGTTAACTTTCCTTCTCATGCCTATGTTTATGCCCGTGTTGTACAATCACTCCTTATCTGTTAAGGGTCTAGGCTTAGAGCTAGTAGGGCGACACCAGAAAACATGCATATGCACCTCTGATGAAAAATCTATCACATCATAATCATGTCAAAAGTCATTGTATCAAACTATCATAGTTGTGTTCATATCGTATCGTAACTTTCACGAACAGTACACAAGACACACCGAATGAACTCCATGAGTAGTCGAATACCGTCAATGAGTCCGGATGGTCCAACCACGGTGTTACATCATACGTACATAGACTAACGGTGACGCGTTATAACAGAGATCCCGAGTCTCGGATGCGTTGTTACACTCAATCATGACGTCTTTCGTCCCTGACATCCCTCCAGGACTGATGCCAAGCAGCTCTCCATAACATAACATCATAGATGTAACATAAAGGTGGAGATCCCTTGTCTCGAACAAGGTGTTACCCTCGGCCAACTTAAACATAAACATAAGTTTAGTCGGCACAAGGTACGGTTCGTTAAAAATAATTTAAAAAATTTTCAGGCGATGAAATCATACTTATTTATCATGTTGTGTAAAACTCTTTTAAAACTCGTACATGATAATCATATTTTGTAAAAATGCATCGTAATGTGTATCGTAAAAATGTATCGTTTTTCGAAACATCTTTGTTGTATGTATGACATAATATTTGTTATTAGGATGTTGCCGCGCTTGTGACAATTCCATAACTTAATACTAAGGTTGGCTTATTTATCATATCGTATACTTAGGAAAATTCCCATCTTACCCTTTCTTGAGTACTTTTGGTTTTCATGTCTAAATTCAACCCTCATTGGTCTTCGAATTGCTATATTCAAGTCCTACTCGGTTCTTTCCTTGTCACATTTCACGGATCTTATAAAAACAGAGCACTTTTTAGTTGTCACTTTCTTAATTCATTTGTGTTCTCATTTCTTAATCGGTTATACTCATGCAATATATATACGCATTGTACATATTTTTGTATGCACATATTATCTAAATAAATATTTATATCATTAAGTCTTCCAATTTGGCCTCCTGGCCAAAATCTCCCATGCGCACTCATTGTCGCATATTTAACACCTCATATTTATATTCACCCACATATGTATACTCAAATAATTATTCAAATCATCATGACACACAAATAGGCCATTTGGCCGAAAACTCAAGCACACACATTCTTATGCACATTGCCATTTGTTAGTTACATGAGGTAACAAGTTGTGTGTGTGTGTGTGTATATATATATTGAAAAAGAAGGTTTTATTAATAAAAACCTCACTTTTGGCGGAGGAATACCTTATTACAATGCAGAAGCATAATGCTAAAGTAGAAATCTATGGATTATCAACCTCCAAAACATATATGATATGCCGCATTAAAACCTTGCCAAGTAAAACCACCCTTGTGGATAAAACCTTGGTGAAGGAAAAAGCGTACATATTTATATGTTTGGAGCGATGATAAGCGTTACAGTGTAATACTAATGAAAACAGTGGATCAACAAACGCGTCATGCTGATGGTACTTCACAGGTGATACGTCATTGGTCTCGTTGTGGCAGCCGATCAGTGTTTGTGATGCCGTCCGTGTATTGAATAGAGAAAAGGGTTGAAGCCAAAGGAATTCCCTAGCGCAATGTTGTAGTCCATCCCCGTTGCGAAAATCCGCTGCATGAATATTAAAAGCCAGCCGCAGTGTAGACTCCGTCCATGCACCATGAAAACAAGAGAGGGTGTTAAACATATAGAGAAGACATAAGATAAGACAGCTGACCCAACGAATGTCACGCATACCGAATCTGCTTGTACTTGTCGAAGTACAGGCAGAGAAATCCAATGAGAGCCAATCCATGTGGAAGACGCGTGAGGCCGCAGCGCAAAAAAGGCTAATATGTGAGGCCACCCATGTACCAATGAAACAGAAACGTACGTCAAGCAGGAGTAGTAAATGTAGTAAATATATACAAATACCACAAAGAGAGGAGGTGTGAAGCTCACCGAGGCTGCCGGTACTCATCAGAGTACAGGCAGCGAACGCTAGTGTATGCCAATCCTTGTGGAAGACGAGTCTGCCTGTACTCGCACGAGTATAGGCAGAGGATACTGGAGTGTGCCAATCCATATGGAAGGCCAAAAGCTCAATGAGTACGTAAGGTTGCGGATGTGAGATCCAAAGTGGCTGAAGCGCGTACCATAGGTGGTAGACTGTTGGTAGTGAAGGAACACGTGCCCGGTGATGTCATTGCGTAATGGGCAAGGTAGTGAGCCGCCATGTTAGCCACGCGGTATATATGCATGTCATTGCGTAATTTCGGCCATCAATGGCATGCATGGTGGTAATAGAAATGACAAGGCGCGCACACATACTCCAGCATGATCGCGCAAGATAACGCCGCCTGCAGCATATTGTCGTCCAACTGCCGCATCCACATTAAGTTTGGATCTTCCTGATGGAGGAGTGTGCCATCTTACCACTTTAAGACGGGGAGGTCGAACATATGGAATCCATGAAAGAGAGGCAGATGGCCCGGCGGCGAGTTTTGATTCATGCAACGTGTGAATCCACATGTTGATGTCAAAGTGAACAGCAGCCCTAAGTGCCGATAGAGAAAAAGATGCAGTATCCCCATACACTAAACTAGCATAACAGCGCCAGATGTTATGTACTAGGATACCCGAAACAACAATCTTTAAAACCCCAAGTAGAGAAGAATAAGAGGAACGATACCACCAGGATAAGACGTATTGGCGCAGATTCAAGGTAGTGATGGAGACTCCATGAAATTCCGCCGCAAAGAAAGTCCATAATAGACTAATGGGGTGACAATATAGGAAAACATGATCAACTATTTCCGAGCATTGTTTACAAAACGGGCATCGCGTGGGACGAGCGGCAGAATAACTACCAATATAATCTTCAAATGGCAGGGCAGAGTGAAATAAACGCTAGAGTAGTATTTTGACGGTTGGTGAATGTTGCTTGAACCAAATAAACTTAGCAGAAAGTAGCATTGGTTTGGCGGTCCGACAAACATCATAGGCCGATTTTAGAGTGAATTCACCCAAGGGTGTTGGCTTCCATGTAAGATGGGAACCTGTGCCTGTCGTCTGCGAAATACAAGTGTCATGAATGCGACAGATGAGTTTCCAAACCGGAGAATCTGGCAGTCTTGGCCAAAAATCCCCTCTCTGTCCGTATTTAGCATGCATATACCGACTCCATAAAGTATCATGCTTCTGATATAACTACCAAATTCTGCAGTGGTATGCCTGTTGCAGTATGTTAAGATCTCGAAGGCCCAAGCCTCCTTCCTCAATAGGCAAAGTGATTTTCGACCAAGCCACCTAATGATGGTGTTTGCCCCAATAAAAAGTTGCCATCTTTCGGTGCAACATCTTAATGACAGACTTTGGCAATCCGCCTGCTGCAATGATATGAAGAGGGAGCGCAGAAAGAACTGAACGCAGCAATACTAAGCGACCCGCTGATGAGAGGAGGCAGGAATGCCAACCATTTAATCGATCATCAATATGATGTAGCAGAGTAGAACAAAATCGGGAGCGGTTGATCCCTCTTTGGAGATATAAACCAAGATATCAAAACGGTAGAGACGAGAGTCGCATGCCCAATATTTCTTGTAAGGTTCGAACCCTACGGGTGTAATGTTAGCCGAAGGGATGAGACTACTTTTTCGAAAGTTTACTTTTTGATCGGAAGCAGTTTTATACTCAGTTAAAAACGTGTGAAAGCGTCGTATATTGCGCTGAGTTCCCTACAGAAAAATAAGTAGGTCATCCGTGTACGCTAAGTGGGTTATTGCAAAAGGAATGCGGCCTAGACGAAATGGCAGTATATGTCCCGCAGCAACCAATGAGTTTAACCCTCTGCTGAAACCCTCCGATGACAAAATGAATAGCAATGGACATAGAGGGTCGCCCTGTTTGACACCTCTGTATGGACGGAATTTAGGCGATGGCTCTCCATTTATCAAAACCAATAGCGTAGTAGCCCGATGATTGATGATAATTCGAGTAAAAAAATCCGAAAAACCAAACTGTCGCAGGAGTCGCTGTAGATAATCCCAACTGACCTGATCAAATTCTTTCATCATATCCAATTTCAGACATAAATGAGAGCCACCGCTATCTAGCATATGTACTATTTCTCTGGCCAGTAAAACTTGAGTGGAAATATCATGTCCCGGAAGGAATTCTGTTTGCTCTGGCGAGATTAACTTCGGAAGGAGCGTCCCCAAACGTGTGGCAATAATGCGGGTACAAACTTTGCTTAAAAAGTTTGTAAGACAGATAGGGCGAAAATCACTGAATGTCTGAGGAGATTGTGCCTTGGGTATCAGAGTAATTAATGCACTAGCCATGACCAGCGGCTGTGGTATACCAAGAAAAAACTCCTGCAGCGCTGTGAGGGTCCAAATGCCACACGACCTCTTTTATTTCAGACTCAGTAGGAAGCTGTGTCAACATGAGATGTCAGATTCGGTTACTAGTCGTGGAATGTGCGAAAGTATCAAAGAATGATTATGCGTTGGTTCCTGAGCAAATAAATCAGTATAAAAAGAGACTGCGGCCGACATGATGTCAGTCGGATTCGTCAACAGATGGCCCTCGACGGTGCGAATTTTTTGTATTTGCAGATGCCTTCGCCTCCCTTTGAAAATGGAATGAAAGTACTGTGTATTTGCATCGCCATCCTTAAGCCATTTTATTCGGGCTTTTTGCTTGCATAATTGTAATTCATAAGTAGATGCTCGTAGATATTCTGCCTTGGATATATGATACTCTTCTCTTGTTTCCGCTGTCAGATGCGAATCCAAGGCTGCCTCTGCATGATTAATTTGAGCCTCTGCATGCTTCAGATTGCTGAAAATGTTGCCAAAAATGTCCTTATTCCACCGCTGGATGTCTCTTTTAAATGAAAACAATTTTTTATAGAATCCATGCATGCCACCAGTAGTGGGATATGATAACCATGCCTGCTGCATATAAGAATGAAAATCTGAGTGATGTAGCCAGGCGTCCAAAAAACGAAAAGAGCGCCTACCAGATGAGACACTTTGTCGACACAAGAATAATAATGGCATGTGGTCCGAGGTAACCCTTGGCAAGTGTGATAAATGTATAACCTCAAACACATCCTGAAACGCAGAATTTATAAAAATCCAGTCCAATCTATGACGAATCCGGCCAAGCCCTCTACCGCCTGCCCAAGTAAATCTGGAGCCTTGATGCGGTGGCGTCATCAGGGAGCACGTTTCGATACAATCATTAAAGTCTTGTAGTGCTGCTAGAGACGGAGTTGAGCGACCGCTATGATCCTCGATAGTTCTAAACGTATTAAAATCATCGCCCACCATCCAAGGTATCTGACATGATTCCGCAAAGTCACATAATGAGCGCCAAAGTCGACGACGCTGAAGAGGTGTGTGTTTCGCATAGACAACAGATAAAACGAAGGTCCATTGCAGAGTAAGTGACTGCAATATAAAATGTACCACTTGATCCTGGTCCTGAGTAGTAAGCAAACGAAATTCAGTATCACGCCAGGAAAACCAAATACGTTCCGATCGTGAAGAATAAGACTGTGAAAAACCAAGCTGCAAAGCAAATCCATGTATACTAGAAGGTGCATGTTTGGGTTCGAGCAAAGCAAGAAAATGTAAACGGTGCTCATGAATCAATTGTTTTAATCTAGGTAACGAGGCATGCATGCCTCGGATGTTCCATACGATTGCATTCATTGAGTAAGAGAGGAGGTATTTCCCTGTATGATGTGCGACGCACTGCGCGTTACGACCGTGGATGGCGCAAGAGGTGGTAAATCTTTCCGTGTCCTTCGCTTACGGCGTGGGACCACTGGTATGAATTCATTCTCAGCAGCATGTTCTTCTAACCGCGATATTAATATTTGCTCATCCGGTGATGGTGGTATTAGTTGCATTCGACGTGCTACATCCGCAGGGACATTAGGTATATCACCAATATGATCATCAATTGGCAAATTTGTATCTGATGCGTGACCTGTTTCGGCTGGATTTACTTCGGGTGGCATATGATGGTCCGCAGCATCACAGAATTCCTCTACCAACTGGAAAGTCATAGCCTGGGTTGCTGTGGTATCCGAAGGAGGGATCACTACGATATCCGGTTGATCATCTTGAGCAGAATGTCCAACAGCTACATCTGTGTTTGGCAGAGAAGGTGCTGGCATTTTCTTTTTGACAGGCGTCTAGCGCTGCTTGGTTGAGTGCGGCGGCGGTGGGGGAGGCGGCGGCGGGGGAGGCGGCGGCGGTGGAGGGGCTGTGTTGTTGGTGTCCTTAGGAGGGCATGCATTTGTTGCATGACCGAGTCGGCGGCATGAAGTGCAGAATAATGGTAGGTCTTCGTAGACTATCGACTGTAAGATCAACCTACCCTTTGCCTGTAAATATATTTTTTGTGGTAAGTCTTGAGAAACGTCAACCTCAATACAGACACGAGCCACTGAAGGTCTGAGGCCATCCTCAGTTGCAACATCCCATTTCAACGGCGTACCAATCGGCCGAACCACTTCAAAGAGGGCTGCACGGTGGTGTAAATGAATCGGCAAGGACGGCAATGCAATCCAAACCGGGACAATGGGGACATCAGCAGAAGGATCAAAATCCACTGTCCACTTAGTAATTCTCATGTGACACCCAGAGATATGCCAAGAACGACGATAAAAGCACCTCAAATAATCAGCTTTATTGCGGAAATTTAGAAGAATATGAGATTGATCAATCAGTGTAATGCGCAAATCTTGATGAAAGCCAATTTTCTCAAAAACCTGACGTATAATTTTCAGAGGTGGCCGGCCATACCAAAAAGTTCCAACCAAAGAATACCTGTAAGGCTCAGCGAGTGCATCGATCTCAGCATCGAGAAAAGAGATCATGGGGAGTCCTTTATACCAGGAAACCGTTTTTGGCGTGATTGAAATATTGATGGAGCCGCTCGTTCCGGTGACAACCACAGCGAATGTAGGTGCGGTTGTCATGATGAAGGCAATGTGGATTGTAAAAATCATAACTTTGGATGGAAACGTATGTAATCAGATATGGAGAGGGTGATGTGATGAGCCATCGAGTCAAGAAGTCGGCAGAGGTTGGTACCGGCAAAGGCAGCGGCTAGCGCCGCCGGGGTGCTTCTTCACCAGAGCAGAACGCCATTTTTCCTCATATATATATATATATATATATATATATATATATATATATATAGACACACACACATATATACACATGGTAATTCATGAAGATTATCATCATAGCACACTTTAGGGCACTTGGCCGAATTCTCTTGAACACCCACACCCATACAAATACACATTACACTTTAGTACCTACATGACTTCAACAAGTTGCATCAATTTATCTATAAACTTACACTAACAACTCATAAAGATGTCATTATGTCTTCTTTATGAACTTCTGGCCGAAACTTAATGCACTTGCACTTTTGTACACCTTGTGACTATATTAATCATATTATTATATGTAGGATGCCTACATATGCATACATGACTAGTTTATAAAAACTTCATAATGGCTCATTTTAGTTACTTTGGCCAAATTATATACACCCACACACTTCACTTTACCTATTATTTCATACATATAACTTTGTTTACATGCATCTTCCTAAACTCATTAAAAGACTTCATCAACATGAAAATATACACACATAGACATGGGTGGGGTGTGCCTATCATGTTGACTACATCATACACACATAAATCGTCCATATGCATCATCACAGTTGCATGCAAGACAGGTGCATGCAAGACACTTTTCCTTTCACCATAATCATGAACATACACATGCAATGATTTTGTCAAGATCATAAGATGATGAACATGCAAATGCTCTTTCCTCAAGTTTTTAGTGTTTACACCATTTAGTCTTGTGCTTGCATGATCCATCTTTAGATTTTTAACATACTAGACTCCATTTATAACATTCATGAAGAAACTAGGAAGAGGTACTTGCCTTTGTTCTTGGAATCTTAGCCTACAATAAAAAAAATTCTTTCTTTTTCCTCTTGGTTGAAACATTCAGTCTATAAGGTCAAGTGGGTGGAGAAAATGTTAGTTCTTGGAAAAGTATGACCAAGATGATTATAAAATCAAACCTTAAGTAGTCTTAACTTTTGAATATCCTTGATTTCTTCCTAAAATGATGAATACCTCTTCCCCTCTCTCTTGTTGAAGCCACGGCCTAGGGGAAGCATAAAGAAGGAATTGAGTGTTTTGAAGGATTGGAAGGAAGGAAAGAGGTGTATAAGACCATCTCCAATGTAAGCACCAAATCACCTATTTGGTGCAAAATATCACTCCAACCAAGCACCAAATCATGCACCAATTTGGTGAAAATGAATAGTGTTGTACCAAATAGGTGCAACACTATTCATTGCACCAAATCACTATTCATCATCCACATCATCATTTTAATCATATTAATTTAATTTTAATTTCGTTATAATAATTTTAATTTTGTTAATTTCGTTATAAAAATTTTAATTTCGCTAATTACGTTAGAAAAATTTTAATTTCGTTATAAAAATTTTAATTTCATTAATTTCGTTATAAAAATTTTAATTTCATTTTTAAGAAAAAATTATATAACAAAAAATTAAAAATAAAATAAGATTCATAACTAATATTTAAAACAAAGTTACATTAGTAAATAAAGTACATTAGAAACATAGCATAAAATATTTCACAACAATAAAACTTAAGAGCAACAAGCTTACCAAATAACTAATACAATATAGATATAAATTAAAAATAGAATGATAGAAGAATCTTTAAGGAATATTCTTATTTGGTGCTGGATTTGATGTTTGTGGTTGTAGTACTTTTTACTATTTATTGCACCAAATAGGTGATTTGGTGCAAAATTTGGTGTTTGTGGTTGGAGATGCCCTAAAGGATGGAAAAGTTCTTACCTTCAAGATTCATATGCATACAAGGGAATTTCCTCAAGTGAAGTGGAAGAATTTCCTTCTTCTCACCTTGATAGCTTTCACGGGTTGGAGGCTTAGAGAAGGGAAAACTTATTTGTTTTGGATGGATGGAATGAAGTAAAGGTGTTTAGGAAGAAATGTAAGACTCCTCCCATAAAAATTCTTATGATTGCATCTTGATTCTTTCACTTGATAATTGGAAGAACTCCCTCCCTTTTTAATCTTAAGATTTATGGATGGTAGAGAGGAATGAAGATGGGAGACTGAGGTTGAGAGAGAGAGAGTGTGGAGTGAAGGAGAATGGAAGAGAGAGAGGGAAAGATGGTTGCTTGAGGAGAGTTAGGTTAGATATTGTAAGATGAAAGGTGGAAGAGTGATGAGGTTCTGCATATTCTCTCCTTTCTACAATCGGTTGGGATGGGGGAGAAAAGAGCAAGGTGTAATTTTATTGTTTTTGGGGAGAAGAATGTGCATGAGGGTCTTGAGAGAGGAAAGGAGGTTCATAAGGAGCTTCTGTCCCTTACAAGAAAGGTTGAAGTGATGTATGCCTTGAAGAGGGGTTGGGTGTAAGTTTTTTGGCAGATAGAAAGGTAGAGTGATTGATATAAAGTTGGAAGAAAGTCTACCCTTCCCTATGGAGCAAAAACCGCAGGTTATAGGAGAAAAGAAATGAGGTGGGTCTTCAGCTTCTTACAAATAATGATGGTATGGAAACTTCTGTCTTTTATCTTCTCAAGCAAATACAGTGTAGAAGAGGGAAAAACATTGTCTCTTTCCTGATGGAGCAGCCGAAGTTGCAAGAGAGGGAGGGAAGGAGTGGTTGTCTTGTAGTGGTTTTAGGGAAGAGTGAAGGAAAGAGGGTGTAAGAAAGATGTGATGGATGGGAGAAAATGCAAGTGGGGATGGGGCTTGGCGGCCAAACTAGGAAGGGTGGGAGAGTTATTACAATTTTTGCCCTTGCTATCTATCCTATGTCTAATTTTCTTTTTTATGTTTATTTACTTGTAACATTACTTTGTATCTCAATAGGGTATCTATTTAAATTAATTGTGTAAGTCTAGCAATTGTCTAGGGTGGTGTTTGATTTGTTTCAGTGTCAAACAAAATTTTATCTCGACGGCTTTGGGCGGCGCAACGATAACATTAGCATTTTCACTGTTACTCAAAGTTCTGTCGTAACCTCCTGCATTTACCCTCTTTTTAACTTGCTCGGAGTTGGGGTCGTAATAGAGAGTTTAGCGCGTCAACATTTTCAGTGTTCGGACTACATCGTCATAAGCTCACAGTCACTTTTCCTGTTTGATTAAGGCTTTTAAGGATGATATGGTGTTTGTAAACTTTGATTGTTTCAAGACAAATTTGATGTCAGAAGCTTTAAAGTATCTGAGTAAAAAATGTTTGTCCAACTTTTCGATTTATGATATACAAAATATTCAATATAGTACTGATTTTAATTCTCATAGCAAAATCTTTAATATGATGTGATCGATTATTACAAATAATTCTACTATTTTATACAAAAATGATTTCTTCTATAAGATGAAAAGTATGAAAATAAAAATACTAAGTTAAAAGTTTTATTAAAAAATGTGTATAAAGATTTAAAGCGTGAGTTTGAGTTTGTCTTACCGGTAATGCTTGGCATGTGACCCCGAACATTTAACCAAAACGTTTAATTTTTCGTCCACGATTTCAGACTTGATCTTTTGAAAACCTTTTTTTTAAGAAAACATCATTTAATTTGTTGTCTAACCATTAAAACTATCATGTAATTCTAGTTTTACTCTTTTCTATATTGTTGGTTGACATTCAATGCGTTGTCTTCTTTTATTTATTAAAAAGGACACTTTTAGAAGATTGTATAACCATTTAATGACTATAATAGAATTTAGACATCTATTTGGGATATCCAATAAAGGAAACATGACTTCTCATTTGGAACATAGGAAGTACTATATAATTATTGCGTCTCATTCTGGAAACTTAAATCTACATCTTTGTTAGGTATGTGACAATTACTTCAGGAGGGGTGGGGGAGGAGGGAGGGGTAATTGAGTGTTGGAAAATTTTCAAAATTTTTTCTGTTTAGTTCATTTTAACTCAAATGCTCTCCAAAATAAGAAAGAAGAAGACGAGAGATAATAAGTTTGTGATGCACAATTTAGAGTGGTTTGAATCTCCTTGATTCTATTCTACTATCACTTTGTTTCCAAAATGGATTTTCAATAGAAACTTTCTTATTACCTTCAACAAGAAACAAGAACAACAACACTTACACTAACAATTAGCGCAGACAACAACTACAACAGCAACAACTTATCGCACAAACAATTTGTATAACATCAACTACAACAATGACAGCTTATTGCACAGATAATTTGTGGAACATCAACAACAATAGCTTGTTCTTCTATCTTCACAAGTTTGACAAAGTTTTACCAAACAAGTTTCACCAAATAGGTTTTGGGAAGCAGTTAAATTACACTTTCAAAAAAAGTCTAAATCACAATCAAGAGATAAAAAATTGTATAGTTCCTCTAGAGTTAAACTTCTACTCTCACAATACAACAATAAAACCAAGTAACAAGATTTTAATGAGTTTTAAGCACTTTGAACCTTTGAGATATTTTTACAACAATGAGGATGAAGTTATAAGAGGATGAAAGTGTGTAAATGCCTAATCTGAGCTTCTTTAATATATAGAGGGTGTGAGCCACATTTTCGCAGCCTCCATAAAGTGCTCAACTCAATCAAGTGTCTTGAAGATGTCCAAATAGTCTTTATCCACCCTATATTTAGATTTGATAATCCATAGCCACCCTAGATTATCTTAGGTATGCATAAAATAGTCAAGAAAACATTATAGACGTTGGGAGAAAGTCCAAAAGAGCTTTGAGTAAGATTGGAGATAGAAAACACTTTAAATCTTCCTTAGGTTTTGTTCTGATGGCTATAAAAATTTAAATTCTTGGCTATATCGATCGATCTATATCTCATGTTTGAGAGATTGATGTCATATTGATCGATCGATGTCTTCAGGTTGAGAGGTCGATGTCTTACAATATGGTTTCAAGTTTTTCAGCTTATCTACATCGATCGATCGATGTCTTTTCCTTGAGAGATTGGTGTGTACATCAATGGATCGATGTCTTCAGCCTAAGAGATCGATGTTGGACATTGTGGTTTCAATTTTGAACCTTAAGCACGTCGATCAAGCGATGTATCTTATGTTAGAGACTGATGTCGCATCGATTAATCGATGTGCTTCAACCTGAAAGATCAATGCTGGATAGTGTGGTTTCAATTACGTATAGTCTTCTCATATATCGACCTATGCCTCATTTTAGATACTGAAGTATACATAGATCGATCTATGTGAGACATCTATAACTTACAGTGTATTTTTTTTGTTTAATTTTCAAAATATAAAATACCTTTTTAATCTTTTTTAAATATCTTTTAACTTCATTAAAACACTTTATTTTTCAACAATCTTCTCTTTTTCTTTTAGTTTGAAACTCTTCTCAGACAAGCTACTTTTATATCTATATTTTAGCCATTAAATTCCTATGATCCTGACAATTTTGCAATCATTACGCTTCTAGATTTCTAATGGGAACTTGACTAAACTATATATGGTTTTATTTGCTTCTAACATCATGCTGCTTGTATGCCCTATTAAATAAATAATCGATGGATATCGGATATGTGACACCTAACATGACCTAACTTGATGCTTGTCTTGAAGTAAAACTCAAGTAGGGCCGTTTGATGCCTAAATTAATGCTTTTCGTGGCGTATTTCTTAACTATGACCTTTTTCCGTGATATAGTACTTTAAACTTGATTTTGTTACTTGTTTTTTGGTCTTTAGAACTCTGGAGATCATAATGGTTTATTAAAAAAAAGTATGACATTTGGCCTTTGGCTATTGATTTTCTTATAAAACAACCTGAGTTATGTGTTTTTTTTTTGCAAATAAACTTACATTTCATCATCCCAAAGATAAGGCTTGGACAGCTGAAAGAACATAGAATATTTCATTCCGATATGTGCTTAGTTTTACACACATACACACATATATATGTATATATATATATTTTTTTAACGAAAAATTTTATTTATTCATGCAAAGCCTCACATATGGCGGAGGAAAACCATATTACACTTTCAGAGTATTCGAAATAATGAAATAATGAAACAATAATGACATATCTCCAGTCATATATGATATGCCGCATTAAAACCTTGCCAAGAAAAACCACCCTTGTGGATAAAACCTTGGCGAATGAAAAAGCGTACATATTTATATGACCGTCATTGATATGATGAGAATATAAATTGTGGTACAAATCCTTGAATGTCGTTGTCATGTACAGTAAAACGCCGATTGAGCTTAGGTGGCCGCAACTGTGCCTTGTATGAGACGTGAGAATCCAAACCTCAGAAAACGTCCAGAGAGAGTAGTGGTCAATATAAGTATGAAACTGTGCAATCAATGTCTGATAGAGCAAGCACGTACCAAAGCCACCTTGGCAGTTGAAGTGCCAAGGCGACAAAGAAGAAAGAATAGCCATTGCCTGCCACGCTATCCGATCCGAAAATGCAGTGCCCACATCCGGAATAAGCCTCGCCATTGTGATTTGAAACTCGCACAAACAGGAATAGAACATGAATATAGGAGCAGTGTCCAAAAGAACAAACATGAACCAAGAATGAAAATGATTACCCGTGTCGCCTTGACCAATAGGCCAAGGCGACAATGGTAAGAATCCCGCCATATGAAGCCCGACGCAGCAAGGCACCGAACCAGTCATGTTGTCCACACACGAGAAGTAAGAATGTAGTTGATGATAGATCCAAAACACTCCCATGAAACAAAATGCTTTGTTACACATTAAAAGTATAAAGTATGAAACATAGAATAATGTATGTGCAACCATACCGTGCCTGCCTGTTACTCTAAGGTAACAGGCAATAGAAGGAAACTCTGGCCAATCCTTATGGAAGACTGTAGTCATGGCACCCGCAAATTAACAGAAGTGAGATCCAGTGTGACCGCCGCCCGGACCAATGAATGTAGAGTGTTCGAGGCAAAACGTTCGGTGCCTGGGTGGATCATTGCATGCTGCGCTAAATAATGTGCTGGCAGGTTCGCCTCACGATAAACGTGATAGCAAGAGAGTCGATGTGTATTAACAAGTGATTGTAGCAACTGAAGATGTGGATAACCATGAACAATGAATGGTCGAGTCAACCGATCTATCAATTGGGAGCAATCCGATTCTAGTATGATGGAGCGGTAGAGTGGTAAGAAATAAAAGAGACTAAAAACTGCTGCCTGAATCTCTGCTTGGAATGGTGTGCTTAAAGGGAGGCAAAAAGAAATTGCTCCAACACAGGACCCCCTGTGATCACGCAGTATTGCGCCTCCAGCACCGTTATTGCGATCCGTAGCTGCGTCAACATTTACTTTCAATCTACCTGTGGGCGGCGTGATCCAGCGAACAATCAATGGACGAGGAGGCCTAACAATAGGTAACCAACTGAAAATATGTCGTGATGTAGTAGACAACTTAGAGCCCGCAATCTTTTTGTGCCACAAAGTAATCTCAGATTGTATAGAGAATCGAAGAGAAGACGCTGGGATAGGTGCGCTGTCACCATAGATCAGGGAAGTATAAGCACACCAGATACGATGAACAATGATCGCTGGTATCACGATTTTATAAACTCCAATAAGTGTGGATAGGGACGAGCGATACCACCATGAAAGAAGATATTGACGAAGATGTATTGATGTGGGAAGGGGACAATGGAGTTCACTTGCAAAATAGCACCAAATCGAGCGCACAGAAGGACAATATAATAACACATGATCCACCGAAGCCGACTCACTCTTGCAGAAGGGGCATTGTGTCGGACGAGCCATTACGTATCGACCAAGATAATCCTCAAAAGGCAATGCAGAATTGAAAATACGCCATAGAAACAACTTTATAGCCGGAGAATGATGTTTTGACCAAATAAAAGAGGCAGAAAGCAGCTTTGGAGATGCAGTTCTACAGATCTCATAGGCACTTTTTAGCAAGAAGTCTCCCAACTGATTCGGCAACCATGATATCTGATCATTGTGCCGATCAGTGTATAGTAAGCAAAAGGGATGAATCCGACATATAATCTTCCAAATAGGAGAGTCTGGCAAGCGAGGAAGATAATCTTCACGATGTCCATATTTTGCATGCATATATCGACTCCATAGGGTAGCATTCTGATGATATGACCACCAAATGCGACAATAGAAAGCCTGTTGCAAACTATTCAAATCTCGAAGTCCTATGCCGCCCTCTGCCTGTGGTTTAGTAAGCTTAGACCAGGAGACCCAATGATGTCGAGGACCCCAATAAAAAGCGGCCATCTTACGATTGATAAACTTAATAACCGACTTTGGTATACCACCTCCTGCCATAACGTGAATGGGTAATGCTGCGATGACTGATTGAAGCAAGACGAGGCATCCTGCAGTAGATAATAATTTGGAGTGCCACCCTTGAAGCCTATCGTCAATATGTTGGAGTAACGTAACACAGTGATGTGCTCGTGGAATCCCTTTATGCAAATAAGAGCCAAGATAGCGGAACGGAAGATTGGAAAGACGCATACCCAGAGTAGTCGCAAATGTCTGTCGCTGATGTGGTGTTACTGCAGCAGAAGGAATAATACTGCTTTTCTGAAAATTAACTTTCTGACCAGAAGCAGCTTCATATTGTGTAAGAAATGTGTGGAACCGTTAAAGATTTCGCTGAGTGCCTCGAAGGAAGATCAATAAGTCGTCTGCATATGCTAAATGTGTAATGGTGAAAGGTACGCGGCCCAAGCAAAAAGGCTGCAACTGACCTGCTGCTGTCAATGCTTTCAAGCCCCTGCTAAAACCCTCTGCTGCTAAAATAAATAATAAAGGAGACAAAGGATCTCCTTGTTATACCCCCCGATGAGGCCGAAAATAAGAAGAGGGCTGTCCATTAATTAACACCGCTAAAGTAGTAGCCCGCAAGTGATTCAAAATTATTCGAGTGAAAAATCCAAAAAAACCGAACGCTTTGAATATTAGCTCCAAATATTCCCAGCTGACCCTATCAAAAGCCTTCATCATATCCAATTTGAGGCATAACTGTGAGCCACCTCTATCTAGCATATGGATCATTTCACGAGCTAGTAAAACCTGCGTAGAAATGTCAGTACTTGGTAAAAAGCCTGTCTGCTCTGGAGAGATAAGTCTTGGCAATAATCTACACAGGCGGCTAGCAACAATTCTGGTACAGACTTTACTGATAAAATTAGTGAGGCATATTGGACGATAGTCGCTGAATGTGATTGGTGCGGTTTTTTTTGGAATCAAAGTGATCAATGCGCTTGCCATGACTCTAGGCTGGGGCACCCCAAGAAAGAATTCCTGTACCGCCAAAACAACATCCTTATGAATAATGGGCCAGCAAGATCTATAAAAATTCCCATCAAAACCATCAGGTCCTGAGGCACTATGAGGGTCCAAGTGCCAAACTG
>AP025075.1:20055480-20244653 GCA_036186865.1 Eustoma russellianum | reverse complement strand
TATCTTTTATCTCATCTGATAATGGAAGCTGCGTTAGAGCAGAGTTATCATCTGCAGAGACTAGTATGGGAATGTGCCGAATAATTTGCTCACTGTTAACAATAGGTTCCTGTGCAAATAAAGCAGTATAAAAAGATACAGCTTCTGCGTTGATATCTTCGTGGGCTGTGCAAATCGTACCATCCGATTTTTGTATTTGTTGAATCCGAAGATGTAATCTGCGGCCCTTAACCAAAGTATGATAATAGCGAGTATTTGCATCACCCTCCTTTAACCATCGAACTCTTGCCTTTTGTTTCCAAAAATGCATCTCATAAGAAGCAGCCTGCAAGAACTCTGCCTTAGCATGATTATACGCCATCCGATTGGCCTCTGTGGGTTGAGTGTCCCAACGTTCTTCCGCGCGAGTAAGGAGAACTTCAGCCTGCTGAACTCGAGAGAATATATTGCCGAAAATATCTTTATTCCATTGTTGCACATTCTTTTTGAATTTAAATAACTTTGTGTAGAAGCCATGCATACCACCTATTGTAGGATATGAAGCCCACGCATCGCGCATATAAGAATAGAAATCTGGATGAAGAAGCCAAGAGTCCAAAAATCGGAACGAACGATGAGATGTAGCTGTAATAGTTCGGCACTTGAGCAACAGCGGGGTATGATCAGAAGTAATTCTGGGAAGATGAGTAAGTTGAATATCTTCAAATTTATCATGGAAAGCAGTATTCAGGAACAACCAATCAAGACGCCGGCGGACCCGACCGAGACCACGACCATCAGACCAGGTGAATCTAGATCCATGAAAAGGTGGTGACATCAAAGCACATGCCTCTATACAATCATTGAAATCTTGTAAAACAGCTAAAGATGGTCGCGAACGACCTTCAAGGTCGGATAGGGATCGGAATGTATTAAAATCACCACCGAGAACCCAAGGCAATGTTGAATTCGCAGAGAAAGTGCATAAAGAGGACCACAAAGATTGCCGTAGAGATGGAGTATGATTGCCATATACTGCCGACAAAACAAAAATATACTGTAGAGGCCGATATGTCAAAGTAAAGTGCACAACCTGTTCTTCATCCTGCACTGTGACCAGCTCAAAGTGAGAGTTACGCCAAAAAAACCAAATACGCTCAGAAGTCGACGCATAAGAATTAGAAAAACCGAACTCCAAAGCATAACGAGAAATAGTGTCTGATGTATGTTTAGGTTCTATAATAATAAGTATGTTCAACCGATGCTCATGAATTAATTGATGCAAACGGGGCTTGGAGGCCCGAAAGCCTCTGATGTTCCATATCATAACATTCATTGTAAAAGGTTAGAGTCACTTCCCTGGATCGCATGTGATGCACTGCGCGTAAGAATGGATGATGGAGGCAGTGGAGGAAGATCCTTCTTAGCTCGACGTTTACTACACGGAACCACCTGTATAAAGTCTTCTGTGGAATCTTGTAGTCGAGAGATTAAAGTGTCTGTGTCAGGCGAAGGAGGTAACTGCTGGATGCGGCAGGCAACCTCTGCTGGAACCATGGGTATCTCGTGAGGAGCTGCCTCTAGTAAGTCATTATCCGACGAATGCCCTAATTCCGCAAGTTCCTGAATATCATGCTGAGGCTCCACTGGCTCGGCTTGTTGATCTGCAGGAGGAGCTGCAGCTGGATCGAGAGCTGCAGCTGGAGTGATGGAGGCCGGAGGAGCTTGTGTGTCCGAAGATGGCGGAGTAGGCTCTGGGAGATTTGGCTGTGTAGTGGGCCGTTTCTTAACCGGTATGTATATATATATATATATATATATATGTATATATATATATATGTATGTATGTATTTATATATATATATTTTTTGATAAAAGAGATCGGTCTCTGTATTTTATTATGAAAGATAACCCTTATTTATGGCGGAGGAATACCATTATTACAAATGAAGTCATAACATAATCAAATGAAACAACTCAACGGATGAAAACCATTAATCCAAGTACAACAGTGGGCCGGGTAGTGTTCAAAAGCGGTATGATATGCCTCATTAAAACTTTGGAAAGCAAAACCATTCATGTAGATAAAATCTTGCACGAAGGAAAAAGAGTACACATTTACCGCCTTTGAAACAATAGAAATGAAAGGCCGTAGCTCAGCCAATGCATCCAAAAATGGATATGTATGATGTGAGGCAGCAGTGTAGTCCATGACCGCAGCAATGGAGCCCATGACCAACCATGCAAATGTAAAGATATATCTGTTAAAAAGGCAAGAATATTGTAAAAACATGCGAACCACATAGTACGAAGTAATACCGAGTCTGACTGCATCTCTCAGGATATAGGCAGAAAATATCAAGTATAGCCAATCCATGTGGAAGACATTGTGAACCGCGCCGATGGAAATGAAGAATCATGGCTGTCGAAGATATCCTGTGGACATATCCAACCATACACAACCACGAACCAATGGGGGGAGCGTATGACGCGAGTAGAATGTTGTCCGAGAGTCTAACATTCCCTGCCGTGCTAAATAATGAGATGCTATGTTGGCTTTCCTGTAAACATGCTGAAAAACAAGCCGGTGGTGATGCTTCAAAGAATGCAGCAGGCGCAGGTGGTAATTCCTAGAAATAAAGGCAGTACGACTAAGGGAGGTATGTGACTGAGAACAATCTGACTCCAGAATAATATTGCGATGCAAAGGCAAAAAATAAAGCAAATCAAACACAGCAGCCTCTATTTCAGCAATGAGTGGAGTATTAGGTGGCAGACGAAATGAAATAGCCCCTATGCATGCGCCAGAGTGATCACATAAGAGAGCCCCGCCTGCTGCATTTAACTTGCCTACCGCCGCATCCACATTTAGCTTTAAACGACCAGGAGGAGGAGATAACCATCTGACAATTTGTGGCCTCGGTAGTCTAAGTGGCGGCAGTAAATGGAGGTGCTGGACCGAGCCAAAGCCAGCAGCTAGTCTTGTACCATCAATTGTTTTACCCCACAGAAAAATGTCTGAACATATCCCAACCATAAGTGATGACGTAGAATGACCTGTCGCATCCCCATAAACCAAAAAAGTGTATGTAAGCCAGATATTATAAACAATAATGGATGGAATCACAATTTTAAGCATCTTAATAATGTATTCGACGTAGACCTATACCATCAAGACAATAGATACTGCCATAGAGTCATAGACGTAGGAGAAGGACAATGGGACTCCAATGCATAGAACACCCAAACATATCGCATACGATCACAGTATAGGAATATATGATCCACCGTAACCGATGCTTGCTTGCAAAAATGACATTGTGTAGCCATAGTGATGTTAAACTTACTAATGTAGTTTTCAAATGTCAATGCACGGTGATAAATTCGCCAAAGGAAATTTTTAATTACAGGTGTATGATACTTGTACCAAATAAATTGTGTAGAAATGAGAGTGGGCCGTTGAATACGACAAAGATCATAAGCACATCACAAAGTAAACTCATCCGATGCAGTAGTTGTCCAACTCAGATATGTATCCTGTCGCTGACTATTATTATCGCAAAAGGTATTATATCGGCAAATGATCTTCCAAATAGGTGAATCTAGAAGTCTCGGCCGAAAATCCCCATGGATTCCATATTTATCATGAAGATAATGACTCCAAAGCGTATTATTTTGTTGATAGGACCACCAAATACGACAGAAATAAGCCTCTTGCAAGGCGCGAAGATCCCGAATACCCAGACCACCTTCAGAACAAGGAGTGCGAATGGTGGACCATGCAACCCAGTGACGTCTCTGTCCCCAATATAACATAGTCATTTTCCTTTCAATAACTTTAATCACAGATTATGGCAAGCCGCCTAGAGCGCTAATATGTAATGGTAGTACCGAGATAACAGTGCGTAGTAAAACAAGTCTGCCTGCCAGAGAAAGCAATCTATTATGCCAACCATGGAATTGAGAATCAATATGTTCTAGAAGAGTCGCACAATATCGTGCTCAACTAATTCCTTTATGCAAGAAAGATTTGAGATAGCGAAATGGTAAACATGTGGACTGCAATATCTCTAATTTCCTCAAATCGCCACTGCTGCTGTAAAGAAATAGAGGATGAAGAAACGAAACTACCGTTATTGTAATTGACCTTTTGTTCAGATGCAGTTTCATAAGATGTCAAAAATGACTGAAATCTACTCAAATTTCGCGTTGTGCCATGCAAGAATACTAACAAATCATTTGCATACGCCAGGTGTGTAATGTGAAATGGAACACGGCCTATACGAATGGGCTATAGTATGCCAATCGCCAATAGAGATTTTAAGCCTTGACTGAAACCTTCTGAAGATAGAATAAACAACAAATGAGATAGGAGATCTCCTTGCTTGACGCCTCTATACGGCCGAAAGACCTGTGTGGGAATTGAGCGCATACAACGTAGATGATTTAAGACAATTCATACAAAGAAATCGGTAAAGCCAAACCTCTTCATCAACAATTCCAAGTATTCGCAACTGACTCTATTAAAAGCCTTCATCATATCAAGCTTTAAGCATAATTAAGACCCTCCTTTGTCAAGCATGTGTATCATTTCTCGCGCCAATAATACCTGAGTAAAAATATCCTGGTCCTTTAAAAATCCAGCCTGCTCTGGTGATATCAACTTCGGGAGGAATGTACTCAATCGAGTTGCAATTATTCGGGTACAAATTTTGCTCAAGGAATTAGTCAAACATATTGACCAAAAATCACTAAAAGTACTCGGGGAAGATGTCTTGGGAATTAACGTAATTAAGGCACTGGCCATCACCGATGGCTGTGGTACTCCAAGAAAAAACTCTTGCACAGCCAAGACAACATTAGTATGAATAATATGCCAACATATGCGAAAAAATTTACCATGAAATCCATCTGGCCCCACTGCACTATGTGGATCTAAATGCCATACAGCATCCTTTACTTCGGATTCATACGGAAGTATAGTTAGCAATGCATTGTCTTCAGTGGTAACGAGATGAGGTATATGCTCGAGGATGGCGTCATAATTTCCAGTAGCTTCCCTGGAAAACAAAGATGTATAGAAAGATACTGCCTCACTCTGAATAGTATCAGGCGATGTGCATAGAAAACCTGCAGATGTACGAATCTGCTGAATACGCAGTTGTGTACGGCGGCCTTTAACCACCAAATGAAAATACCGCGTATTATCATCACCATCCTGCAGCCATCGAATCCAAGCTTTTTGCTTCCAATACTGCATTTCATATTTAGATGCTCAGATATATTCAGCCTTGGTTTGATGATATAAAGAATGATTAATCTCAGAAGGATCTGTATCCCATTGTGCTTCTGCTTGGCGGACTTCTGCCTCAGATTGCGCTAACTTCGAGAAGATATTGCCAAAAACTTCCTTATTCCAGCGTTGAATATCCACCTTCAGTCGCAATAATTTCGCATAAAAACCATACATACCACCAGTGGTCGTATACGACATCCAAGCCTCCTTAGCATAATTAAGAAAATTAGGATGTCACAACCATGCAACTAAAAAGCAGAATGCACGAGGACCAGACGAGTTACTCATACGACTTATGAACAAGAGAGGCGTATGATCTGAAGAAACCTGAGGCAAGTGTGTAAGATTCATGTCATCAAATGTATCATGAAATGAAGAGTTGGTAAATAACCAATCAGCCGCTGTCGAACGCGACCAAGGCCTCTGCCATCCGTCCATGTAAACCAAGAGCCATAGAATGGTGGGGCCATTAATGCACACAATTCTATACAATCATTAAAATCTTACAAGACTATTAAAGAAGGATGTGATCTACCACTGTGATCATCTATGTCCGAAAGGTAGTAAAATCCCCACCGACCAGCCAAGGGGAGCTGAGATGGAGCGAATAATCCTGCAAGGCTTTCCACGGCAGACAACGAAGCACTAGGGAATGCTTCGCATAAACGACAGTTGTAATGGAATATAAACAAAACAGAGATGTAGAACCTGATCATCATCTTGGGTGTTCACTAAACGAAACATGGAGTTACGCCAATAAACCCATATTCACTCAGACCGTGATGAACATGAATTAGAAAAGCCAAGTTCTATACCAAACCTAGCAAGTTGGGTGGAAGAATGCTTTGGCTCAATAAGCACAAGAAATTCAACTTGTGCTCACGAATTAAATGATGCAACCTTGGCAAAGAAGCTCGAATGCCTCGAACATTCCAAATCATGACATTCATTGAGATAGAGTAATATCACTTTCGTGAGATGAACGAGTGGCACTACGTGTAAGTATTGTTGAGGGTGGGAATGGTGGTAAATCTTTACGCACTCTCCGTCACCGTCGTGGAACCACCAGAATGAAACCTGCATCCGACGACGACTCCTCTAGGCGCGAGATTAAAACATCTTCAGAAGGGGATTGTGGTAGTAATTGGATTTTCCTGACGACATCCTCAGACACTGATGGTAAAGTTGGCTGCTGATCATCAACTTGCATCTCTGTATCAGAAGAATGACCAATGTCACATTGATCCATGGTTTCACGCGGTGGTGGAAAGTCAGCATCAGCCTCTAATTTGGAGATATCCTGCGAATTGCTTGGCGCAGGTGAGTCTGCGTCTTGAGGCTCAGTTGGCAAATTAGCTTCTGGCTGACAAGAAAGCAAGATGACTGGCTTTGTGTCAATATCGTTGCGAACCACAGCTGACTTTTTTTTCGGCGTCCACCTTGTTGCTAGTGGAGGTGGCGGTGGAGGCAGCTGTACAATAGGTGTAGAAGATGAAGGGCACAAACCGGTTGCATGGCCGAGGCCACGGAATGTTGTGTAAAACAAAGGCAGATCCTCATAAACCACTGATTGTAAAATGATCTTTTTCTTAGGTTGCAAATATATTTTCTGAGGCAATTCCTGCGATAAATCCACTTCGACACACACACGTGCAACTGAGGGACACAAACCATCCGACGTGGCGACATTAAGCTTTATAGAGGTACCAATTGGGCACAAAATTTCAAAGAGGGTCAAATGATGATGGAGATGAATTGAGAGACCACGAAAAGTAACCCACACAGGAACTATAGGAACATCCGCATCAGGATCAAAATCTACTGTCCATTTTGTGATCCGCATATGGTAGCCAGATATATGTTATGATCGACGATAGAAGTAGCGGAGGTAGCAAGATTTGTTGCGGAAATTTAAAAGAATGTGTGTTTGATCAATCAACGTAATCCGTAAATCATTGTGAAAGCCAATCTTTTCAAAAACTTTGCGGATAACCTTCAAAGGTGGTCGACCATACCAGAACCCACCAAAGAATACAAGAAAGGAGTAGCGAGGGCGTCGATTTTAGTATCAGTGAATGAAATCATTGGAAGACCTTTGTATCTTGAGACTATTTTAAGAGAATGGCTATGGACGTAGCCGATGTAATGCCAAAGACGACAGCCGCAAAGGATGGCAGCTCTGTTGTAGTCACCACGCAAAATTATATAAAGACAGGAGCTTTGTGGCCGGAGATGCGAGCGGAGTCAGGCAGTATTAGAAAGAAGGTGAACCGGAGGAGTTGCGGCGGCCACCGCCGCCGATTATGCAAATGCCCACAGCGCAGTCATCCTATTTCTTTTTGTATTTATATTTTATTTTTATATAAAGGTGGTATATTATTAGAAAATCCTCACTTGTGGTGGAGGGAAACCATATTACCATGAGTCCGCATAAGTAAACAAATGATGAAGTGAGCTAAAGACTTTCAACCTCCAATCATATATGATATGTCGCATTAAAACCTTGCCAAGTAAAACCACCCTTGTGGATAAAACCATGGCGAAGGGAAAAGCGTGCATATTTATATGATTGGAGAGGTGAAATAATACAGTTGTAGTTGAAATGATATACATGTTTGGAATACAAGAACTGTGTGAGAAGGAAGATATGGTCAATGCAACCGCCACTACTCTGATGATAGTGTAGCGTGAACTAGTGAAGCTATTCATGTCCCCTTGTTGTTGAAGATGTAACTTCGAAAGGGTGAATATCAGCCAAAGTGATGTGGAGACAATGCTGAGAATCAATGACGAAGAGTATGTTCTCCAAGAAGCAGTTTCAGCCTATTTCACCTCATTAACAAACATGAGAGCAAAAATCAGAAACTTATAGATAAGGCAAAAGAAAGCAAGAGGCCTCAAAGAGCACATACCCATGTCGCCTTGATTCACATAGAACCAAGGCGAAATCCAGATATGAACGCAGTTTCCATCAGATAATGTAATGAAATAATAATGGTGAAGTGAGAGACACACCCAAGTTGCCTATGTTAAATATAAACACAGACAACCAAGAACCGAGATAGCTAACATCTTCATCAGAGGCGCAGTGCTGGTAGCCGTAGATCCAATCGTATTGCCCCTTTAACCTCAGGGGGAGTGCTGGTAACCGTGGACCTTCCACTTTTAGATATCTTGATGCTTGGCATTCACACCAAGACTTCGATGCTCTGGTTATACATCACTGGAACTTTTTTCCCACAGTAGGAGGTATGTGGGGATTCGTAGACAAACTGCGGCGGCTATACAAAGAACTTAAGAGATGGAACAAGGAGGTCTTTGGCAACATATTTGATGCAGTAGCAGAAGCAGAAACACAAGTCCAATGTTGTGAATGGGCCTTTGATTTGGATGCATCAGATTTAAATAGGTCTCGATATCATCAAAGTATGGCAGAACTTGAACTTAAACAGAAGCGCGCCTTTCTTTACTGGAAGCAAAAGGCTAACGTTAAATGGATTAAGGAGGGTGACGCCAACACTGCATATTACCACAGTGTAGTGAAAGATAAACGCCGAAAGCAAAACGTTCGCAGAATGCTATGTCCAGACGATACTGAATGTCTGCAAAGCACGGAGATTGAAGAGGAGGCAGTATTGTGGTGATTGTTGGGTGTGTATTTCCATGAAATCATTTATGTGACAAATACGTTTGCATGTAGGTGACTCACAAATGTTAGAATATAATGATTGACGATTACCATATTTGCGCCTACAAAATGCAGCCCATAATGTATCAGAGTGATGATATTTCCACCAAAGTTGACTGTCATATGCTTTCTGAATATGATTAAGAATTCTAAGTCCCAGTCCTCTGTTTTGTTTTGAGAAGCATAAGGAATTCCACGATTTCTAGTGGAACCTATCATTCCAGAGAAAATAGGCAATTTTTCGATGCAATATATCGATTACACTCTTTGGCAAACGAGAGCTTGCAATGATATATGTGGGCATTGTACATAAGACATGTTTCAATAGTACCAACCTTCCAGCCATAGGCAGCAACTTATTGGACCAAGTATTTAGTTTGGACTCAAAGTGAGTGATAAGTGGAGAACAATACTGGGATCTGTTCACCCCCTCAAATAGATAAGAACCAAGATACTTGATTGGCAATGATAATATTCGCATTCCTAAGGCCGCCGATGCCATTTGACCATTAACTCCCGTGCCTACAACGACTTGACTTTTATGATAATTTACTAGTTGTCCTGAGGCTTTCTGATATGCTGTCAAAAACATTCGAAACTTTTGAAGATTAGAGGATGAACCATTTAAGAAAACCAACAAGTCATCAGCGCACCCCAAATGAGAGATGCTCGAGACACGGCCAGAGGAGAATCATTTTATTGTACCAGCCGCCATTAGTGCTTTTAACCCCCGGGAGAATCCCTCAGACGAGATGATAAATAAAAATGGGGATAACGGATCTCCTTGTTTGACTCCACGCTTGATGAGGAAAGGAGTAGATCTTTTGCGTTGATGAGAATGGAGCAACTGGTAGATTGTAAATCATTCAGTAGTATTCGAACTATTCTTGATGAGAAGCCCATACGTTGCAGCAGTAAGTCAAGATAGTGCCAACTGACTCTGTCAAATGCTTTGGCCATGTCAAGCTTAACCATGACATGTCCTCCTCTCGGATGTTTGTCAATAATGTGTAACATTTCTTAAGCTAACAAGATCTGTTCCGGAATACCCCTCCAACCCAAGAAACCTGACTGCTCTGGGGAGATAATCTTAGGTAGCAATGTACTTAATCGAGATGAAAACAACCGAGTAATGACCTTTGAAATAAAATTTGTTAAACAAATTGGTCGAAAATCTGCAAATGTCTAAGGATTGGGCTATTTTTGGAATTAGGACGATCGTTGCTTCTGCCACTTTCTGTGGGACTCTTATACCCAGATAGAATTCTTGAACTGCTTTCATAACATCAAATTGTATTACTCCTTAGAAATGCTTGTAAAAACTTCCTGGGTAACCGTCTGGACCTGCAGCACTTGTGGGGCTTAGAGCCCATACCGCTTGTTTTATTTCTGGTAACTGCGGTATTTGTTGTAGTAAAGCATTATCTTCAGCGGTTAGTAATAAAGGAATGTACTGTAAAATAGAATCTTCGTTATCCACTTCCTTGGCTGCAAAGAGACTGGAGAAATAACGCACTGCCTCCTCTTCAATCTCTGTGCTTTGTAGACATTCAGTACTGCCTGGACATAGTATTCTGCGAATGTTTTGGCTTCGGCGTTTATCTTTCACTACACTGTGGTAGTATGCAGTGTTGGCATCACCCTCCTTAATCCATTTAATGTTAGCCTTTTGCTTCCAATAAAGAAAGGCGCGCTTCTGTTTAAGTTGAAGTTCTGCCATACTTTGATGACATCATGACCTATTTAAATCTGATGCATCCAAATCAAAGGCCCGCTCACAACATTGGACTTGCGTTTCTGCTTCTGCTACTGTATCAAATATGTTGCCAAAGACCTCCTTGTTCCATCTCTTAAGTTCTTTCTGTAGGCGCCGCAGTTTGTCTGCGAATCCCCACATACCTCCTACTGTGGGAAAAGAGTTCCGGTGATGTATAACCAGAGCATCGAAGTCTTGGTGTGAATGCCAAATATCAAGATATCTAAAAGTTCAAGGTCCACGATTATTATCCGATGAGTCATATGTCAACAATAATGGAGCATGATCCGATGTAGCCCTAGAAAGGTGACAAACTTGTTGAATAGGAAATATATCAGTGAATGATGATGAACATAGAAAACGATCCAATCTACGCCAAACTTGTCCTAATCCCCTTCCGTCGCTCCAAGTAAATAATGAACCTTGGAATGGAATTTCTTGTAGATCACATGCTTGTATACAGTCATTAAATGGTTGTAGCGAACGTAATGTGGGTGATGATCTTCCACAATGTTCGTCCAATGTACGAAATGTATTAAAATCACCACCCAATATCCAAGGTATATTTAATGAGCCATGAAAAAGCTGTAAGTCTGCCCACAGGGGCCTTCTAGCCGATAATGTGTGCATGCATAAATAGCTGTGAGAAAAAAATTGTTTTCCTGATGCTAGGCATCTATATTTAACCGAGTGATTTTGAGTTTCAATTCTGTCTGTTTCCATTGCTAATAAAGAGGCCTTCCAAAAGAACCAGATTTGATCATTACATGCAGATAGAGAATTCGAGAAGCCCAGCTGGAGTTGATACGACAATAATGATGACCAACGAGCTTTTGGTTCTATAACTATTAGAATATGCAAAGTGTGTTTGCATACAAGATAAACCAAGCGATTGATCGAGGTTTTGATACCTCGAATGTTCCAAACTAAGATCTTCATTGAGATAAAGCTTCAAAAGAGTTAGAGAGATGCGCTGCTCTCAACCTTGTTAGTCGAGCTGAAGTAGGAGCGGGCTGCTGTGAGCGACGAAGTATTCTTGGAATTGTTTGTTGAGGATTCATAGAGACATCAGTGGCTTCTTCTGTGTTTTTGACATCTAAATATGTTGATTCCATTAGAGTGGTCAGTTGTGCGTATACTGCTCTATCCTGTTCATCTAGACCATTAATTGTCAGTGATGTTGGTAGTTCACTGTCTGAAAGAGACGTGTTGGGAATTGGCACATGGAGATCGCCTAACATACAATCGTCAACACAACGTAGGCATGATATTTACTATACGTCTTATATTGCCTCAGTTAGCATTAACTCTGGAGAGGATGTCAGACCCTTATGATGAGATTGCTGATTTGTTGGTGATTCAATATGTGGCGTTGTCAAGATAGGCTGCGGTTCAGTCTGTATATCGTTTGGGGATTTTTTTTTTCTGGTGTCCATCGTTGATTTTTCTCTTTGGATGACTGTCTCTTATCTTTATTGATTTTGGTATAGTGACTTTGGGCAGCTTCCTGTTCAGACAATTCTGGTTTTCTGCAATTGTCTGTAAGATGCCCTAATCTGAGGTATGTGGCTCAGTAAGGAGGCAAATCTTCACATATAACATTCTACATGATAATCCGCGATGGCTCTTGAATATGAACACATTGTGGGAGCTCTTTTGAAACATCCAGTTCAATGCAGACGCGTGCTACAGACGGACGATTTGCAATGGTGGTTGCAGCGTCAAGTTTCAGAGGCGTACCAAGCATGTGTGCAATCTGAAAAAGGGCATCTTTACGATGAAAATGAATTGGGAGTCCCGGAAACGATACCCATATCGGTACAATTGGCACTTCTACAGCTGGATCATAGTCTGGCGTCCACTTAGTAATACGCATATTTCTTCCCGATATCATCCAACTACGACGTGTAAAGCAGCTAATATAATCTTGTTCTTGATCAAAAAGGAGAAGAACGTGTTTTGCGTCCAAAAGGCCAACCTTTACTGCCCACGCAAAGCCAATGCGAACTATTGAGGATCTGATCGTAGCAAGAGGTGGTCGTCCGTACGAAAACGTTCCAACCAATGTGAAGCAATAGGGGGCTGCGAGAGATTGTATTTCTTCCTCTATAAAAGAGATCATTGGATCGCCCTTATATTTTTGAATTGGTTTGGGTGCCATGCTTGTTGTCGGTTGCGTAAACAATAAAGCAAAAGTGTGTGGTGGCACCTTCATTTTTGATGGCGGCTGAGTAGGGTTAACCAAAGAATTCGGATTCATGGCGTGAATGGTAATGTTGTGGCAAGGGTAAGAATAAGAGATCGATTAATGGAAGATGCAGAGAGATAAGAAGTTGGAAAGCAGCACCTGTTTTGGCCGCGGCAGCGGCTACGCCACCTTACGGCGTTCGCATTGAGAAGAAAAATTTATATTGCAGCGTTTCTTTTTGTATATACATATATATATATATATATTTAATCAAAAGAGATTTGTTTTATTTATATAAACCTCACTTGTGACAGAGGAATACCTTGGTACATATTACATCTCATCATATGCAAAATGTGAGCATAGCGCTTTAATAATTTGTGATCTCCAATCATATATGATATGTCTCATTAAAACCTTGCCAAGTAAAACCACCCTTGTAGATAAAACCTTGGCTAAGGAAAAAGCATGCATATTTATATGAAAGGAGTGTGTATCTATATGATGCTGCGAATGTAATACAATTGTAAGTCCCTCATCGGTGCCTTGTCGCATGTGAAGGGATGAAGAGATTTTGAGTTGTATCGAACCAAGTTGATGCTTCTGCCAATGAGTGAGGATGAGCTCCATTTTTGTGCAGTTCCTTGATCATAATAGCTCCTCCCGAAATCCCAGTGCCAGCACATGCAAGTGATGAAAAACATTGTAAGCAACAGAGAATAGTTCATTTCTAAAAGAGTGAATCCACAATTTGAGTGGGCACTACCAGCATTGTCTGTATACAATGATACAGACAACCAGCCAGAAATACATGTAATGAAAGCTATAGCAATCAAGCATACCTAGGTTGGCCATACCAGTTCAAGGCATGTGCAATGATCAGAAGCAATATTGTCATCTATGTCGCAAGTTGGGAATTATGTCAGTCTGCAACGTTGCTCGAACGAGAGGTAGTAAGTGCCTGAAGTGTGAGATAAGCAGGGGTGCGCTCTACCAACATTATAAGGTTGTATTGCACCTTGATTGATCAAGTGATTTAATCCCCTGGAAAAGACTTCAGATGCTAGGATAAATAAGAGAGGAGATAGCGGGTCCCCTTGTTTGACCCCCCGTGATGGTTGGAAGAAGCCTACTGCTTCTCCATTGATCAGGATGGATATATAGGTGCCTTGAAATGATTGAATATCATAAAAATCAATCGCGAATCAAACCCAAAACGATGAAGGCGTTTTGTCAGAAATTTCCAATTTACTCAATCAAATGCCTTCATCATGTCTAACTTGATCATTACGTTCCATACTAAGCAATTCATTGATCAGTTTGAGTTTGGGAGCTTGAAGAGCGAGTAGTTCTATCTACTGATGGTTGATAGCATTTTATCATCTCCTTCGTTGTATGTCGTCTTCTTGTTTTAGGATGGGGGAGATCTTGCTCAATATTAAGTAACTCTATTAAGGGACGGGGATTCCTTTCACATGTTGATAATATCCGTTGGAACTCCTCTGATGTTGCAAGCATCCCTGCCTTCAAAGATCCAGACTGAACTATTCCTTGCTGGGAGCCCTCAGTAGATGTATTGACTTGGCATGTGCACTCTTCTGTGGGGCAAAAGAGCTCCGTATCTGAAACCATAGCGCATAAAAGGTTGTCATGATCAACCACAGAAACTTCTATGGAGCGACCTACATTTGGAAGAGGTTCATCAACAATATGATCCATGTCTATGTTTGTCTCGTTGATTTCTGTATCATCAGGTTTATTGTGTAACTCTGTGGTTTGGATTTCTAATGGCTCTTTATCCGAATTTGGTGGGGTGTCCGTAATATTCACCATGTCCTGAGCAACCATATTGTGGGACGAAGAGGGATCCTTACAAGGAGGGTCTGTAATGACCTCTTCGGCTCTAGTGGGCAATGCTGGCATACATATTTCCAAAGTAGGTTGTTGTCTCGAAATTAGCTGATCATCTGGGATAAGATTTTCCTCAGAATGTGGCATCTCCCCAGTTAACTCTTTGTGTGTTGTTTTTGGCTTAGATTTTTTTGGTGTCCATCTCTATGCAACAGGAGCATCATTCATCTTTGATTGGGGTACTATTGTTTCTGCAACTTTTGATGCTGTGGTTTGCAGGCAAGTTTTTTGTTCATGTCCCAGTGTTCTACATGAAGTGCAGAACAAAGGTACATTTTCATATTCTACCGTAGGGTAGAACGCCTTATCTCCTCCTTGTATATGAAGTTTAGGTGGAAATGGTTTAGAGATATCCAACTCCAAGCATATTCTGACAACTGATGCCCTTAATCCCTGAGCAGTAGCAGAATCCATTTTTAGAGGGTAGCCTATCATATGCGCTATATCCCATAATGCATATTTATTATGCAGATACAGAGGAAGACCTCGCATCGGTACCCATATTGAAACAATAGGCTTGTCCACCTGTGGATCAAAGTCAGGCGTCCACTTTGTGATTCGCATCTGGTAGCCGCTCAACGTCCAAGTGCAATGTAGAAAGCATCGTTGATAATCCAAAACATTTGAGAAGTTGATTAATACATGTTTATCATCCAATAATCCCAATTTTGGTGTGTTTTTGAATCCAATTCTCTCCATGCATATAGCCAGTCGTTTCATGTTTGGTCTCCCTTGCCAAAAAGAGCCTATGAGTTTATGTTGATAAGGAATTGAATACTTAGTTACCTCTTCCGCTGTGAAATTAATAGAAGGTAGACCTTTGTATTGATTCACAAGCCGTGTAGGTGTAGAAGGAGGCGGCTCCAGGTTTTTGATAAAGCTTGCAGAAAGGATTTCTAACCTGCATGATCCGGTGGAGGATCATGCAATTCCATATGATTATGCCAAAAGTTCTATCTACTGATAATATGCGCTGATGCAGAGATTCGAATGAGTTCCTAGCATTGATCGTGATCGTAACCGAAGTTTATGCTCGATCACCATGGTTATCGCCTGTGCCGTCTGTCGCCATCTTTCCTTTCAAATATATATATATATATATATAGATATAGATATATATATATATATATATTTATATATATATGATTGGCACTCATTTACTCCTTCTGCCTGTATCCTGAGGGGTGCAGGCAGACTCGGCATGCTTTGGTCTCTATTGGTATTTCTGTTTTCGATATGTCTCGTATACTCGTTTAACTTAGCATTTTTCTTCACATATGCATGGGCTGGACTACCTTCTTCGGTGACCATTATATCCGGTGTGGACGTGGCAACTTTTTCTTGGAGGATTGTACGTAAGTTTTCAACGACGGATAATTCAGTGGTTGGACATGCAAGAGCTGATATATTGTCTTTTAGGATTATATTTTATTCGATAATGTACTCTATCACATATCACCGCTCCAATTATATAAATATGTAATCTTTTTCCTTCGCCAAGGTTTTATCCACAAGGGTGGTTTTACTTGGCAAGGTTTTAATACGGCATATCATATATGATTGGAGGCTGATAATCATTATCTCTTTACATTCGCTTTTTTCTTACGATGACTCAATTATGTAATAAGATTTTCCTCTACCACAAGTGAGGTCATCTTTCAATAAAATCTTCTTCAAAAAAAATATAAACGGGAAGCGAATACCGCAGCACATTGGCTGGCGAGATATGGCTACAGAACAGCCGTAATACAATCCTACAGCTCTATCCATGAACTGCCGTGTGAAGTTCGCGGAGCTTTACTCACAGATCTTCATCTGCATGCCTTCCGATTATGATAGATGTCTAACACTATATCGACAAAACATCCTTGTCTTTGTCTGTGTTTTCGAACACGAACAACACTGGTGCATTTACTACTCATACATTCTTTTGTTATGCACGCGGCAATTCACACTAAACTTTCATATGCATATCTATGTCTGACGTTTGTGTTTGCTCTGCCATGGTGGACACCATCTACGAGGGAATGCACAAGTTCAACAATCACAATCTAGCGCTGCACAACTATACTACTCAGTGGCAAGCAAAAGATATCGTCGTCTTGGTTCATGCTGAGCCAAGGCGACTTGGGTATGATCTGGGTTTGTTTGAATGCATTATCTTATATTCTCATTGTCTTACTCCTAACTGCTTCCTTGAACTCTCACGAGGTACATGGTACACCTGATTCAACAAGATCAAGTCATGGCTTTCCAACAACATATGGCGCAATCCATGATGCACGGCTCAGTAGAGATATTTCTTCCAGCGAAATCCCACACGTGTATTCATTTAAATATAGCTTAGGCGTCAATTCCAGCCGTATAAATATGTACGCTTTTCCTTCGCCAAGGTTTTATCCACAAGGGTGGTTTTACTTGACAAGGTTTTAATGCGGGATATCATATACGACTGGAGACTCGCCATCATTAGAGCATTGTTTCATTTATTTTCATATAACTATGATTGTAATATGGTTTTCCTCCACCATAAGTGAGGCTTTCAATAAAATTTATCATTCACATAAAAAAATATATGTGTATATGTATATATGTATATATATATGTATATGTCTATATATGTATATATATATATTTATTTATTTATTTTTAGGTGAAGGACGGGTGGTACTGTCCGGGTATTTTATTAATAATATGTCCCTCACTTATGGCAGGGGAATACCGTGGTTACATCGTGCATATCCCTAAGGAGGGAGACTCTCCCAAACTTAACAAAATAACAAGCGAAATGCATATAAAAACTGATAAAGGATCCGTCGATATAACCAAAATATATACAAATCTTGTATTGATCGAGCGTCCAAGTGGCGAAACATCATCATACAGTGGCAAGTAGCACAATCACTCGTCAAGCATGCAAACTTTCTCCATTGATAGACCTTGCACCTCAAGAAGACAATTGTATAAAACGTCACATAGACACAGTATCTAAGATATGGAAAACAGAACACTGATATTAGCAAGAGAACAGTACCCGGGTTGCCTGATACCAAGGATGGTTCAAGCAACAGAACTGGCAAACAGCCATGTCCAGCAGCGTTGTATACAATATACGGTAGCAGGCAAATAGCGAGCCTCAGCATAAGAAATACAGCAAGCATTAGGCATCCAGTAAAAATCAAATAGATTAAAGAATAAGTATGTGATAATACATACCCGACCGCCCACATCAGAGAGATACAGGCGGGAAGAATGTAAATTCTCATTAACTCGTTAAGTTCGAACATAGGCTGTATGAATATCTGTCTGCAAGCTGCCAGGCACAAGCGGAGGAAGATCCGATGGTAGAGTGAAGGCATACGTTTGCTGATGCATGATCCCATACTACGCTAGGAAATGTGCTGCGGAGTTTACTTCACACGGTACATACAATAGTGATATGCGCGATAGTGACAAAAATAGCCTGAGACGATCGCAGTCCTTACCCAATCGCATGGGCACAGAAGTATGTTTATGAAGCAGGTTCAAAAGAGCCAAACAGTCTACCTCAACCTCAATATTTATATAGCCTGTTGTAGTGAAAAAAAGTAATAGAGAATAACAAAGCCTGAAGCTCACCTACAAGGGAGGCAGCGCCGGCAGCATAAAACAAATAGCTTGGACTAAATTTCCTACATCATCACGCAAAATTGCTCCCCCCACTGCTCAACGCTACCAGCTGCCACATCAACATTCATTTTCAATTTGCCCGAAGGCGTCAACTGCCAACGAAGTACCTGTAGTCGTCTAGACCGCAATGGTGGTGAATAATGTTGGCCAATCAAAGACTGAATTGACACTGCATATTTATTCCCTGACACCGATAAGCACCATGTAATGATGTCTTCACGGATTCGCTCGCGAAGTCTAGCCACAGAAAACGCATCATCTCCAAACTGTACTGACGCGTAAGCCTTGCAAATATCCCAAGCTGCATTTAATGCAACAACTGTCGCTAGCTGCACAAGCATCGTTGCTTGACGAGCACTATACCACCAGCGACGTAAGTATTGTTTAAACATAGAAGCATTTGGCAATGGACCTTCAAAAATGTTCGCTGTGTATCCAAATTACCTTGATAATGGGACAACTGTGGCACTCCGGCAAAAAACACAACAAGTAGGAGAAGACACAGTCCATCTGTTTAAATTATCTGGAAACAGGAGGGCGTTAAACCAAAGTCGCCAAAGAAAAAATTGTCCCGCGGGGGCTGTACCTGGTCACCAAATATAACGAGCACATGTGAAGTGAATACCTCTGGTGCGACAAGTTTCATAAGCAATCCGCAGGCTGAAGTGGCCGAATGCCTCATCTTCCCATATTAATCCCTCGGGTGACTCAATTGTATGCAAAGAAAAAAGGAGTGAATGCGACATAATCTTTTCCAATCCGGTGAGTCGTAAATATGCGCATGCATCCCCTGGCGACTTCCATATTTTTGTCGCAAGTAACTCGCCCACAATGAGGATGATGTGTGATATATCCACCATAATTTGCATTTATAATCTTTTTGCAAAGCACCTAGATTGCGAAGCCCCAGACCTCTCGGATCCGTTGGACAACATACTGCATCCCATGCTCTCCAATGATGCCGAATCCCCCACAAAAAGTTAGACATTTTCCGATTCAATTCCGCTATGACACTCTTGGGCAGTTTTACTGTAGCAATGACATGTAACGACATAGTAGCAAGTACCAACTGAATTAGCACCAAACGGCATGTGCTTAGGAGTCTTTGTGACCATCCTACTAAACGTGCATCAAAGTGAGCCAATAGAGTCACACAGTATTGTGAATGGTTGATGCCTTTAAAAAGATAAGATCACAAGTACTTAATAGACAACTCAGTGACCTGCATATTCAATATGTTAGCTACTCGTTGAAAAGAAACGCCCTCCCCAGCCACCATATGACTTTTGTGATAATTGACCAGCTGTCCAGATGCATGCTGATATTGTTCCAGAAATACTTTAAAACTTCTTAGGTTATCAACCAAACCATTTATGAAGACTAACAAATCATTTGCGAAACCAAGATTAGAAACCAACTGCGTGCGACCACCATGAAACCCTCTTAAGGTGGCTGACCGAAACAAAGATGTGATACCTCGTGAAAACCCCTCCGAAGCAAGAACGAATAGCAGTAGAGACAATAGATCGCCCTGCTTAACACCCCTAGACGGCCTAAAGAAACAGCATGGCTTGCCGTTCACCAACACTGAACAACGTGTGACCGACAAATTATTCATAATAAGTATGACAAAGCGTTGACGAAAACCAAAAGCCAATGAAAGTTTTTCCAAATACTGCCACGAAACACGATCGAACGCCTTAGCCATGTCCAGCTTAATCATGATCTGTCCCCCACGACACTTTCGGTGTAAGATACGAACCATTTCTTTTGCCATCAAAATCTGCTCTGAAATCACTCGTCCTGACATAAATCCTGCTTGCTCCAAAGAAATCAAGCGAGGTAGTGGAATACTCATCTGGGTTGAAATAATGCGGGTAACGACCTTGGACAAGAAGTTTGTCAAACAAATTGGGCGATAATCCGCAAATGTATTTGGATTAGCAACCTTTGGAAGCAAACAAATTTAGGAAGCTGCCATTAATTTGGGCATCTTAATTAGCAAGAAAAACTCATGTACCGCTAGTAATACATCTAATCGGACCAGCTCTCAGAAATGCCAATAAAATGAACAAGGGAAGCCATCTGGCCCCGATGCACTGGACGGACTGAGTTGCCACACCGCTGCCCTTACCTCATGCACCTGCGGTAACTCTAATAATGACTCATTATCTGAAGCTGTCAACTCGCAGGGTATATACTATAATAATGAGGCATGATCCCCAGTTGGCTCATCAGTAAATAGGTGCTGGAAAAAACAGACCGCTTCAAGTTGAATAGACTGCTCGTCATCACACGTTGTTCCATCAGGCCGACGAATATTAACTATGGCGTGACGATGTCTCTTGACCTTAACAAACTGATGGAAGTAAGTAGTATTAGAATCTCCATCTTTAAGCCATTTAACATTAGCTTTTTGTTTCTAGAAAATACTGGCTCGCTGCTGCAGCATTAAAAGCCTCGCTTTAGCTTGATGATAAGACTCTCTTGTGACATCCGAAGGTGAGGAATCATATGTCTTCTCCGCGTGCATCATCTCCTCCTCTGCTGCTAGCAAATCAGTGAAAATATTGCCAAAGACATTTCGATTCCATGCTCATGGATCAACCTTTAGCCGGCGCAACTTATCATAGAAACCATACATTCCACCTACTGTTGGATATGAATGCTAGTGTGTTCGAACATAGCAATCAAAATCTGCATGAGTAAGCCAAGTCTCCAAATAGCGAAATGCGGCTGGCCCCCTAGGAGAGGCCGACTGACAACATAAAAGCAACGGTGCATGATCAGAAGTTGCGCGATGGAGATGCTGAACCTGGCTCTTATCAAATATATCTTAAAATTCTGTGGTACAAAAAAAAAGATATAGCCTGTGCCATACTCTACCTAAGCCGCGTCCATCTGACCATGTGAATCTGATCCTTGAAAATGAAAATCTATCAACGCACATGACTCACGAATTGCTTAAAATCAGTAAGTGTACGAAGCGCTGGCGTAGATAGGCCCTTATGATCATGCAATGTCATGAAAGTGTTAAAATCCCCTCCTATTAGCCACGAAAGCGTTGTGCCTTCTCTAACATGATCAAATCCTGCCATAATGGCTTTCGCGCTATAAACCAGTTTGACGACCATAGACCGCCATAAACCAGTAAGTCTTGTCGACTCGATAACCATCTAAAATGCAGAGACATGTTTTGCATGCCCTGTCGCACTTCCAACATCTCCATGAAAGAATCTTGCCACAAGATCCAGAAATCAGCATCATCCGAGGAACATGCATGAGAAAACCCTAACTGTAAACAATATTGCTCCAAACGCGTAATCCTAAGCTTTGGCTTAATTAGCACAAATAAATGTAATCTATACTGACGAATTAATGACTAAAGACAGACAAGTGAGGACTGAATACCTCTTACATTCCAGAGTAAGACAATCATTGAGCAGGATCTGAGGTAGTAGCTGTTAAACGAAGCACTGCAGCTCGAGTGACAATAGAAGACGGTGGCGCAACAGACATGTCACTTCTCTTACATCGAGGGCATCGAGTATGAACCTTCAATAAGTTATCCACCACAAGAGAAACATCTAGATGCGTGACATTTGGGGCTCCGTCGTCCGAAGGCGGCGTAGCAGATAATACCCTAGCCACCTCTAACACTGCCGAATGCAATTCTATCGAGTCAACTGTTGTGGCATCATGTAATTCTGAGTCAGAAGAAGGCAACAACATTGAATCAACTTCCTCAATCAAGGGAGGCTGTAATGTTGCAGACAAACAATGCAAGCGCGTTATATCCTGTTGATTGGAAATTTCCTCTATTAGATGATACTGATATTCGGATGTATGAGGTTGGGGAGTAGACTGTGATGTCTCCTCAAGGAAAATCTGATGTGCTATATCGGCACCCTTATTCTGCTGCTGAGTCTTTGCCGTAGCAGGTTTGTTGGCTGCTGGAGTAGGCGGTCATGTCTCCTCAGGAACAAGTTGCTGAGCCATATTGACTTCCCTATTCTGTTGCTGAATGTCTGACTGAGGGATGTCGTTGACATTCTTCACATCAGCCTTCTTTGGTGTCCACCGTTGAGCAGTTTGAGGCGTAGATGATTTTGGAGGCAGAGAAACTACTGCGACATCCATGATTTGTTGTTATGGCGGCACATCCCTGTAATGATCCCTTTTACATGAAGAGCCTGAATGCCCCATTATACGACATGTAGCACAATATGCTGGCAAATTCTCGTATTCAACTGGATGAAAGAAAGAGTAATCATCACTCTGAATGTACAATCTCTGAGGAAGTTCTTTTGAAACATCAATCTCTATGCAAATGCGCACTACAGACAGTCGCAGCAACTGCATAGTTGCAAAATAATCTTTTAATGGCACACCTATCATTCTTGCAATCTCAAAGAGAGGGTCCGTCTTATGAGGATAGATAGGAAGCCCTGGCAAAGATAGCCAAACTGGCGCATTAGGCATATCAATCTTTGGATCAAAATCATAAGTCCATTTGGTAACACACATATGATAGCCTAATACCGTCTATGTACGACGTGAAAAACACTTATAATAGTCAGCTTCTGCATCAAATTGCATCAGTATATGCATTGAATCAAGCACCGTAATTTTTACCGATGCCAAAAATCCAATACAATCAAAGCACTTACGTATAGCATCAAGTTTTGGGCTGCCATACCAAAAAGTACCTACCAAGCAGTATTTGAACGAATCTGCCAATGATGTTATCTCCTCTCGAGGGAATTTGATTGCTGGAACCCCCTTAAATTTAGTTATCTTGTGAGGAGCAATCGTTGATGCAGCAGTTTTGAATAATGACGCATAGGATCGTTGCTGATCCATGTCGCTGAAAATTTGGCCGCCGCCACAAAAATAACTTTGCAGGAAATCAAAGAAATTGCCAGATGAAGGTAAGGCAATAGTGTATCGCAGAAAAAAGGGAGAAAAGAGCGTGGAAGAGACGGTGATCATCACCATCCCGTCCGCATCGCCGATCACTGCAGAATTCGCCAGAGAGCCGCCATCATCTTATATATATATATATTAGTTTTACATATATATTTTTTTAAAAGAATGGGGGAGGGGCAGTTTTAACACACACATAGATATATATATATATATATATATATATAAATAGTAAAAGAACTTCAAAAATCACGAAATTTTCAAGAAATATAGCCATGCGTCTTAAGGTTCATTTGGCACAAATTTCAATCCTTTTGGACAAGTATAAGTCATCCAAACTTCAAAATTTCTGAGAGTAGTGCAGTCTGATTTTCAGGCTTGCAAAGGTTGAGACTTTGAACGTATTTGAATAACTTCCCAAAAACATTTTCAAAACTATATCAACCCAATTAAATACACCTAATAAGGGGTTAGTCATTAAATTTTCAGAGCATTTGGAGTTACGGTTTAATTGGAATTAAGTTTTCAAATCAGACTACCGTTTCTGGCATATTTGCGCAATCTAACCACCAAATAGTAGTAAAGGGGTTAAAGGTTGAATTTTAATCTGAAATTTTTAGGGGATACTCAGAACATCTGAGACTAAGATCTCTCAAAATTTCAGAATTTTTGAAGACTTGTAACCTAGTTTTCAAAACGTTTCAAAACAGGTCCTGAAAACAGAAACTGTTTTTAGAAGTTGGGTTTTTGGTCTAAAACAATTTTAAAAACCACATTTTCCGTACCCACTATTCAACCCCCCTTCTAGTGCTTCCTTGCAGATACTACAAGTGGTATCTGAGCGCAAAAACACTCACAACAAGAAGATCCAACGATCTATGTGAGATGACAACCACTAGCTATAACACCGTGCAAGAAGGAATGTCAACCATAAGGACTCCTCTTTTAAATGCCTTCTCTATGCAGGAAAAGGTCCAAAAAGTATTACGAAGCCTTCCATCTGAATGGAAACCTAAAGTGACGGTTATAGAGGAGAGCAAATAAACAAAATCAATTAAAATAGAGGAATTAATTGGATCACTTAAGGTATATAAAAACAAACTCACTTTAAGAAATTCCGAGTCTATTTCTAAAAATGATAAGGCTATAGCATTTAAATCAAATGAATATGTCATAGATGATAGTGACACACTTTTTATAAACATAAATTCATTAGGCTGGCCTTTTTGAACATATGGCCGATATATATATACATCTATCCCACATTTATTTTTCATAATTCTTACCCACATGGGCATAGCTATATATATTTAACCGTATAGGTATATATATATACACATATAACATACTTCTCCGAAAATCATTTTATCACCATATATATGCTTAGACCCGTATATATATATATATATATATATATATATACCGATATGTATATCCACATATATTATTCATAATCTATCCATTTTATAGATCTTGTTGATACACCTTAGAACATAAACATGGATGATCCACTTTGATGTAAACGTACGCTTAGATCTTTGAAATTCATGAAGTATCAAGAAGATACATAGAGTCGTGTATTTCCTATATACGGTTCTTTAAGTAGACTTTTCATCGCATTGTAATCCATTAAGCCATTTATTACATGGTAGCTTTCACATTATACCATACCCGTACACATATTCGTACATACCTATATATATATATATCCCGTGCTTTCTACAAGTGTGTCATGTAACCTATTCTTTGCCAATCTGATTCTATTAGACCTTAAGAATTACTATAGTTAATGGCTAAGGTTCCTTTGGTCTTACCTCAAAATGGTACCCAACGACCATATTGGAAATGGATGAAGAGAGTTCTCAATTTATTAAGGGCCTAATTAGGCCCATCTTTTGGAGTTTGTATAAGAAACCCTATCCCAATTAGTTACTCCTTAAAACCCCTTAGCCGAAAACATATGTGGGTTAGGTAATTCAATTGAACCTTACCTATGCTCCCATTTCCCTTTCTTTACATATTATATATATGCACGTGTTTGTGTATTATTATGGTCTGCCCCTTACGTATATTTTCTATGGACTTTAATCTGTTAAAACCCTTATCATATGATACTCCATCATGTGACGTATATGTATATCCAAATGTACGCTCATACCATAGGTATATGGATGTGTCACATAGACCGACTTCTTATTTGAAGTTGTCTATCTAAAAAAAACTTCTTCTAATTGTTCTCAATTCTCAGGGAAAACCATTTAGTACTCTTATGTATCTTCCAATCAGCCCCCTTGCTTCATGTGTTATGCCTTGGGGTATGCTAATTCCCTTTTTATCTTAAATAATTATAGGTAAAGCCGAAGATATCCTCCTTTCAAGGTATCATTCTCTTTCCTTGCTTCACCCCAACCCTAGATACCGTACTAATTTTGGGCGGGGTACAACATTCTCCCCCCTTAAAATAAGTTTCATCCTCGATACTGGAGATAGTGGGGCCTATGCTTCCATGTTTTCCCCTGGTTCTTATACAACTTTTAGTCGTTTACCCTGTCCATTCATCACTGCCTATGTAGAATCTTCCTTCGATGTTCCCTGTCACATTCCTTTATGACTAACCTTATTTGAAATAAGTAGGTACTTTAGTTTGGAGAATCCAATGTACCTGTCCGTAGTTTGGATGTTCCGAGATCCTTGGATGCATCATCCTTCGATTCGGGCTAGCACCTCTGATCAATTTGTTCGTGGCTTCATAAGGATACGGCTGCCACCTTCTACCCTCTCTCCTCATACGCTTATTCAATCTCCTATGTTCCTCCATCATCCTGATATCGTGATCCGCTTTATAGCAGTCCTTTAACAGTCCATCGAAAGTACTTGGGTATCCTTTGCTTAATCTAGCTTTAATTCGAGGGTTCAGACCATGTATGAATTTGGTTATCTTCCACTGTTCATCCTCCATAATCAATGGGGCATATCGTCCTAATATAGTAAATCGACGGACATATTCTGATATCGAGGTGCCCGGTTCCTGCCTTGGTGTATCGAATTCTTCAATCCTCTCAATCACCAACTCTAGTGAGAGGTAAGCTCCACGAAATTCTTCCAGGAATCTCGCCCAGGTTATAGGTCGAGACAGTATCTGGACACTCTTTCTCCACCATTGACTGGCTTTACCAATCAGGAATGGTCGAACGATTAGTGCTCTCATCTCATCTGGTATCCTAACTCTAATAAGGTGGTCCTCAACCACGTCGAACCATTTTTCAGCTTCTTCTGGTTCGGACTCCCCACCAAATCTTGGAATCTGTGCTTTAGCCAACTGCCGGTAATCAAATCCAATACTTCCCGGAGATGACAGTGACGATGTCCATGTATCGGTTTGTGAGGTCATCTGCACCACATAGCGTCGGTTTTATTCGCGTCATACCAAAATGAGTGACACTAATTAACTTATAATTGAAAGTTCTCAGTGATATATAAATAGATACGATACGGTCCAGATTTAATGAAATACCGGAACCAAGGGTTTTGTCATCAACCGAAACCCTAACTTTTCTAGTCGAAGTCATCTTAGTCTAAGGTCAACTCTCATCTAGGATCATGACTTAGGTCTAAGATCAAACTTAGTTGATTACGATCATAACTTAATTCTATATTCTGCCCGGATCTGGAGCCTCTTCTCTAATACCACTTGTGGCGCCCCACACCCCAGCCTAGCCAGAATCGATGCACCCGCCGTACTTCACTAAGGAGAGTACCAGACGTCGATCTATAACATGTCATTGTCCATGATATAATGCATGGACTTTCGTGCTTACACGTTAATAAGTAAGCGAAAACGTGGCAGAATTAAAAACTTCATATTAAAAATATCCACGAGATTATTTCTTAGTTTTACAACCCAAATCGAATGTACCGAAATTCTCAAAACTAAATGTTTCCCGTCACAAATACAAGATCAGTCCTCAATCACCACCAGCAAGTCAGGTCTCCTAATCCATCCATCTTTCGCTCCACTCATGGGTAAGGGACCCTAGGTTCGTCATCAATCCATTCTACTTTGTTCCCTGCAGTCTCTGGGAGGAAAAATAGGGGGTGAGTGACAAAGTCACCAGCAAGTATACTATAATAATCGAGGATTAAATGGAAAGTACATACAAGAACTGAACCCCAAAAATTTCAGTTTAGAAACATACCTGTCCTCCATCCAATACCCGATAGTGATCAACACTTAATGCATCAGGATCATAACTTAAGCAAGACCAATACTTAATAAAGAACATAACAATTAAAGACCGCAACATGCATAAATTCGTAACATATCAAGGATCATTACTAGATCAGGTCATACTTAGGAGCTACCAAGTTATAACAACTTAGTCTAAGTATCATATGTCACTACACGAATGCTCAATAAACGTGACATGCATACATATGAACGTGTGATGCATCATGATAAAATGAGAATATGATCTTTCATGCTTTTCTTTCAAAACATCATCGTCAAGAAAACAACAGAGTGTTCAGATCTATCTTTCTGGATCTGAGGCGGTCACGTCTCCCCTTCGAATCTATTATTCCCAGATTCGGAATGGTAATGTCATCACTTATCGGGTTTATTCTCTCTGGGCCCGAACGGTCCATATCAGGTCTATTCTCTCCGGGCCTGAACGGTCCATATCAGGTCTATTCTCTCTGGGCCTGAACGGCCCATATCATCAGATCAATTAACCCCAGATTTGGGCGGGTCCTTACTGGTCAGGAACATACACACGGTATCGGTGGGAAGCGTTCTTTTAAAACAGAATCTTTTCTTTAAAAACGCTTTTCATCTTTCTTTCATAAAACCAGTGCCATAAATCATGTAAATGACAATGATGCAATGCATGACATGTATTATGCAAACCATGACATAATGCGTTACATATACACATATGTACAACTCGTCGCTATGCTGGAAATATACACATATGTACAACTCGTCGCTATGCTGGAAAAATTTCCAGCATGATCACTCCTTATCCTCGGCCTTAATCCCTTGAGGTTAGGCCCACTAACAATAATTCTTGTCAGGTGTATGCATAAAAATGCCCTATTTGTTCATAATAAAATTCTCGTGACAATACAAAATGCGTAAGACACTTAGTTTAATTAATCACGAAACAAGGCTGCTGAATTTCGGTAATTCAGCGCTCCTTTCTTTGGTCTTCCATTTAAGCCCATTAAACCTCTTTTAATTTGGGCCAGCTTTGGAAACTTATTATAAACATTCCATTAATTGGTGATTGTAAGCCCAAGTCATATAACTAGCCTAAGTCCATTCGAATAAGGCCTTATAACAAGTCCCTCAATTCTGCCCAAAATCTCAGATTTGTGACGCCCACTTTTTTATGGTGTTTACTCTTCAATTAGTCATTCTAAAATAAGTGGCTCACATAGAAGGGTTCAACTATGTCTTAAGTAGTTGGTAAATAAATTTCACTGATCTATAATATCGTTAGAGGTACCATTTATTCTCTTTCCTAAAACCGTTACATGCTGATTTCTGGATTGACCGATTTTACTATAAGTTTTAGTATGACCACACCGTAACTCCTTTTACAGAAATTCCAACTCTCGAACTTAGTAGACACTTTGGGATAGTATCCTACCAAAAATTAGCCCAATTGCATATTCCTAAGGTCCATTTCCTGGTTGCTCATTATGTCACAAAAATCTGTCTGGCCCAATAAAATTTCCAGCATGACCAGTTTTAGTAAACATTTCACTAAAAATAATCCGTAACTCCTTTTAACAAAATTCCAACTCTCACATATCTAATATACACATAAGACTAGTTTCATACAAAAAATCCATTAAATTGAAGGTCCCTAAGGTCCCTTTTTGGGTCTCACAAAACAGCCTAAAATCTGCCCTACTCCAGTAATTTCATAGCTTGTCACGTCTCCCTCCTAAATGGCCCTAAATTGCATCGTTTGTCATAAACACTTTATTAGACTTCAAACTTACCCTTTTCATGGGAAATTTACAGATTCAATCACGCTACAAGCATCATACAAAACATTACAAAATAACTTGTATGCCACATACATCACTTCTTGGCCATACTCACCATATTCCCACTTAACAACCCTTAGTCAAGTTTTGGTGCACACGCACCCCAGCCCGTTTATGTACATGCAAGGCCAAAATCATATCCACAATGACAATACTAAGCTTAACATACAAAAGCATAAATCTTGTTCATATCATAACTCATATTTCATCACTTCATGCAAAACTACCCCTATTTCTTTTAACCCTCTCCACCGTATGCCCTCTCCATGGAAAAGAAAGGACCTTTAGCATGTTCATCTTAGATTATCACATAATAGTGCATAAAACCAATAAACAATCCACCTTTAAGCAAAAACTCACACATACCCGCCATTCAACCCCTAGGCCGAAAGTTTCATGCATCAAGGCTTAGCATACCACAACTAAAATTGAATCTTAAGGTTATCTAGTCATTCATGCAAGTACTTTCACATTCAAGCCACAAAAATTATAGTGTACTTGCCTTCATAGTATTTGGATCTTGCTTGAGCTTGTTGGCACAAGAAGTACTTTCTTCTATCTTTTCCTATCACATACGGTTTAGGGGTATTTATTAGCCATCCCTTAGATTATGTAATACAACTTAGAGGAGGGATGGAGGGTCTTACCATTTTCACCTTGGGCGGATTGAGGGAAATCCACTCTTGCTAGCGCACTACCCTTGTTTGGTGTCTTGAAAACCTTTGCCTAAACTATGAAGTTTATGGTTTTGTCAAAGAGAGTGATTCCATATGAGCTTCATTCCTACAAATGTAACTTTCTAAAGATTATGGAGGGTGTTCTTACCTAGATAAGACTTGACGTTGTAGTGGTTCTTGGACTCCTTCTTGTTCAATGCCCTGCCCGGTTGTTTTTGAAAGCAAGGAGGGAATATTTTGAAGTTATTCTTTGGATCAAGACTACTCAAAAGGTGTTAGACTAAGTAGGCTTCTAGTTAAAAGATCAGAGATTAACTCTTCTTGGGTAGACAACCGGCGGCTCCCTCATGGGGAGGGGGAAAGACACTCTTTAAATGAAAACCTTCATACACCCCAACTACTTTGTTCATTTAAGGTTCCCTAATAATTTTGAATGTAATGACTTACCCCCAAAGGCCTTATGGCCGAAATATGCATATGTATTCCATATATACATCTTCCCTCAATAATGCATATATGTATATATATGTATGTATATATATATTTATCTCATATCACAATCATTAAGTGTACTTTTTATAAACATAAATTCATTAGGCTGCCCTTTTTGTACATATGGCCGATATATATATATATATAAATATATATATATATATATATATATATATATATATATACATATATATACATATACATCTATCCCACATTTATTTTTCATAATTCTTACCCACATGGGTATAGCTATATATATATTTAACCGTATAGGTATATATATATTTTTTTGAAAGAATCTTTTATTGATTAGAAAGCCTCACTTGTGGCGGAGGAAAACCATATTACAAATAAAAGTCATCGTATGAGAACAAATGGAATAAAGAACTAATAATGTCATATCTCCAGTTGTATATGATATGCCGCATTAAAACCTTGCTAAGTAAAACCACCCTTGTGGATAAAACCTTAGCGAAGGAAAAAGCGTACATATTTATACAGCTGTCATTGATATGAAGTGAGTGTAAAATTGTATCAAAAGCAACGGTTGAGGCAGTAGATGATGTAGTCCGCAGGCACTGCAGTGCGTTGTTGGAAGCTGGATGAAGTGTCTTCCGGAACCAGTGGACCTCGGAAAATAGCCAAAAAGAAGTTATTCCGACGAGAGCAATAAGCAAAAGAGAAAGAAACTGAGAAACCAAACACATAACGCTGTCGCCTTGGCACCGATTAGGCCAAGGCGACTTTTGGATGAGATAAGGCGTCATGGTATGCGTAGCCGGATTGACCGCCAATGTATAATAGATTCGCTGAGGTACTAGAAGAAGCCTCTCCAGAACTGTTGCCAATGGATACCATGTCCGGGCCAGCAAATAGAATAAAAGGTTACTGAGTATGAAACATAATAAAAGTAAGACCAAAGGATAGCAATGCATACCGCGTCTGCCTGTAACCATTATGGTACAGGCAGAAAGTGAGAAACAGCGCCAATCCATGTGGAAGACTTATCAAGGGACCCGCAGTTGAGTGGAGGAGAGATCCAAAGAGACAGAGGCACGCACCAATGAAGGGAGAGTGCGCACGGTATATTGCTGTGTGATAGGATTCAGCATTGCTTGCTGTGCTAGATAATGTGCAGCCATATTTGCTTCGCGGTAAATGTGATGATAATCGAGGCGTTGGAGATGAACCAGATTGTGAAGCATGTTGAGATAGTAATTCCCATGTACCGGTTGCGGGCGAGCCAAACGAGAGATCATCTGGTTACAATCAGATTCTAAAATGATGTGTCGATGTAGGGGGAGAAAATATAACAAGGCAAATAATGCTGTCTCAATTTCCGCATGGAGCGGAGTATTCGGCGGTAACCTAAATGAAAGTGCACCCACACAAGATCCCCTATGGTCACGCAGTATAGCACCACCAGCTGCATATTGTCGACCAACCGCCGCATCGACATTCAATTTAAGTCGGCCGGGGGACGGTGTTAGCCAACGAATGAGACGGGGTCGTGGACTGGACAGAGATGGTAGCCAAGAGAAGAACCTCTTAGGATCAGTGGCTATTTTGGTTCCTGCCACTTTTTTGCACCAAATAGTAAGGTCATAACGAATAGATGCTTAAAGTGATGCGAGTGTAAGGCTAGATTGGTTGCCATAGACTAATGAGGTGTAGCCTCGCCAGATATTATATAGAATAATCGCTGGAATTATAACTCTGAAGACCCCAATTAATGATGAAAAGGAGGAACGATACCACCAAGCGAGAATATACTGCCGCAAGTGCAAAGATGATGGTGGCGGACAATTCAACTCCCCAGCATAATAGTGCCATATCGGCCTCACATATGAGCAGCGAAGAAAGACATGATCTACCGTTGCCGAAGCAGTTCTACACAAAGGACATTGTGTCAGACAAGATGTAATATACTTGCCAATAAAATCCTCCATCGGTATCGCCGAATGAAATATCCGCCATAAGAATATCTGTATGACTGGGGAGTGCTGGTTAAACCATATGAATTTTGCAGATAAAAGTTGCGGATGAGTAATGCGACTAATCGTATAGGCACTGCGGAGGGAAAATTCACCCGTTGGTGTGTGCAACCATATTAAATGTGTCCCTTGACCAGATGTTTGAGAAAGGCAGAAAGGATGTATCTTGCAAATTAATTTCCAAATCGGTGAGTCAGGTAATCGAGGCAAATAGTCCCCACGACGACCATACTTGGCATGCATATATTAACTCCAAAGTGTTGTATTTTGGTGAAATGACCACTAAATGCGGCAGTAATAAGCTTTTTGTAACACGCTGAGGTCACGAATCCCTAATCCTCCTTCTTCTTTGGGCATAGTAATAGTCTGCCCCGATACCCAATGATATCTAGGGCCCCAATAAAAACATGCCATTTTCCGATTAATAATTTTGATAACAGATTTGGGTAAACCACCTGAAGCAAAAAGATGTAGTGGCAGCGCTGCTATGACAGAGCGTAATAAAACTAACCGTCCCGCGGCGGATAATAATCTAGAGTGCCATCCTTGAAGCCTATCATCAATATGTTGCAATAAAGATACACAGTGTTGCGCACGAGGAATACCTTTGTGCAAATACAAGCCAAGATACTTAAAAGGGAGGTTTGTGCAGCGCATGGTAAGTATCCTCTCAAAATTCCTCCTCTGCTGCATTGAGGTTTGAATAGAAGGGATCATACTGCTTTTTTGAAAGTTGACTTTTTGCCCAGAGGCAGTTTCATATTGTGTAAGGAAAATGTGAAAGTGGCGCATGTTTTGTTGTGTGTCTCGCAAAAAAGATCAACAAGTCATCGGCATAGGCCAAATGTGTTATATGAAACGGAATCCTCCCCAGTCTAAATGGCTGCAATCGTCCAACCTCCGTTAATGCTTTCAGTCCCCTGCTAAATCCTTCAGAAGAGAGTATAAAAGTAGCGGTGATAGAGGATCCCCCTGTTTCACCCCTCTAAATGGCCGAAATGTTGATGAGGGTTGACCATTAATTAATACTGCTAAAGTTGTAGCACGCAGGTGATTCAGTATAATACGAATGAAGAAATCAGAGAAACCAAAAGCACGCAGTAACAGCTCCAAATATTCCCAACTGACTCTGTCGAAAGCTTTCATCATATCTAGCTTGAGACACGCCTGAGAACCTCCTCTATCTAACATATGTATCATCTCACGAGCCATAAGTACCTGAGAGGAAATATCCGAGCAAGGCAGGAAGCCCGTTTGTTCCGGGGAGATTAATCACGGGAGTAAGGCGTTTAGACGACTAGCAATGATTCTTGTGCATACTTTGCTCAGAAAATTCGTTAAGCATATTGGCCGAAAATCACTGAAAGTATCAGGAGATGACTTTTTAGGAATCAACGTGATCAGTGCACTTGCCATCACCGGAGGTTGAGGAATGCCCAAGAAAAATTCCTGCACTGCTTTAACTACATCAGTATGAATGAAAGACCAACAGGCACGATAAAATTGACCATGAAAACCATCTGGGCCTGCTGCGCTAATAGGATCGAGATGCCATTCTGCTGCTTTAATTTTTGGTTCCATGGGTATTTGAGTTAATAAAACATTTTCCTCCGATGTGACCACCTGCGGGATATACCGAAGGATGTCATCATAGTCTTGAGTTTGATGACGAGCGAATAAAGACGTGTAAAACCGGACGGCCTCCAGCATGATGTCATCCGATGTAGTACATATTTCGCCTGATTGTGTACGTATTTGTTGAATATGTAAATGTCGTCGTTTACCTTTGACGATGGAATGAAAATATTTTGTATTTGCGTCACCCTCACGAATCCATCTTATACGAGACTTTTGTTTACAGAAATTCATCTCATAGGAGGCTGCTTGCAGATATTCAGCCTTGGCTTTATGATACTCTATCCTGTGTTCTTCAGTCGGGGAGTCAACCCAAATAGTTTCAGCGTGTATCATCTTTGATTCCGCTATCTGAACATTAGAAAAAATATTGCCAAAAATATTTTTGTTCCACCGCTGGATATCTTTTTTGAAGCGGAACAACTTGTTGTAAAAACCATACATGCCTCCTGTAGTAGAATAAGACTCCCAAGCATCTTTTGCATAAGAATGGAAATCCGAATGTAGCAACCAAGAATCTAAAAATCGGAAAGAACTACGTTGGTTGGATTGTCCAATGCGACATATAAACAACATGGGTGTATGATCCGAAGTTGCCCGAGAAAGATGAGAGAGCTGTAAGTCATTGAACTTATCATGGAAATCTGAGTTAATGAATAGCCAATCCAACCTGCGACGTATTCTGCCAAGGCCTCTACCGTCTGTCCAAGTAAACTTTGATCCATGGAATTGTGGTGTCATTAAACTGCATGTCTCAATACAATCATTAAAATCCTGTAACGCCGAGAGAGATGGAGTCGATCGGCCATCATGATCTGATAATGAGCGAAAGGTGTTAAAGTCTCCCGCTACTATCCAAGGTAATACAGACGTTTCCAAAAACGTGTTCAAAGCATGCCACAAAGGTCTTCGTTGTATCATCGTGTGCTTTCCATAAACCACAGAGATGACAAACGAAAATTGTAGAGGGCGAAAGAGCAACGTAAAATGAATCACTTGATCATCATCCTGCACATTCATCAATTGATAATATGAGTCCCGCTAGAAAAACCAAATTCGGTCAGATTGTGATGAAAAATGTCCTGTAAATCCAAAGCTTAAAGCATAACGAGCAATAGAAGATGATGGATGTTTTGGATCTATCGAAGATAATAAATTTAAACGATGATCTCGAATTAGCTGAGTTAATCGAGTTATAGAGGTCGTTATGCCTCTAATATTCCAAATCATAATATTCATTGAGAAAGAGTAGTGTCACTTCCCTGAACAGCGTGAGAAGCACTGCGTGTCAGAATTGTAGATGGCGGCAGAGGAGGGAGTTCTTTTTTTGTGCGTCTCTTTCTACGAGGAACAATCGTAATAAATTATGTAGAGTCTGTAGAATCCTGTAACCGTGAGATAAGTATTTCTGTACCTGGTGTAGGCGGCATAAGTTTCATGCGACGCACAACCTCATCTGGTACTGTTGGAATATCAGAGGGAGGATCATCCGGTGGGAGATCATTATCTGAAGTATGTCCCGATTCCCCCAGTATCGAAATCATTTTGCAGAGGTGCTTGCTCAGTGACATGGTCCGTATGGTCCTGTGTATTAGCATGTGATAATTCTAGATCAACCAGCGGTGAATCTGCAGCTTCTGGGATTACCGGTGCAATAGTTTTACTTTTAACCGGCGTCCAGCGTTGAATAGGCCGGCGGGGAGGCAGGGGCAGTGAGACCGAAGCAGTTTTTGCTGTAGGACAGGATGTAGCTGCATGGCCTAAACGTCTGCATGAGGTACAAAATAACGGCAAATCCTCATAGACGACAGACTGTAAAATGTATCGATTTTTTGCCTGCAGATAGATCTTTTGAGGCAAATCCTGAGAGACATCAACTTCCACACAGATTCTTGCGACTGATGGCCGTAACCCTTCTGCAGTGGCGATATACAACTTAAGCGGTGATCCAATAGATCGAACTATTTCAAACAGCGCTTCCTTACGATGAAGATGAATGGGAAGACCCGGTAATGCAATCCAGATCGGAACTATAGGTACATCAGTAGTAGGATCAAAATCCACTGTCCATTTTGTAATTCGCATATGACAACCCGAAAAAATGCCAAGAACGTCGATAAAAACATCTCAAATAGTCTGCCTCATTATGAAAATTCAGCAGTATATGGGTTTGATCAAGAAGAGTAATACGGAGATCATGATGAAAACCAATCTTTTCAAACACATCACGGATGACCTTCAACGGAGGATGGCCATACCAGAAGGTGCCCACCAAGGAATATTTGAATGGTGCTGCAAGGGCATCAATTTCGGAATCCAAGAAAGAGATTAGGGGGATACCTTTGTATCGGGAGACTGTCTTTGGTGAAATGTTGATGCTTTGCGCAGAAGAAGCGCCTGCTACAACCGCCGCAAATGAGGGTGGCGGTGATCCCATCGGAATTCGATCGCAGAGAAAAAAGAAAACACCAGTGCAAATAGCAGCGTGATAGCCGGCAGAGAAAATGCCGAAAAATTGCGTGATCGGCAGGCCTAGAAAGCGGCGGCTGCCGCTTCACCGGCGGTCGCCCTAATCCCTTCATCGTCATATATATATATGTATATATATATATCCGTATAGGTATATATATATATATATATATATATATATATATATATATATAATGCAGCATCTTTATGTCTTGATGTATGCCTTGGTTACTTCTCGCGCTGGAGTGGAATATTGCTAAGATGCTGCCCTCTCGCTGGTTTACATCGGACAGGGCCATGATGGGATGAACATCATGCTATACTCAGGCCTTCCGTCTGGTTTGGCAATTTGTCATTTTTTCTGCCTGCTTACTTTTTGGGACAAGCAGACCGGGTATGATTTTTATTCTGGTTGCCTCTGCGCAATACTTAGCTATTAGATGTCTACATCATTCAGAAATTGATATTTATTTTGCATGTATCTTGTACGGCCATTCTTTGCCGACTGAGTTGATGTTGCACGTCCGTGGTTTTATCATGCTGCAAGTCTACCATATGGTTTGGCTCGTCTTTATTACATCTGCCGGTAGCTCATTGCGTACCGGCAGCCTCGGTATGTTCCCCATTCACTTTGCCTGGATCCTTTCATTGTGGCGTCTATATTACTTTCGCTCACTCATGCTTTTCTTTTATGCATGGATGCAACAATTTACATTGGACTACTTTCTCGCTGGCGGCTTGGCTCTCCCTGATGGACTGAGGACTCTTCAATTGCTATGGACCTCTGTATGGCTTCTTTACATTTTGCAGCTCTTTTACTGCTTTACATTTGTACAATATTTTGTTTTTCTCTGTAGCGACTATCAACATTCCATCTATATAAATATGTACGCTTTTTCCTTCGCCAAGGTTTTAACCACAAGGGTGGTTTTTCTTGGCAAGGTTTTAATGCGGCATATCATATATATTTGGATGTTTGATAATCATACACTGCTACAATCATCATGCTTTTCCATTTGTAATAAGGTTTTCCTCCGCCATAAGTGAGGCATATTTCTAATAAAATTCTGTTTTTTAAAAAAAATATATATATATATACATATAACATACTTCTTCGAAAATCATTTTATCGCCATATATATGCCTAGACCTGTATATATATATATACCAATATGTATATCCACATATATTATTCCTAATCTATCCATTTTATAGATCTTGTTGATACACCTTATAACATAAACATGGATGATCCACTTTGATATATACATACGCTTTGATCTTTGAAATTCATGAAGTATCAAGAAGATACATAGAGTCGTGTATTTCCCATATACGGTTCTTTAAGTAGACTTTTCATCGCATTGTAATCCATTAAGCCATTTATTACATGGTAGCTTTCACTTTATACCATACCCGTACACATATTCGTACATACCTATATATATATATATATCTCATGCTTTCTACAAGTGTGTCATGTAACCTATTCTTCGCCAAGCTGATTTTATTAGACCTTAAGAATTACTATAGTTAATGGCTAAGGTTCCTTTGGTCTTACCTCAAAATGGTACCCAACGGCCATATTGGGAATGGATGAAGAGAGTTCTCAATTTATTAAGGGCCTAATTAGGCCCATCTTTTGGAGTTTGTATAAGGAGCCCTATCCCAAATAGTTACTCCTTAAAACCCCTTAGCCGAAAACATATGCGGGTGTAGGTAATTCAATTGAATCTTACCCATGCTCCGATTTTCCTTTCTTTATATATTATATATATGAACGTGTTTGTGTATTACTATGGGCTGTCCCTTACGTATATTTTCTATGGACTATAATCCGTTAAACTCCTTATCATATGACAGTCCATCATGTGATGCATATGTATATCCAAATGTACGCTCATACCATAGGTATATGGATGTGTCACATAGACCGAATTCACATTTGAAGTTGTCTATCTAAAAAAAACTTCTTCTAATTTTTCTCAATTCTCAGGGCAAACCATTTAGAACTCTTATATATCTTCCAATCAGCCCCATTGCTTCATGTGTTACTCCTTGGGGTATGCTAATTCCCTTTTTATCTTAAATAATTATTGGTAAAGCCGAAGATATCCTCCTTTCATGGTATCATTCTCTTGCCTTGCTTCACCCCAACCCTAGATGATGTACTAATTTTGGGCGGGGTACAACATTGTGTATGTCGATGACATCATAATAACAGAAAACATTATTAATGGTATTGATAGTATCAAAACAAAGATATCCTAACAGTTTGACTTGAAAGACCTAGGTAAGCTTAGAGATTTTCTGGGAATGGAAATTGCAAGAAATAGAGATGGGATATATATATCCCAAAAAAATATATTTTAGTCCTTCTCAAGGAAATTGGTTTGCTCGGCTGCAAACCAGCAAGCACACCAGTAAAGCCCAAACACAAGCCTAGAGAATAGTGGGACAATACCCTCAACCAATAAACTGTGCTATCAAAAGTTAGCTAGAAAATTAATCTTTCTCTCTCATACTCGGCCTCACATCTGTTTGCAGTAAGCTTTGTTTCACAGTTTATGCAAAGCCCTACTAATGAACACCACCTAGCTGCCTTTAGAATTCTTAGATATATGAAGAATGCCCCAGGACAAGGACTGTATTTCAAGAAGAGTGCAGAAAGAAGTATAAATATCTTCATAGATGCAGACTGAGCTGGATCAAAAGTTGACATGAGATCAACAACTTGGTACGGAACCTTTCTCTGAGGAAACTTAGTTACTTGGGGAAGCAAGAAGTAACCCGTAGTATCCAAATGCAGTGCAGAAGCAGAGCTGAGGGCCCTTGAACTAGGAATTTGTGAAGGAATTTGGATCAGACGAGTACTCAATAATCTTCACATCAAGGCAAGTTTATCCATCAAAGTCTTCGGCACTAGTGTCTCTGCAATGAGTATGACAGAGAACTCAGTTCTACACGATAGATCAAAACATGTAGAAATTGATAGACATTTTATATGAGAAAAATTAGAAGGAAAGGAGGTCAGCCTGATACGTATTCTCACCAAAAATCAAATAGCTGACATTCTTACAAAGCATGTTTCAACAAATGTTTTTCAATACTTGATGTCCAAGCTTGGTTGTATGAATATATACAACTAATCTTGAGGGGGAGTGTAGAAATAAGTCCAGGAGAGGTATGTTGAGCTGAGATGGACTGGGCCAACCTGAACAAAGTAAGTGGAATAAAGTGACCCTGACTGGTGGAAGTGACCAAGTCAGTCAGCCGAGTTGACCTGAACATAAGTGCTGAACTGAGGAGGCACAAACAGAATAAGGATAGACTGAGCTAAAGACAGACGTGCTAAAGTGAAGAGTAAAGACAAAGTCAAGAAGTGTTGAGCCGAGCTACCATACTTAGTCTTGTAAATATTGTAACTTAGAATTTTGTATTGTACATAGCTCAATAGAACAGGTAACTAGCTGTTACCGTAGACGCTAGAAATTACTATAGATGAACAGTGACTACTGTCCAAGTGGTTAAATATGTAGGACCTGTATAGAACCACTAGAAGAGGGTTTGAATAGTGGGAGCGGAAAATTTGATTTTTAAAAACTTTTTAACCAAAAACCTCACTTCTCAAAAAGTTTCTGTTTTCAGATTCTTATTTGAAACGATTTAAAGACCTAGTTACAGAACTCCAAAATTATGAAATTTGGTGAGATTCTACTCTCAGATGTTCTGAGTATCTCATAAAAATTTCAAACTAAAATTCAACTCCTAACCCTTTGAAAATACGTTTTTGGTCAGATTGCGCAAATTTGCCAGAAAACGTACTCCGATTTGAAAATTTTATTCCGATTAATTGGTGGCTCCAAATGATATGAAAAATTAATCATAGGACCCTCAATATATGTATTTCAATGGTTTGAAACAGTTTTGGGAAATTCCTTTGGGAAGTATATCAATCACGTTGATTTTCTCAACCTTTGCAACTCTGAAAATCAGATTGCATTAGTCTCAGAACTATTCAAGTTTGATAGACTTATGCTTATCCAAATAAGTTGAAACTTGCGCCAAATGAAAACTAAGAGCTGTGGCTATGTTTCTGCAAAATTTTACGATTTGTGAAATTCGTTTGCTATTTTGACTATTAGAATGAAATTGTTGCAAAGTGCTGGAAACTGAAAGTAAAGTGAAGTAAAGTAAAGACACCAAAGATTTTAAACTGGTTTGGTTAAATCAACATACTCCAGTCTTCGAGGACACCTTCCTTGGTTATCACTAAACACAATAAAACACTTTACCACGAGGGTTTCTGGAGTTACACACCAACTCCACCCTTTTACAAACGATACAATCAAGCAAACAGATCACAGACACCCCACCGAAGGAATGAAGGTTTGATCACACGTTGATCAACCTTTTACAACAAATGAAACGTGTATGATGGTATATTCAGAGCCTATATAATATCAAGATTATATGGACAATAGGCTTGAGAGAAGAAGAAGAAGAAAGAAAGGTAGAAGAAGAGAATAGAAGATCCTTTTCCACTTGAGAGAAAATTTGAGAGTTGTCTTGACTTTGTTTGCACTACTTCTCTTCCTTTTAAGCATGTGTGGCTGCCCACCTTAGGGCTTTTCCCTTCTTGAGAATTATCTTTAAAGCCCTTGGAAGATTTCCTTGTGTAGATATGACACCATCATGCTCACTTGGCATATTATGATTGGAGGGATGACTTGGCCTTGCTTACTTGGCACTTGATGATTGGTCCAACTTGTCATCATTTTAATGAGCTGTAAAATCTGATAATAACTTTCAAAACATGTGCCAAAAAGAATTCAAAATTTTGTCAAACAATCACCATTCAATCCCTTCAATTTTGGGAAGCAAATTAGGGTGCATTAAGACACAAATATTCGGCCACCTATAGTAGCACATGCTGAATTTTCAGCATATGTTACATTTTCAAATCTTTTGAATTGTTACCTTGTGTAGTTCTCTATTTTATGTCGCTAACCTTGTGTGGCATATTCTCCACCAATTGAGTTGCCAACTAAGGCTCCATAAAGGCTGCAAATGGCGTGTGAGAAGATTTGTACATGTGCTAAATTTTATTTTAGTAAACTTTGTCAAATAATGCACAAAAATTACGGATATGTGGTAAATTCCAGTCAGCCCTAATTTGAATTTTTTAGAACACTTTACCATGTCTTGAATGTGTAAAAAGTGTCTAGATACATGTTACAACTCATGCCAAAAACGTTCCATGTGTTGTGTTTGTAGAAAACTGAATTTTCGACTTTCGTCGATTACGTGATTTTTCTCCGATTAAATTCAAACTTTTTTCACATGTCATATATATTTTGTCAAACATAATGTATACAAAATAAATTAGATATTCAGATCTAATGGCTGATTAAGATGCGCCCCCATGTGCTAAAAAAAATGAATTTGAAATATCCACAATTTGGCCTAAATTGTGGGTGATTTGTGTGTGCCAACATGGAATGATTGAGTGGCTGAATTTAACATGTGAGCCACGAAAGTTTTGGCTACTTTTGAAGTATATGGGATGGTCATCTTTATATGGCAAGTACCTGACATGTCGGTGAGGTTTCGGTAGTCACCCGATACGACTATTTTCAGTTTATAACCTTGTAACGTGTCGTTATAATTTTGTCATCAACATAACTTATATCATATGATACAATACCTGCATATACTCATAAATATGAGGTGTATATGGTGGTGTGACCTTGACGTACGTTTGTAATACGTGTAACGTGTCGGTAGTACGTCGGAATATATGTGTATTGTGCCTTTTTAGCAAATATAAATATATATATATATATGGTATGCATAAATAGCGTGTATGTTGAAGGATTAAGAAGACTTTCCATTTCCAATTTTGTTTCCATCAAGCTTTCTCCAAATATATCTTCATTTAATAAACTTGTTAGTTTAATAAACTAAGTACTTCACTTAATGAACTAGTTTAGTTCATTAATTGAGGCACCTGAAAATAGTTCAAAGACAACAAATGTTTGTCATATGATGTAAGCTTTAATACTTCATGGCTTGTTAGTACGACAACAGTATATATAAAGCATATGAGGCATGTATATCACAAAAAAATGTGACAAGGAATAATTTTGTCATGCATTTTGTAAAATTGTACTATTTAAATCATGCATTTGTAAATCATTCAAAAACTTTTTCTCAACAATCTCTTTTTTTGATGATTTACAAAATAACACTGGTTCATGATTTAAATATAATTGCTCCCCCTCTAATTAGGCACAAATTCGAATTTTGAATTTTGAATTTTATAGTCTCGTTCTCTCCCCCTTAAATTGTGCAATCATGCTCTCTCTCCCTCTTAAATCATGCACTCTCTCCTCCCCTTTATTTTGTAAATAATATCGAAAGTGCATGTAAAGATAGAAAGAAATATCAATCTATAGCAAATCAGCAGAAATCATGCCTAATTTTGAGCGTAGATTTTCGTACTGGCTTGATTTAGTGCTTTGGTGAATATGTCGGCTACTTGTGCTTCAGTATTTACATGTTCTATAACGATATCACCACAGTTCACATGATCACGGAGAAAGTGATATCGTACTTCTATGTGCTTTGCCTTAGAGTGTAGTACGGGGTTCTTAGACAAACTAATAGCACTCATACTATCACAATAAATGGGGATGCGATTTACAGTGATTCCAAAATGAAATAGTTGTTGTTTTAACCATAAGATTTGTGTGCAACAAAGACTAAGTGCCATGTATTCAGCTTCAGTAGTAGATAATACCACACTTGCTTGCTTTTTCGAAAACCAATAAATTAATGAATTTCTTATAAATTGACAAGTGTCACTTGAGCTTTTTCTATCTATTTTGCATTCGCCATAATCCGCATCAGCATAAGCATGCAAGTAAAATTCATAATTCTTATCACACCGAATTCCTAAAGTGGAAGTGAGCTTAATGTATCGAAATATCCTTTTTAGAGACACTTTAGGTTTTCTATGAAAACGTGGACACATACAAACACTAAACATGATATCGGGTCTACTTGTGGTAAAGCAAAGAACCAATCATAGACCTATATACACCATTATCAAAGTCTTTTCCATTCTCATCTTTATCTAGCTTAGTGATGACACTCATAGGGGTGGGGGATGGTTTCAAGTTCTCAAAGTTAAACTTTTTAATCATGTCATTCACATATTTGACTTGATTTATATGGATGCATTTACTAGTTTGTTTAATTTGCAAGCTAAGAAAATAATTCAATTCACCAACCATAGACATTTCAAATTCGGATTTCTTGCATATTTCAAATTCTTCAACAAGTTTATGAGATGTAGATCCAAAAATAATGTAATCAACATAAATTTGAATAATAAGTAAATCTAATTTATAAAGTGCTGTCTATAGTGCCTCTTTTGAATCCATTTTCTAAAAGAAAAGTAGCAAAACGATCATACCAAGCCCTAGGTACTTGTTTTAAACCGTATAGTGCCTTCTTTAATTTGTACACATGATTAGAATATTTCAAATCTTCAAACCCGGGTGATTGTTTCACTTATACTTCTTCTTGTATAAAGCAATTTAAAAAATGCACTTTTTACATCCATTTGATAAAGTGTAAAATCCTTCATGCAAGCAATAGCAAGCAATAATCGTATGGCTTCTAAGCGTGCTACGGGTGCAAATGTTCCGTCGTAGTCTATTCCTTCTTCTTCATTATATCCTTGTGCTACAAGTCTCGCTTTGTTTCTAACAACTTTACCTTCTTCATTCATTTTATTTCTATAGACCCATTTTGTGCCTATTATCGTTTTATCTTGTGATAGTGGCACTAAATCCCATACATCATTTCTTGTGAATTGATTTAATTCATCATGCATAGCATCAATCCAAGAAGAATTATTCAAAGCATCAAATACATTCTTGGGTTCAATTTCGGATATCATAGCATGAAATTGGTTTATTTCATCCGGATTTATTCTTCTACGTGGCCAGACACCTTGAGTTATATCGCCTATAATAAGGTCATGTTGGTGATCCCTATGCCATATTGGTTGATTATTCTCTAAGTTTTCATGCATTTCTAAGTGATCATGCATTTCTAATGTGTTGGGTCATCATGTACGATATATCTTCTATATTATCTAACACGGGCTTTAGTTCACAATCATCGTCATATTCTTTATCATTTTCAAACTCGCCAAATTCATTAAACTTCACATGAATAGATTCTAAACTTTGTCTAGAGATAGGACCATAACATCTATATGCCTTAGAATTCACAGAATATCCAACAAAGATGCATTCAATTGATTTAGACTCAAATTTATCTAGATTATCTTTTGTATTCAAAACAAAGCATTTACAACCAAACACACGAAAATAATTAATTTTAGGCATGCAATCATTTACTATTTCATAAGGAGTTTTGTTTATTTTCTTTCTAATCGACAAACGATTAACTATATAGCATGCACAATTTACGTCTTCCGCCCACAAAAATCTTGGCAACTTATTTTCACATAGCATGGTTCTAGCAATTTATTGTAGTGTCCTATTCTTTTTTTCTACTACTCCATTTAATTGTGGTGTCCTAGGTGGCGAACACTTGTGTTTAATACCTTTTTCTTCACAAAAAGCAATCATGTCCTTATTTTTAAATTCGCCGCCTCTATCGCTCCTAATCTTTTTCACATTCAAGCCATATTCATTTTCAAGTTGTTTATTAATTTAGCAATCTCAATGGAACTATCATATTTATTCGCAAGAAATAAAGTCCATTTATAGCAAGAAAAATCGTCAACGATAACACATGCATAATATCGCCCACCAAGACTCCTAGTACGCCTAGGACCAAACAAGTCAATGTGTAATAGTTCTAACACTCCAGATGTGCTAAATTCATTTTTAGATTTAAGTGACTCGCGTGTTTGTTTTCCTTTAATACAAGATTCACACAACTGAAAGTTGTCTAAATCAAGTTTAGGCAATCCTCATACTAGATTCTTTCATTGAAGTTTTTCAAGCGTTGAGATGCCAATGTGTCCTCATCGCCTATGCCACAAATTTACATTAGGTTCATTTGACATAAAACATTTAAATTTAGCGGTTACCATGTCATCCATAGAAAACGTAAAAATATTTCCTTTTCTTTTTCCATTTAATACCATTTCTCTGTTTGTATTTACTATGTTGCAATATGGGTGAGTGAAACATGCATCAAAACTGTTGTCAAGAAACTATGAGATGCTAAGCAAATTTTAGGATAGATTACTTACCAAGAAGACGTTGGAGATTTGAAGAATACTTGGGCTTCCAATTGTACCTTTTCCAATGATTCTTCCTGCATTGTTGTCTCCAAAGGTCACCGATCCGCCTTTTATAACCTTCTTCTACTTGGAAAACAAGCTCGGGTCACATGTCATGTGCCTCGAGTAACCACTGTCAAGGAACCACTTGATTGATGTACCTTTAGATGTATGTGTTCCCTACAATGTGTAACAACGATTTAGCTACCTTTTTATTTTGGGTCCTTACGAGTTAGTTCATCAACCCTTTGTAAGAGTACCTTTTCATACCTATACTTGGGTGACCTTTCTCGATCTTACAAATGGTGAGGATATAGATGAAGTAGCAATGTAATAGACATTAGGTGGGAATGCATTTGGCCTTTGGCCGAGAATTCCTTCCTGAACATTGTATGGTTGTCGTTTTTAATATGTTCTTGTGTTAGTGTGCATAGTGCGTGATCTAGATGCATTTATGGTAAATGAGTGTTGTGTATGCATTAATGGTTTCTTTTCATATTTATATGCCACATAATTATATCTTGTATGATATGAAGAAGAAGCACGACGAGATGAAGTAGGGGGGTCTAAACGTCTTGTTAGGCGCCACACTTATCTTGAATGCATCGGTTTTCTTAGATGAAGATCCAATGAATTTGGTTGATTTATTTAATGTCTCATTTTTCTTAACGTATCCTAATCCGATTTTGTCGCTATCATGCTTTTGTGAAGAGATGATGCAATCTAGCATGTTTGTACCCGTGTCAAACTATTTCACCATTTTTTCTAAATCTGCATTCCTTGATTTCAAATTTGAAATCTCTGATTTCATTTCATTATTTTGTTTCGTTAATGATGAGATCTCTGATTTTAATGCATTGATTATGCAAGATGACTCTTCTTTTGAATCTTTTAATTGAGAGAAAAGGTTCGTGTTAGATGATTCTAACAACTTCTTGTCTTCGATTAATCGTTTCTTTCTTTTGCAAGAGTCTTTTTGAATTTATGAAGCTCAAGGTATTGACCAAACAAATCATCATAAGAAGGTTCGAAATCAGAATCAGAATCAGAAAATACCTCATTTGATGCTTTGGATGCAAAGCATATTTGTGCTGTCTCTTCTTCGGTATCATCAGTCTCAGAGTCAGCTGAATCACTCCAAGTGGAGGCCTTGAGTGCTCTTCTTGAATTCCTTTATTTAGGTTCTGAGACGGGTCTGTTTTTGTTCCAATCCTTGTCACGGTTTTTGTTTGTTTGTTTGTCCTTGTTCGGGCAGTCATATGATAAGTGTCCAAGTTTCCCACATTCATAGCATTTTATGTCCTTATCATTAATTTTATTTTTATTTCTTTTAGTCGAAACAATCTTAGGTTTGTTCTTAAATGACTTTCTCATAAATTTTCTCAAACCTTTAGTCAATAATATTAGATCATAATGTCCCATTCAGTATCACTATCATCTACGTGATCGGAAGAAGTAGCGACGTATTCATTTGATTTAAAAGCAATAGTCTTACCTTGTTTTGACGTTAATTCCGACTTCCTTAATGTAAATTTGTTTTCGTATACCTTTAATGATCCGATCAATCCCTCAATTTTTATCGATTTTGTTTCGTTACTTTCCTCAATCGCCGTGACTTTGGGGTCCCATTCGGATGAGAGACTTCTTAGCACCTTTTGTACTTTTTCCTGTGTAGAAAAAGTTTTTCCAAGAGACTCAAGAGAATTATAGATGTTAGTTAAGCGTAAGTCCATATCAACAATAGATTCATTTGGCAACAATTTAAAAGACTCAAGACTGGACATAAGAATATTTATTTTAGACTCTTTGACATGACTAGTCCCTTTGTGTTTCATTTCTAGAATTCTCCACATCTCTTGAGCACTAGAGCAATTAGACACATAACTCGATTCTCTTTTACTCAGCCCGTTTAAAAGAAGTTGCATGGCTCTAGCATTCATACTCAATTTCTTTTGGTCATCACTAGTATATTCTTGTTTCAGTTTTACGACCTCTAATGTGACACCATCAACGGTAGACAACTTAGAAGGGATGAAAGGACCATCTTCTATAATAGACCAGAAGTCTATATCAATGGCCATAAGAAAAAGTTTCATTCTAAGTTTCCATTGTATGAAAGGCTCGCCGTCAAAAAGAGGATGCCTTTGACTCGACATACCTTCTTGTTCGGTCTTGTGACTAGTGGTTCCTATCTCACAAAGATTGTTGGATCCTCTGGTCGTGAGTGTGCCTACACTCTGATATCACTTGTAGGACCTGTATAGCACCACTAGAAGGGGGGTTGAATATTAGGTGCGGAAAATTTGGTTTTTAAAAACTTTTTAACCAAAAACCTCACTTTTGAAAACAATTTCTGTTTTTAAATTCTGATTTGAAACGATTTAAAGACCTAATTAAAGACCTCCAAAAATTATGAAATTTGGTGAGAATCTACTCTAAGATATTGTGAGTATCTCATAAAAATTTCAAATTAAAATTCAGCTCCTAACCCTTTGAAAATATGTTTTTCGTTAGATTGCGCAAATCTGCCAGAAACTGTACTCCGATTTGAAAATTTTATTTCGATTAATTGGTGGCTCCAAATGATCTAAAAATTTAATGACAAGACCCTCAATATATTTTTTGCAAAGGGTTGAAACGGTTTTGGAAAATTCCTTTGTGAAGTATATCAATCACGTTGATGTTCTCAACCTTTGCAACTCTGAAAATTAGATTGCACTAGTCTCAGAACTATTCGCGTTTGATTGACTTATACTTATCCAAATGAGTTGAAACTTGTGCCAAATGAAAAGTAAGAGATGTAGCTATGTTTCTGTAAAGTTTTACGATTTTTGAAATTCGTTTGCTATTTTTACTCTTACAATGAAATGGATGCAAAATGCTATAAATTGAAAGTGAAGTGAAGTAAAGTAAAGACATCAAATATTTTATACTGGTTTGGTTAAATCAACCTACTCCAGTCTTCGAGGACACCTCTCTCGGTTATCACTAAACACAATAAAAAATCTTACCACAAAGGTTGATGGAGTTACACACCAACTCCACCCTTTTACAAACGATACAATCAAGCAAACGGATCACGGACACCACCACCGAGCAAATGACGGTTTGATCACACCTTGATCAACCTTTTACAACAAATGAAACGTGTATGGTGGTATATTCAGAGCCTATATAATATCAAGATAATATGAACAATAGGCTTGAGAGAAGAAGAAGAAGAAAGAAAGGTAGAAGAAGAGAATAGAAGATCCTTTTGCACTTGAGAGAAAATGTGAGAGTTGTCTTGACTTTGTTTGCACTACTTCTCTTCCTTTTAAGCCTGTGTGGCCTCCCCCCTCAGGGCTCTTCCATTCTTGAGAATTATCTTTAATGCCCTTTGAAGATTGCCTTGTGTAGATATGACACTATCTTGCTCACTTGGCACATTATGATTGGAGGGATGACTTGGCACTTGATGATTGGTCCAACTTGTCATCATTTTAATGAGCTGTAAAATCTGGGAATAACTTGCAAAACATGTGCCAAAAAGAATTGAAAATTTTGTCAAACAATCTTCAATTTTAGGAAGAAAATTAGGGTGCATTAAGACACAACAAATCGGCCACCTATAGTAGCACATGCTGAATTTTCAGCATGTGTTACATTTTCAAATATTTTGAATTGTTACCTTGTGTAGTTCTCTCTTTTATATCACTAACCTTGTGTGGCATATTCTCCACCAATTCAGATGCCATCTAAGCTCTACATAAGCTCCACATAGGCTCCAAATGGCGTGTGAGAAGACTTGTACATGTGCTGAATTTCATTTTAGTAAAATTTGTCAAATAATGCACAATAATTACACATGTATGGTAAATTCCAATCAGCCCCGATTTGAATTTTATGGAACACTTTAACATGTCTTGAATGTATAAAAAGTGTCTAGATACATGTTACAACTCATGCTAAAAACGTTCCATGCGTTGTGTTTGTAGAAAACCGAATTTTTGACTTTCGTCGATTACGCGGTTTTTCTCCGATCAAATTCAAACTTCTTGCACATGTCATATATATTATGTGACACATAATGTACACAAAATAAAGTAGATATTCGGCTCTAAGGGCTGACTAAGAGGCGCCCCCATGTGCTAAAAAAATTGAATTTGAAATCTCCACAATTTGGCCTGAATTGTGGGTGATTTGTGTGTGCCAACGTGGAATGATTGAGTGGCCGAATTTAACATGTGAGCCACGAAATTTTTGGATATTTTTGAATTATATGGGTTGGCCATCTTTATATGGGTAGTAGGTGACATGTTGGTGAAGTTTCGGTAGTCAACCGATATGACAATTTTCGGTTTATAACCTTGTAACGTGTCGTTATAATTTTGTCATCACCATGACTTATATCATATGATATAAGACCTGAATATAGTCATAAATATGAGGTGTATATGGTGGTGTGACATTGACGTACGTTTGTAATACATGTAACGTGTCGATACTACGTCGGAATATATGTGTATTGTGCCTTTTTATCAAAAATATAAATATATACACGGTATGTATAAATAGCGTGTATATTGAACGATTAAGAAGACTTTCTATGTTCAATTTTGTTGCCATCAAGCTTTCTCCAAATATGTCTTCATTTATTGAACTAGTCAGTTCATTAAACTAAGTACTTTACTTAATGAACTAGTTTAGTTCATTAATTGTGGCACCTGAAAATAGTTCGAAGACAACAAATGTTTGCCATATGATGTAAGCTTTAACGCTTCATGGCTTGTTAGTACGGCAATAATATATATAAAGCATATGAGGCGTGTATATCACAAAAAACGTGTCAAGTAATAATTTTGTCATGCATTTCGTAAAATCATACTATTTAAATCATGCATTTGTAAATTATTCAAACACTTTTTCTCAACAAAATACAACCGTTGGAAGTAGAATTTCTTCTCTATAAAAAGGGAAACAACATTATAAAATGCAAATAACTTGAATGAATGGAAATTTTTTCAATACTCAACAAATCAATATATCCAACATGTAACAAGTGCCTGTCCAATTATTGTGACATTTTTAGTACTTTAGATTGGACAACCAGTTCAGGCCAACCCATTACATCCTAGTCATATCAAGGACATAGGAACGTGTTTTATCTGTGCTTTATATGTGGAGCAAAGAAACTTCAATTATTTCCAGTGTAATCAAACGCCTTTAGACCTCTGCAACAAATTCATTCTTTTCACATGCACAAGAATGTCGCTCTCTCCCTCACCCATCAAGTCGTGCTCCAAATCTTAACCAAAAGAAATATCAATGGCCAGGTGGCTTAGCTGTTCTTTTTTATTGATAAATCCGACTCCTGGAGGACGTTCCAAGAAGTTCATTGTCAGTAAGAGGGAACGTGGTGATTATCAAATTCCCTTTGTGTGCGATGCTTTCCTGATCTTAACTAATCCAGTTGTGTCTTGAGCACGGTTATTTTTCAGAAAATAGAGTGTTATCATAGATCTTTCCTGATCTGTGTTAGAATGATGAATTGCATAATTTCTAATACAGTCAATAAAGTGCGCCATTCTTTCGACATCAAAAGGCCAAATCATTAGTTCGCACGGTTCACTGTCCCAACCCCATAAAATTATGTATAAAATGTAAATCAAAAATCCAACTGTCCCTTGATTGGTAAGGCTTATCCTTGGTCTTGGAGACTCCACTACCACAGCTCCATAAAAATGTATGCAAGATTTAAGTCAAAAACCAATCTTCGTTACCAAAGAGTGCCCCATTCTTTACCAAATAGTGCATAATAACGGTTAAGTACGTCCCTAGCCATCGGTAGCTACTGAGTAAGGATCTGAAATGTGTTTCATTTTCGAGATTCTCACATAATGGTAGCTTTCCAGTGATGTGTCCAAAAAACAAAAACAAAAAACGTGATTCTAATCACAATTTCAAGGACAACGAATTAATAAAAATAGGATCATTTGTAATATATTCCTTGAACGAAACAAAAAAAGAGACCGAAATACTTTCTTAAGAAATAAAACTAAACCAAAGTTGTAAGTGTCTCAATTATTTATCGAAGTGTCAATAATCATCAAACATGAGAGAAATGCGTACAAAAAATATTTAAGAAGACCATTTGAAACTTTTAAGTCTAGTTTTTAGAGGAATATGTAACTAATTCTTATTTAAATAAGATGTTTAAGCTCTAGTTTGGAAAAATATAATGTCTTAACTCATTATAAAAATATTGTAAGGTAGATTTGCCAATTGTTTCAGTTCTCCATTTCCTAAACCAAGAAATTTAATGGATGCTCATCCTTTAAACAAACAGCAAAAAGGGATGTCAAGAAATCATCAATTTATAAACTGAGTTCACCTTCACAACCCGAATCTTTTCAAATTTTTCTATTTATGTACAGAAGCTATTTGTCTATTGTCAATAACTCCCGACTTGTTTTTCATGCAGGTGTAGTAAAACTGTAAAATTATATTCACATGTGTGTTTTTCATTTGGCCCAACATATTAAATGCACAATGAGGACTTCTATAGCATCCTCCCCGTTCCATACCCTCGTGTGCCACCGGTGCATGCAAACTCAAAGACAAGATAGATATACATACATGCATATCTATACAGGCACATGTTGGAAATAGTTCAAGTCAGACAAAATTGATCTCTGTACAGTGTGCTTGTAAAATAAAGCAGTGGCCGACCTGTCGAGCTCAGGGCAGGTCAGATTGATCTGCCAGGTCAAGACAGTCTAGATAGCGTAATTGAGTTTGCGTTCTGAGCAGTCAGCAGACATGCCGACCTCAGTACAATAGCACTTCAGAACAGTAGTTCTGTGCTATCAGCCTTCCGGCGAGCTCAGCTTAGGGCAGAATGATCAGTCTAGGCTGCGCAATTGAATTTGCTTTCTCGATAGATGGCCGACCTGCCGACCTCAGCACCTCTGTACAATAGAACAACAGTTGTGCTACCAGCCGCTTCAGCCGAGCTCAACTCACCAGCAGAGCTCAGCACGCATGCAGAACAACAGATGCTATCATCCAAACAACAGAGATCAACACACAACGGAGCTCATCTCAGCAACACTGCACAATAACAGTGCTGCACTATCACTCGAGCAGCCGAGCTCAGGACACAAAAGAGCTCAGCTCGACAACAACTTCAGCAGCTCAGCTGAGCAGAGAATCCAAGGTGAGTCGAGGACTATGTCCTTGAGACGTATTGCTCTGGTATACTGTGATCAACCTGAGAGAAAAATCGTCTCTCAGGACACAACGAAGTCAGTTCAGACGAGCGACACTGCAGCGTATGAACTCAACGAACCTGTAAGCTGTCCTGATTTCTCTGATGACTTGAAATACTTAGAATGTTGTGTATATGGGAGGATGATTATGTAGAGAGGGAGATTGAGAGAGAAAGAAGGAAGACAGATTTCTGATGAATTCTCAGTGACCACATAGGTCAGCTTGACCTCTATTTATAGGGAAAATCTGAGGCCAGTTTGTTACAGCCAATTCAACCACAGCCGTAAGACCAGATACTTGCTCAGCCTGACCTTAGATCAGATAACTGCATCAGGTCTGCCCACAACCGTTGGATACGATAACTGTTTAATCTCAGCCTTCTGATCGTAACAGTTTCAGATCAGCTCAGCACAGTCAAAGCTCAACAACTTTTCAAACTTAAACCTTAGTCAATTCCAACAGCCTAGAGAAGTTTAAATTTAAACAAACTTCCTTCCCAGCTAATAGGATCTGACCCACTGTAGGGTGGCCCGCGGTCTGTGCAGCCCAGAGCCAGAGCCTGAGTATGAGCCCATCAGGCCCGCAGCCATCTATGGACTCACTTGCCGAGCTGAACTGAATTTTTCCCTACTTTGAGCATTAATTTCTCATTCACCCGATATCGAAATTGAGTGATTCAAAAGCCTAAAATTATCTATTCGTTATGTAGTTAAGGACTCATTGATTTCTATTTATCATTAATGAAAACTAGTCACGGTTAAGCTCAAAGTATATTGCAAACCATGCAACTCGGCCCAAATCTTCTAATTTTCTCCAACAATCCCCCACATGAATGGAAATTAATGCAAATGCATATACAGAATCTATCCAGAAGTCAGTAAAGAAAATGTTGCATCAAAAGAGGTAGCTTCTGCCTTTGAACCTTTCTTAGAGATATACTATTGGATCCAGTTGGCTAATTAGTGACTTGATGTCTTAAACTAACCAGCCTTTATTGTGACCCTAGACAATAGTACTCACACAACATTTTCTTTAACACCTTTTCGGTTCTTATGATTGTGTTTGTTTTGGACATGAACCTTCTGGTTTCAGTAATTATTTTAGAGAATTCTTGCCTCATAAATTCTCATAGAAGCGGCCTCACTTAACACTTATATTGATATTTTCTATCAAGGGTATTCTGCCATACCTCACTTGATATATCAAGATATAGGAACCATTAAAAGCATCAGCTTACCCTCATTTTTCTACAGACAACACTTTTATTTAACAAAATGAGTAAGTGCTCACTGAAACTTCAAAACTTAGTTGTCCCATTGAACCAAGATTATGGGATTTCCAGTCAACAAGGTTGGGTTTTTGTTACAAAGATTAATGCTTCGTAGGCTTTAGTCTCATTCCGTTTGTCAAAATTGACATTTGATCTCTATGCAAGCATTTTGTATGAAGATCCGTAAGATTCTCTTTTGATTTTATGTAATCAATGGAAATCACACAATTAGAGATCAACTGCTTAATGGTGTTGTATCTCCGACATATGTGTCCAGACTTGCCATTATAGATACTGCTTTAGGCTCGTTCGACAGTTGATTGACAATCACAGTGTATGGTGATAGGAGTTATTGGCTTAGGCCAGCAAGGCACATCTTCCAAGAAATTCTGAAGTCATTTAGCCTCTTCCCCGGCTTTATCAAGTGCTATGAACTTAGCTTCCATAGTGGAACGAGCTATGCATGTATGTTTTGTGGATTTCCACGACACAGCACCTCCACCAACCGTGAATAAATATCCACTGCTGGACTTAGAATCTTTATTATCAGATATTGGTTGTCATCACAATAGCCTTCCAGTACTGCTAAATATTTTGAGTAATGTAATCCAAGATTCATTGTATACTTTATGTATCTCATCATTCTATTTAGAGCTTTCCAATGATCATCACTTGGATTACTGATAAACCTGCTCAATTTGTTTACTGAGCATTCTAAGTCTGGTCTCGTACATTTTGTCATCAGACTTCTAATTACTCGCGAGTACTCCAATTGATCTACTCGCTCGCATTGGTTCTTCCTTAAGTGTATACCAAAGTCAAGTGGAGTCTCACATCAATCATATTGAAGCGCTTTAGAACAAATTCAATATATTGAGTTTGTGACATCATGAGTCCTTCGGCTATCCTAGAAAATTTAATTCATAGAATAACGTTGGCAACTCCTATGTCCTTCATATCGAAGTTTCTCGTCAACATCTTTTTTGTCTTTAAGATGATATCACGAGTATTGCTCATGATTAGCATGTAATCTACATAGAGACATACTATCACATATGGATAATGTGTGTTCAGGCCAAGGCCCACGTTGCAGAGGCGAAGAAAAGAAAGGTTATTTTGAGGTGAACAACAAAGGCAAGCAGATAGCCAAGAAGTTCATCGGGAAATGCTACAACTGTGGAATTCAGGGGCATGTCAACAATGAACGCAGCAAGCCCAAGAAGAATCAAACCAAGGCAAAGGCGAACCTCGTTGATGCCATGAATGATATGAACCTCTGTACGGTGGTCTCAGACTACAACGCTGTGGGGAACATGCGCGAATGGTGGCTGGATACTAGCGTCATGAGACATGTTCGCTGTAGCAGAGAGATATTCACGGAGTATCAGCCCTGGAACAATGAACAACTTTACATGGGGAAATCAGCCTCATTGAAGATTGAAGGCAAAGGCAAAGCTGTTCTGAAGTTGACCTCGGGGAAGCATCTGATTCAACAGAATGTGTTGCACGTCTCCGACATTCGGAAGAATTTTGTTTCTAGAGCTCTTCTAGTCATGCATAGATTTAGACTAGTGTTAGAGTCCAATAAAGTTATTCTTTTGAAAAATGGCATGTATTTGGGGAAGGTGTAATTGTCGAATAGGATGTTTAAATTTAATGTCATCACTATTGCACCCAACAAAGATTTGCACACAGAGGCTAATAAAAATGCTTCCTCTTCTGCTTACATGCTTGAGTTTTCTTGTTTATAAGTTAATACAAAGAATAGTTAATCTTGACTTGTTACCCAAATTAAATTTTGATATGGAAAAATGTCAATATGTGTTGAAGCGAAGATGGCAAAGGCGTCATTTCCTTCAATATAAAGGAACGATGAACCTTTAGATTTTATTCATACAGATGTGTGTCATTTAAAGTTTGTGCAAACGAGAGGTGGTAAAAAGTATTTTATGATAGGTTTATAACGAACACTCTAGAGGGACGATGAATAGAGTGTTGGGCAAATTTGTGGATTTTTTTGATTTTTGGCTTTCTTCAACTCAAGTGGAATTCAAAATCAAAGCAAGAATGAGAGATGAGAGACAATGAATGAGTGCACCAGATATAGAGTGGTTCGAATCGTAAATGATTCTACTCCACTACCACTTTGTTGACAAAGTAGATTTTCAACAACTACTCTTCTTATCATAATAACAACCACAACAATACTTACACTATGAACTTAGTGTAAACAACCACACAACAACTTCTTGCACAAAACAACTTTGTGCAACTACAACAATTTCAGGTCTAAGCAAGAACAACTTCTTGCTATGTCACAATTTTAAAAAAGTTCTCCCAAGGACTTTCTCACAGTGGGTTTAAGAAACTGGTGGGGTTTTACACTTTCTCACTAGTCTAAACACAAGTAAGAGATCAAATATTTATGGTTGCTCTTGTGTTAGACTTACAATCCCTCAATGTACAACAATGAAGAACAAATAAAGGCTTAACAAGCTTTAAGCACTTTTACACAAACGAGAGAAATATATAAGAATGAAGCATGAAGCTTGATGATGGTGAAAGTATATGAATGCCTCATCTGAGCTTCTTCTATTTATAGGAGATATTAACCATGTTTTTAAAGCCTCCCCCATGTCTTCAAGTCAATCCCAAGTCTTGATAATTTGAAATGGCCTTTAGACATTCTATGGATTGATTTGATCTTCTAAAGCCATCCTAGAGAATCTTAGACATGGATACAATAGTCAAGGAAGCGTGTATTATGTTATAAAAAGGTCCACAAGAAATTTAAACAAGATTGGAAAGAGAAAACACCATGAATCTTCCTTGGATTTTGTTCCAATGGTCATAAAAATTTTGAATTCTGGGGACATCGATCGATCAAAGTGTCTGGGTTGAGAGATCGATGTCCTTCAGAGAGGTTCCAGTTTTGAACCTACAACACATCGATCGATCGAAGTCTCTACTTGAGAGACTGATGTGACTTCGATCGATCGATGTCCCTGTGATTGAGAGATCGATGTCTTTCAGAGAGGTTCCAGTTTGAAACTGCTATACATCGATCGATTGAAGTATCTCCCTGAGCAACTAATGTGACATCAATCGATCGATGTCCTTCAGACTGAGAGATTGATGTCTTCCAAAGAGGTTCCAATTTCAGACCTCTTCCACATCGATCAATCGAAGTCTCTACTTTTAGAGACTGAAGTCATATTGATTGATCGATGTCCTAGCCTTTGAGAGATCGATGTTGGACAGAGAGGTTCCAAACTTAGACAACTCCAACATAGATCGATCGGTATCTCTCTTGGAGAGACTGATGTATACATAGATCGATCTATGTGAGAGATCTATGTCCCATAATATGTTTTTCTCATTTTTCCTTCAAATTTCAAGTGTGAATTTCCTTTTTAACTTATTCCAAATATCTTTTTACATCATCAAAACATTTCATGCTTCTCCTTTTTGATGATTTCAAAACCAAGACATTTAAAAGATTTTTGCTTGAAAATTTATATTTGAGCTAGCTAGTAGTTTCAAACATGAAATTTTCAATCTCCCCCTTAATCCATGCATTTTATGCTTCCCTTAAGGACATAAAACATGTTATCATATCCAAAACTCCCCCTCAATAAATAATCTTCCCAAAACCAATGAATATGTTGAATATATCAAAAGACTCCCCTCAACCAAACATGCATCAAATGCAAGTGCCATGTGCACATCATGCATATTTTCAATTTACACTAATCACTCAATATATGTGCCAAATATGCCAAAATGTTCATTTTTACCTTAGGCAAGCAAGCATGTCATATTTATCATGAGCATTTCCATCAAGCAAGCAAGCGAGTACATTTCAAGCAACTATGTTCCATCAAGCATATACCAACATAAAGCAAGCAAGCAAGTATATCCATCAAGCAACTATATTCCATCAAGCATATACCAACACCAATGTAAGCATACCAACTTCTTCCAACAAATAATGAAGGATAAACAAAATATCATTAATTTACCATGAAGTTTAGATAAACAAAAATTTTCAACTTTTAAGCCTTATCCTATAGCTAAAAGGGAAATGGGGATAAATAGAGAAATAGGAACACTATTCTTCATCTGAAGATAAGGGCAGTCCGGGACTGCACGCCTTGAGTTTTGCCTTGAGCTTGTTATATTTGGCCTCAATTGTTGAAACTCTCTTCTTGAGACTTGTATTTTCCATCTCAAGGTTGTCAATCCGAATTTGTTTCTTTATGATGTCTTCTCTGAACTGATTTAAGTATCGATGTAGTGCGTCAACTTCAACCTCGGCACCAAATTTATACTCTGAGCTGTTGTCCTCCGCCATCGGGGCTTTTCCTTTATCTATTGGGGAGGTAGGGCTTGATTGAGCTTGAGGTTGAGGTTGAGGTTCGGTGGGATGTGTTGGAGGGCCTGATTCTTTGGTAGGGACGTTTTCGGTCTCTCCCTCTTTAGATTCATTTTGAACACCCCTTCTTTGTGCTTCTTTCCGGGATTTGTGGATTTGTTGGATGTTGGCTTTGGTATAATAGTCCTTAGTGGATATCTTCTCTTCATTAGCCCCATCCAACACCATGTTTGCCTTTTTGAGCAATCTATAAATTAGATTGCTAAACAGAAACGCTTTGGACATTTTAGTTACCGCCTCTATCACATTCACAAAGAAGATTTCTCCAAAATTTAATTGTTACCTCATGTCTATTCGATAGGCTATGTAAAAATCTAAATTTCTAGGGAGTTTGGATGACTTACCATTGACACAAAAAGTGATAATGGCAAGCAAAACATGATAAACAAAAGGCATATCGTTAGTGTTTCGTGTGGGATGGAAGCTAAGGAAGGTTTTGTCCTCGTCTTCGGTCACCTTATACTTATAGTTGTCTCATTTCCAAGGATCAAAATCATCCAAACCCTCAGCAGGGACACCAAGAAGGTCATTTATTGTTTTCATATCAAATTCAACAAGTTGACCGTCTATAACCGAATTTAAGGAGAATGACATTCCATTTAAATATTCTACCCATAAGTTAGCATACAACCATCGGGTGTAACAGGTCGACATGTAATCCATTTCCAAAACCTCCCAAATAGATCCCCTTTTTGATCATCCAACCAATTGATGATCGAACTTAATTCCTCATTGCTCAATATATCTTGAAATTTTAACAATTTCAATGGAATTGTGGACCTTTTCTTATTCTCCCATTCATCAATTAAAACTTGAGCCCTAAGTGAAATGTATACGAATTTACCTGGACCCATAGGCTCTTCTAAAGGATTCTCGTACTCACCGGATTTGGGCCACTAAAATTTGTTGACTTGAAGCCTTCCCCTAACCTCAGCCAACATGATTTCTTGAGAGACATCAGTTTTCTTTCTAAGTCCCTTTGTTTTAGAACCAGTTGGGACTTGTTGATGGGATTGTTGTGGTACATCTTCCTCTTCACGAGAGGTTTTTGCCCTTTTGGAGGTGTTTTTTGTTTTTGGGACCATATAAAAGGTAGGGCACAAAATTTGCAAGAGATGGTGGATGAAGATTATGAAATTGATGTAGAAATAGATGGAATTGAAGAAAAATTTGAGCTTGTTACAAAGATTTGGTGAGGAAGGATCAAAAATTTGAGAGACAGAGATTGGGGTTAGGGTTCTCCTTTGGAGAGAACGGGATGAAGAATTTCTGTTTTTCCCAGCTTTTATACTTTCGGTGTCCAATGACATCGATCGATCGATGTCTGGGACTTCGGTCGATCGATGTCAGTCACTTCGATCAGTCGATGTTTGAAATATTCCACTCTCTTAAACAGCTGCATAGATCAAACGATGCATGCTGATTTCAGTCTTTTTGGAAACTTTGACCCTCTAAACATTATTTATCATCCCCAATCTTGTTCTAATGGATTCGAATGTCTCAGTAAGAAGGAATTTGGTGAAAATATCAACTAGTTGGTCATTGATTGGAACAAATTCAGCACACACCAATTCGTTTTTTTAATACAATCCCTTATAAAGTGATGCCTCACTTCAATATGCTTGGTTCTACTATGGTGTACCGGATTTTGTGCGATGCTTATGGCTGAAGTTTATCACATAAGATGGGTACTTTATCAAACTTGACATTGAACCATTTAACGTGTTTATCATCCAAAGTAGTTAGGCACAACATGAAGCGGCACACACATATTCGGATTCTACCATTGAAAGTGACACACTATTTTATTTCTTGAAAAACCAAGACACTAAGCAATCTCTAAGGAATTTCCATGTTTTGGAGGTACTTTTTCTATCGATTAGATTTTTGGCATAGTCGGAGTCACCATAACCTTTTAAGTCAAAACACCTATTTTTAGGATAAAATAACCCAAAGTTCAAAGTTCCTTTCAAATACCTAAAAATACGTTTAATGGCAACTAGATGCGATTCCTTATGCATACTTTGAATCTAGCACATAAGCACATAGCATACAAAATATCCGGTCTACTAACGATTAAATAAAGCAGACTACCAATCATACCCCTATATTTTGTTACCTCAATCGGCTTTCCATTTTCATCTTTGTCAAGCTTTTTACTTGTGCTCATTGGTGTGCTCACACTCCTTCCATCCTCAAACTTATATTTCTTGAGTAGATCCTTGTACTTTGTTTGAGATATGTATATTCCATCTTGAGTTTGCTTGATTTGAAGTCCAAGGAAGTAATTGAGTTCCCCCATCATGCTCATCTCAAATTCTCCTTCCATCAACTTAGTAAAATGCTCACAAACAGAATCATTAGTGGCATTAAATATGATATCATCAACATAAATTTGACCAAGTAATTGATTATTTCCTTATTCTTTAATAGTCGACTTTTCCTCTTGAGAAACCATTTTCAAGGAGGAAGTTACTTAATCTCTCATATCATGCCCTAGAAGCTTGTTTAAGTCCATAAAGGGCCTTTTTGAGTTTGAATACAAGTTTGGGTATTCATGACTTTCAAACCCCGGCGGTTGAGCTACATACACTTCCTCTGGAATTATTCCATTCAAGAAGGCGGATTTCATATCCATTTTATATAGTTTGAAATCCTTATAGTATGAATATGCTAGTAGCATTCTAATAGCTTCTAATCTAGCTACGGGGGCAAAAGTCTCATCACAGCCTATACCTTTTTCTTGTTTATATCCTTGAGCCATTAACTTAGCTTTGTTTCTAGTGATGTTTTCTTATCAATAGGTTTAGCCACTAATTCATAAACATCACATCTTTCAAATTTATTTAGTTCTTCTTGCATGGCTAATACCCAATCTTCATCATTTATAGCCTCTTTTATATTTTTAGGCTCAACTTGTAAAATGAAAACATTTTCATTGAAGTTCCTCCTAGTAAATATCCCTTGACTTGTTTCTGTAGAGAAAAAGGGGTTTGAGTAATTACAAAATACATGATTTAAATAACGTGTAACCAAGAAATGCATGACACGTTTTATGACTTGACAAGTTTTTGCTTGAAACCTGCCTTATATAGTTCATATATAATACTGTCATACTAACGAGCCATGAAGCTTTAAATCTTACTTCAAATGGCGAACATTTGTTGTGTTTGAACTATTTTCAGGTGCCACCATTAATGAACTAAACTAGTTCATTAAGTGAAGTACTTAGTTAAATAAACTAAGTAGTTCATTAAAGGAAGCCATATTTAGAAAAGGCACAAAGACAAAAAATTGAAGAATGGAAAGTTTCTCCCACTCCTGTCTCAAACTGCTCTAGTGCTCAAGAAATGTGGAGGATTCTAGAAATGAAACACGAAGGCACTAGTCAAGTAAAAGAGTCCAAAATCAACATGCTTATGTCCACACTCGAGTCATTTAAATTATTGCCAAATGAATCTATCGTTGATATGGATCTATGCTTGACTAACATTTACAATTCTCTTGAGTCTCTTGGCAAAGCCTTCTCCATGCAGGAAAAGATCCAAAAGGTCTTACGAAGCCTACCATCCGAATGGGACCCTAAAGTGACAGCTATAGAGGAGAGCAAAGAAACTAAATCAATTAAAATGGAGGAACTAATTGGATTGTTAGGTGCAGCAATTGTCCCGTGACGTAGGCCGGTGGGCGTAGGTCGTGTGGGCCAAGTCACAGTCGAATGCCGTGGATGCTTGTGTGCTGAATGCACTATAAGGCTAGGGTATGCGCATCTCCTGTCACCGATTGGTTTTGGGAGAGATGGTAGCGTCTGAGGTCCTACAAGTGGTATCAGAGCGAGGTCACGGGTTCGATTCCCAACAAGAGCAATTGCTGAGGGGGAGATTGTTAGGTGCAGCAATTGTCCCATGGCGTAGGCCGGTGGGCATAGGTCGTGTTGGCCAAGTCACAGTCGAATGCCGTGGATGCTTGTGTGCTGAATGCACTATAAGGCTAGGGTATGCGCATCTCCTGTCACCAATTGGTTTTGGGAGAGATGGTAGCGTATGAGGTCCTACATAGATCACTTAAGGTATATGAGAACAAACTGACTATAAGGAAATCGGAATCATCATCAAAAAAAGGTAAGACCATTGCTTTTAAAACAAATGAATACGTCTCTACTTCTTCTGATCATATAGATGATAGCGATTCTTAATCAGACAACGATGACTTAATTTTATTGGCTAAAGGCTTAAGAAAATTCATGAGAAAGTCATTTAAAAACAAACCTAAGGCTACTTCCACTAAAAGAAATAAGAACAAGACAAATGACAAGGATGTTAAATGTTACGAATGCGGTAAACCTAGACATCTATCATATGACTGCCCTGATAAGGACAAGCAAACAAACAAACAGCCTAACAAGGATCAGACAAATAATAGACTCGTCTTAGAACCTAAGCAAAGGAGATGAGCTTTAAAGGCCTCCACTTGGAGTGACACATCTGATTCTCAGACTGATACAGAAGAGGAGACTGCACAAGTATGCTTTGTATCCAAAGCGTCAAACGAGGTATCTTCTGACTCTAATTCTGACTCTGAGCCTTCTTATGATGATCTTTTCAGTCAGTATTTAGAATTGCATAAATTTACTAAGACTCTCGCAAAAGAAAAGAAACGGTTAATTGAAGACAAGAAGTTGTTAGAATCTTCTTACACAAATCTTGTTGCTCAATTAACGATTCAAAAGAAGAGTCATCATGCATCACTAGTGCATTGAAGATAGAGATCTCATCATTGACCACTCATAATAATGAAATGAAATTTTAGATTTCAAATTTGAAATCAAGGAATACGGATTAAGAAAAGATGATGAAACAATTTGACACGGGATCTAACATGCTAAATCATATTATTCTATCACAAAAACATGATAGTGATAAAATTGGATTAGGATACATTGAGACAAATGATGTATCAATCAAATCAACCAAATTCGTCTTGTCTAAGAAAGTAGACACGCCTAATGCAAACGTGGCGTCTAAGATGACGCAAAGACCCCCTCTCCCCTCATCTCATCACACTTCTTCTTCATATCATGCAAAATATAATTATGTGCCATATAGATATGAGAAGAAACAAGTGATGCATACACAACATTCATTTCATCCATCTAGATCACGCATTATGCATACAAACACGAGGACATATCAAAACCGCACTCAATATGATGCATATAAAGGAGTTCTCGGCCAAAGGCCTGAAGTCCACTCACCACATGTCTATTACATTGCTCCTTCATCTACATTCTTACCATTTGCTAGACCGAGAAGGATCACCCAAGTATGGGTACCGAAAGGTACTTTTACTAAGAGGTAAATAACTAACTCGTACGGAACCAAAATTAAAAGGGTACCTAAATCATTTTTGTACATTGCAGAGAACCCACATATCAAAAGATACATCTATCAAATGGTTCTTTGACAGTGGTTGCTCAAGGCACATGATGGATGACCCAAGCTTGTTCACAAAGTTGAAAAAGGTCACAAAAGGCAGATTCGTGACCTTTGGAGACAACAATGAAGGAAAAATAATCAGAAAAGGTACAATCGGAAGCTCAAGCACCCTTCAAATTTCTAACGTCTTTTTGGTAAGCAACTTATCCTATAATCTTCTTAGCATCTCACAATTTATTGACAATGGTTTTGATGTGTATTTTACTCATCCATATTGCAATATAATAAATAAAAATAGAGAAACAGTTTTAAAAGGAAAACGGAAAGCAAACATCTTTACACTTTCTATGGATGAATGTTAGACGCTAAGGTTAAGTGTTTCATGTCAATGAACCTAACGTAAATTTGTGGCATAGACTTTTAGGACATATTGGCATTTCTACACTTGAAAAACTCCAACGAAAGAACCTAATACGAGGATTGCCTACACTTGATTTAGACAACTTTCAGTTGTGTGAATCTTGCATAAAAGGCAAACAAACACGCGAGTCACTTAAACCTAAAAATGAAATAAGCACGACTAGAATTTTAGAATTATTACACATTCATTTGTTTGGTCCTAGTCGCACTATGAGTCTCGATGGAAATCATTATGCATGTGTGATTGTTGATGACTTTTCTCGTTATACATGGACTTTGTTTCTTGCACATAAAGATGATAGTGCCATTAAGATTGCAAAACTAATAAAACAACTCAAAAATCAATATGGTTTCAATGCGAAAAGGGTTAGAAGAGATAGAGGCGGTGAATTTAAAATCAAGGACATAATTGCATTTTGCGAAGAAAAAGGAATCAAACACAGTTTTCGCCACCTAGAACTCCACAATTAAATGGAGTCGTAGAAAGAAAAAATAGGACGCTACAAGAAATTGCTAGAAACATGTTATGTGAAAATAAATTGCCAAGATTTTTATGGGCGGAAGACGTAAATTGTACATGTTATATAGTTAATTGATTGTCCATTAGAAAGAAAATTAATAAGACGCCTTATGAGATATTAAATGATCGCATGCCTAAAATTGATTACTTTCGTGTGTTTGGCTGCAAATGCTTTATTTTAAATACGAAAGGTAATTTAGATAAGTTTGAATCTAAATCAATTGAATGCATCTTTGTTGGATATTCTGTGAATTCAAAAGCATATAGATGTTATGATCCCATCACTAGGCAAATTCTAGAATCCATTCATGTGAAGTTTAATGAATTTGGTGAGATTGATAAAGATAAAGAATATGACGATGATTTTGAATTAAAACCCGTGTTGAATGATGATGATGGCACGCACGATACACTAGAAATGCATAATCACTTAGAAAAGCATGAGAACATAGAAAATAATCAACAAAAATGGCATAGAGATCACCCACATGATCTCATTATAGGCGATATCACTCACGGTGTGCGACCACGTAGAAGAATAAATGCGGATGAAATAAATCAATTCCATGCCATGATATCTGAAATTGAACCTAAAAATGTGTTTGATGCTTTGAGTGATTCTTCTTGGATTTATGCTATGCATGATGAACTTAATCAATTTGTAAGAAATTATGTATGGGATTTAGTGCCACGAGATAAGACTATAATAGGCACAAAGTGGGAGTTTAGAAATAAAATGAATGAGGAAGGAAAAGTTGTTAGAAACAAAGCTAGACTTGTAGCACAAGGATATAACCAAGAAGAAGGGATAGATTATGATGAGACATTTGCACCCATAGCACGCTTAGATGCCATACGATTTTTACTTGCTATTGCTTGCATGAAAGCTTTTAAACTTTACCAAATGAACGTGAAAAGTGTATTTTTAAATGGATTTATACAAGAAGAAGTATACGTGAAACAACCACCCGGTTTTGAAGATTTGAAACACCCCAATCACGTGTACAAACTAAAGAAGGCACTGTATGGTTTAAAGCAAGCACCTAGAGCATGGTATTATCGTTTTGCTACTTTTATATTAGAAAATGGTTTTAAAAGAGGCATTATAGATAGTACTCTATTTTTAAAACAAGATAAATTGGATTTTCTAATCATTCAAATCTATGTTGATGACATCATTTTCAGCTCCACCTCTCATAAACTTGTTGAAGATTTTGAAACTTGCATGAAATCCGAATTTGAAATGTCTATGGTTGGTTAATTGAATTACTTTCTTGGCTTACAGATTAAACAAACGGGTAAAGGTATACACATAAGCCAAGTTAAATATATAAATTATATGATTAAAAAGTTCAACTTTGAGAATTTGAAACCGTCTCTCACCCTTATGAGCGTCACCACTAAACTAGACAAAGATGAACATGGAAAGGACTTTGATAATGCTTTATATAGGTCTATGATTGGCTCTTTGCTCTATCTTACTGCTAGTAGACCTGATCTCATGTTCAGTGTATGTATGTTTGCACGTTTTCAAAGTCAACCAAAAGTATCTCATTATAATGCTGTGAAAAGAATATTTCGCTATATTAAGCACACACCCACCTTAGGCATTTGGTATAATAAAGATTGTGAATTTAACTTGCATGCCTATACTCACGCAGATTATAGTGGATGTAAAATAGATAGGAATAGCATGAGTGGCACTTGTCAATTTATAGGAAATTCACTTATTTCATGGTTTTCTAAAAAGCAAGCAAGCGTAGCCTTATCCACCACTGAAGCTGAATACATGGCACTTAGTCTTTGTTGCACACAATTACTATGGCTAAAACAACAACTCTCTGACTTTGGGATTACGATAAATCAGATTCCTATATATTGTGATAGTATGAGCGCCATCAACTTATCTAAGAACCCCGTTTTACATTCTAAGGCAAAAGCATATAGAAGTCCGCTATCACTTCCCTCGTGATCACGTAAATAATGCTGATATTATTATAGATCACGTACGTACTGAGGCACAAGTAGCTGACATATTCACAAAAGCATTAAATCAGGCCACGTATGAAAACCTTCAATCTAAATTAGGAATGATTTCTGCTGATTTGATATGATTGTCTTTCCATATTTACATGAATTTTTGATTGACTTTCCAAAATAAAGGGGGAGAGAATGCATGATTTAAGGGGGAGAAAGAGATTGATTGCACAAATCAAGGGGGCAAATTCGAAATTTGAAATTCAAAATTTGAATTTGTGCACGATTGGAGGGGGAGCGACAAAATTTAAATCATGAACTTAGGTTATTTTGTAAATTATCAAAAGGGAGAGATTGTAGAGAAAAAGGGGTTTGAATGATTACAAAATACATGATTTAAATAACATGTAACAAAGAAATGCATGACACGTTTTATGACTTGACAAGTTTTTACATGAAACCTGCCTTATATAGTTCATATATAATGTTGTCGTACTAACGAGTCATGAAGCTTTAAATCTTACATCAAATGGCTAACACTTGTTGTGTTTGAACTATTTTCAGGTGCCACCATTAATGAACTAAACTAGTTCATTAAGTGAAGTACTTAGTTAAATGAACTAAGTAGTTCATTAAAGGAAGCCGTATTTGGAAAAAGCACAAAGACAACAAATTGAAGAATGGAAAGTTTCTCCTACTCTTTTCTACACATTTTTAACATATATATATATTCAAATTTTTTTAAAAAAGGCACTACACACATATATTCCAACGTACTACCGACACGTTATATATTTTACGAACGTACGTTAACGTCAAACCACTATATTTACTTCATATTTATGAGTATATTCAGGTCATATATCATATGATATAAGTCATGGTGATGATAAAATTATTACGACGCGTCAAAAGGTTCTAAACCAAAAATTGTCGTATCGGGTGAATACCGAAACTTCGCCAACGTGTCGCGTACTTGCCATATATAGATGGCCAGCCCCTACACTTCAAAAATGGCCATGAATTTCGTGGCTTACATGGTATATACAGAAATAAAATCATTCCATGTTGGCACACACAAATCACCCCAAATTAAGGCCAAATTGTGGAGATTCCAAATTCAATTTTTGTCACATGTTAGGCGCCACTTTAAATCAGCCATGAGTGCTGAATATTAAAGTTTAATTTATGTATATTATGTGTAACATAATATATATAACTTGTGCAAAAATTTGGAATTTATTCGGAGAAAAATCGGGCAATCGACAAACCTCGAAAACTCGGTTTTCTACGAACACGACACATGGAAAATTTTTGGCATGACATATTACATGTATCTAGACACTTTTTACATACTCTATACATTCTAAAGTGTTCTAGAAAAATCAATTAAGGGCTGATTTGAATATACCATGTGTGTATAATTATTGTGTACTATTTTACAAAGTTGGCAAAAATAAAATTCAGCACATGCACAAGCTATATCTCACGCCTACTACAGCTTGTTGGACCATATGTGGTGCTTTGTTGTCATATTGATTGTCCAAGAATGAAGCATACAATGTTGGTGACATAAAGAAAGGAGCTACACAAGGTAACATTTCAAACTATATCACATTTGTTACACATGCTGAAAATTTCAGCATGTGTGCGTTAGGGTGGCCGAATTTTCAAGCTAAATGGTGTCATATTTACTACTTTGAATTATATAGATTGATTGAAAGATAATATGGCAATGTTTTAAAAATATTATGGAAATAATGTGATGGTATCTTGGAATATCACACATGCTGAAAATTTCAGCATGTGTTGGAATGAATATGGCTGATTTTATGGCCTGTATGATTACTAATTTTATTCCAAAATTAGTAGAAATGTTATATACTAAATGATGATTGATTTCTTCTTTATTTTCAAGGAATAAATCTACTACCTACATGGCAATATCTTGAATTTAGTGTGAATATCACACATGCTGAAATTTCAGCATGTGCAAAAAGCATATGGCCGATTTTTGGGTAGGAATTGGTGATGAGTTGTCTTGCTAATTATGTGGAATTGATATGTGGCTCATGGCAACATTTTTATGACTAATTGGCACATGTTCTTAAAGTTTATTTTCAGATTTATCTAGTCATCAAATGAAGACAACTTTCATCCAATCAATGAGTGCCAAGTAAGCAAGGGCTTAATGATCATCCAATGAGGAGTTGCCAAGTAAGCAAGGAAATTTCATAATGATGCAATATAATCTTCCAAGGACTTAGAAGATAATTTTCAAGAAAATAAAGAGGCAGCAAGGGGCGGCCACTATTGATAAAAAGGAAAGAGGAGAGCAAATAAAAACACAAGACAAGCCTTACAAGTTTCCAAGATCAAAAACGTTTTCTACTCCTTCTTTCTACACTTCCTTCTTTCTTCTCTCTTAAAGCCTATTGTATTCATATTCATACATCTTGAATAGGCTTTATCTATACCACCATATATTCTACATTGTTTTAAAAGATTGATCAATGTGTGATCAATCTTGCATCCGCTAGGTGGTGGTGTTCGTGATCGTTGTAATCACTTACAAGGTTTGTAAAGGGTTGGAGTTGGTGTGTAACTCCCTCAACCCTATGTGGTAAGGTCTTATTTGTGTTTTGTGATTAGTGATAACCGAGGAAGGTGTCCTCGAAGACTGGAGTAGGTTGATTTAACGGAACCAGTATAAAATTTCTTGTGTTCTTTACTTTTCAGCACTTACTTTCAGTTTCCAGCACAATGTATCATTTTTATCACGTTCTTAAAAATAGTAAACAAACTTCAAAAATCACAAAACTTTCAGAAAACATAGCCATATGTCTTAAGGTTCTTTTGGCGCAAGTTTCAACCCTTTTGGACAATTATAAGTCATCCAAACGTCAAAAGGTCTGAGACTAGTGCATTCTGATTTTCAGGCTTGCAAAGGTTGAGCCTTTGAACGTATTTGACTAAATTTCCAAAAGCATTTTTCAAAACTGTTTCAACCCAATTAAATACACCTAATAAGGGGTTAGTCATTTACTTTTCAGAGCATTTAGAGTCACGGTTTAATTGGAATTAATTTTTCAAATCAGACTACTGTTTCTGACAGATTTGCGCAATCTGACCACCAACGATTTTTGAAGGGGTTAAAGGTTGAATTTTCTTTTTTAGGAGATACTCAGAACATCTGAGATTAAGATCTCTCCAAATTTCAGAATTTTTGAAGACCTGTAACCTAGTGTTCAAAACGTTTCAAAACAGGTCCTGAAAACAGAAACTGTTTTCAGAAGTTGGGTTTTTGGTCTAAAACAATTTTAAAAACCACATTTTCCGCACCCACTATTCAACCCCCCTTCTAGTGGTGCCTTGCAGATCCTACAGTTTCACCTAATATCAACTCTCTTGGATGATCTTTCTTATGATTATATGAGTCTAGCAAATTTGAAGTGTCTCCTCTCACTTCTTCTTCTTCTTCAACCTTAGGTCCATTTTCAAGTGGATCAATCTTAAGGTTAATGTCAATATTTCCTTTTGGATTCTCAAACTTTTTTATATGACTCACTTTAATTATTACTTCATCATCATCGTCATTTATGCATGGTTCATCATCAAGGAGTTCATTAAACTTAACATGAATTGATTCTTCAACTTTCATACTCCTTTTATTCTTTACATTTTGATCATATCCCATAAAGATTCTTTCATCTGCTTTGACATCGAGTTTATCCTAGTTATCTTTGGTGTCAAGTTTGAAACACTTACAACCAAATCCTTGAAATAACCAATATTAGGTACTATTCCTTTCCAAAGCTCATAAGGAGTGTTTTTGAAAGGTGGTCTAAAATAAACTTTATTTATTACATGAGAAGCGGTATTTATCGCTTCCGCTCAAAACTACTTGGGTAGCTCAAAATGACTCTACTCATTTCTTAAAGTGTTCTATTCTTTCTTTCTGTAACACCATTTTGTTGAGGAGTTCTAGGAGCCGAGAAATTGTGTCCATACCCTTTGGATACACAAAACTCTTGAAACTCACCATCAAACTCACCACCTCTATCACTTCTAATTTCCTTAATGATGTCTTCTTTTTGATTTTCTAATTTCCTATAAAGTTTTATAAACTCTTGACATGCATCATTCTTTTTGGCTAAGAACATGACCCAAATGTACCTAGAGAAGTCATCTACCACTACAAAAGCGTAATGTTTTCCACCTAGACTTGCCGTACCAATATCTGATACAAATCCATATGAAGCAGTTGTAGAGGTTTGATGGTGGAGATTTCCCTTTTGGGCTTAAAGCTTGCTTTAACAAGCTTTTTCTTTTGACGAGTGTCACATAAGCCATGGTTTTCGAAATTCAATTTTGGAAGTCTTTGGACCTTTTCATTTTTGCAAATCTCTTTGAAATTTTTGAAACTAATAATATTTCCAAGTATGCCGTAGTTGTGCCAAATCATTTTTGGCAACTAGACATGAAAGCTTTTGTGATATCAAATCATGTGTGCAAATTTATAAACAACATTTTTCCTTATAGCCTCAAAAACGATTTGATCTTTCTTTTTTACAATGCATCTTCTTTTCACAAATTCAACTTGAAAATTAGCATCACATAGTTGGCTAACATTTATCAAATTGTACTTAAGTCCTTCTACATATAATACATTATTAATAGTGAAAGAAGAGTCACCAATTTCTTCATGTCCAAGTATTTTGGCTCTTCCATTGCCAAAATGCACTGTTCCACCATCTTGGAGCTTGAGCTTGATGAACAAGCTTTTGTCTTTGGTCATATGTGTTGAACATTGGCTGTCCATGAGCCATTTGGTTCCTTATTCTTTGGCTATTCCATTTATCTTGAGAGCTTACAAAACCAAGAGATTTATGCATTGGTACCCTTTGATGGTTGGGTCCTTTAGAGTTAGCTTGTCAACCCTTAGGCTTCTAAATATACATACTAGCAAATCTAGCCCTACATGTACTCTTCACATGTCCTATTTTGTTACAATGAAAACTAGTGGGAACATGCTTTAGTTTATAAGATGATGAGCCATGTTGTGTTTTTCTCTTATTTGGCTTTTTCTTTAATTACTTGGGCTTAATGAAAGGATGTGATGACTTAAATTCTAAACCGGATTTATCATTTCCTATTCTTTCATTTCCAAGAAATTTGTCTAGATTATTTTTACCATCGGTTAGTTTTTGTAAGTCTATCCTTAATATTTCACATTCCTTCCTTATCTCCATATTTTCTAGAGCTACAGTTTTATGCATGGTAATTATGATGTCATGATCTTGATAAATCAAAATACTCTTATCATGCAAGTTCTTGTTTTCTAATATGCACTTCTTAAATTCTTTTTTCAAGTGTTTATATTTTAGATTCAATTTTTCAAACTCACCTTGCAAATCTCCTATTTAATCTAGTAAACTAGAAGATTAAGAATTTACCTCAAGGTCAATCTCAATTGCCATGAGACAAGTATGTTGTGCTTTTGGATTCTCAATTATTGCAACAAGTCCAACATCATTGTCTTCATTTTCTTCTCCTTCTGATTCAGAAAGGAGATCATCTCACATGGTTACCTCCACATTTAAGGCTTTCTTCTTTTGAGGAAAAACCTCCTTTTCTTGCTTTTGTGGTACCTTGATGTGGCAATCGGCAATGAAGTGACCGTGTCGACCAAATCTATAGCAATTTTCACTTGCTTTTTTATCCTTGGGTGGTCTCTTGAAAAACTTCCTTGCTTGGGCCTTGTTTCTTGTGGCCATTCTTCTAAATTTTCTAACTAGAAGAGCAACATCCTCATCCGATTTATTGGACTTTACCACCAATCCTTTGTGTGACACTTGTGTGGGCTTGATAGGGTTCATCCTATTTTTCTCATCAATAAGAATTTCATGAGTAAGAAGATTACTGGATAGCTCATCAAGGGTAAGAGTCTTGAGATTCTTTGATTTGGTGATGGCGGTGACTTTGGGTGTCCATTCTCTTGACAAAGAGTTGAGAAGTTTTGAGACAAGGTCTTCATTTGAGATTTTCTTGTCTACCATGGAAATTTGATTCACTATTCGTGTGAATCGGTCGACTGTTTCTTCAATCTTTTCACTACTCTTCATCCCGAACATTTCATACTCCTTCATGAGCATAAGTCTTTTGGCCATTCTTACTTGCTCAGCCCCTTCATGTATCACTCTCAAGCCTTTTTCATGCTTCATGGACTGTTTCGAGACTTTGAAGTCTCATGGGCTCAGTGGTGGTTAGAGCACTTGAAAGGATACTGAATGCTTTACCGTTTATGGCGAAGTTTATCTTCTCTTCGTCGGTGTAGCCATCTTCATCTTTGAACATTTATTCTCTTTTTGGGTTGGTAATCATAGGAACTTCAATTCCTTTGATAACAGCTCTCCATATATCAAAATTGCAACCTTTCAAATGATTTATCATCCTAAACTTCCACAAAGAATAATTTTGGGCATCAAACATAGGTGCTTTAGTGTTTGAGTCTGAGAATAGTGCAGTTTGCTTGGAAGTTAAGGTATAGGATGAAGAGGTTGTCATTGCCATGATCTTTTAACATTGCTGCTTGCAAAGATTGGCCAAGCAATCAAGGTTAAGCTTTGATACCAATTGCTAAGCCCGTAACAAACACTCTAGAGGGGGTGAATAAAGTGTTGGACAATTTTGTGGATTTTCTGATTTTTGGCTTTCTCCAACTCAAATCGAATTCAAAATTAAAGCAAGAATGAGGGATGAGAAACAATGAATGAGTACCCTGGACATAGAGTGGTTCGAATCGTAAATGATTCTGCTCCACTACCACTTTGTTGCCAAAGTGGATTTTCAAAAACTACTCTTCTCATTATAAGAACAATCACATCAATACTTACACTAACAACATAGTGTAAGAAACCACAACAACTTCTTGCACAAAACAACTTTTTGCAACTACAACAACTTCATTTCTAAGCAAGAACAACTTCTTGCTACCTCACAACTTTAACAATTTTCTCTCAAGAACTTTCTCAAAGTGGGTTTAAGGAAGTGGCAAGGTTTTACACTTTCTCACTAGTCTAAACATAAGTAAGAGATCAAATATTTATGGTTCCTCTTGTGTTAGACTTACAATCTCTCAATATACAACATCATCATCATCATCCGACCCAGTATATCCCAACGACAGCAAAAGCTATCGTTAGGGTCTGGGGAGGGTAAGTGGTAGGCAGACAATACCTCTATCCCAAGGGATAGAGAGTCTGCTTCCAGTGAGACCCCCGGCTCTAACTGCATAAATGACATGATAATAGAGCTATGTTGTGCTAGTGTGTTAGTGAGTAAATTCAAGAAATACAAAGAAAGGCATTCTGATACTAACATACACACCACTTATATATATACATGTAATGTAAAACAACTGTATAACATACACAACCAAGTGGAAAGTTAATCTAAAGGTAGATAGTGTCTACGCCTATCTATGTCCCTAAATATACTCTAAAGTGTCCCTATATATGACTTATACCTCGTTAACCTTAATCTTATATCTCCATGAACTCCTATCCTGGACCATGTCCTCAGAGAAATGCAAATCTAGTAAGTCCTGCCTTATCTTCTCATCCCAAGTCAGTTTGGGACTGCCTTTACTCCTGTTTCCCTCTACAATGAGGCTTTCAATTGCTCTGACTGACGCCGTTGTCTGTCTCCGCTTAACATGCCCAAACCATCTCAATCTTCCCTCCCTTATCTTATCTGCTATACTAGCCACGCCTAACATTTCTCGAAACACCTCATTTCTGATCCGGTCTAGCCTTGTATGTCCACACATCCATCTTAACATCTTCATCTCTACCACTTCCATCTTCTGTAATTGTGACCTCTTGATGGCCCAGCAGTCTGTCCCATATAGCATTGCCGGTCGCACTGCCACCCTATAAAATTTTCCCTTTAATTTAGTTGGGAAATTTTTGTCACACAGCACCCCTGAGGCCGCCCTCCATCTACACCAGCCTGCTTGAACTCGATATGCTACATCATTATCTATGTCGCCATTCTGCTGCACAAATGATCCTAGATACTTAAACTTACTTACTTGTGGTACCACTTGATCATCGATGGTGAGCTGGCTATCCTCATTGTCTGCTACGCCTTTGAAGTTGCAGTGCAGATACTCGGTCTTAGAACGGCTAATCTGTAAGCCTTTTCTCTCTAAAACATCTCTCCACTGCTCTAATCTCATACTCAGGGTATGTCTACTTTCTGCGACTAATACAATATCGTCAGCAAAAAGCATACACCACGGTACGACCTCCTGTATCGGCTTTGACAACTCGTCAAGGACAACTGCAAAAAGGAATGGGCTCAACGCAGACCCTTGATGGAGACCGACCTCCACCGGAAAGAAGTCTGTATTCCCCACAGCCGTACAAACGGTTGTCTTTGTCCTATCATACATATCTCTAATTATGTCTATATACTTCATAGGGATCCCTCTTGCCTCCAGACTATCCCATATCAGACTACGCGGCACACTATCATATGCTTTTTCAAGATCGATGAAAACCATATGTAAATCGCGTTTCTTCTCCCTATACTTCTCCATTAATCTCCTGAGAATGTGTATTGCTTCCGTAGTTGACCTTCCTGGCATAAAACCAAATTGGTTCATAGTAACCTGAGTTTCTCTCCTAATTCGAGTGTCGATTATTCTCTCCCATAACTTCATGGTATGGCTTAGCAACTTAATCCCTCTATAGTTCCCACAACACTGTGCGTCTCCTTTGTTCTTATATAGGGGGACCACAACACTGTTTCTCCACTCATCTGGCATCTTCCCTGTTTTGTAAATACGGTTGAACAAAGTAGTTAGCCATTGGACCCCTTCCTCTCCTAAATACCTCCACTCCTCGATGGGTATGTTATCTAGGCCGACAGCTTTAGCTCTTCCCATCTTTTCCAGTGCTCTCATCACCTCTCCTTGTGTGATGTTCTGACAGTCGGAGTTATTATGTTGTCGTTGCTGGTCAGTGGTGCTTTCTCGTTCTTCGTAGTCGGCACTACTGCCTTTGAAAAGATTGTGAAAGTATGTTTGCCATTTCAACTTGATGTCTTGTGCTTTGACTAACACATGTCCATCTTCTCCTTTTATGAACTTCCCACCTCCTAGGTCCTGCCTCTTTCGATCCCTAGCTTTGGCAATCTTGAAAATATCATGTTCTCCTTCTTTTGTTTCTAGTCTCTCATACATCCTTTTATAAGCTGCAGTCTTTGCCTCTGTCACTGCCTTCTTTGTCTACTTCCTGGCGATTTTGTAGTTATCCTTCAATCGCCCTTTTTCTTCCTCATTGGTGCATCTTAACAGCTCTCTAAAAATCTTTTGTTTGTCCTTTATTTTTTGTTGCAAATCCTCGTTCCACCACCAAGTCTCTTTATGTACGGACTTCTTTCCTGTTGTTACCCCAAGCGTTTCTCTCGCAGCTTGAGTAATAGTAGTCGATATAGCTTCCCACATCTGATTTGTGTCATCACCTAGATGATCTAGTTTCGCAGAGATGACCTTGTCTCTGAATATATTAATTTTTTCGTCCTTCAAACTTCCCCATTGAATATTGGGTGGGCATTTTCCAACCCACTTACTCAGCTTTTGGCTCAATGTTATAACTACCACTAATAAACGGTGTTGCGTCACCGCTGTCTCTCCTGGTATAACCTTGCAGTCCCTCCATAACCGTCGGTCTTCACGCCTCATCAGGAAATAGTCGATCTGCGTGTGACGTCCTCCGCTGTTAAATGTGATCAAATGTGATTCTTTTTTCTTAAAAAACGAGTTTATAATGCCTAGGTCATGGGCTACTGCTAGGTCTAGCCGATCTCTACCCTGTTCGTTTCTAACTCCATAACCAAACCCGCCATGTACCACCTGAAAACCATCACTATTCTTTCCAATATGTCCATTAAAATCATCTCCGATACAAATTCGTTCTTCTCTGGGTATTGCCTTTAACACTACATCTAAGCAATAGTCAAGGAAGCATGTATTATGTTAGAGAAAAGTCCATAAGAAATTTGACCAATATTGGAAATAGAAAACACCATTAATCTCCTTTGAATTTTGTTCCAACAGTCAGAAAAATTTGAATTCTGAGGGACATCGATTGATTGAAGTGTCTGGGTTGAGAGATTGATGTCCTCCAAAGGGGTTCCAGTTTTGACCCTGTAGCACTTCGATCGATCGTAGTCTTTACTTAAGAGACTGACGTGACTTCGATCAATCGTTGTCCATGTGACTGGGAGATCGAGAGGTTCCATTTTGAAGCTGCCATACATCAATCGATCGAAGTCTCTCCATGAGAGACTGATGTGACATTGATAGATCGATGTCCTTTAGACTGAGAGATCGATGTCTTCTAGAGAGGTTCCAATTTTGAACCTCTTCCACATCGATCGAAGTCTCTACTTTTAGAGACTGAAGTCACATCGATCGATCGATGACCTGACCTTTGAGAGATCGATGTTGGATAGAGAGGTTCCAACCTTGGACAACTCTAACATAGATAGATCGATGTCTCTCTTGGAGAGACTGATGTATATGTATATCAATCTATGTGAGAGATCTATGTCCCATAATGTGTTTTTCTCATTTCTGCTTCAAATTCCAAGAGTGAATTTCCTTTGTAACTTATTCAAAACATCTTTTTACATCATCAAAACATTTCATATCCCAAAATTTTGTAACTTTTATCGACGATTGCACACGATATTGTTATGTCTATTTGCTAAGTAGCAAAGATGAGGCTGTTGATGCCTTCAAAGACTAAAAAATGAAGTTCAGAATCAACTTAGAAAATGGGTTCAAGCAATTCGTAGTGATAGAGGTAGAGAATATGATGCACCGTTTAATAAATTCTGTTTAGAACATGGCATTATTCATCATAAGTCTGCACAATATTCACCTCAATTAAATGGTATTGTTGAACGTAAAAACCAAACTCTAAAATAGATGATGAATGCTATGTTGATAAGTTCAGACTTACCTTAAAACTTGTGAGGGCAAGCTATTCTATCAGCTAATGTCAGGATTTCATCTAAGAAGATGGATGAAACCCCAAACGATCTTTGGAAAGGCCACAAGCCTAGATACAAATACTTGAAAGTGTGGGGGTGTCTGATAAAGGTTGTTGTACTTAAACCAAGACAAGTTAAAATTGAGCTTAAAACGATTGACTGCATATTCATAGGATATGCGATAAACAGTAGTGCATATCATTTCTTAGTACACAAATCCGATATTCCTGGCATACATGAAAACGTCGTCACAGAATTGAGGAATGCAGTGTTCTTCGAATATGTCTTTCAGAGGAAAGAGAAAAACAAAGAAGAAAAGAGTACTAGTAAGCGAATGCATGAGACGACTCCTCAAGGAAATGAGGAACTTCGTCAAAGAAAGCGAGCCAGAATACCAACTTTGTTTGGACCGGATTTCTAACCTATATTGAGAAAACAAGCCAAGGACTTTTTCCGATGTGATGTCAACTCCAGAAGCTCCTTTCTGGAAAGAGACAATTAACAGTGAGATAGACTTGATTCTTCAGAAACACACTTGGGAGTTGATTTACCTTCCAGCGGGAAGTAAACCACTCGGGTGCAAGTGGATTTTCAAGAAGAAGATGAGAAAGAATGGGTCTAGCAAAACGTATAAAGCCAGGTTGGTAGCTAAAGGCTATCGACAAAAGGAACGCTTTGACTTTTTCGACACTTCCTCACTGGTAACTAGAATCACTTTTATAATGGTCCTAGTTGCTATTGATGCAGTGTATAATTTGGAAATCCATTAGATGGATGTAAAGACTGCTTTTCTGAATGGTGAATTGGAAGAAGAAATTTATATGGAACAACCCGAAGGGTGTGTGGTTCCAGGACAAGAATGGAAAGTCTGTACACTTGTTAAGTCACTGTACAGAATTAAACAAGCACCTAAATAGTGGCACTTGAAATTTGATCAAGCTATGCTAGCTAATGGTTTCAAGATCAATGAGTGTGACAAGTGTGTCTACATCACTTTTCCTCCTAACTCACTACCCAATAACACCGACCATCTCCCCTGCCCCACTCCCTCGGCCCAGCCTCTCCCTTCCCCAAAACCCGAATTCCCTTCACCACCACTCCCTACTCCTCTGCCTTCCGCAAAAACTCACACAACCCGCATTCACACACACACACCCCTAACACCACACACATCACACAGAATTCATGGCTAACACACTACATATACACATGCGCCTCATGCGCCATCAGCACCACCCATGCGACATCACTACATCGGTGCGTGTAGCTCACACGCTGCTACTGGCGCCGCCTTCCGCCACCAGAATACACTCCACACAATTTCCAATCTTACTCCACCCTCAATTCTACAAATCCTAATTTTCTCCACCCTCAAAGTCATCTAAAAATCACACAAATTCACAAAATTCATCACACACATATTCACATACATAGCATAGGTTACAAATTATATACATATGAAAATTATACAAATGTCTTACAGAAATATATACACTCGACCAAAGCCTATACAAATAATATACATATATAATTTTCGGCCCTTATCATATAAAATACAAAATTTTGCATCTTTAATCTAAATACATATCCCACGGCATACATATATAAAATCATCCAACTATATAAACATTTATACATATGCATGATCCTCGAGTTTATACAAAATCGATATCTATCGTGTTCGCAAAATCATAAGGAATACAGAAAGGATACGTACCTGATGTGTATATACTACATGATTGATCAACACTTAGGGTTTGTTGGAAGAAAGTCTCTTTTGCTTCTCCTAGAGGGTCCGCCAAATGTTCTAGGGTAGGGTTGTGCGGCCGACTTGGGCTTGTTGGTGGGGGTTAGAGTTTTGTGTGAACTATATAGGTAATAAGGTTTCCTAAGGGATAAAAAAATATACTATTTAAGGTTAATCAATTAGAGTTTGATTCTATTTCTTATTTTCCTATGCTAACCAAATAACACTTAGATAACCCTTGTCTTATATTTTAATATTTATAACTTTATTTTATAATATTTCCCATTTAAATTCTGGATATAACAATATTATAGGACATAATAATCGAAATTCAGTTTTTGAAATATTTTTGCCACCTTTGTTTTAACATATCTTTTACGTCCTGTGGTTTAATGAGAAATTTCACTTACACCACTCCTTTTCCGTTCACGTTGGAAAGGAAAAAAATTTCATTTTGTTTCCAAAACTAAAAAGGGTATCAAAATCAAAATTTAAACTAGATATGTACTTGGCATAACTTTGTCTAACCAGACGAGTGGAAAGATAAATTTTCTTTTGATTTTTGACTAATTAGAAAAATGGGTTTGGAGGATCTTTGTCAAATTCAAAATTTTTCTTTCATTTACAAGTGTTTATCTCACAAAAATGAATTTTGTGAAAAATTTAGTGTTTGTCAAATATATTTTTTCCTTTTCATTTGCATGCATTTATTCAGACAAGTGAGTCCTTTTCCTTTATGATTTTTCTTAATTTCAACTCGTTTTACTTTAATAAGCTTGAGATGTTTTGTCAAGTGCACAACGACATCGGTAATTATTCGCAAATGGAATTATATAGACTTGAACAACAACAAATTTGTCATTTATTACATTGAAGATAATATAAATTATTCCTAAAATCATATTATCATATTATGGATAATTCTAAGTATTTTCTATAGATTTCTATATTAAAAAAATTTGATCACTCGGATCTTTTAGTATAAGTGGATAAGGCATTATGTTATAGGACATAATAATCGAAATTCAGTTTCTCAAATATATTGGCCACTTTTGCTTTGAAGTAACTTTTACATCCTGTGGTTTGATGGGAAATTTCACTTACACAACTCCTTTTCTGTTCAGTTTGCACAGAAAATAAAACAATTTCTTTTTTTCCAAACCCAAAAAGGGTATCAAAATCAAAATTTAAACTAGAAATTTTCTTGGCATAACTTTGCCATGGAAAGATAAATTATTTTTTGATTTATTACTAATTAAAAAAATGGGTTCGGAGGATCTTTGTCAAATTCAAAATTTTTTCTTTCTTTACAAGTGTTTATCCTGCAAAAATGAATTTTGTGTTTGTCAAATATGTTAGGTCTATAAAAACCACTCTAGAGGGGGGCTGAATATAGTGTCGGGCAATTTTGCGGAATTTTTTGATTTTTTGCTTTCTTGTACTCAAATGGAAATTCAAAATCAAAGTAAGAATGGGAGATGAAAGATAATGAATGAATACACCCCATACAGAGTGGTTCGAATCATAAATGATTCTACTCCACTACTACTTTGTTGCCAAAGTGGATTTTCAACAGCTACTTTTCTTATTAAAGCTAATAAGAACAACAACAACAATACATACACTAATAACTTAGTGTAAACAACAACAACAGTTTCTTGCACAAAACACATTTGTGCAACTACAACAACTTCAGCTCTAAGCAAGAACAACTTCTTGCTACCTTACAACTTAACAAAGTTCTCTCAAAAACTTTCTCATAGTGGGTTAAAAGAAGTAATAGGGTCTACACTTTCTTATTAGTCTAAACACAAGCAAAAGATCAAATATTTATGGTTCCTCTTGTGTTAGACTTGCTATCTCTCAACATACAATAATGAAAAACAAAGAAAGGCTTAACAAGCTTTAAGCACTTTTACACATATGAGAGAAATGTACAACAATAAAGAATGAAGCTTGATGATGATGAAAGTGTGTGCTTGCCTCGTCTTCGGGGTTTCTCTATTTATAGGAGATATTAACCACTTTTTGAAGCCTCCCCCATGTCTTCAACTCCATCAAATGTCAAGACAATGATCAACTAGTCTTTAGCCATTCTATGAAGTGATTAGATCCTTAATTACCAAACTAAGATATCTTAGACATGGATATAATAGTCAAGGAAGCATGTGTAATGTTAGAGAAAAGTCCACAAGAAATTTGAGTAAGATTGTAAAGAGAAAACACCATGAATCTTTGTTGGATTTTGTTCCAACGGTCATAAAAATTTGAATTCTAGGGGGACATCATCGATCAAAGTGTCTGCCTTGAGAGATACATGTCCTCCAGAGAGATTCTAGATTTGAACCTGCCAGACATTGATCGATCTAAGTCTCTTCTGGAGAGACTGATGTGACATCGATCGATCGATGTCTCCTGGACTGAGAGATCGATGTCTTCCATAAAGGGTCCAATTTGAATATGCCAGACTTGAGGGTTTGATGTCTGCCCTAGAGGTTCTGACTTTGAACCTCTTCCGCATCAATAAATCGAAGTCTCACCCTTAGAGACTGAAGTCACTTCGATCGATCGATCTCCTAGACTTTGAGAGGTCGATGTTGGACAGTAAAGTTCCAACCTCAAATCTTTCTAACATCATGTGTTTTCTCATTTTGCATCAAATGTGTGAATTTAACTCATTCAAAACATCTTTTTACATCATTAAAATATTTCATATCCCAATCATCTCCCTTTTTTGATGATTTCAAAACCAAGATTTAAAAGATGTTTTTGTTTGAAAATTTTCATTTAAGCTAGCTAAAAGTTTCAAACTTTGCATTTTACATCTCCCCCTTAAACCATGCGTTCCGTGCTCCCCCAAGAACATAAAACGTGTTAATATGTTCAAAGCTCCCTCTCAATAAGTAATCTTTCCAGAATCAACGGATATGATGAGAACTTTTAGAAACTCCCCCTTAACCCAAGCATGCATCAAATACAAGTGTAATGTATACATCATGCCATAATTTTCCATTTACACTAATTATTCAACATATGTGCCAAATATGCTTATATTTTCATTTTTACCTCAAGAAAGAAACCATATCATATTTATCATGTTCATACTCCACAAGCAAGCAAACAAACCATTTCATTATCAATATAAACATTCTAAGCACATTATGAACTTCAACACCAATATAAATATTTTAATCACCTAGCACATAATGAACAAAACAACCAACTAAGCAGATTATGAACTTCAACACCAATATAAACATGTTAAGCACCTAGCACATAATGATCATCATACCCCACAAGCAACCAAATAAACCATTTCATTACCAATATAAACATCCTAAGCATATTATGAACTTCAACACCAATATAAACATTTTAAGCACTTAGCACACAATGAACAAAACAACCAACTAAGCACATTATGAACTTCAACACCAATATAAACATTTTAATCACCTAGCACATAACGATCAAAACAATCAAACTTCTCCCCCTTTTTGAAAACATCAAAACCAATATAATAAGAGGAACATTAGATTTCATTACCATCGATACGTTTAGCAAATACAAAAAATATGTGATAAGCTAAGCTAGACCCTATAGTTAAAGAGGGAAATGGGGATGAATGAAGAAATAGGAATGCTATTCTTCGTCTGAGGTGAAGGTCAATCCGAGAATGCACGCCTTGAGCTTGTTGTATTTTGTCTCATGTGTAGAGACTTTCGTTTTGAGACTTGTATTTTCTTTCTCAATCTCGTCACTCCAAACTTGTTCCTTTGTGAGGTCTTCTCTGAACTGATTTAAGTATCGGTGTAGCTCGTCAACTTCAACCTCTGCATCAAATTTATACTCGGAGCTTCTGTCCTCCTCCATTGGGGCTTTTACTTTATCTACCCAGGAGGTAGGGCTTTGTTGAGTTTGAGGTTGAGTTTGAGGTATAGGTTGAGGTTGAGGTTGAGGTGGGGTTTGGTGGGATGTGTTGGATGGATGGGTTCTTCGGTAGGGACTTTTGGCCTCTTCCTCTTCAAGTCATTTTGACTGCCCCTACTTTGTGCTTCTTTCCTGGAGTTGTGAATTTTTTGGAAGTTGGCTTTGGTATAATATTCTTTTGTGGATATCGTTTTCTATTAGCCTCATCTAACACCACATTTTCCTTTATGAGATATAGAAGCGGTTTCGACTTTTTAGTAACTACATCCAACACATTCACAAAGAATATTTCTCCAAAGTTTAATTGTTCCTTCATGGCTATTCGGTAGGCTATGTAAATATCTAAATTACTAAGGAGTTTGGCCGACTTACCATTGACACAAAAGGTGACAATGGTAAGCAAAACATGATAAGCCAAAGGTATGTCGTTAGTGTTTCAGGTGGGATGGAAGCCAAAGAAGGTTTTGACCTCGTCTTCGGTCACTTTGTACTTGTAATTATCTCATTTCCAAGAATCAAAATCATCCGAACCCTCATCAGGGACACCAGAAGGCCATTGATTGTCTTTGTATCAAACTCAACAAGTTGACCGTCTATAACCGAATCCAATGAAAATGGCATCCCATTAAAATATTCTACACATAGGTTAGCATATAATAATCGGGTGTAATAGGTAGACATGTAATCCGTTTCCGAAACCTCCCAAATAGGTTTCCATTTTGATCATCCAACCAAGTGATGATTGGACTCAATTCTTCATTACTCAAAATATCTTGAATTTTGAGCAATTTCAATAGAATGGTGGACCTTTTCCTATCCTCCCATTCATCCATTAACGTTTGAGACCTAAGTGAAATGTATATGAATTTACCTTGATCCAGTGGTTCTTCTAAGGCATTCTCGTACTCACCTGATTCGAGCCACAGAAAGTTGTTTAGTACAAGCCTTCCCTTAACCTTGGCTATCTGTTGAGAAAGATTGGCACTTTGCTTTTTCCCTTTGGTTCTAAAGGGCCATAGGTACTTGTGGATGAGACGCCTGAAGTACCTCTTCTTCTTCACGAGAGGTTCTTGGGCTTTTTGAGGCATTTTTGGTTTTTGGTACCATTTGGAAGGTAGGGCATGAAATTTTCAAGAAGGTGAATGAAAATTACGAGATTTGTGTAGAAATGAAGTAGGTTGAGGAGGAATTTATGTTTGTTGGAAAGATTTTGAGGCAACAAGGTCAGATTTTTGAAGAGGCGGCGTTTATGGGGCTGAAATTGCGATGTAGAAGATGAAGAAATGAGGAATTTCTAATTTTCACAGCTTTTATACCCTAGCGTCCGATGACATCGATCGATCAATGCCTAAGGCTTCAATCGATCGATGTCAGTAACTTTGATTGATCGATGGGCTGATTTACATCAGTCTCTCAAACAGCTACATAGATCGATCGATGTATGCTGATTTTTGTCTTTTTGGTAATTTTCACCCTCTAAACATTGTTTGTCATCCATAATCTTGTTTTTGTTGATTCAAAAGTCTCGGTAGGAAAGGATTTGGTAAAAATGTCCGCTAGTTGTTTATTGGTTGGAACAAATTCAACCCATACTAATCTTTTTTGAATACAATCCCTTATAAAATGATGTCTCACTTCAATATGTCTGGTTCTATTATGGCGTACTAGATTTTGTGATATACTTATGCTGAAGTGTTATCACATAAGATAGGAACTTTGTCAAACTTGACATTGTAATCGTTCAAGGTGTTTATCAACCAAAGTAGTTGGACACAATATGAAGCGGTCGACACATATTCGGATTTCGCTGTTGAAAATGACACGCTATTTTATTTCTTAGAGAACCAAGAAACTAAGCAATCTCCAAGAAATTGGCATGTCCCAGAGGTGCTTTTTCTATCAACTAAGTTTCTGACAACAGTCGGATTCACTATACCCTCTTAAGTCAAAACACCCATTTTTGGGATAAAATAGCCCAAAGTTCAAAGTACATTTCAAATACCTAAAAATGCATTTAATGGCAACTAGATGCGATTCCTTAGGCATACTTTGAAATCTAGCACCTAAGCTCACAACATGTAAAATATCCGGTATACTAGCGGTGAAGTAAAGTAGACTACTAATCATACCTCTATATCTGGTTACCTCAACTGACTGTCCTTTTTCATCTTTGTTGAGCTTTGTACTTGTGTTCATTTGTGTGCTCACACTCCTTCCAACCTCAAATTTGTATTTCTTTAGAAGATCATTTGTGTACTTCGTTTGAGATATGTATACTCCATCTTGAGTTTGCTTGATTTGAAGTCCAAGGAAGTAATTGAGTTCACCCATCATGCCCATTTTCAAATTCTCCTTCCAGCAACTTAGCTAAATACTCACAAAGAGAATCATTAGTTGCACCAAATATAATATCATCAGCATATATTTGAACAAGTAATTGGTTATTTTCTTGTTCTTTAATAAAAAGAGTAGTATCGAATTTTCTGCTGAAAAACCGTTGTTAGGAAGGAAGTTACTTAAATCTCTCATAGGAGCTTGTTAAAGTCTATAAAGGGTCTTTTTGAGTTTGAATACATGATTTGGATAATAATGATTTTTAAATTCCGGTGGTTGAGCTACATATACTTCTTCTTGAATTGTTCCATTCAAGAAGACGGATTTCACATCCATTTGGTATAGTTAGAAATCCTTATAGCATGCACATGCTAGTAACATTCTAATAGCTTCTAATCTAGCTACAGGGGCGAAAGTCTCATCATAGTCTATTCCTTCTTCTTGTCTATATCCTTGAGCTACTAACCTAGCTTTGTTTTTAGTGATGTTTCCTTTATCATCCATTTTATTTCTAAATACCTATTTAGTGCCAATTATAGGGTGATAACTAGATTTAGCCACTAATTCTCAAACATCACTTCTTTCAAATTAATTTAGTTCTTCTTGCATGGTTAATACTCAATCTTCATCATTTATAGCCTCTTTTATATTTTTAAGCTCAAGTAATGAAATAAAAGCATTTTCATTAAATTTCCTCCAAGTTAATATGCCTTGACTTGTCTCCCCTAATATCAGCTCTCTTGGATGGTCTTTCTTATATTGATAAGAATCGGTAAATTTGAAGTATCTCTTCTGACTTCTTCTTCTTCAAGGTTCATTTTCAAGTGGATCAATCCTAATGACAATATTTCCTTTTACATTCTCAACTTTTTCTATATAACTTACTACAATTATTATTTTCATCATCATCATCATTATCATTTATGAATGGTTCATTATTAAGGAGTTCACTAAACTTAATATGAATTCATTCTTCAACTTTCATACTCTTTTTATTATATAATCTAAATGCCTTGCTATTTTGAGCATAACCTATAAAGACTCCTTCCATTTTGAAATCGAATGTATCCAAGTTATCTTTCGCGTTAAGTATAAAACACTTACATACAAATACCTTGAAGTAACAAATATTAGGAACTCTTCATTTCCAAAGTTCATAAGGAGTCTTTTTTAGAGATGGTCCGAAATAAACTCTATTTAGTACATGACATGCGGCATTTACTGCCTCAGCCCAAAAATACTTAGGTAGCTCAAATTCATTTAGCATGGCTCTACTCATTTATTAAGTGTTTTATTTTTTTCTTTCCACAACACCATTTTATTGAGGAGTTCTAGGAGCGGAGAAATTGTGTCCATACCCCTTAGATACACAAGATTCTTGGAACTCACCATCAAACTCACCACCTCTATCACTTCTAATTTCCTTGATGGTGTCTTTTTTTGGTTTTCTAATCTCCTACAAAAAGCTTTATAAACTCTTGGCATGCATCATTCTTTTTGGCTAAGAACATGACCCAAGTATACCTCGAGAAATCGTCTACAACCACAAAGGTGTAACGTTTTCCACCTAGACTTGTCGTACCAACATCCCTATACAAATCCATATGAAGAAATTGTAGAGGTTTGGTGGTGGAGATTTCACTTTTAGGCTTGAGGCATGCTTTAACAAGCTTTGCCTTTTGACAAGTGTCACATAAGCCACGAATTTCGAAATTCAAATTTTGGAAGACTTTGGACCTTTTCATTTTTGCAAATCTCTTTTGAAATTTTTGAAACTAATATGTCCAAGTCGTCTATGTCATAGTTGTGTCAAATCATTTTTTGGCAACTAGACATGAAACCTTTTGTGATATCAAATCATGTGTACTAAATTTATAAACATAATTTTTCCTTATAGCCTTAAAAACGATTTTATCATTCTTTTTCACAATGCATTTTATTTTCACAAATTCAACTTGAAAATTAGCATCACATAGTTGGCTAACGCTTATCATATTATACTTAAGCCATTCTACATATAATACATTATTAATAGTGAAAGAAGAGTTACCAATTTCTCCATGTCCAAGGATTTTGGCTCCCCCATTGCCAAAATGCACTGTTCTAACATCTTGGAGCTTGAGCTTGGTGAACAAGGTTTTGTCTCCAGTCATGTGCGTCGAACATCCGCTGTCCATGAGCGATTTGGTTCCTTCTTCTTTGGCTAGTCCATTTATCTTGAGACCCCACAAAACCAAGAGATTTATGTATTGATACCCTTTGATGGTTGAGTCCTTTAGTGTTAGCTTGTTGACCCTTAGGCTTCCAAACATACATACTACCAAATCTAGCTCCACATGCACTCTTCATATGTCCTACTTTGTTACAATGAAAACAAGTGGGTACATGCCTTGGTTTATAAGATGATGAGCCATGTTGTGTTTTCTCTTATTTGGCTTTTTCTTTAATAACTTGGGTTTAGTGGAAGAATATGATGAATTAAATCCTAAACCAGATTTATCATTTCTCATCCTTTGATTTCTAAACAATTTTTCTAGATTATTTTCACCATCGGTTAGGTTTTGTAAGTCTATTCTTAATTTCTCACATTCTTTCCTAATCTCCATATTTTCTAGAGCTACGGTTTTATGCATGGTAAGTATGATGTCATGATCTTGATAAATCAAAATACTCTTATCATGCAAGCTCTTGTTTTCTAATATGTACTTTTTAAATTTCTTTCTTCAAGTGTTTATATTTTAAATTCATTTTTTCAAACTCATCTTGCAAATCTCCTATTTCATCTTATAAATTAGAAGACTTAGAATTTACCTCAAGGTCATTCTCAATTTCCATGAGACAAGTATGTTGCGCTTTTGGATTCTCAACTATTGCGACAAGTCCAACATCCTTTTCTTCACTCCCTTCTCCTTCCAATTCAGAAAGAAGATCACCTCACGTGGTTAATTCTGCATTTAAAGCTTTCCTCTTTTGAGGAAAGACTTTCTTTTCTTGCTTTTGCAACTTCCTCATCCGATTCATCGGACTCTACCACCAATCCTTTTGTGTGATGCTTGTGTGGGCTTGATAGGGTTCATCCTATTTTGCTCATCAATAAGAATTTCATGAGTAAGAAGATTACCAGATAGCTCATCAAGGGTGAGAGTCTTAATATTCTTGGATTCAGTGATGGCGGTGACTTTGGGTGTCCATTCTCTTGGAAAAGAGTTCAGGAGTTTTGAGACAAGGTCTTCGTTTGAGATTTTCTTGTCCACCATAAAAAGTTGATTCACTATTCGAGTGAATCGGTCGATTGTCTCCTCAATCTTTTCTCCACTCTTCATCCCAAACATTTCATATTCCTTCATGAGATCTTTTAGCCATTCTTACTTGATCAATTCCTTCATATATCATCTCGAGCCTTTTCTATGCTTCATGAGCTATTTCGAGACCTTGAAGTCTTATGAGCTCAGTGGTAGTTAGAGAACTTGGAAGAATATCGAAAGCTTTAATGTTTATGGCAAAGTTTATCTTCTTTTCGTCGGTGTAGTCATCTTCATCTTTGAACATTGATTCTCCTTTTGAGTTGGCAATCATATGAACTTCAAATCCTTTGACATCAACCTTCCATATATTAAAACCGCAACTTTTCGAATGATTTATCATTCGAAACTTCCACAAAGAATAATTTTTGGGCATCAAACATAGGTGCTTTAGTGTTTGACCCTGAGAATAGAGCAGTTGGCTGGGAAGTTGAGGTGTAGGATAAAGAGATTGTCATTTCCATGATCTTTAACCTTGCTACTTGCAAAGATTGGCCAAGCAATCAAGATTAGGCTCTGATACTAATTGTTGGGTCTGTAACAAACACTCTAAAGGGAGTGAGTAGAGTGTTGGGCGATTTTGCAAAATTTTCTGATTTTTGGCTTTCTTCAACTCAAATGGAAATTCAAAATAAAAGCAAGAATGGGAGATGAGAGACAATGAATGAGTACATAGGATATAGAGTTGTTCGAATCGTAAATGATTCTACTCCACTACCACTTTGTTGCCAAAGTGGATTTTCAACATCTACTCTTCTTATTAAAGCTAATAAGAACAACAACAGCAATACTTACACTAACAACTTAGTGTAAGTAACCACAATAACTTCTTGTACAAAACACCTTTGTTCAACTACAGCAACTTTAGCTCTAAGCAAGAACAACTTCTTGCTACCTAACAACTTCAACAAAGTTCTCTCAAGAACTTTCTCACAGTGGGTTAAAGGAAGTAGCGGGGTTTACACTTTCTCACTAGTCTAAACACAAGCAAGAAATAAAATATTTATGGTTCCTCTTGTGTTAGACTTGCTATCTCTCAATATACAACAATGAAGAATAAAGAAAGGATTAAAAAGCTTTAAGCACTTTTACACATATGAGAGAAATATACAACAATGAAGAATAAAGTTTGATGATGGTGAAAGTATGTGTTTGCCTCATCTGAGCTTCTTCTATTTATAGGAGATGTTAACCACGTTTTTGAAGCCTCCCCATGTCTTCAACTCCATCAAATGTCAAGACAATGTCCAATTAGTCTTTAGCCATCCTGTGAAGTCATTTGATCCTCAATTGCCAACCTAGAATATCTTAGACATGGATATAATAGTCAAGGAAGCATGTGTAATGTTAGAGAAAAGTCAACAAGAAATTTTAATAAGATTGGAAAAGGAAAAACACCATGAATCTCTCTTGGATTTTGTTTCAATGGTCATAAAAATTTGAATTCTGGGGGACATCGATCGATTGAAGTGTCTGCCTTGAGAGATCGATGTCCTCCAGAGAGGTTCTAGTTTTGAACCTGCCAGATACCGATCGATTGAAGTCTCTTCTAGAGAGACTGATGTGACATCGATCGATCGATGCCCCCTGGATTGAGAGATCGATGTCTTCCAGAAAGATTCCAGTTTGAACATGCCTAACATTGATCGATTGAATTCTCTCGTGGAAAGACTGATGTGATATCGATCGATCGATATCCCTAGACTTGAGGATTCGATGTCTGCTTGAGAGGTTCTGACTTTGAACCTCTTCCACGTCGATCAATTGAAGCCTCACCCTTAGAGACTGAAGTCACTTCGATCGATCTTTGTCCCAGACTTTGAGAGATCGATGTTGGACAATAAAGTTCCAACCTTAAACCTTTCTAACATAGTGCGTTTTTCTCATTTTGCATCAAATTCCAAGTGTGAATTTAACTCATTCAAAACATCTTTTTACATCATCAAAACATTTCATATATCAACAAAATATACTGTTTTGCTTTTCATTTGCATGTTTTTATTAAAGTGAAGCGCCCCGACCTAAACAGCGGACCCGAACCGATGCACCCGTCGTAGCCTACTGAGAGGACTACAAGACGTCTCATCTCTCGAATACCCATCATCAATGACGTAAGAGAATAAGCACGGAGACACGTGCAAAATAAAATCTAAACCATCAAATCCGTGCATCAAGGTGTAATAAGATTACAAAAGATTGTTCGTGGTCGTAGCGAACTAAATCCTTAAGTGAATGAAAGAGAGCTAAGATAATAAGAAACAGTCTAAACAATTCCCAATATGAACTTTAAGCATCCCATTCAGCCCACACGCCGTCGTCCTCTATGAATATCATGTCATACTCAGTCTTATCTGCAAGACAACGAGTAGAAATCTTAGCGAAAAACGCTAGTAAGTAACCCGTTTATAAGACATACGGGATCAATGCATGGCAAGACATGAGTAATATCTATATCAAGGGATAATGGGGCACATGCCTTGTATAATTTAAAGATCATAAGTTGTCAGCACAACAGAAACAAAGAACAACAACGAATAAGTAGTAAATAGTTCAATAACAAAACACTTACGAGTCAATCATACCAAAACGACTCATGTGATGCATGACGATTCAAAATATGCACTACACTACACAACCCAAATGATTATGCTCCACTTTTCAAAAACAGTGCCATGCATGTCATAATGTCCGGTCACATAAGTTTATACCCTGTGATGGGCCGAAGCTTGTCTTTATATCATGTGATGCACCACAGCTTAACTTTATACCCTATAATGTTGCACAGCTTGTCTTTATACCCTGTGTCACATTACAGCTCACTTTAAACCCTGTAATGTTCCGCAGCTTGTCTTTATACTCTGTGTCACATTACAGCTCACTTTATACCCTGTGATGGTTTAAGCTTGTCTTTATACCCTGTAACGCATCACAGCTCATTTCGCAAACTTTATACCCTGTGCCAAGGCACAGCTCTTGTCAAATCATAATGCGAATGCAAGTGCCATGATGCAAGAATGCACATTCACATGTCAATCAATCAATTGAGGCACATCCCATTCACTCATTCAAGCGTATCATTACATGTTCAAGTCTACCTCACAAAACATTTATACTAGAGACACAAGGGATGAGATAGACACCCTCACGCATTCCATTTGAACCCTATCGAAGCCTCAAACGTTCATCCTTAACCCCTTAGAACATTCACGCTGAAGTCCAATTCAAATACCCCACAAAGTCATCACCGTTGATTCACCATCCTAACTCGTGTTCCCAAGGCTTACCCTACCTCAATCAGGTCCTAAGAAGCTTCTAGTGTCCACCAAATTGGTCCTCTAGCTTCTCCATTTCTCTTCTATTCTTTCCACAAAACTGGTTGACATCATACCCTAAATCGATCGATAGATGTCACTTCATACCCTCACATCGATCGATCTATGTCCATCAGAATACATTCTGGCTCACATCATACCCTACATCGATCGATCGAAGTACTTCATACCCTCACATCGATCGATCATACCCTACATCGATCGATCGAAGTACTCCATACCCTCACATCAATCGATCGATGTCCATCTGAATACTTTCTGCCTCACATCATACCCTACATCGATCGATCGAAGTACTTCATACTTACACATCGATTGATCGATGTCTGCGATTCTAGAATAGAAACTCTGATTTCAGTAGAAACTGCAGAACCAAAACCCCAATCGATGCCAAACTTCATCCCAAACGTTCCAGGCCTAATCCCTGCTATAATCTCAAGCTTAAACTACCAATTGAATACTACACACATACCCACCAAAGATTCAAGTCTAAAACTTAAATGATCCACCAAAACAAACCCAAAATCCTACCTTTCACTCTCTTCTCCCCTCAAACAAAATTAGCAATAAAGAGAGGGTTCAAGGGATTGGGATTTGAAAGATTTCACGTAATCAACAACAACAAACGATTTTCAACATATAGTGGTCCAAAACATCAAATCCATAACACATAAATCACATATAGATCAACAAAGAGAAACTACTACATGGTGATACATTTTAATATCAAAATAGGCCTTTTTCTTTCGCAAATCGTAGGAACTCATAAGTAGATTACTTGTCTTTGATTACTAGGAGACAGATTGAAGACAAACAGAGGTTGGATCGGTTTCCTAGAGATTGACTTCCTCTCCTACGCTTGCAAGAACGGCTAGGGCTTAGAAAGAAGAGTGTCGATAGTTTTCTGAAAGATAATGCGGGAAACTGACGCTTTGTCAGTTTTGCTATGGGAAAGGGCCAAACTGGAATTTCTAAATTATACTCTACTATCTCCTTTATCTTAAATAATTAAATTATAATATTTAATTCTAAATTAAATACTAATTAATTCTAATATTTATTCTCTCAATAAATACCAATTATTATGATATTTAATTCTTAATTCATTACCATTAATCGTCATTAATCACATTTAATATTCTTTTTATCCTTTAATTATTTTACGGAGGGTGCGGGGCAAAACATTCCACCCCTCTCACAAAAAGTTTCATCCTCGAAACTGACGTACCTTATTGGAAGAGATGTGGATACAACTCCTTCATCTGCTCCTCAAGTTCCCACGTGGCTTCGCGCTCCGTATGGTTACTCCATTGAACCTTGACATACGGAATCACATTTGCGTAAAAATTGATCTTTCTTGTCTACGATCTTCACAGGGTACTCTTCATAGGTGTCATCATCCTTAACTTCCAACGGTTGAGCCTCGAGAATATGATTCGGATCCGGCACGTATTTCTTCAGTTGAGAAACATGAAACACATTGTGGACTTGCGATAAAATCGGAGGCAATGCTAGTCGGTATGCTCTTTCTCTAACCTTGCCAAGTACCTCGTATGGACCAATATACTGAGGGCTTAACTTGCCTTTTATTCCGAATCTTGCAACTCCCTTAGTGGGTGAGATTCACAGATAAACCTTTTCACCTTCCTCAAATTCCAAGGGTCGTCTTTTAGAATCTGTCCAACTCTTACTGCGATCTTGTGCCACCTTTAGTCTCTCCTTTATGACCTTCACCTTCCCAAGGGTCTGCTCAACCAATTCTGGTGCAATTATCGTCCTTTCCCCAACTTCGTCCCAACAAACCAGGGATCTGCATTTCCGTCTGTATAGTGCCTCAAACGGTGCCATACCAATAGCACTGTGGTGACTATTGTTGCATGAGAATTCCATCACTTTCAACATGTTGTCCTAATTCCCTTTAAAATCCAACGTGCATGCTCTCAGCATGCTCTCCAAAGTTTGGATGGTCCTCTCAGACTGTCCATCCGTTTGTGGATGATAAGCAGTGCTCATCCTTAGCTCAGTGCCCATAGCTTTCTGGAAAGCCATCCAAAATTTAGAAGTGAATCTGGGATCATGGTCCGACACAATACTAACGGGAACTCCATGCAAGCTTACAATGTTATCCACATATATGTTGGCTAGTTTCTCTTAGGAAGTACCATGCGGAATCGCTATGAAATGAGCTGTCTTTGTCAAGCGATTGACGATCACCCAAATCATCTCATTCCCGCTTCTGGTTTTGGGCAACCCCATCATGAAGTCCATAGTCACATGCTCCCACTTCCATTCTGGGATCTCCAGTGGCATCATCAAGCCGCCAGGTCGCTGATGCTCCGCTTTGACTTGTAGACATACTAAACATCTCTCAACATATTCTGCAATGCTTCTCTTCATCCCTATACACCAATAATTCATTTTGAGGTCCTTATACATTTTTGTGCTACCAGGGTGAATAGACAACCTTGAGTTATGAGCTTCACTCAACAATTCTCTACGAAGCTCTTCATTATCTGGTACGCATAGCCGGTTTTGAAACCATAAACTTTTATCTTCTCTTAACTGAAAATCCTTTAATGGTTCCATGATCAATTTGTCACGGATTCCCTTCAGTGTCGCATCGTCGTACTGAGCTTCTTCAATTCTGTCTACCAAACCTGGGCTTATAGATAAAGCGGTAAGGACATTTGCCACTGAGTCTATAACATCCCAACCAAACTCTTCGATCTCTCGTTCCAATGGAGACTGTCTTGCATGGCTAGACTTTCTGCTCAACACGTCTGGCACTCTGTTGGTTTTCCCAGGATGGTAATTGATGGTTAAGTCATAGTCCTTAAGTAGTTCCAACCATCTCCTTTGTCTCATATTCAGCTCTTTCTGCGAGAATAAGTATTTCAGACTCTTATGGTTAGTGAACATGACACACTTTTCTCCATACAAATAGTGCCTCCATATCTTAAGAGAAAATACTATAGCTTCAAGCTCTAAATCATGTGTCGGGTAGTTCTGCTCATATGGTTTCAGCTGTCTCGATGCGTAAGAAATAACTCGTTCATTTTGCATCAAGGCACAACCTATAAGCAGAAATTTAGTTGGTGACTGGCATATACATATATACAATATATTAATTGTAATAATATACATACCTAGTCCTTTCTTGGACGCATCACTATAGATCACGAAACCATCGGTGCCAGAGGGTTGCGCCAACACCGGGGCAGTGGTCAATCTCTTCTTGAGTTCTGAAAAACTCTGCTCGCATTCAGCAGTCCACTCAAACTTAGTCTTCTTCTGAGTAAGTCGACTTAATGGGACTGCTATTGTCGAAAATCCTTCAACAAACTTCCTATAGTAGCCTGCCAGGCCTAGGAAGCTTGTGACTTCGGTCACATTTGTAGGCCTTGGCCATTCGGTAATGGCTTCTACCTTCTTAGGATCCACTGAGATCTTATCCTCCGAAATTTGAATGGCTTCTACCGTCTTAGGATCCACTGAGATCCCATCCTCCGAAATTACATGACCGAGAAAGGCTACACTCCTTAGCCAAAATTCACACTTGCTGAATTCGGCATATAGCTTCTGCTGTCTCAAAATCTTCAACAACACTCTTAGGTGTTCCGCATGGGATTGTTCATCAGGAGAGTAGACTAAGATATCATCGATGAACACTACCACGAATTGATCCAACTGTTCTCAGAACACGGTGTTCATCAAGTCCATAAAAGCTGCTGGGGCATTAGTCAGCCCAAAAGGCATCACAAAAAATTCATAATGCCCATATCGAGTCGGGAAGGCTGTTTTAGGGACGTCACCTGCTTTCACTAGCAACTGATGATATCCGTGACAAAGGTCAATCTTTGAGAACTATCGAGCTCCCTTTAGTTGATCGAATAAATCCTCAATCCTTGGCAGAGGATATTTGTTCTTAATGATGATTTTGTTCAACTCTCGATAATCATTACATAATCGCATGCTGCCATCCTTCTTCTTCACAAATAATACTGGAGCTCCCTAGGGTGATACACTAGGACGAATCAACTTCTTATCGAGCAACTCCTGTAGTTGTCCCTTTAGCTCCTTAAGTTCAGTTTGCCATCCTATAAGGTGCCTTAGATATAGGCTCGGCTCCTGGAATCAAATTGATTTCGAACCCTACTTCTCTTGATGGCGGTACTCCCGGAAAATTATCCGGAAACACGTCTTTAAATTCATTGATTACTGGAATCTGATCCATGGAGGAAACTTCTTGCTTCGCGCCCAAAGCATACACCATGAGTCTCTCTGCTCCCTTCTTCAATGCCTTGAAAGCCTTAATCGTTGTCAAATATATTTTCTTTGGGGGTTTGATTAGCTTGACGTTCCCTTGAACTGTCACTTCCTTCATTTTGGGATCTTTGACACTTACTAGCTTCAGTCTGCAGTCGATATTGGCATGATACTGCCAGTCCATGCCCAATATCACATCGAAATCCCTCATTGCAATTGGGACCAATGTAACGGGAAACACGTTCCCGTCCAACTCCAATTCACAGTCTTTATAATGGTGGTGTGAAACTAGTACTTGTTCACCAGCTGCCTGCAGCCTGAAGGGGGTTTCAAGCCACTCGGGTACACAGCCAAGTCCTTTGACGAATCGCTTAGAGATGAACGAGTGACTCGCTCCACTATCAAACAATATGTTTGCAGACACTTTATTAACTAGAATCGCACCTAAACACAGAGTCTAGCACATAAAGGTTTTCATGTATAGCACATTCAATTTCAACTTAAACAACTAAGATTTTAACGTAAATTGTACCTGTCACAACGTCAGTGCTCTCCTGCACTTCAGCGTCAGTCATGACATGTACCCTTGCATTGGGTTTGGGCCTACCCCTTTGTTGCTGCGACGGCCCTGCTTCTCCCTGTGGCGTTTGCTTCCACTCGGGGCAATCCTTGATCCTGTGGTCCGTTTTACCACATTTAAAGCAAGCCCTGTTTTCTTCCAACATTCCCCAACGTGGTTCTTCTGACAGTGGGGACATATACCTGCAGTCGATCGGTCCAGCTGGCTTTGCTGCGGAGGTCACTGGTACTATACCATCTGACCTCTTTTAGGAATTTTGACCCAACATCCGGGTCTACCTCCACTCTTGTCGTCCCTCGGCCTCTTGTTAGTATCATCACGGGCCTCTCTAGGCTGTGACCGGCGCATATCACATTCCACCCGGTAACAGGCGTCCAATATCTCCTTAAACGTTTTCAGACTAGAGCCCGCTATAGACGTCCGAATGCGAGGGTTCAAACCTTGCTCAAACTTGAGCATCTTCATCCGGTTGTTTTCCAACACCATGGATGTGAATTTTCCCAAGACATGGAATCTATCAGCATAGTTAGAAATAGACATCCGATCTTGCTCCAGCTTATCGAACTGTCTCATCTTCTCTAATATAGCAGTTTCAGGTACGTAATAATCCTTATAGGCCTAAACAAATTGTCTCCACAAGATAGGAGGAGTCATTTTCGCATAATAACATTCCACCACGCATTTGCTCTGCCACTCAGTAAGGGCGTGGCCACATCCACCTTAAGTTCCTCAGGCACTTGCACCATCCTGAAGCATTTCTCTACCTCGTCCAGCCAGAATTCTGCCACCTCTGGATCAGTGGTCCCCTCAAAGGTTGGGGCATGCATCTTTTGCATCTTCCCAATGTAATACCGTATACCGCGCTGGGGCAGTGTTGGAGGAGGAGGCTGCTGCTGCTGCTGAGCAACACTTTGCGCAATCACCGTTATGGCATCCATTAGTGCCTGGAGCATTACCATCTGTGGTGGCTATGGGTTCTCATTTCCGTTGCCACCGTTTCTAGAGTTTTCCCTTCTAGGAGGCATCTTTCTGCAAGATCAACGCTTATTAGCATTCAGCAATTTCAAAGATAAATACTGAAAGCTCATATGCGTTGTACAGGATGGAACTCGTAAACTAAAAGAAAAATAACACTTATTGATTAAATTTCATCGCGCTCGCACACACCCAACCCGAGTCATCTTAAATCTAAGATCGGATGCTTAGACCTATGGATCAGCATAAGGTCAATATCAAAGCTTAGGACTCTATATGACATAACCTAGCTCTCCGAGGTAGATCTGAAGCCTAGGCTCTGATACTACCTGAAGCGCCCCGACCTAAACAGCGGACCCAAACCGGTGCACCCGTCATAGCCTACTGAGAGGACTACAAGACGTCTCATCTCTCGAATACCCATCATCAATGACGTAAGAGAATAAGCACGGAGACACGTGCAAAATAAAATCTAAACCATCAAATCCGTGCATCAAGGTGTAATAAGATTACAAAAGATTGTTCGTGGCGAACTAAATCCTTAAGTGAATGAAAGAGAGCTAAGATAATAAGAAACAGTCTAAACAATTCCCAATATGAACTTTAAGCATCCCATTCAGCCCACACGCCGTCGTCCTCTATGAATATCATGTCATACTCAGTCTTATCTGCAAGACAACGAGTAGAAATCTTAGCGAAAAACGCTAGTAAGTAACCCGTTTATAAGACATACAGGATCAATGCATGGCAAGACATGAGTAATATCTATATCAAGGGATAATGGGGCACATGCCTTGTATAATTTAAAGATCATAAGTTGTCAGCACAACAGAAACAAAGAACAACAACGAATAAGTAGTAAACAGTTCAATAACAAAACACTTACGAGTCAATCATACCAAAACGACACACGTGATGCATGACAATTCAAAATATGCACTACACTACACAACCCAAATGATTATGCTCCACTTTTCAAAAACAGTGCCATGCATGTCATAATATCCGGTCACATAACTTTATACCCTGTGATGGGCCACAGCTTGTCTTTATACCATGTGACGCACCACAGCTTAACTTTATACCCTGTATTGTTCCACAGCTTGTCTTTATACCCTGTGTCACATTACAGCTCACTTTATACCCTGTGATGGTTACATCTTGTCTTTATACCCTGTAACGCATCACAGCTCATTTCACAAACTTTATACCCTGTGCCAAGGCACAGCTCTTGTCAAATCATAATGCAAATGCAAGTGCCATGATGCAAGAATGCACATTCACATGTTAATCAATCAATTGATGCACATCCTATTCACTCATTCAAGCGCATCATTACATGTTCAAGTCTACCTCACAAAACATTCATACTAGGGACACAAGGGTTGAGATAGACACCCTCACACGTTCCATTTGAATCTTATCGAAGCCTCAAACGTTCATCCTTAACCCCTTAGAACATTCACGCTGAAGTCCAATTTAAATACCCCACAAAGTCCTCACCGTTGATTCACCATCCTAAGTCGTGTTCCCAAGGCTTACCCTACCTCAATCAGGTCCTAAGAAGCTTCTAGTGTCCCCCAAATTGGTCCTCTAGCTTCTCCATTTCTCTTCTATTCTTTCCACAAAACTGGTTGACATTATACCCTACATCGATCGATCGATTTCACTTCATACCCTCAGATCGATCGATCTATGTCCATCAGAATACATTCTGGCTCACATCATACCCTACATCGATCGATCGAAGTACTTCATACCCTCATATCGATCGATCGATGTCCATCAGAATACTTTCTGTCTCACATCATACCCTACATTGATCGATCGAAGTACTTCATACCCTCACATCGATCGATCGATGTCCATCAGAATACATTCTCCCTCACATCATACCCTACATCGATTGATCGAAATACTTCATACCCTCACATCAATCGATCGATGTCTGCGATTCCAAAAAAGAAACTCTGCGATTTCTGTAGAAACTGCAGAACCAAAACCCCAATCGATCCCAACCTTCATCCCAAACGTTCCAGGCCTAATCCCTGCTATAATCTCAAGCTTAAACTACTAATTGAACACTACACACATACCAACCAAAGATTCAAGCCTAAAACTCAAATCATCCACCACAAACCCAAAATCCTACCTTTCACTCTCTTCTCCCATCAACCGAAATTAGTAGTAAAGAGAGGATTCAAGGGATTGGGATTTGTAAGATTTCACGTAATCAACAACAACAAAAGATTTTCAACATATAGTGGCCCAAAGCATCAAATCCATAACACATAAATCACATATAGATCAACAAAGAGAAACTACTACATGGTGATCCATTTTAATATCAAAATAGGCCTTTTTCTTCGCAAATCGTAGGAACTCATAAGTAGATTACTTGCCTTTGATTACTAGGAGACGGATTGAAGACAAACAGAGGTTGGATCGGTTTCCTGGAGATTGACTTCCTCTCCTACGCTTGCAGGAACGGCTAGGGCTTGGAAAGAAGAGTGTCGACAGTTTTCTGAAAGATAATGAGGGAAACTGACGCTTTGTCAGTTTTGTTATGGAAAAGGGCCAAACAGGAATTTCTAAATTATACTCTACTATCTTCTTTATCTTAAATAATTAAATTATAATATTTAATTCTAAATTGAATACTAATTAATTCTAATATTTATTTCTTAATAAATATCAATTATTCTGATATTTAATTCTTAATTCATTACCATTAATAATCATTAATCACATTTAATATTCCTTTTATCCTTTAATTATTTTACAGAGGGTGCGGGGCATAACATAAAGCGAGTTTTATTAATTGCATTTTCAGAATTTTAATATAGTCTTTTTAACGAGTATCTTAAATTTGAAAAAAAAAAAATGCTGTCTTTTAAATAGAATATATACATATAAGAAATGTCAACAGAAAGAAAAATATTAAAATTGAGAAAGATTGTCCAACCCCTATCATTCTAATCAGCGTATCGCACTAGCGGCAATATCGGTCTTTTTTCCACATGTTATCGTATTTTTTACCACCACAATCCCACATTCTTTTTCTTTTTTTTTTGGGAATAATGCACCATGCTATTACTCTTCAGCACAATATAAATAGGGCATTGCCTTAAGGACGTTCTCATCGTATCAAAAACTCAATTACCTTCCAAACTTCAAGCAAAAATGCTCAAGTCACAAATCCCCAACTCAAACTCTAAACTATCCCTCCTCCTTCCATGGGAAAAACCATTCATCTCTGGTGAGGGTGCGGCTTTTTTGCCAATATCCCATCAGGAAACAAACCGAAAAACCACGAAAAACGTCAGGATTCGACATGCTCAAAGAAGCATTATTCAAGCCATTGCCACTCCTCCAAGTAATTCGACCACCACTGTGAAAGGAATAGTGACAGTGCAAAAAACAGTGGGTGGGATCCTCACACATCTTGGGTTAAAACGAGGGTTTGATGATATATCTGATTTGCTTGGCAAAACTCTTTTGTTGGAGCTTGTTGCTGCAGAAGTTGACCCAAGTAAGTGACATTTTCAACTTGACAGAGTTAATTCAGAACTTCTAAAATTATCAAGAAGTAACTGCGAAGTGATTGTTGTTATTAAATATCTTTTTTCACTAACCACTAATGTATAGGAATTAGTTCAGTTGGTATAGGAGTTAAGGACACATTTTTTCTTGACTTTAGCATATGATGGAGTAAACCAAAATAACTCAATAAATTGGTTGCGCTTCTTATATTGTGAAGTAACAGTTGATCGACACAGCTTGACGCAATTTTCATTATGGATCATAGGGAAACAACCTCTATGAGTTTGTAACACATGAGTATGGTTACGTACATCCGACCCTCTATACCCCGCAATAATCGGGAGCTTCTAAGGTAATTGAGTAATGTTATTATTGTTGTGGTACTCGTATCATCAATATATGGTGCTTTAGGAGTTCCTCAGCTTGTGATTTCAAAATTACGCCTATAGAATAATTAAAAATAAAGATGAAGAAAATATATAGCCAATCTACCTAAGGGAAAAAAAGATCGATTAAAGCCGTTAAATACTCTATCACGTCTATGATTTATAAAAATGACAGGAACAAAACACGCAGGAGAAAAGGCACCCAAATTTACGATGAAGAAAGTACACCGAAAAAAGAAAATCGTTACACTTTTATTTTGATGTGGTCTCCAAACCATGCATGCTTGTCACTATTGAATGTCACATGCGAGTAACAAAACATTAGGATCCGAGGCATGACGTATTTTATGGATTTGGAGATATGACATGTTTGTACATTAATGATGTTGTATGATCTTGAGGTCATGAGTTTAAATTGTAGAAACAGATCACGAAGTAATTCGACCCATATCCATGACCCTGCATAAACGCCTGAGCCTGGTGCAACAAGAATGTCTTTTAATATGTTTGTACATTAAACATATAGTTTTTTTAAGTGAAATAGAAGATGGTACCTTCTCAAGTTTTATTAAACGGTCATATTTATGTTGGAAGAACACTGCTTTTACATCCAGAGAAATACTAAGTACAAGTAATATCAGCAACTAACATACCAATGAATAGCAAACAGTATATGCTAGCACACTAACTAAAATCTCAAGTAAACTTCGAATATAATTAAATAACGTATTATGGTTGCGTATTATTTTTGTAAACATTGATGTTGTCACTTTTTACGACCAAATATATAAGGATCTGGGCGGCAGAGAAAAAAAAAATAAGGAATATATACACACACACACATTTAAATTTTCTGGTGACGCTTTTACCACTTTTCAAGTAGGTTTTGGTGGAGACTTTGCCATAATCCTTAACTTAAGGAAGAAAAACCCTTAAGGGACAGGAGTACAGTGACTTGTGCATACACGTGCTTCTGCTTTGACAATTTCTTCAAATTAACATGCTAGATAGTTTGAGTAGTCAATTACAACAACAACATTACTCCATTGTCTATGACGGAGTATAGAGGGTCGGATGTACGCAACCATATCCCTGTATTAGAAACATACAGAGGTTGTTTCTCAATGACCCATAATAAAAATTGCGTCAAATTGTATCGATCAACTGCTACTTCATAATATGAGAAACGCAGCTAATTTAATGAGTCATTTTGTTTTATTCTATCATATTCCAAAGTCAAATGTGTCATTCACTCCATTAAAAATGGAAATAAGCAATTGAATTTCTATATAATGAACTAAAGTCAGATAGAATCAATGAAATTAATATGGAAGCTTTAATGAAGTTAATAATTGTTCATAAACGATAAAATTAAAATAGATAGCATGGGACTATCAACTTGTTACAGACCGCATACTTAATTCAATAGCCCGTTAAATTATTTAATCATTCCGTGCAAAAAAAATTATTGTACTAGTATAATTTGAATAGTTGATTAACGGTTGTAAAATAGAAATCATATAAATGATAATTGAAAAGATATTATAAAAACTTTGATGGCTATTATATTTTTATTTTTTAGAAAACTGACAATTTTTCCGAACAAATCAATACGAAAATAATACAATATTTTTAAGGGTGTACTTTTATTTTAATGACTATGGTTGACTTGGTATTTTAATTTGAATGACTATGACTAAGTAATAAAATGGATGAGTAGTTTTTCATTTTCCCAATCTGAATGTTTCATGCGGCAACCTATGAGTTCTAAAAAAATTGCAGACACGTTGAATAGACGGTTGACTACAACGAAAGATCCCCATAGTCGAAGAAGGAAAAGCCGAATCGAATATCCCCTGGGGAACAATAATACCTAACATATTAAGATATGTGATAATTGCTCGATCAACTAGAATATGATCTAGTATTCTAGTTCAACATCAACCCACCTTAACCCAACTCATGTCACATTTAACTTTTTTTTTAATTTCTTTTTCTTTATGTTAGTCTTCTTTACCTTCACGATTGCCCTGGGATCTCCTCACCCCAACTTTCCTCACCCTCTTTGTGACCACGCGACACGTGGCAGCAAGGGGGTGATGAGGCTAGATTCATCCTCATCTAGCCTCACCATCCCCCTTGCTGCCACGTGTTACGCGGTCACGCGTTACCGCACCCGCTTGCGGTGAGGTGATCATATCCCTCTTCTTGATATCCCTTTAAAGAAAACCCAAAAATATTGTGATGCGCATGTATTCACAACATTATTAGTTTGTCAAAATAATCTTCATACTATCGATGGAGTTAAAGACACGTTCTTCTTTGACTTGGAAATATGATAGAATAAAGCGAAATGATTCATTAAATTGGATGCTCTTCTTATATTGTGAAGTAGCAATTGATCGACACAGCTGAACGCAATCTTCATTATGAGTCATCGAAAAACAACCTCTATGTTTTTCTAACACATCGGTATGGTTGTGTATATCCGGCCCCCACGTACCCCGCCATAGGCGAGAGCCTCTAAGACGATGGGTAATGTTGTTGTTGTTGTAGTATCAGTATGTTTATATTATATGAATACTAGCTAAATTAAAAATTTATGATATCATGTTATCTCAATAGGCATTAATTTATTTTAATCGTCCTTCTAAGCATTGCTTAGGTTTCCGAAATGACATACAATATCATGCACCTTTAATGGCGGACGATGTGATTTATATACGTATGTACACATACGAAAAATGTCAAAATCAAATCATGGTGACTCATTATGGCAATGCATGATTTTTCCTCGGATCATTTTGTACGATGTTGAATAATTTTCTTACACAAAACTTCACTTGAGTTCGTGGTCCCTTCCTTCGTATTCGGTCCCAACTTCAAATCCAGCTAGTGACAAAGATGTCAAAAGATGAGAAAAATCCTGCATCAAACGCACTAACATATAGGGTGTTAAGTGAACTGAGTAGTTCAGAAACTGTCAAGTTCGATTCGTATGTGATTCAAGTTCGTTCGTTAATTTTACTTGGACGAGCCAAATTCAAACAACTATCTGGGATCGTTTACGAAAACGAGCTGAACTATTCGTAAAATGTTCAGCTTGTTTAGGCAGTTATACTGTTATCGAGACAAACTCGAATCGATTTTAAAGCTCGTCGCAATAAACGAACTAAGCCGAACAGTTTTCTTAGATAAATGAATCCGAATTCAAAAATCTAATATTTAGTTCGGCTTGGTTTATTAACACCCATACTAAAATATACTTCACATGCTTATAGCAGAAACTTGTATGTATAATTTTTCACATATAAACTTTTCCATTGTTGGTTCCATATCATCTGACGTATCCAAATCCTATATACTTATCTCTCCTAAATTAACGGTCTATATTTTTATTCATATTTTTATAAGTTTCAAAAACATTGTCTGCTTTTCATAAATAGTCAAAACAAAGTAGTTAGGTTGATGATTTGTTATCCTTAATTATGTATACTGTAAATTAACTGTCTACATATTATTTTTATAGCTTTCGAAAATATTGTCATCATTTTATAAACCGTAAAAAAATAGTTATATTGCTAATCTCTCTTCGTTAATTCTGTACATTTTAAAATCAAGTTTTTTGACGTAATGATAAATTAAAAATAACAAAAATTCAATAATTGAAAATTTTTTGTTTTGCTGCGTGCAAGATTGATGTAAATGATTGAGTTTGACATAGATGATTGATTTGAGGCGGAAAGTACATTATTTTACTTATAGGCACACAGTTCTTTCTTCTTCGCCACTTTTATCATAACGCATTCTCATGTTTAGTTATTTATTTGAGAATTTTAATTTTGAATTCGGACTATGTTTAATTAGCCAAAGTGACGGTAAGTTGTTAAAGTTTTAAATGCGCACCCACTAGTATATCTTAGTTGACTAGAAAAATTATATAATAGTTAATGAGTAAGCATTATGTATTTAATTTTTGTCCGGTTTCTTTTTCAGAAACAGGAAAGGAGAAAGAGAAAATTCAAGGATACGCGCATCGGAAAAGCAGGGACGGAGATGAGGTTGAATATGAGTGCGAGTTCGAAGTACCTCAAGATTTTGGGGTAGTGGGAGGTGTGCTTGTGGAAAATGAACACCACAAGGAGATGTTCCTCAAGAATATCGTTTTGGAGGGTTTTCTTCCTGCCCCTCTCCACATCAAATGTGATTCATGGGTTCACTCCAAATTTGATGATCCTGAAAAAAGGTTTTTCTTCATCAATAAGGTCAGTTTTAACTCTTAATAGTGAAAATATCATATGTACATGCTGTATACATAAAATATAAATATCACTACATAGAACTATATTATAAACAAAATCGTACCGACTTGAGATTAACTTGAGTGAAATTTTGATAAGAATGTAGCAAAAAATGTTATTCATGCAACTTTAGTAACAGTAATCAAACGTAACCAAAATCACATAGATAATCGATTTCCATCAGAAGTGTCGTTCTTGTTTTGTTTTGTTTTTTTTTCTTCATTTTTTTCCTCTTCGATCTTTTGATTAATTAAGCATTCCCTGTTGTTAGTTTGTCTCAATTTCACAAATTTTTTCTTCAAATGTTTTTAGAGTTTTTCCATGCAAGGATTGAAAGTGATCAACATTGAAATTGGAGTGTTGTGAGTAATGATGACCAATGACCAAATAGATGATGAAAAACTTTAATAGAATTATCAATGCAAAGGACCCTCTAACGTTATTTGCCACATATGTCTGAATCATGGCTCCTACGTATGACCCTGAAAAAGACGAAGCAACGTGTTCCACATGTAAGGTTGTTTTTATTCCCATGCTTTCCATCACATGAGAACTGCAACAAAAGGAGTACAATTATTCGAGCCCACGTTTTGGAAAATGAGGAATTCTCATGGTCCCGTATTCAGAGAAGTTCGTCCAAAAACTAACAAAATGAAAAATAGCACCGAAATGAAACTCTTCAAGCAAAAGTGAAATCCCCACCCGAGGCTCCCACTGCTCCAGCCACAAGGAACTGCGTGAAAGATGTAAATTAGAAGTCGAGTGGACTCCTAGATTAGGTGAGATCTTACGCAGTTAACCACACGAGGTGTCCTCCCCACAAACTAGGTCTTCGGCCTAGCAGTAGAGTAACAACCATACTGTGTGTGTCTCCGGATTCGAACTTTTGACCTTTTGGAGCAAATCCTAACCCGAGTACCAACTGGATTATGTTGTGGGAGCCGAAACGAAACTCTTAAACCTACGAAATTTCTATTTAAAAACCTAAAGGATAGAGAGTTTGTTTCCAATGAGACCCTGACTCTATACGTGCCTGCATAAATGACACAATAATAGGATACGACGTGTTAGTGCGTTAGTGAAGGAACTTAGTAAATACAAATAAGAAATTTCTTATATTAAAATAGTCATAACCGTATATACGCACAAATAATAAAAGACAGACAAACAAAAAAAATGTCAAGTCAACCTAAATTGTATGAAGCAATATCTAAACCCTAAATATATTCTAGATAGAGGGGATATTCATAATGTTAGAACCTGGGCTCTATCATAAACCCTTAACCGTTTAAAATATATCACTCGATTTGTCTTATAACTGTATCCAAAAAAACCTATGTGCAGTAAGAGGGATTTCAACCATTTACGAACTTGTCTATTATTTAGTCATTAAAATTTATATCATATCAAACGAAAGAAGCATAAAAGACATAAAGGAATCCCCGTTCAATCCAGTATTGTTAGGGGCGTTTCTGAATAATTTTAAATACCACGAGGGCCAACTTTAAGGCTAAAATCTCTGCATTTTTTATATCTTCTTACAGTCATTTTTACCGTCGCAAACTCCAAGCGGGCTAAAAAAATACAGAGAAAAAGAGCTGACAATTCTCCGAGGGAACGGCTTTGGGCAGCGTAAGAAATTCGAGAGGATCTACGATTACGATGTGTACAATGATCTCGGGGATCCTGATGCCGATGAAGCTAAAGCGAGGCCTGTTCTTGGAGGCCAAGAATTTCCTTATCCTAGACGATGCAGGACAGGTCGCCCTCGCACTGAAAAAGGTATGGCATTAATTACACATTATATATGTTTTAGTTAGTCAATAAGGTTTTAATACCTTGTTACAAAGGTAACATGTTGCCGGAGTTCTTAAAAAAAAACCAAGTTCTTAAAAGAAAACCAACATGTTTTATAAAATAAGATCGTACCAAGAGGTAGTGTGGTACTAGCTCATATTTATGACCATGTAGAATAATAAATATGAAAAAATTTCCATAACGTTAATGCAATATCTTGTTGTCTGTCTTAAAACTATCAAGTTTTGCACATGAAGTAATTTATGCCTGATCTAACTATCATTATAGTTAAGGGTGAATTTGTATAACGAAATCGTAAGATTTTGAAGCTGCCCTATGCTCCAAGTCCATTTGTCATTTTCATTTTCGGATTCAGCTCCTTTTTTTGTGGGCACCTTTGCATTTAAGTCTGGTAACAATATACTTCCTATATTTTAAAAATATTATCTTTAATTAAGAGACATCCTAAACATACGATATCTTATTATGCAATAAGATATACATAAACAAGAGTGATTGACGTGTTATAAAGGTAAAATACACTTAAAATAAGTGTCTAACTTTATTAAACCTACTTTTTCTTTAATTAGTTACTGAAGAACTGTGGTAATGAAGAATTTTAAGTTGCTGTAGTTTAATGGAAACCCAAAATATATGCAATCATGCAGATCCATCATCAGAATCAAGAAGTGGAGATGTGTACGTACCAAGAGATGAAGCATTCTCAGAAGTGAAAAGGTTAACTTTCTCAGCAAAGACTCTGTACTCAGTGCTCCATGCAGTTGTACCATCCATTCAGGGTGCAATTGAAGATGCAAATATTGGATTCCCACATTTCACGGCTATAGAAACACTATTCAACCAAGGACTCGACCTACCATTTAACAAAAGCAAAAGCCTTCTTGATGTACTGCCAAGGCTGCTCAAAGCTGCTACTGATACTCAAAAAAATGTCTTGATGTTTGAGACTCCTGAATTATACGAGAGTAAGTTATACATTTTTTTTTCTTTCTTTAATCTCTAGCTAGTGAGTCCATAGTTGCCATTACCAATTCGGCCTTTGTCCGAAAACTTTGATAGTCAATTTTGAAACAGTTGAAATATTAGGGTTTGAGAAAAAGTATATGAAAGTATTTTAAAATATGCTATACACTTATATAAAAATATATAACAAGTTCGATTGGAAAAAGGGGTGAAGCATAAAATGGATCTGTTAAGACCATACTCTTAATTCAATGTTCGGCATGTTGCCATACATTGAATTGAAACTTTGGCATGTCTATGAAGAGTGTAGAACATTTGGTGCCTATGATTAGACGTTCAGATAGAAGGTTCGGACGTTTGGTGATGAATTTTGAGTTCGACGATAGAGTTCTGAACAATCTGAAGCTAACAAAACACTACACCAAATGTTCGGTAAAATTGGCCGAACGTTCATCAATATAGTTTGGTGGCTTCAAAATATTCTGTCTTATAATGGAATGATACAAATTTTGCATCTTAGGACATCTCCGTTCAATCTTTAATGGTCATAAATTAATTTTGGAAGTTAAATTCTGCATGCCAAATTAATTTCTTTATTGTGAATCAAAATCTTTAAATACAAGGATCAAACAGGTTTTTAAAAAATGCTTTGAATGTTTTTGACATACTTTGAAATGATCATTGAAAAACTCTTTGAGTCTACTGTGAAAACCTGGAGAATTCTTTCTTGCCTTGCTTTTCTATTCTTTGGCATTAAAGAATTCAATTAGACATGTTCAATCTTCTTGTTGTAGAGAAAATGAAAGAAAGGCTATTGTTATATCATGTGAAGTATTTGTCCCGTAGTGTACCTTATTCATTAGTAGAGACGAAATTGCTTTTAAAGACGGTATAACATTTGTTACGTCTCGCCTATTCTCATTCTTCTTGAATCACTAACTTAATGTTTGTTTGGTTATAGTACTTTGTAATTCTTTCTTATAATCTTGTGTTTTTACCAAGCTAATTTAATCGTTTTGAGAACTACATTATTGATGTTTTATTCTATTTCTTTAGATTTCTTGTGTTGTTAGCTTATCATCTTCTAATTTTCATATACCTGTCAGTACCTCCATTTTTTTACATATTTTTGAGGGAAGGGGCTCTATTAATTAATATTTTGCGGAACTTTGTAGGAGACAAATTTTCTTGGATTAGAAATGTTGAATTTTCTCGGCAGACTTTGGCTGGTTTAAATCCCTACAGTATCCGCTTGGTGACGGTATGTTCCTTCATAATCGTATTCCACCAGTAAATATTTACCTTTTATTTTCATTTTTCTAAAAGAATATTTGTCTTTTAATTCGTGAACAACATTCACTTCATTTTAAGTGTTAATGCGTAATTTTTTATCGATGACATAAACAGATCTGTAAAGAAAAGCATCCTTTATATATATCTTACTTAATGCCAATATGATCGATTATTTGATATATTTCTCATATTCGGCTTCATTTAGTTAGTAATAATTGAATGATGAATAGTTAACTATTCTCATAAATGTTACTTCTTTTCTGGAAAAATAATATGTCACATCAAACTAGTATACTATTTAATAAAGTAAATCAAATAATAATCTGATGTGCATATGTTCCAACTTATCATTGAAAAACAATTTTAACGCATATTTACCATTACTAGGGATAGATTATTAAAGCCTTCACATTTTGCATCATTTATTGAACATGAATAAACGATTCATGGCCTATGAAAATAGTGTTCGATATATTGAAAGTTTGAGCTTTAGTCCATTAAGAAAAGTTGCAAACTTGGTTAAGCAACATACTTTGAGCTTAATTATGATTAGTTTTCATTAATGAAAATAAAAAACTAATAGGTCCTTAATTATCTACGTAACATAGTAGTTAATTTTAGGCTTTGGAATCACTCAATTACGATACCAAATGAATGAGAAATTAATGCTCAAAGTAGATGGAAAACATGATTTAATAGGTGATGTGTCCTATTCTTAGGAGGCCACATCATCCTTATGGAGGAATACCACATTGGACAATTGAACTAATTTAGCCACCTTATAAATGCCTAGAATTGACACTTAGATGTGCCCTTGAGGCATGAGAAGTTTTTGACCGGAGGGAAAACCTAGAAATTACCACACGCGTGCGCGCTGCCGCCCGCCCCTCTAGCATGCTCGGGCTCGTGGGTCGGGCCGGTTCTTATCTTTTTGGAGAAAATTTATTTGGGCTTTTTGGATTAATTATTTTTTGTAAAGAATTAAAGGCTTCAGGCCTAGCTGCGTAGTGGCCCAAATGCTCTCCGTTTCAAGGTCCGGTCCAGTACAAACTTAACCGCAGTTGAGTTTAAATCAAGCGGTTTTTAAATCACGGTTATGGTTTAAATCGAAGATTAGGCATTTAAATCAAACGATCTGTTATGGTTTAAATGGAACAATTATGGTTTAACGGTCTCCTCCTAAATCTGTAAGATCAAACGGTTTTGATCTGACGGTGGCAGAAAAGGCAGCTTTGATCCAACGATTGAAGTTCAAACTGACCTAACCGCACAACCGAATGTGGTTTTCATCCTACGCTCCAAAATGAATCCTGTAGTTCTGTTTCCATCTGACGTCTGAGATTCGAACGGTTGAAATTACCAAACAGATGACGCGTCGGTTTTCATTCGACGGATCTGGCTCATCTACGGTTTTGATCTGACAGTTTCAAATCCATCTCAATAACCGATTCTCCAACCGACTCCCTTATATAAACAAAGGCACGGTGTGCGATCAGAACACACACTCCACTTCTGCATTTGTCCCTTTCTACTCTCTGCATCACGTCCAAGAGAAGTCATGACATTCAAAGGTTCGCTGCAGTTCAAGTTAAGCAGTGCCGCTCAACTGAACAGGTGTCTGTTGTATCCTGGGAGACGATTGCTAATGCCGGTTGGGCACAGTATACCGGAGCAATACGTCTTAAGGACAGAATCCTCGATTCGCCCTGGGTTCGGTTTACCGGTTGCATACGCACACACTGAACGATTGCGCCTTGGTACATGATTGATTGTATTCAACAAATAGAAAGGAGAAAAAGCCAAATTGGTACTGAAGAAGACATCTTTTTGAATTGCATGACATTCCTCGTGTAAACTTTGCCGCATTTGAATCATATCTATTTGTTACCTAAGGCGGATTAACTCCATTGACGGTAATATTGAAATACAAAAGATGATACGTTCCCATGTGTAAGAAACCAAATATTGGATCGTTAATACTATAATACTCTATTGTTACAGTTAACCTTTACCTTTCACTTTACTTTTTAGAATACTACTGCTTGTGCTTTCCATCTGGAAAGAAATCTCACCTTTGTAGGGGCGGTGGGGCCTTCAGGGACAGAGGCCTTTTATTCTAAGAAATCTCACCTTTACGATACTGCAGGAATGGCCGTTGAAGAGCAAACTCGACCCTTCAGAATATGGGCCTCCGGAATCAGCCATAACAACAAAAGTAATAGAACAGCAAATCCTAGGTTTCATGACCGTGGAAGAGGTACTTAATTTGTCCACTCGATCCTTTATATTGCAATTCAATGCCTAAAATTGAAAATAAAATTAATCATTATAATGACTACATTTCAAAAATATAGTTTGAGTTTAATATATTTTAAGGTGGTCTAATTATTTGAGTCGCTATTTCTGTTCTATTTTCAATTGTTAAATTTGATATAAACTAGAAAAATCATGTAAGATTTAATTGAAATGACAACATGAATAATTTAACCATTAATATGTTACTTTTTATTGAAAGTGGACATTATTTATAAAAATATTTTTTAGACAGAAAGAGTATATATTAATTTAAATTATACATTTTAAATAAGTATTAAAAAACTACAGTGTAGAACTAAATTTGGTTTTCTAATTTCCATGTTGCAGGCCATTAAACAAAAGAAGTTATTCATGTTAGATTACCATGATCTCTTATTACCCTATGTGAAGAAAGTCAGAGAGCTAAAGAACACAACATTATATGGATCAAGGACAGTGTTTTTCTTGCATTCTGATTCTACACTGATGCCATTGGCGATCGAGCTAACTCGACCGCCAATGGATGGAAAGCCTCAGTGGAAAGGGGTTTATACACCAGCATGGGAAGCCACTGGTGCTTGGCTATGGAAACTGGCCAGGCTTCATGTTCTTGCTCATGATTCTGGCTATCACCAGTTAGTCAGCCACTGGTACGCGTCCTCCTCATATTTATTAATTTATTCTTTCTTGTCCGAAAGTTCTTTTTCTTTTCTTGTCCGAAAGTTCTTTAACGCCGAGTTTTGTGCTTCTTCATTCCTAGAAAAAGTAGCTATTACTACATCTTTACTTGGAACGTTTTGTAAGAAAAAGCAGCATTTGAGATTTGATGGTGCCTTTCTTCACTTTCCACCATAAATAAAAAAGACCGTTCGGTTATACTAGGCTCACGTATTTGTGCAAAGTTTGAGGAGGGATCGGGTCGTTTAAGAGGCTATTTCCGCGTCTCGAACTCGTGACCTCAAGGTCACAAAGAAGCAACATTATCAGTTCCTTCATGGTCCACCCTCAAAGGACGTTCCCAGTGCACTAGCCTCTCGCGTTAGTAGAGGGTCCAAGGAGGTGTCGGAATTGCTTCAGGATCTAATGTATCTAGCCTTACCCTACACTTATGCAAGACACTGTTTCAGCGGTTCGACCCCGTCACCTCAATAACCTTACCAGTTGCTTCAAAGTCCGTCTCTGTCCACCGATAAATAACATTTTTAGTTGTAAAGAAAATAGCCGCGTTTTGTAACGTCTCAACAGGTGTCTGCAAATAAATAAAAAAATTGGTTATGTTTCTTATATTCTGAAGTAGTAGTTGATCGACACAACTTGACGCAATTTTCAATATGGGTCATCGGAAAACAAGCATGTTTCTAACACATGTATATGGTTGCGTACATCCGATCCTCCCATACCATGTCGTAGGCAGAAGCACTAATAATATTGTTGTTGTTGTTGCAGGCTAAGAACTCATTGTTGTGTGGAGCCGTACATAATTGCGAGTAACAGGCAACTGAGTGCAGTTCATCCCATAAACAGATTATTGCATCCTCATTTCCGATACACAATGGAAATTAACGCGCTGGCTCGCTTGGCTCTCATTAATGCGGACGGTATCATTGAATCCAATTTCTCCCCTGGCAAATACTCCATGGAGCTTAGCTCTGTAGCCTATGATCTGGAGTGGCAGTTCAATCTTCAAGCCCTCCCAGCAGACTTAATTAATCGGTATGTCCCGAACTCGAATCTAAATCTGAATCCAGATGACATTTCTCGTGATTCCTCGTATTAGAAATGCACTACTTTTACACTAAGGGTGATTATCTGTATTGGTCGCTTGTATTTTGCATGCGAGTCATTGTTGTCTTGTTTTTTTTTTTTTTTTGGGTGCCAAAATTCATATTTTTGGTCCATTATGTTTGGGAAGCATATCGTCTTTGCATCATATGTTTGAGAGTCATATTTTTTTAAAGCTTGATAGCTTCTTTCTTCACATTTTGGCTAGATCAACAATTAAAATCATAGATATTAGGACAATTGTGATTTTTTTTTTCATCCAAAAAAAGAAAAAGAAAGATTATGATGATGTAGTAATACGTGGGATAAGAAAATTACTACATATGTCCCAAACTATTTTAGTTTTTTTTTTACATGTCTCATAAATATTCTTTCTTTCTTCAACATGCTTTACAACATGAATTGATTAGAGGGTATTTTACCTGCAGGGGAATGGCAGAGGAAGATCCAACAGCTCCACATGGACTCAAATTGGCAATTCAAGACTACCCTTTTGCCAATGACGGCTTGATTCTTTGGGACAACATCAAGCAATGGGTGACAGATTATGTGAATCACTATTATCCACAAGCAAGCCTTGTGGAATCAGATGAAGAGCTTCAAGCCTGGTGGACCGAAATCCGAACAAAAGGCCATGGTGACAAGAAGGATGCTCCTGGATGGCCAGATTTGAACACCCCTGAAGATTTGATTGGAATTTTGACAACAATCATATGGGTGACATCAGGACACCATGCTGCAGTGAACTTTGGGCAGTATGATCTTGCGGGATTCTTCCCGAATAGGCCTACCATTGCCAGAAACACAATGCCAACAGAGGATCCAACAGATGAAAGGTGGACCCTTTTCGAGCAAAAACCCGAATACGAAGTCTTATCGTGTTTCCCGTCGCAAACACAGGCTACGATAGTTATGGCGATTCTGGATGTGCTTTCCAACCATTCCCCCGATGAAGAGTACATTGGCAAGGTGCCTGAGCCCTCCTGGGCTGAGGATCCTATTATAAACGCGGCGTTCGAACAGTTCAGCGGGAGATTGGAAGAGCTAGAGGGAATTATTGATGCAAGAAATGCCGACAAGAATCTGAAGAACAGAACAGGGGCGGGAGTGGTGCCTTATGAGCTCCTGAAGCCATTTTCTGGACCTGGAGTCACTGGAAAGGGGGTCCCTAATAGTATTTCTATTTGAATGTATTGTGCTGTTAACCCATTGTTGCTGCCAAAAGCTTTGGTGATTTATATGGGATATTTGAGTTGTATTTTGTAAAATAAAACAACTTGCAGCATTCTACTGAATAAATGTAACCTTTGCAACTTATTTAGAGCTACGAGTACATGTCCTCTTATGAACTGAGTACATCTTTTGTCCTCTTTTGTCTTGAGCATAAGTTATGTTGGAGAAATTGGGAAAGAAATTAAAGTTGGGGTAAGTTGCAAACCGTGGATTAGCAACGTATTTTGAGCTAATATTATGATTAGTTTAACTAGTGATAAGTGTTGGAGACAATCAATCCTGTACTAAGACGCAATCGTTCGGTGTGTGCGTATGAAAACAGTAAACAGTAATTCAAACCCGGGACGAGTCGAGGACTTTGTCCTTAAGACGTATTGCTCCGGTATACTGTGCCCAACCGGCATTAGCAATCGTCTCTCAGGATACAACGGGTATCTGTTCAGTTGAGCGGCACTGCTGAACTTGAACTACAGCGAACCTTCGAGTATCCTGACTTGTCTTGGACGTGTTGCAAAAAGTATGAAGAAGAATGCGAACTCAGAAGATGAGTGTGTGGTTTGATTGCACACCCATCCTCTGTTTATATAGAGGGATGGGTTGAAAATCGGTTTTCGCAGGAGGAATCGTGACCGCCGGATCATCACCGTAAATCGACTAGAGCCGTCACATGAAAATCTCCCGGTGGTTTTGGAAGGTTTAAATTACAGCCGTTAGATGGAAAACTGAAATGCGGGATTAAACTTGGAGCATTAGATGAAAACCACTTTCGGTTGGGCGGTTAGGTCAGTTTGAATTTTATCTGTTGGATCAAAGCTACCATTTTCGCCACCGTTAGATCAAAACCATTTGATCTTCAGAAGACCGTTTGATTTAAATAATCACAACCGAACTTTTTGATTTACATATCAAAACCGAACGTTTTGATTTTAAAAAATCAAAATCAGATACAACCATTTTGTTAATGGACCGGACCTGAAAGGAGAGAATTTGCGCCGCTGCGCAGTTAGGCCTGAAGCCTTTAACTGTTTACAAAAAATAATTAATCCAAAAGCCCAAATATATTTTTTCCAAAAAGATAGTAACCGGCCCGGCCACGAGCCCACGTGCCCGAGCCGAGCCGAGCCGAGCCGGCCAGACGGGCGGGCGGGCGGCGGCGCGTGCGCGTGCGTGCGTGTGGCACTTTCTAAGTCTTCGCTCCGGTCAAAAACTTCTCATGCCCCTAGGACACATCTGAAGTGTCCTAACTAGCCGTTTATAAGGTGGCTAAATAAGTTCAATTGTCCAATGTGGTATTCCTCCATAAGAGTGATGTGGTCTCCTAAGAATAAGACACATCACCCATGATTTAGGACACATCACCCATTAGATCATGTTTTCCATCTACTTTGAGCATTTCATTCACCCGGTATCGTAATCGAGTGATTCCAAAGCCTAAAATTAACTATTCGTTACGTACATAATTAAGGACCTATTAGTTTTCGATTTTCATTAACGGAAACTAATCATAATTAAGCTCAAAATATATTGTTAAACCAAGTTTTGCAACTTTCCTTAATGGGTCAAAGTCCAAACTTCCAATTCCTCCAACAATCCCCCACATGAATGGAAATTAATGCAAATGCAGATGCAAACTCTAAGGAGAAGTCAGACAAAAAAATGTTGCATCAGAAAAGGTAGCTTCTGGCTTTGAACCTTTCATAGTGATGTACCATCGGATTCACTCAGCTAATTAGTAACTTGATGTCTTGAACCAGTCAGCCTTTGTTGTGAACCTAGACAACGATACTCACACAACATTTCCTTTAACACCCTTTTGGTTCTCATGGTTGTGTTTATTTTGGCCATGAACAACCTGGTTTCAGAAAGTATTTTAGAGAAATATTACCTCACAAAATTCTCATAGAAGCGGCCCCACTTCACACTTACATAGGTGATTTCTATTAGAAACATTCTGCCATACCCCACTTGATGTATCAAGATATAGGCCATCATTAAAAGCTTTAACTTACCCTAAATATTCTCTGTAGACAACACTCTTGTAACGGAATGAGTGAGTGCTAAATTGAAACTTCATAATTTAGTTGTCCCATTGAACCAAGATTCTGGGATCTCCAGTCAACAAGGTTGGGTTACCATTACAAAGATTTTTGCATTATAGGCTTTAGTCCCATTCTGTTTGTCAATCTTGACATCTGATCTCTAGGCAAGCCTTTTGTAAGCGGATCACAAGATTCTCCATTGATTTTATGTAATCAGTGGAAATCACGCCATTAGAGATCAACTGTTTAATGGTGTTATGTCTCTGACGTATGTGTCGTGACTTACCATTATAGATGCTGCTTTGAGCACGTCCTATAGCTGACTGACTATCACAATGTATGCTAATAGGAGCGATTGGCTTAGGCCAGCATGGAACATCTTTTAGGAAATTTCGAAGCCATTCAGCCTCTTCCCCAGCTTTGTCCAGTGCTATAAACTCAGCTTCCATAGTGGACCGAGCTATGCACATTTATTTTGTGGATTTTCATGACACAGCAACACCACCAACAGTGAATAAGTATCCACTGGTGGACTTCGAGTCCTTACTGTCTGATATCCAATTTGCATCGCAATATCCTTCTAATACTGCTGGATATCTTGTATAATATAATCCAAGGTTTTTTGTGTATTTCAGGTACCTCATCACTCTATTTAGAGCTCGTAGGACCTACAAGGCACCACTAGAAGGGGGGGATTGAATAGTAGGTGCAGAAAATTTGGTTTTTAAAATGTTTTGATCCAAAAACCCAACTTCTGAAAAAAGTTTCTGTTTTCCGGACTTGTTTTGTAACGTCTGAAAAACTAGGTTACAGGCCTTCAACAATTCTGAAATTTGGATAGATTGTAGTCTCAGATGTTCTGAGTATCTCCTAAAAATTACAGATCAAAATTCAACCTTTACCCCTTTGAAAAAGCATTTGTGGTCAGATTGCACAAATCTACAAGAAACGGTAGTCTGACTTGAAAAACTTATTCCGATTAAACCGTGGCTCCAAATGGTCTGAAAAGGTAATGACAAACCCCTTACTATATATATTTGATTGTATTTAAACAGTTTTGAAAAATTCCTTTAGGAAGTATGTCAAATACGTTCAAGTTCTCAACCTTTGCAAGTCTGAAAATCAGATTGCACTAGTCTCAGAACTATGAACGTTTGAATAACTTATGCTTGTCCAAAAGAGTTGAAACTTGCACCAAATGAAACTTAAAATGTGTGGCTATGTTTCTGGAAAGTTTTGCGATTTTTGAAATTCGTTTGATATTTTTACTATTGCAATGAAAATGATGCACAGTGATGTAAACTGAAAGTAAAGTGCTGAAAGTAATAACACCGAGAATTTTATACTGGTTCGGTTAACACAACCTACTCCAGTCTTTGAGGACACCTTCCTCGGTTATCACTTAAAAAAATAACACCTTACTACAAAGGGTTTTTGGAGTTACACACCAACTTTAACCCTTTACAAACGATACAAGCAATCACACCTTTCACGAACACCACACCAAATGAATGAAGGATTGATCACACCTTGATCAGCCTTTTACAACAATGAGCGTGTATAGTGGTCTATACAAAGCATATTCAATATATTTGAATATAAGAACAATAGGCTTGAGAGAGAAGAAGAAAGAAAGGTAGAAGAAGAAAGTGGAAGACACTTTTTGCACTTAAGAGAATATGAGAATTGTCTCACATTAGAATGACTCTCCTTCTCTTCTTTTTATCTTGCTTTGGCCACCCACTCTAGGGCATTTCTCCATCTTGAAAATTCTCTTTTAAGTCCTTAGAAGAATGCCTGGTATATATATGACATCAACTTGCTTACTTGGCAACACTTGACTGGATGATTGTCTTGGCCTTGCTTAATTGGCACTCCTTGATTGGGTGAGATTTGTCATCACTTCATGACTGTACAAATCTGAGAATTACACTTAAAACATGTGCCAAATTAGTAGTAAAAACCTTGCCAATTATCACACAATTAATCCTAAATAATTTCGAAGGTAAATTGATCTCCAGTTAGTTACAAAATTCGGCAAGCACTTATGCATCACATGCTGAAATTAAAAGATCTGCAAGGCACCACTAGAGGGGGTGGGGGTTGAATAGTGGGCGCAGAAAATGTGGTTTTTAAAATTGTTTTAGACCAAAAACCCAACTTCTGAAAACAGTTTCTGTTTTCAATACCTGTTTTGAAACGTTTTGAAAACTAGGTTACAGGTCTTTAAAAATTCCGAAATTTGGAGAGATCTTAGTCTCAGATGTTTTGAGTATCTCCTAAAAATTGCAGATTAAAATTCAACCTCTAACCCCTTTAAAAATCGTTTATGGTCAGATTGCGCAAATCTGCCAAAAACGGTAGTCTGATTTGAAAAATTAATTTCTATTTAATCGTAACTCAAAATGCTTTGAAAATTTAATGACTAACTCCTCTTTAGGTTTATTAATTGGGTTAAAACAGTTTTGAAAAATTCTTTTGGGAAGATAGTTAAATACGTTCAAAGTATCAACCTTTGCAAGCCTGAAAATCAGACTGCACTAGTCTCAGGACTTTTGACGTTTGAATGAATTATACTTGTCCAAAAGGGTTGAAACTTACGCCAAAAGAACCTTAAGACGTGTGGCTATGTTTCTTGAAAGTTTCGTGATTTTTGAAATTTTTTTACTATTTTTACGAACGTGATAAAAACAATGCATTGTGCTAGAAACTGAAAGTAAGTGCTGAAAGTAGAGAACACAAGGAATTTTATACTGGTTCAGTTAAAATAACTTACTCCAGTCTTTGAGGAAACCTTCCTCGGTTAGCACTAATCACAAAACACAAACAACACCTTATCACACAGGGTTGATGGAGTTACATACCAACTCCAACCCTTTACAAACCTTGTATGTGACTACAATGATCACGAACACCGCCACCTTACGAGTGCAAGATTGATCACATCTTGATCAATCTTTTACAACAATAAAGAGTATAGGGTGGTACGTAAGAAGCCTATTCAAGATGTATGAATATGAATACAATAGGCTTTTAGAGAGAAAAAAGAAAGAAGTGTAGAAAGAAGAAGGAGATGTATGCGTTTTGAGCTTTGAAATTTGCAAGACTTGTGTTATCTTTTGTTTGCTCTCTTCTTCCTTTTTTATCTAGTTGGCCGCCCCCTATAGCTTGGTCTTCCTCTTGAAAATTATCTTCTAAGTCCTTGGAAGAGTATATTGCATCATTGTGACATTTGTTTGCTTACTTGGCAACTCCTCATTGGATGATCATTAACCTCTTGCTTACTTGACACTCATTGATTGGATGGAAGTTGTCATCATTTGAGGACTAGATAAATCTAAAAATAAACCTTAAAAAGCATGTGCCAATTAGCCATCAAAGGGTTGCCATAAGTCATATAATCATCCCACATAATTAGCAAGACAAATATCTCAAATTTACCATCATAAAAATCGGCCATGTGCATGCTGAAATTTCAGTATGTGATATTCACACTTAATTCAAATTTATTGCCAAGTTTGCATCTGATTTATTCCTTGAAAATAAAGAAGAAATCAATCATCATTTAGTGCATAACATTTCTACTAATTTTGGAATAAACTTAGTCACCAAGAAGGCCTCAAAATCGGCAACATCCATTACACACATGCTGAAATTTTCAGCATGTGTGATATTTGAAAATATCACTTAATTATTTCCATAATATGTTTAAAACATTTCCATATTATCTATTAATCAATCCATATAATTTAAGGTAGTAAATATGGCTCATTATGATGAGAATTCCGGCCAGCTCTTAAACTACACATGCTGAATTTTCAACATGTGTCACAAATGTGACAAAGTTTGAAATGTTACCTTTTGTAGCTCCTTTCTTTTTGTCACCAACATTGTATGCTTCATTCTTGGTCAATCAAGATGCCAACAAAGCTCCACATGAGCTCCAACATGGCTGTCTAGGCGTGTGATGATGAATATACATGTGCTAAATTTTATTTTTGCAAACTTTGTAAAATAATGCACATATAATTACACATATATGGTATATTCCAATCAGCCCATAATTGATTTTTCTAGAACACTTTAGAATGTATGAAGTATGTAAAAAGTGTCTAGATACATGTTATATGCCATGCCAAAAATGTTTCATGTGTCATGTTCGTAGAAAACCGAATTTTCTACGTTTGTCGATTACCCGATTTTTCTCCGATTAAATTTCAAATTTTTGCACATGTTATATATATTATGTAACACATAATATACATAAATTAAACTTTAATATTCAGCACTTAGGGCTGATTAAAGTGGCGCCCAACATGTGAGAAAAATTGAATTTGGAATCTCCACAATTTGGCCTTAATTTGGGGTGATTTGTGTGTGCCAACATGGAATGATTTTATGGCTGTATATACCATGTGACCCACGAAATTTGTGGCCATTTTTGAAGTGTAGGGGCTGGCCATCTATATATGGCAAGTACGTGACACGTTGATGAAGTTTCGGTATTCACCCGATACAACAATTTTTGGTTTAGAACCTTTTAACGCGTCGTAATAAATTTGTCATCACCATGACTTATATCATATGATATAAGACCTGAATATACTCATAAATATGAGTTAAATATAGTGGTGTGACGTTAACTGTTGTACCCCAACGACCATCTACTTGAAACTATGATTAAGTGACGAAATAAAAGCGATGATTCCTTCACGTGCATGTTACTTAAGTCAAATTAGCGCATCTTTATTTAAATTCTTTAAGTCATTTAGGAGAGACACTAAATAGTTATACAAGCGAACGTCACAACACCTTGTGAATTCGGCTAAAGGCCATTGATCACCCTTGAAGTAAACTCGTTCTTGTAAGAATACAAACATAATTGATCCTCACAAAGCAAGATTAAAATCATATTAGATAAAATAGATAGTAGCATAAATTATATAAATGTGGGACATGTTAATTATGAGATGACCAAAACACCCCCAAAGGCCCCACAATTTTCGGCCATAACCCTCCAAGCCTTCTAGAATCCTCTTAATTTTACTACAATTAAAACAAAAAAAAAGGAGTCTCAAGCATGCAAGGCAAGATGAATAAAATAAGACAAGGCATGCAAGAGAATACTAATAAAATAAGGAGAAGGAGTCTTGCATGGGAGGCAAGACATGGTCAAAAGTAGCCTTTTTCTTCCTTTCATGAACCATGCTCCCCTTCCCCCTTTTGACTCCACCGCCGGCCAACCCACCCCCTTAGGCCTTGATTTTTAAATTTTAGCAAGACCAACCTCAATCTATGCTATCTTGAACATTTTGCTAGCAAGCTCTCTACTAAACACCTAAACAAAGTTCCAACACCCTCCTCTCACCAAGCAACTTTCGGCCACACCCCTCTTGAAGGTAGGAGTTCTCAATCAAGCTTTATATCCAAGACTCAAGAAGATCTCTAGGTAAGTCTTGTTCCAAATTCCTTAAGTAAATTCTTATTTGGGAAGAATGAAGCTCACTTGAATCATTACCTCTACCCCAAAACCGTGGCCTCCTTGTCCAACTAGGTGGAAGATTTCAACTCTTTTAGGTGGTGCTATCTTGCTACATTTAAAGCTCCACCCCAAGCCTACTTTGGTAAGATATTCTAGCCTCAATTGGAACTCTATTTTCACTATTGAATGAAGACTAACTCTCCTTTTCCTCTCCATCAAAACCGTGTAGTCAAGGGTGGAAAAAGGAAGTGGATTTCAACTCAACTCACTCCATAACCAAGCAAAGACAAGAGCTTTAGCTTGAAAAGGCAAGTATACAATGATCTCTCATGATTTATTTAAAGAGTTAGTGACTTGAATGACTAGAGGTTCTTAAGATTTAATCTTTAGTTGAGTATCATAAGTTTGAGATTACATCTTATAGATTTATTAAGAACAATGCATTGCATGTGTCTTATTCTCTCAAAGATGGAATCTTTGATTTCATGCATTAAGATTCAAGGCGGTTTTAGGATGATTTAAGTGGCAACTAAGTGAGTCTAAGCTAGATTGATGCTTGTTTGAAACTTGGAAGATTTATGGAAAAGCATGCATATGTAAGATAGGACCTTTATGAAGTTGTTAGTAAGATTAGCTTGAGTTGAATCTTGAATGTGAATGCATGCTTGAATATGTGTTGAAAAATTTGGGTTAAGGCACCCCCTAGGTTCGGCCTAAAAGAGGGAAGAGGAGGTGAGTATTGTCTTAAAGATGAACACTTATTTTGGTGCATAAATGACACTTGCCTTATTACTATCTACAAATTGTTTAATATGATGAAAAGGTGGTTTTATTGTAAGCATGCAACCTGGACATTTATGTTATAATAGAGGGTAAGTGGTAATCAATCATATGTTTCATAAGGACAAGATGAATGATGAACATTTGACTTGAATAGAAGAACAAATGGCAAACCACTGGAACTGGACTGAATGAAGTGACATTTCCAATGACCTGAGAACTAACCTTGCAGACCATCAATGCAGCTAATTTTTGGCACAAAGTTAGCCTTATGAATGTAGCATAAGTGAGAGTTGGAATTTTGTCAAAATAAGCTAAGGATTATTTTTAAGAAATTATGCGGTAAAACTACTCCAGTAACAAATTCTGGAGCTGGGCAGAATTGACCATTGATTTCAACGTATTAAAAGAGGACCTTGTGAACCTTCAATAAATCTGATGTTTGGCACAAACCCAGCCCCATGAGTGTAGTAGAGATGCCAGCTGGAATTTTGGTAAAATGAGCTATGGTTAATTTTTAATAAAATATTTGGTAAGACTGGTCAGACCTGAAAAACGGGAATTGAGCAGAATAGTGACCTCTTTTCACTGACTTAAAAAGGGACCTTGTAGATGACCAATAAAGCTGATTTTTGGCATAGTAATAATCCTATGAGTGTAGTGGACACGCCATCTGGAATCTTGGTAAAATAAGTTCTGGATTATTTTTAATGAATTATTTAGTAACACTGCTCAACTGAAATTGCTGGAGCCAACCTGAAATTAGTAACGACTTTCTAGCCTCAGAAAAGGGACTTAGAGACATGCAAATGGGCTAAATTTCGGTAGGATACTAGTCCCATACGTTTATGACTTGGGCGAGCTGGAATTTCTGAAAAACGAATTACGGATTCACCGCAATTGAATTTTTAGTAAAATCTATCAGCTCAGTTTCAGCACCTAACACAGTTCGGAAAGTAAGTAAATAAGTCCCTTTACGGTTATTGAAATAATCTGCAATTTTATGACATGTATCTAAGATTCCACCAAACGTATTTGTGACAAAGGAATTATGGAAATGGACCTAATTGATTAGCTCAACCGCCCTATGAATGTGAAGCGAAAGTCTTGGAAATATTTAGCTTCCAAATTCATGTATGTTGATATGTTATAAGGAATGCATACAATTATTCATGTCATGGCTTGCATTTCATATCACGGCATGTATCATGCATGATCATGAAACTGATTTTCATGGATTTTATGATGCAAGCAAGTTTTATAAGCGACTATCTTTTCGTTATGCATGAAAAGTTTTTTACGGTCCCATGTTTTTAAAGAAAGCTTCATGATTCCTTTGCCGGCCAAGCATGCGACTAACCCGACTCCAGACCCGGGGTTAATTGGTTTGATGATATGATATGTTCTGGACCCGCTCAGATCCGGGGTTAATTGATCTGATATTTGTTCTGGACCCGCTCAGATCCGGGGTTAATTGATCTGATATCTGTTCTGGACCCGCTCAGATCCGGGGTTAATTGATCTGATATCTGTTCTGGACCCGTTCAGGCCCGGGGTTAATTGGTCTGATATCTGTTCTGGACCCGCTCAGATCCGGGGTTAATTGATCTGATATCTATTCTGGACCCGCTCAGATCCGGGGTTAATTGATCTGATATCTGTTCTGGACCCGTTCAGGCCCGGGGTTAATTGGTCTGATATCTGTTCTGGACCCGCTCAGATCCGGGGTTAATTGATCTAACACTCTGTTTTTACGACATGTTACCTTATGTGACCAAAATGATGTTTTGACATGACATGACATGACATCATGCATTGCATCTTGCATAATTCACGATCATGAACACATGTTGCATGTCACAATTAATGGTTATAAGTTATCGTTGGTAAAGCATTTCCTAATAACATGCTTAAGAAGAATGCCAAGTAAGTTCAGGATCCAGGATCAGGTATGGTATAGCATTCCCTAAAACATGCCTAAGCCGAACGTTAAGTAAGTATAGGATCCAAGAGCAGGTATGAATTATGATTATTTGAGGTTTTTGGGGTAATACATTCATGTTATGATTCTTTACGTATTTCATGCTAGTTTATTGTATTCTTGCTGGGTGATTTTTATCACTCACACTTTATTTTTCCCCAGAGCCGGAGAATGCCAAGATAGAATGGATCGAGGACGAGCCGAGAGTACCTTATCCACAGGCGAGGAGTATGAAGAGAGCTAAGCTAAGGACTTTTGTGCTGCCAAGACGATTTGTATTATGACTATGTTTAAACTCTCTGGATTGTCAGTTATGTTATGATTGGGGTACTACTACTTTTGGGAACTCAGTAAATTAGTGATGCATGTTTGATTTGAAAAGTTTTAATTCTTCCTAAATTTTACTACCATGTTGAATGATAGCATGGGAGTCCACGACTTATGTTATGGATGTTCACATGTTATGCATGACGTCTTGTACTCTCCTCAGTGAAGTACGGCAGGTGCACCGTATCCGGACGAGGCCGGGTGCGGGGCGCTACATTAACGTACTTTCGTAAAATATATAACGTGTCGGTATTACGTTGGAATATATGTGCATGTGTCTTTTTATAAAAAATCTGAATATATATATATATGCTGAAAACGTGTAGCATGAGGGAGAAGGAGACTTTCCATTCTTCAATTTGTTGCCTTTGTGCCTTTTCCAAATATAGCATCCTTTAATGAACTACTTAGTTTATTTAACTAAGTACTTCACCTAGTGAACTAGTTTAGTTCATTAATGATGGCATATGAAAATATTTCAAACACAACAAATGCTTGCCATTTGATGTAAGCTTTAAAGCTTCATGGCTTGTTAGTACGACAACATTATGTATGAACTATATAAGGCAAGTTTTATGCAAAAACGTGTCATGTCATAAAATATGTCATGAATTTCTTTAATACACGTTATTTAAATCATGCATTTTGTAATCACTCAAACCCCTTTTTCTCTACAATCTCCCCCTTTTGATGATTTACAAAATAACCTACGTTCATGATTGAAATTTTATCACTCCCCTCCAATCATGCACAAATTCAAATTTTGAATTTCAAATTTTAAATTTCGAATTTTCTCCCCCTTGTGCAATCAATCTCTCTCTCCCCCTTAAATCATGCATTCTCTCCCCCTTTATTTTAGAAAGTCAATCAAAAATGTATGTAAATATGGAAAGACAATCAAATCAAATCAGCAGAAATCATGCCTAGTTTAGAACAAAGATTTTCATACGTGGTTTGATTTAATGCTTTAGTGAAGATATCAGCTACTTGTGCCTCAGTGCGTATGTGATCTATGACAATATCATCATTATTTACGTGATCACGAAGGAAGTGATAGAGTACTTCTATATGCTTGGCCTTAGAATGTAGTACGGGGTTCTTAGATAAGTTGATAGTGCTCATACTATCACAATATATAGGAATACGTTTTACTGTGATACCAAAATTAGAAAGTTGTTGTTTTAGCCATAGAAATTGTGTGCAACAAAGACTAAGTGCCATGTATTCAGCTTCAGTGGTGGATAGAGCGACGCTGGCTTGCTTTTTAGAAAACCATGAAATAAGTGAATTTCCTATAAATTGGCAAGTGCCACTCGTGCTTTTTCTATCTATTTTACATCCACCGTAATCTGCGTCAGTGTAGGCATGCAAGTTAAATTCGCAGTCTTTATCATACCAAGTGCCTAAGGTGGGTGTATGCTTAATATATCGGAATATTCTTTTCACCGCATTATAGTGAGACACCTTTCGTTGACTTTGAAAATGTGCACACATACATACACTGAACATGATATCAGGCCTACTAGCAGTAAGATAGAGCAAAGAGCCAATCATCGATCTATATAAGGCATTATCAAAATCTTTACCATGTTCATCTTTATCTAATTTAGTTGTGACACTCATAGGGGTGGGTGACGGTTTTAAATTCTCAAAATTGAACTTTTTAATCATATCATTTATATATTTAGCGTGGCTTATGTGTATACATTTACTCGTTTGTTTAATCTGCAAGCCAAGAAAGTAGTTCAATTCGCCAACCATAGACATTTCAAATTCGGATTTCATGCAATTTTCAAAATCTTCAACAAGTTTATGAGAAGTGGAGCCGAAAATGATGTCATCAACATAAATTTGAATAATGAGTAAATCAGATTTATCTTGTTTTAAAAATAAATTACTATCTATAGTGCCTCTTTTAAAACCGTTTTCTAAGAAAAAAGTAGCAAAACGATCATACCATGCTTTAGGTGCTTGCTTTAAACCGTATAGTGCCTTCTTTAGTTTGTACACGTAATCGGGATATTTTAAATCTTCAAAACCGGGTGGTTGTTTCACGTATACCTCTTCTTGTATAAAGCCATTTAAGAATGCACTTTTCACGTCCATTTATTAGAGTTTAAAATCTTTCGTGCAAGCAATAGCAAGTAAAAGTCGTATGGCTTCTAAACGTGCTACAGGCGCAAATATTTCATCATAATCAATTCCTTCTTCTTGATTATATCCTTGTGCTACAAGTCTAGCTTTGTTTCTAACAACTTTTCCATCTTCATTCATTTTATTTCTAAACACCCACTTTGTGCCTATTATAGTCTTATCTTATGGTCATGGCACTAAATCCCATACGTCATTTCTAACAAATTGATTAAGTTCATCATGCATAGCATCAATCCAAGAAGAATCACTCAAAGCATCATGCACATTTTTAGGTTCAATTTCAGAAATCATGGCATGAAATTGATTTATTTCATCCGAATTTATTCTTCTACGCGGTCGCACACCGTGAGTGATATTGCCTATAATGAGATCGTGTGGGTGATCTCTATGCCATCTTGGTTGATTATTTTCTATATTCTCATGCATTTCTAAGTGATCATGCATTTCTAGTGTATCATGCATATCATGCGTGCCATCATCATCATTCAACGCGGGCTTCAATTCAAAATCATCGTCATATTCTTTATCTTTATCAATCTCACCAAATTCATTAAACTTCACATGAATGGATTCTAGACTTTGTCTAGTGAGGGGATCATAACATCTATATGCTTTTGAATTCACAGAATATCCAACAAAGATGCATTCAATTGATTTAGATTCAAACTTATCTAAACTATCTTTCGTATTTAAAACAAAGCATTTGCACCCAAACACACAAAAGTAATCAATTTTAGGCATGCGATCATTTAATATCTCGTATGGCGTCTTGTTTATTTTCTTTCTAATAGACAAGCAATTTACTATGTAGCATGCACAGTTTACGGCTTCCGCCCACAAAAATCTAGGCAATTTATTCTCACACAACATGGTTCTAGCAATTTCTTGTAATGTCCTATTCTTTCTTTCTACTACTACTCCAATTAGTTGAGGAGTTCTAGGTGGCGAAAACTTGTGTTTAATTTTTTTTTCTTCGCAAAATGCAATCATGTCCTTGTTTTTAAATTCACCACCTCTATCGCTTCTAATCCTTTTCAAATTGAAGCCATGTTGATTTTCAAGTTGTTTTATTAGTTTTGTAATCTCAATGGCACTATCATCCTTATGTGCAGGAAACAAAGTCCAAGTATAACGAGAAAAATCATCAACAATCACACAAAAATAATGACGTCAACCGAGACTCGTAGTGTGACTAGGACCAAACAAATCAATGTGTAATAATCCTAAAACTCTAGTCGTGCTTATTTCATTTTTAGGTTTAAGTGACTCGCGTGTTTGTTTGCCTTTTATGCAAGATTCACACACCTGAAAGTTGTTTAAATCAAGTGTAGGCAATCCTCATATTAGGTTCTCTTGTTAGAGTTTTTCAAGTGTAGAAATGCCAATGTGTCCTAAATGTCTATGCCACAAATTTACGTTAGGTTCATTTGACATGAAAAACTTAACCTTAGCGTCTAACATATCATCCATAGAAAGCGTAAATATGTTTCCTTCCTGTTTTCCTTTTAAAACTGTTTCTCCATTTTTATTTATTATATTGCAATATGGATGAGTGAAACACACATCAAAACCATTCTCAATAAATTGTTAAATGCTAAGAAGATTATAGGATAAGTTACTTACCAAAAAGACGTTGGAGATTCGAAGGGCGCTTGGGTTTCCAATTGTACCTTTTCCGATGATCTTGCCTTCATTGTTGTCTCAAAAGGTCACGGATCCGCCTTTTGTGACCTTTTTTAAATTTGTGAACAAGCTCGGGTCACCCGTCATGTGCCTCAAGCAACCACTATCAAGGAACCACTTGATAGATGTGTCTTTTAATGTGTGGGTTCCCTGCAATGTACAAAAGTGATTTAGGTACCCTTTTCATTTTGGGTTCTTATGAGTTAGTTATTCACCTCTTAGTAAAAGTACCTTTCCGTACCCATACTTGGGTGATCCTTCTCGGTCTAGTAACTAGCAAGAATGTAGATGAAGGTGCAATGTAGTAGATATGTGGTGAGTGGACTTTGGGTCTTTGGCCGAGAACTCCTTTATATGCGTCATATTGAGTTCGTTTTAGATATGTCCTCGTGTTGGTGTGCATAGTGCGTGATCTAGATAGATGAAATGAATGTCGTGTATGCATCACTTGTTTCTTCTCATATCTATATGGCACATAATTATATTTCGCATGATATGAAGAAGAAGTATGACGGGATGAGGGGAGAGGAGGTCTTTGCGTCATCTTAGAAGCCGTATTCGCTTTTGGAGTGTCTACTTTCTTAGACAAGACAAACTTGGTTGGTTTAATGGATACTTCATTTGTCTCAATGTATCCTAAACCGGTTTTATCACTATCGTGTTTTTGTGATAAAATAGTGCGATCTAGCATGTTAGATCCCGTGTCAAATTGTTTCATCATCTTTTCTAAATCCGTATTTCTTGATTTCAAATTTCAAATCTCGAATTTCATTTCATTATTATGCGTAGTCAATGATGCGATTTCTGTTTTTAATGCATTAATGATGCATGACGACTCTCCCTTTGAATCGTTTTATTGAGCGACAAGATTCTCGTTAGAAGATTCTAACAGCTTCTTGTCTAATTAATCGCTTCTTTTCTTTCGCGAGAGTCTTAGTAAATTTATGCAATTCTAAATACTGACTAAAAAGATCATCATAAGAAGGCTCAGAGTCAGAATCGGAGTCAGAAGATACCTCGTTTGATGCTTTGGATACAAAGCATACTTGTGCAGTCTCCTCTTCTGTATGAGTCTCGGAATCAGATGTATCACTCCAAGCGGAGGCCTTGAGAGCTGTTTTCCTTTGCTTAGGTTCTGAGACGAGTCTATTTTTGGTCCGATCCTTGTCAGGTTGTTTGTTTGATTGCTTGTCCTTATTAGGGCAGTCATATGATAGATGTCCAAGTTTACCGCATTCATAACAATTAACATCCTTGTCATTTGTCTTGTTCTTATTTCTTTTAGTCGAAATACCCTTAGGTTTGTTTTTGAATGACTTTCTCATGAATTTTCTCAAACCTTTAGCCAATAAAATTAAGTCATCATTATCTGATTCAGAATCATTATCATCTACGTGATCGGAAGAAGTAAAGACGTATTCATTTGATTTAAATGCAATAGTCTTACCCTGTTTTGATGATAATTCCGATTTCCTTACGGTGAGTTTGTTCTCATATACCTTAAGTTATCGAATTAGTTCTTCCATCTTAATTGATTTAGTTTCTTTGCTTTCTTCTATGGCCGTTACTTTAGGGTCCCACTCTGATGGAAGGCCTTGTAAGAATTTTTGTACCTTTTCCTGCATAGAGAAGGCTTTTCCAAGAGACTCAAGAGAATTGTAAATGTTAGTCAAGCAAAGATCCATATCAACGATAGATTCATTTGGCAATAATTTAAATGACTCGAGTGTGGACATAAGCATGTTGATTTTGGACTCTTTTGCTTGACTAGTGCCTTCGTGTTTCATTTCAAGAATTCTCCATATTTCTTGAGCACTAACACAATTTGAAACATAGATAGATTCACTTTTACTTAGTCCATTTAAAAGTAAGTAATTGCATAGCCCTAGTGTTCATGCTCAGCCTGTTTTGAAACATTCTGAAAACTAGGTTAGAGGTCTTCAAAAATTCTGAAATTTGAAGAGATATTAGTCTCAAATGTTTTGAGTATCTCCTAAAAATTTTAGATTAAAATTCAACCTCTAACCCCTTTAAAAATTGTTGATGGTCATATTGCGCAAATCTGTCAGAAACGGTAGTCTGATTTGAAAAATTAATTCCTATTTAAGCGTAACTCCAAATGCTCTGAAAATTTAATGACTAACTCCTTTTAATGTGTTTTTAATCGGGTTGAAACATTTTTGAAACATTCTTTTGGAAAGATAGTTAAATACATTAAATTCTTTTGCATTTGATTTATTCATTGAAAAAAAAGAAGAAACCAATTATCATTTAGAGTATAATATTTCTATTAATTTTTTAATAAACTTAGTCACCAAGAAGACCTCAAAATCGGCCACATCTATTACACACATGCTGAAATTTTCAGCATGTGTGATATTTAAAAATACCACTTGATTATTTCCATAATATGTTTAAAAAATTTCCATATTATCTGTTAAACAATCTATATAATTCAAGGTAGTAAATATGGCTTATTATTATGAAAATTTCGGCCAGCTCTTAAACTACACATGCTGAATTTTCAGCATGTGTCACAAATGTGACAAAGTTTGAAATGTTACCTTTTGTAGCTCCTTTCTTTATGTCGCCAACATTGTATGCTTCATTCTTGGCCAATCAAGATGCCAACAAAGCTCCACATAAGCTCCAACATGGCTGTCTAGGCGTGTGATGATGAATATACATGTGCTGAATTTTATTTTTGCAAACTTTGAAAAATAGTCCACATATAATTATACATATATGGTATATTCCAATCAGCCATTAATTGATTTTTCTAGAACACTTTAGAATGTATGAAGTATGTAAAAAGTGTCTAGATACATGTTATATGCCATGCCAAAAATGTTCTATGTGTCGTGTTCGTAGAAAACCAAATTTTCGACGTTTATCGATTACCCGATTTTTCTCCGATTAAATTTCAACTTTTTACACATGTTATATATATTATATTACACATCATATACATAAATTAAACTTTAATATTCAGCACTTAGGTCTGATTAAAATGGCGCCCAACATGTGACAAAAATTGAATTTGGAATCTCCATAATTTGGCCTTAATTTGGGGTGATTTGTGTGTGCCAACATGGAATGATTTTATGGCTGTATATACCGTGTGAGCCACGATAGTTTGGCCAATTTTGAAATGTAGGGTCTGGCCATCTATATATGGCAAGTACGTGACACGTTGGCGAAGTTTCGGTATTCACCCGATACGACAATTTTTGGTTTAGAACCTTTTAACGTGTCGTAATAAATTTGTCATCACCGTGACTTATATCATATGATATAAGACCTGAATATACTCATAAATATGAGTTAAATATAGTAGTGTGACGTTAACGTACGTTCGTAAAATATAGAACGTGTCAGTAGTACGTTAGAATATATGTGCATGTGCCTTTTTATAAAAAATCGGAATATATATATATGGTAAAAACATGTAGCATGAGGGAGAAGAAGACTTTTCATTCTTCAATTTGTTGTCTTTGGGCCTTTTCCAAATATAGTTTCCTTTAATGAACTACTTAGTTTATTTAACTAAGTACTTCACTTAATGAACTAGTTTAGTTCATTAATGATGGCACCTGAAAATAGTTCAAACACAACAAATGCTTGCCGTTTGATGTAAGCTTTAAAGCTTCATGGCTCGTTAGTACGACAACATTATGTATGAACTATATAAGGCAAGTTTTATGCAAAAACGTGTCATGTCATAAAATATGCCATGCATTTCTTTAATACACGTTATTTAAATCATGCATGTTGTAATTACTTAAACCTCTTTTTCTCTACAGAAATTTTCAGCATGTGCAATAATGTCAAGATGTTCAAATTATTGCCATATTATTACACATCAATCCCTTGAAAACGAAGAAGCAAATTGTCACAATTACGGACATAAAAATCGGCCATATTGATTCACACATGCTGAATTTTCAGCATGTGTTACATTTGTGACATAGTTTGAAATATTACCTTGTGTAGCTCCCTCCATTATGTCACTAACCTTGTGTAGTTCATTCTTCACCAATCAAGATGCCAATTAAGCTCCACATAGGCTCCCTCAAGGCTGAGTAGGCGTGTGATGTAGGATTTCAATGTGGTGAATTTTATTTTTGTAAGCTTTGTAAAATAGTGCACAATAATTATACACATATGGTATATTCCAACCGGCCCTAATTTAAATATTCTAGAACACTTTAGTATGTATTGAATATGTAAAACGTGTCCAGACACATGTTACATGTCATGCAAAAAACATTCCATGTGTCATGTTCGTAGAAAACCGAATTTTCGACTTTTGTCGATTACGCGATTTTTCTCCGATTAAATTCAAAATTTTTGCACATGTTATATATATTATGCCACACGTAATATATATAAAATAATTTGAATATTCAGCTCTTAATGGCTGATTAAAAGTGGCGCCCCATGTAACAAAAATGTTGAATTTGAAATATCCACAATTTGGCCTTAATTGGGGGTTATTTGTGTGTGCCAACTTGGAATGATTTTATGGCTGAATATATCATGTAATCCAAAAAATTTGTGTCCATTTTTGAAGTGTAGGGGGCTGGCCATCTATATATGGCAAGTACGTGACACGTTAGCGAAGTTTCGGTAGTCACCCGATACGACAATTTTTGATTTAGAACCTTGTAACGTGTCGTAATAATTTTGTCATCACCATGACTTATATCATATGATACAAGACCTGAATATACTCATAAATATGAGGTAAGTATAGTGGTGTGACGTTGATGTACGCTCGTAAAATATATAACGTGTCGCTAGTACATTGGAATATATGTGCATAGTGCCTTTTTTAAAAAAATCTGAATATATATATATATATCTATATATATCTATATATATATATGCAAAAAGTGTGGTTAAGAAGGGAGAGGAGACTTTCCATTTCCATGTTTGTTGCCTTTGGGCCTTCTCCAAATATTTCTCCATTTAATGAACTACTTAGTTCATTTAACTAAGTACTTCACTTAATGAACTAGTTTAGTTCATTAATGGTGGCACCTGAAAATAGTTTAAACACAATAAATGTTTTCCATTTGATGTAACCTTTAAAGCTTTATGACTTGTTAGTACAGGAACATTACATATAAAGTATATAAGACATGTTTCTTGCAAGAACGTGTCAAGTTATAAAATGTGTCATGCATTTCTTTAGCACAGGTTATTTAAATCATGTATTTTTATGAATCACTCAAATCCTTTTTCTCAACAGAACTTTCCAATGATCATCACTTGGATTACTGGTAAACCTGCTCAATTTGTTTACTGAAAAAGCTAAGTCTGGTCTTGTACAATTAGTTATGTACACCAGACTCCTGATTACCTACGAGTACTTCAATTGAGTTACAGGTTCGTCTCGGTTTTTCCTTAAGTGTATACTTAAGTCAAGTGGGGTTTTTATTGGTTTTGTTTCAAGCATATTGAATCGTTTGAGAACAGATTTAATATAGTGAGTTTGTGATATAACAAGACCATCAGCCATCTGAGAAATTTTAATTCCTAGAATAACATCGGCAACCCCCATGTCCTTCATATCAAAATTCCGTGTTAACATCTTCTTTGTGTTTAAGATGATGTCATGAGTACTGTCCGTGATTAGTATGTCGTCTACATAGAGACATACTATCACATAGGCGTTTGATGTGCTCTTGATGTATATGTCACACTCATTGATCCTGAAGCCGTTTGACATTATTACTTGATCAAACTTTAAATGCCATTGCTTGTGTGCTTGTTTAAGTCCGTACAGAGACTTAACAAGTCTACACACTTTCTTTTCTTGTCCTGGGATGACGAACCCTTCTGGTTGTTCCATATAAATTTCTTCCTCTAACTCACCATTCAGAAAGGCAGTATTCACATCCATTTGATGGATTTCTAAGTTGTAGACTGCAGCAATAGCCACTAGCATCCAGATGGAAGTGATCCTAGTCACTGGTGAGTAGGTGTCAAAGAAGTCAAAGCCTTCTTTCTGTCTATAGCCCTTGGCTATCAACATGGCCTTGTACTTGTCAATAGATCCATCTTCTTTCAAATTTTTCCTAAAAATTCACTTGCATCCGAGTGGTTTACTTCCTGGTGGAAGATCTACCAAATCCCAAGTGTGATTTTGAAGAATTGAATCTATCTCATTATTCACTGCCTCTTTCCAGAAAGAAGCTTCTGGAGTTGTCATTGCCTCAGAGAAAGATCTCGGCTCTTTTTCTACCATGTAGGTTAGAAAATCTGGTCAAAAAGATATCGGTATTTTGACTCCTTTGCTTTGACAAGGTTCCTCAGTCTCTTGAGGGGACGTCTTACGCACTCGCTTACTAGTACTAGCTTCTTCATTGTTTTTGTCTTTCTTTGGATAGACATTTTCAAAGAAAACTGTATTCTTCGACTCCATGACAACATTTTCATGTATCTCAGGAATGTCCGATTTGTACACTAAGAAACGATATGCACTAGTGTTTGTTGCATAACCTATGAATATGCAATCAATTGTTTTAGGTCCGATTCTCACTTGTCTTGGTTTAGGTACAACAACCTTCGCCAGACATCCCCACACTTTCAAGTATTTGTAGCTAGGCTTCTAGCGTTTTCAAAGTTCATTTGGGGTTTTATCCATCTTTTTAGATGGAATTCTATTTAAAATGACGTTGGCAGAGAATTGCTTCCCCCCACAAGTTCTGAGGTAAACCCGAACTTATCAACATAGCATTCACCATTTCCTTTAGAGTACGGTTTTTGCGTTCTGCAATACCATTAGATTGAGGTGAATATGGTGCAGTAGTTTGATGAATAATGTCGTGTTCTGATCAGAATTCATTAAACGATGCATCATATTTCCCGCCTCTATCACTTCAAATTGTTTTAATTCGTTTGCTAAGTCGATTCTCAACTTCATTCTTATAATCTTTAAAAGCATCAATGGCCTCATCTTTGCTACTTAGCAAATAAACATAACAATATCTAGTGCAATCGTCGATAAAAGTTACAAGGTACTTTTTACCTCATCTTGTTTGCACAAACTTTAAATCACGCAAGTTGTATGAATTAAATTCAAGGGTTCAGTATTTCGTTCCATTGAAGGAAATGGCGCTTTTGCCATTTTTGCTTCAATACATATTTGGCATTTTTCATTATTATTAAAGTCCTGTTTGGGTAATAAGTCAAGGTTAATCATTTGTTGTATTGTCTTATAATTAACATGTCCCAAAAGAAAATGCCACAAACAAGAAGACTCAAGCATGTAAGCAGAAGAGGAAACAATTTTATTAGCCTCATTGGGCTTAACTTTCTTGGGTACAATCGTCATAACATTCAATTTAAACATGTTATCAGTAAGGTACCTCTTTCTTAAATACAAGCCATTCTTAGAGAGAGTAAATTTGTTTGCCTCAAAAACTAGTCTGAAACCATGACTGACTAGCAGAGCGCCAAATACCAAGTTCTTTCGAATGTCAGGAACATGCAACATATTCTGTGGGGTCAGCTCCTTTTCTGAGGTCAGTTTCAGAACCACCTTGCCAATCTGTCAATCTTCGAGCTGTCGGAGTTTCCCATGAAGAGTTGTTCATTATTTGTTGTGGGTACATAGTCATTGAACAGTGCCCTGTTGGCACAAACATGTGGAGTGGCCCTTGTGTCCACCCACCGTTCACGCGGATTCCCCACTGCGTTGCATTCACTCACCACTGTGCAGAGATTCAGATCTTCCATTGCGCCGACCAGATTTGCTTTTGCTTTGGTTTGATTTTGATTCTTTTTGGGCTTACGAAAATCACTACTGCGGTGCCTCGCTTTCCCGCAGTTATAACACTTACCAGTGAACTTCTTTGCAATCTTCTTGCCCTTGACGTTCACGCCCAAAGTGTTATTCTTCTTTTTGTTCTTTTCCTCAGCAACATGAGCCTTAGCTTGACCAGAGTGAGAGGTTGGCTTTCTCTCGGCAAGACGATTGTCCTCCCCTATCCGAAGCCGGATAATCAAATCTTCCATCTTCATTTTCTTTTGTTTGTGCTTGAGATAGCTCTTAAATTACCTCCACGAAGGAGGTAGCTTCTCAATCATAGCCGCAGCTTGGAAAGATTCATTGAGCGTCATGCTCTCCTTTTCCATTTCAGATACCAATATCTGTATTTCTTCAACCTGCAAAATGACAGTTTTGGAATGTAGCATTTATAGTCGAGAAATTTACCAACTATTAGCTTTTTCGTGCCAGCATCTTCTGTGCGATACTTTTTATCTAAATCCAACCACAATGCTTTTGCAGTTTTATAAGTACAAAACACGCCATAGATAGTATTATCCAGGAAACTCAGAATGAGATTCACACAACAGAAATTAGTGTACGCCCATGCTTCAGCACCCAAGCCATTCTACATGTTCTGATTTTGATCCTACCACTGGTGGATCCTCGCTCAGCATCTTGGCCAAGCCTAGTGCTGTGAGATAGAACAACATCTTTTGCTGCCATCTCTTGAAGAAACTGCCAGCAAATTCTTCCGACTTCTCCACGTGTGCAGATGTGGCAGCCGGATTCATCTGAGGCCCTCCGCTTGGGGCCAGGGGACCTGTGCTATACGGCTCACCAGCAGCAACGTTGTTGGTCCTGTCAGGTGCAGACACGAAGTGTGCACCGTTAAAGCCTTGATTAGAGTTCGAGCTTTTGTTTTCCATTTCTGTTCAGTTCGATCAAAACATATAGATCAGAACAGTGTCGGATATAAGAAATGGGTAGAAACAGACTGCAAATCAGTATGAACACTAGTTTGCGTAGAGAATTTGATGAACAATACAGAAATTAATTCAATTGTAATAAGTCTTAAGATTGTTGGAGACAATCAATCCTGTACCAAGACACAATCGTTCAGTGTGTGCATATGAAAACAGTAAACAGTAATTCAAACCCGGGACGAGTCGAAGACTCTGTCCTTAAGATGTATTGCTCCAGTATACTACGCCCAATCGGCGTTAGCAATCGTCTCCCAGGATACAACAGGTACCTGTTCAGTTGAGCGGCATTGCTGAACTTGAACTATAGCGAACCTTCGAGTGTCTTGACTTCTCTTAGACTTGATGCAGAAAGTATGAAGAAGAATACGAACTTAGAAGATGAGTACGTGGTTTGATTGCACACCCATCCTCTATTTATATAGAGGGATAAGTTGAAAATCGGTTTTCACAGGAGGAATCGTGACCGTCGGATCATAACCGGAAATTGACTAGAGCCGTCAGATGAAAACCTCTCGGCGGTTTTGGAAGGTTTAAATTAAAGCCGTTAGATGGAAAACCGAAATACAGGATTAAACCTGGAGCGTTACATGAAAACCACATTCGGTTGGATGGTTAGGTCAGTTTAAATTTTATCTGTCGGATCAAAGCTGCCTTTTCCGCCACAGTTAGATCAAAACCATTTGATCTTCAGAAGATCATTTGATTTAAATAAACACAACCGAACTTTTGATTTACATATCAACACCGAACTTTTTGATTTTAAATAATCAAAATCGGATACAACCGTTTTGTTAATGGATCGGACATGAAAGGAGAGAATTTGGGCCGTTATGCAGCTGGGCCTGAAGCCTTTAACTATTTACAAAAAATAATTAATCCAAAAGCCCAAATAAATTTTCTCCAAAAAGATAAGAATCGGCCCAGCCCACGAGCTACGAGCCCGAGCCGAGCCAGCTGGGCGGGCGGGCGACGGCGCACACGCGCTCGTGTCTGCGTGTGTGGCACTTTCTAGGTCTTCTCTCCGGTCAAAAACTTCTCATGCCCCAAGGGCGCATCTAAAGTGTCTATTCTAGCTATTTATAAGGTGGCTAAATAAGTTCAATTGTCCATTGTGGTACTCCATAAGAGTGATGTGACCACCTAAGAATAGGACGCATCACCCATTAAATCATATTTTTCATCTACTTTGAGCATTAATTTTTTATTCATCCGGTATCGTAATCGAGTGATTCCAAAGCCTAAAATTAACTACTCGTTACATAGATAATTAAGGTTCTATTATTTTTGATTATCATTAACAAAAACTAATCATAATTAAGCTCAAAGTATGTTGCTAAACCAAGTTTTGCAACTTTCCTTAATGGGCCAAAGCCCAAACTTCCAATTCTTCCAACAATAAGTGGAAACTAATAAGTCCGTGATTATCTACGTGACGAGCAGATAATTGTAGGCTTTTGAATCACTCGATTTGAATACTGGTGAATGAGAAATTAATGCTCAAAATAGAGGAAAAAAGTCAGTTCAACTCCGCCGCACCTAGGTGTGGGCTCAAGTATCGGACTAAGCTGCGTACCTGATAGGTTCAGGTTGTGGATTGGGCTATATGCCGGGCTGCAGGCTGTAGACTATAAGTTTAGTCCTGTAGCACCAGGTCGGATCTTGTCAGCCGAGGTAGAGGTTGTTTCAGTTCAAACTCTCCAGATTGTTAAGATAAGATAAGGTTAAATTTTGAAAAGTTGTTAAGTTTTAACCAGCCGAGCTGACCTGAATTTGTTACGATCTGACGGTTCATATTGAACAGTTAGTTGATCTGACAACTGAGGATAGACCTGGCGCGGTTATCTGATCTAATGGTTCAGGCCGAGCTGGTATCTGATCCTACGGCTGAGGTTGGACTGACTGTAATAGACTGACCTCAGATTTTTTTTATAAATAGTGGCCGAAGGTGACCTCTGTGGATACACACTTAGAACAATTCTGAAGTTCCTTTCTTTCTCTGCTATCTCCCTCGCTGCATATTTATTCTCTCCCTCATACAACACTCTGCATCAGTATACCGAGAAGTTCAGGACATCTAACAGTTTCGTAGAGTTCAACGTTGTAGTGCCGCTCGTCTGAACTGATCTCCATTGGATCCTAGGAGATGGTTGCTCCTTTGGTTGAGCACAGTATAACGGAGCAATAACGTCTTAAGAACATAGTCCTGGACTCAGCTCGGATCTCTGCTCAGTAGAGCTATGAAGGTTGTTACCGAGCTGGGGTCTTCTTTGTGTTGAGCTCAGCAGCCTGTGGGATAGCGCAGCACTGTTGTTGTACAGTGTTGCTGTGCTTAGCTCTATTGTTTGGCTGAGGACATCCGTTGTTCTACAGCATTGCCGTGCTGAGCTCTACTCGGCTGAAGCGGCTGAGAGCACAACTGTTGGTTGCTGTGTTGAGGTGCCGAGGTCGGCAGGTCGGTGATAAGTCCAGAACGCAAATACAATTGCACCGACTAGACTAATCTGATCTGTCTGATCAGACTGACTCTAGTTCAGCTTGGCTGGAAGGCTGACAACACAGAACAATGGTTCTGAAGTGTTGCTCAGTTAAGGTCGGCAGGTCGGCTGACTATTCAGAATGCAAACTCAATTGCACTATCTGAACTGTCTTGACTTAGCAGATCTACCCAGTCTACCCTGAGCTCAGCAGAACGACCATTATTGTACAGAAGTCAATTTAGTCTGAATTAATTTCAACAAGTTACGCTACTTATTTATGTTCAAGCACACTGATAATATAAATTTAAAATGACCTGATTTATCGTAGACAAAATTTCTTAATTATATGTACGAAAGGTTATAGATATTCGATGGATTATGCGGTGAGATAAAAGTAATTATGATGATAAGATGAAATTAATTTAATAAATGCTATATTGATTTCTTCATAACACTTCCACTTCCGCATGACCACATTTGCCCTTTAGTTTGATGCTTGTTGTAATGATTGATTTGTGTTTTAAAGATCAGCCATAACATAACGTATATATATTTTATTCAAAAACTTAAAATATAAAGTTTCCTACCATTCCATACCATCAAAACGCATGTATAATTATGTTCTAGAATATGCTTAACTTTTTAAAGGGTAAAATTGGAAGTTTAATATATTAAGAGTAGTAAACTAGAGATAAAGAGATACTATATTAAGGCCTTTCATTGTGTTGGTTCAACACAACAACACCAACATTACCCCATTCTTAGAGGCTCTCGCTTATGACGGGGTACGAAAGGATCGGATGTACGCAACCATACCCATGTGTTAGAAACACACAGAGGTTGTTTTCTGATGACTCATAATGATGCGTCAAGTTGTGTAGATCAACTGTTACTTCACAATATAAGAAGTGCAGCCATTTTAGTTAGTCATTTTACTTTATTCTATCATATTCCAAAATAAAAAAAAGATGTGTCATTGACTTCATTGAAAAAGGAAACCATTGTTTAGTTATATAATCTAAAAGAATGATAGAAAGCATGAAGAGAAAGAAAGAGAATGACTATATGCAGCCTAGTGGAAAAGTATACACACCTTATTGGCATAGTTATCAAAATCTGCCTGGCAAGGTGGCAGGCGTCGACAATCAGCGGTTCAATCATTGCTCATTACCCGGTCAAAAATTGGTCATCTTTTTTTCAAATATAAAGGCGATTTTATTTTGTGTAACCTCACTTACGGCGGAAGAAACCATATTACACTAAAGTTCATCATACGTAAAAAGTGAATGTAGCGAACTAATAAATGTCATCCTCCAATCATATATGATATGTTGTATTAAAATCTTTCCAAGTAAAACCACCTTTGTGGATAAAACCTTGTCGAAGGAAAAAAACGTACATATATATATAATTGGAGCCTTGACCAAATACAAATCCTTTCAAAAGTACAACTGTGGATATGCAGCAATGTCCTTGTATGTCTCCAACAGATACTGTCCAAGCAAGTCACCTCGGAATCTGCAGCCGAACATCGTAGCTTTTTTGCCATCCCATCCAACATTGAGTGTAAAACATCAAACATTGATCCTCAGCAAGAAATATTCAGGTATCAGCAGGCAAACTAACATCTTTGAAACAAACGCTCTTAACATATTATAAAGAACGTACCCATATGATGCAGGCGAGAAAACAGGAGATGTCCAAAGTCCGCGTCATCGTCGAATGTATGGTGTGTGAATATACGTCACCAAGTTACCACGCGCCATTGGAGGAAGGTCCACCCGTCGACCAAAAGTGCATAGGCATCCACTCATCAGTCCATGCTGGGCCAGGAAATGTGCTACGATGTTCTCCTCACGCGGTATATGTGAAAGTGTGACGACCATGCTGTTCAGAAGCATCAACAAACGATTATGATCCCTACCCAGTCGTGAGGCAAGTTTTATCGAAGTACTGATCATATCTAGCAAAGGCTTACAATCTGTCTCAATATGAAACCCAGAAGAACCTCGTGTTGCAAAATAAATAAGAGAGAATAACACAACCTGCAACTTTACATGTGAAGGAGCCAAAACTGGCAAAGGGAAACAAATAGCATAGACAAGTCAACTTTTGTCAATTCGCAGAACCGCCCCTCCAGCTGCCCCTCGACGTCTTGCTGCGGCAACTATGTCAAGTTTTAACTTGCCCGTTGGTGGCTACCCCCATCGAATAATCTGTATTTTCCTCGATCGTAAATATGGCGAGTAACTTGTAGTGATCAAATGCTGAATTGAGGTCGCGAACTTGCTCCCAGAAACAGACGAACACCAGGTATATATATGGTTACTCTTATTCTTTCCTTAAGACGTAATAATAAGAAGGTTTTGTCCCCAAAATATACTGCTTCATATTCTTTCCAGATGGACCAAGATACAAGTATTGGAACTACAGCTGCTAATTGTCCCGTCATAGTGGTCCGCGGTGCACTACTCCACCACACACGCAAATATTGCTCGAAAGATAATACTATTGGTGTCGGCCCAGAGAAGATCGAAGAGAGATGCCCCCATATGTCACGAATCACTGAACACGTATAGAAAGTATGATTTTGATCCGCTGATTGGCTTCAACACAAAACACAACACGTTGGGTAAGCTACTAGCCATGCGCAAGTATTATCCGGCATAGGAAGCGCATTATACCACAATCTCCACAAGAACACTTGACCTTCAGGAGGAGTTCCTCTCCACCATATATATCGGCTGTAAAGAAAATTACTTCCCCGCGTTCGATAGGAAAAGTAAGCATTGCAAAGTGTAAATTGACCATGCTCATCATCCACCCAAGAGAAACCATCCGGTGTATCATGTACATGCAGCTCACAAAAGGAATGAATATTACACAATCGTTTCAAATCCGCAGAGTCAAATATAAATGCACTCATTCCACCTCTTGCCCCATATTTTTGCCTGAGATACTGTGCCCAAGTCGATATCGACGTGTGATACATCCACCACAACTTACATTCATAAGCCTTTTGTAAAACATCAAGACTACGAATTCTCAACCCACCCTCCTCACTCGAACGACAAATTGCTGCACATGCGCTACAGTGGTGTCGATTTCCCCATAAAAATTGAGAAATGTTGTGATTTAATTCCATGATAACACTTTTACGGAGCCAGGCATTAGCCATTATATGTAAAGGCATAGCCGATAAAACATATTGGATGAGCGTTAATCTGCCTGCCAAACTGCGGAGCTTCTGCGACCAACATGTTAAACGAGCATCAAAATGAGCAAGCAGAGATGTCCAGTACTACGAGTGATTAATGCCCTTGAAAAGATATGAACCCAAGTATTTAATAGGCAAGACAGTCACCCGCATATTCAAAACCGCTACCACGCGATGAGAAGATGCACTACCACCAACAACCAATTGACTTTTATGACAGTTAACCAATTGTCCTGAAGCACATTGTTCTAAGAAATTCTTGAAGATTTCCAAGTTTTTAACTGAAGCATTCAAGAAAATCAACAAATCATCGGCGAATCTAAGATGCCATACTACCAGCACATGGCCACTTCTAAAACCTGTTAAGCGTCCATTTGATATAAAGAGTTTATCCCCCTAGAAAAGCCCTCGGACACTAGAATAAAAAGTATAGGCAATAACGGATCCCCTTGCTTCACCCTCCCTAGAAGGCCGAAGAATCCACATGGCTTGCCATTAACCAGAACTAAGCAGCGGGTCGAATCAAAATTATTCAAAATGAGCCGTACAAATCTAGGATGGAATCAAAACCGCAAAAGCACTTGGTCAAGGTATAACCAAGAAACACGATCGAATGCTTTCGCCATATCCAACTTAATCATTACGTGTCCTCCGTGACATGTACGATCTAAAATATGGACCATTTCCTTTGCCATCAACGCTTGTTCCAAAATATTGCGCCCATGCATAAAGCCTGCATGGTACGGAGATATCAATCGAGGCAATAACGCAGAAATGCGAGAGGAAACAGTACAATTAACAACCTTGGAAAGAAAATTTGTGAAACATACTGGCCGAAAGTCAGCAAAGGTTCACCTAAAACAGTTTCAAGACACAAAGGTATTCCTATGATCTCATTTCTCGATTCTGAAATCGATGCTCTAGCCGCGCCATTCAAATATTCACTGGTTGGCACATTTTGGTACGGGCGACCTCCATTGAAGGTGATCAGAGATGTTTTTGAAAAAATCGGCTTTCATCAAGATTTGCGCATAACACTCATTGATCAAACCCACATCCTTTTAAATTTTCGCCAAGAAGCAGATTATCTCAGATGTTTTTATCGTAGATCATGACTTATATCAGGATGTCATATGCGTATAACCAAGTGGACTGTGGATTTTGATCCTTCTGCTGATGTACCCATTGTTCCAGTCTGGGTTGCCCTTCCTGGTTTGCCGATCCATCTGCACTGTCACGATGCTCTTTTTGAAATAGTGAAATCGATTGGCTGCCCACTCAAGCTCGACGTTGCAACCTCTGATGGTCTCAGGCCGTCCGTGGCACGAATATGTGTTGAGGTCAACGTCTCGCAAGATCTACGCAAAAAATATATTTGCAAGCAAAGAAAAGGCTTATACTACAGTCAGTGATCTATGAGGATTTGCCCAAATTTTGTACTGCTTGCCATCGTCTTGGGCATGACCAATCGGCTTGCACAACAAAGCTGTCAATGCCGTCGACCATTCCGCCGCCTCCACCGCCACCCCCGTCTCGTCCGCCAAAACAACGATGGACCCCTATTAAGAAGAAGGCAGTTGTGCCGCCTCCTACATCGCCATCATCTTCCCTGCCACCTCAAGATTACATGTCTGCCATGCCGCCGGCTGAGATGCCTCCATCGGGTGCTCATGCCACCAGTGATGATCCAGAGGATGTGGAGGACGGTCAGCTACATGACACTTTTTGCGATGCCGCAGATCATCAAATGCCAGATGACGTCACTCATACGGATATTGGCCACTTGTCGGATAATGATTTGCCGGTTGAGGCACCGACTGAGGCCATTCTTACGGTACCTGCGGAAGTTGCACATCGCATGCAACTGCTTGACTCGTCGCCTGATGATGACATATTAATATCTAGACTGAATGATCAGCCGGAGGAGGCACCGTTTGTACCAGTTGTCCCTCGTCGGAAACGCCGAACTCGAAAGGATCTGCCACCACTACCACCATCAACCATTCTGACGCGCAGCGCATCTCACATCATTCAGGGAAGTGTTTCTAGCCTTACTCAATGAATATATTAATATGGAACATTCGAGGCATGCGCACGTCCTTACCTCGATTACAACAGTTAATCAGAGAACATCGTTTAAATTTAGTTGCGTTAATTGAACCTAAGCATACCCCTGCACAAGTACATAGATTTGGTTTGTGTCTTGGCTTTTCACACTGTTATGCTTCACAGTCGGAACATATCTGGTTTTTCTGGCGTGATAATGAGTTTCGTTTGCTTGCCACACAGGATTAAGATCAAGTGATCCACTTGACTCTGTCTTCAGTTTCGCAGCAGCATTCTTTTGTTCTCTCTTGAGTCTATGCAAAGCACACTGCCACACAGCGTCAACAATTATGGCGCATGTTATGTGATTTTTCCATGGGGTTACAATTACCTTGGATGATTGGCGGAGATTTCAATACGTTCCGCACCCTTGAAGATCATAATGGCCGCTCCACACCTTCTTTATCTGCTTTACAGGATTTTAATGACTGTATTGAAGCATGTTCTCTTATGTCGCCACCATATTAAGGTACGCGTTTTACTTGGGGTGAAGGTCGTGGCCTTGGACGTGTCCGCTGGAGGCTAGATTGGCTTTTTATTAATTCTTTGATGCATGATCTGTTTGACACTCTGCGGCTATCTCATTTACCACGTGTTACATCGGATCACACTCCGCTCTTGATACAATGCCAGCTAAGTACCCAGCCAACCCGTCGCTCCTTCCGGTTTCTAGACGCATGGCTTCACCATCCTGATTTTCATACTTATGTGAAGCATGCATGACTATCGTATCCAACTACAGGCGGCATGCGGGGCTTCTATGACAAATTATTTTCTCTTAAGAAAGACATTCAGCATTGGAATAGGAATATATTTGGGAACATTTTCAGCACACTGAAAGATGCAGAGGAACATCTTAATAGAGTAGAAACTAGTTGGGATGCTAACCCCACGGAAGCAGCGCGTGAGGCGTTTTATCAGGCCAAAGCGCATTATTTACTTGCCTCAAAGTATGAACTACAATACTGGAAACAAAAGGCCCGTGTAAAATGGTTGCAAGAAGGCGATGCTAACACCCGCTACTTTCACTCCCTTGTCAAAGGTAAACGCTCACAGCTATGTATTCGCCAGCTTCAGAACTCGCAGGGAACCCTGTTGACACAGCCGGATGATATTATGCTCGCTGCAGTCGATTTTTATAAGGATTTATTTGCCCGTGCGCCTACGAGCAATCATTCCGCTATATTATCGCACATCCCACATCTAGTCTCTGACGCGGATAATCTAATGCTTACACAATTACCATTGGAGTCAGAGGTAAAAGCGGCTGTCTGGAGTTTAGACCCGCAAAGTGCGGCGGGGCCAGATGGTTTTCATGGACATTTTTACCGTTCGTGTTGGCCTATAATACATTTGGATGTTCTAAAAGCAGTGCAAGAATTTTTCATTGGGGTTCCATAGCCAACTGTCATGGCTAGTGCATTACTTACGCTTATCCCGAAAACACAGTCGCCACAGACATTTGGAGATTTTCGTCCTATTTGTCTCACAAATTTCCTCAGCAAAGTTTGCCCTCGTATTATTGCCACTCGTTTGGGTCAGCTGCTACCACAGTTAATTTCGCCGGAACAAACAGGTTTTCTCCCGGGTAATGATATTTCAACTCAAGTGCTTTTGGCCCGAGAAATGGTGCACATGTTGGACAGAGGCGGCACTCAGTTGTGTTTGAAATTAGATATGATGAAGGCTTTCGACCGGGTAAGCTAGGAATATCTTCAACTAATGCTGCGCAAATTTGGTTTTTTCGATTTTTTCATTCGGATTATAATTAATCACCTAAGTGCAACGAGGATGTCAGTCTTAATCAATGGGCAGCCATCACCATATTTTCGGCATTTCAGGGGTGTTAAGCAGGGTGACCCCTTATCACCTTTACTGTTTATTCTATCATCTGAGGGATTCAGTAGAGGACTGAAGGCACTGGTTGCCGTGGGAAGCATCCAATCATTTCGGTTGGGGAGAATACCTATGTCCATCTCACACTTGGCTTATGCAGATGATTTGCTCATCTTTTTACGAGGTACACAACAAAATCTTCGACGGTTCCACTCATTTCTCACTACATATGAAACTGCTTCAGGCCAAAAGGTAAATTTTAATAAAAGCAGTTTCATACCATCGTCAAATATCACTTCAAGACGATGCCAAAAATTCAAAGGAATCCTGGGTATGCGACCAACAACTCTGCCTTTTAGATATCTTGGTTCTTATCTTCATAAGGGCATCCCTCGGGCTATGCACTGTTCATCCATATTACAACATGTGGATGACCGATTACATGGCTGGCATTCTCGCCTTCTCTCTTCGGCGGGGCGACTAGTTCTTTTACGTTCTGTCATTGCGGCGCTCCCGCTACACATTCTGGCAGCAGGCGGCATGCCCAAGTCCATCATTCGCATGCTTGAAAGAAAGATGTCAGCGTATTTTTGGGGAGATAGACATCATTGGGTAGCATGAAAAAACATCACTACTCCTGTCGAAGAAGGCGGATTAGGATTTCGTAATCTCAGTGACTTGCAACAGGCATATCAATGTCAAATTTGGTTGACATACCAATGTCATGATACCTTATGGAGTCAGTATATGCATTTTAAATACGGACGGCGGGGTGATTATAATCCGAGGCTACCAGACTCAGCAGTTTGGAAATCTATATGTCGAATTCATCCCATTTGCATTTCTCATTCAACTGGCACGAGATCCTTTTTATCATGGACAGCTACGTCTGCAGGGGAGTTTACTCTTAAGTCGGCCTATGATATATGTAGGGTGTCACGACCAACACTGCTATCGACAACATTCATTTGGTTCAAGCACCACTCTCCATCCATACGGCTATTGTTGTGGCGCTTATTTCATTCAACCATGCCATTTGAAGATTACATAGGTCAATATTTGATGGCGCGTCTGACACAATGTCCTTTTTACAGGGAACACTCAGCCACAGTGGATCATATATTCATTTACTGTTCTCGCATTCGATATTTATGGAGTTTTTTTGCTGCTGAACTGCATGGCATACCGCCGGCCTCTCTATCTCTACGACAATATTTATTAGCATGGTGGTATCGGTCGAATTTTTCATCACTATCTGGAGTTTTAAAGATAGTCATTCCAGCAATTGTACTTTCAAACATTTGGCGTCAGTATGCGCAGTTAATATATGGGGACACTACAACCTTTTCGACTGCGGGGCTGCGTAATTCTATACACTTTGATATTCACATGTGGATGCTGAAGATCCAGGGGTCCAAACTGGCAGTGGGTCCAATACTCTCTCTCTCCTGGCTCCCTCGGATTCGCCCTCCGCGCCTCCGGGTTATTCGGTGGCAAACTCCTCCCTCAGGTCGGCTCAAGTTAAATGTGGATGCAGCAGTTGGCCACCACTATGCTGTGGGTGAGGAAATATTGCGTGATCACGAGGGTCGTTGCATTTGTGCGCTTTCATTTCGTCTGCCTTCCAGTACACCATTGCAGGCAGAGATTCAGGCTACTCTTTTTGGCTTGATATATTTTCTTCCATTTTATCGTTCGCTCATTATTGAGTCTAATTGTGCTCAAATGCTATCATGCTTGTACAAGTCGTGGCAAGCTTCGGGAAATTATCATCTCCGACGCTACAAACTCTGGTTCGGCAGCATCGACTGGGTCTAATTCACACATATCGTGAGACTAATATGCCAGCTCATTATCTTGCCCACCATGCGATGATGCATCCTACCACGGGTGTTTTCAACAGACACAATCTTCCCCCCTGGTCCGGGCATCAGTCACGTTGGATCTCACGTCGGCGGCCCTGCGCACAGCATGACATTTTAGTCTACCTTATGGATTGTCATTTTTTCATAGATTCTGCCCGTGTCATAACAGTCATGGGCAGGCCCGGTACGCATAACACTCATTTGATTCACTGCTGCATATTTTATATAATTATCATCTTTAATGCAGTCTTTGCTCTCATGATAAATGGCCGCTATTGTAACTGCAATGCCCATTTGGAGCGACGACGCCTCATTCACATATCTAAAGTCTTCCACAAGTATTGGCAACGCCGAGTTTTCTCTGCCTGTACTTCATTAAGTACAGGCAGATTTGGTACGCTTTCTTTTCTTTCATTACGATGGTCTCCATATATCATTTTTCACACGCTGACCCGGCAATTTCATTTCTTGCAACGTGTATGTCTGGCAACAATACATTTATGGACTTTGTCCGTGGCTACGAGGCATCTTGATTATGTTAAAGGATACCCTCATCATCATCAATATCAGACATCACTGGCACTCTGTTGTCTATTCTTCCAAGTCTTCCATATGGATTGGCATGTAACAAGTATCTCTGCCGGCACTTTGAGTTGTGCCGGCAGCGCAGGTTTGATCTACGCCCAGCTACCCTTTCATGTTTATTTATGTTCTGGACTTATGATTTACTCAAACATTTCTCTTTATTGTGTGTGATTGAGAGCATGGATCGATAGTCTACTCCACACATTTTATGTGTCTGACACCCGGGTCTGGCACCGTCATCGACGGCGGAAGCTGCTATTTCTTTCCCCTAGCTGCACTATTGTTTATTGGACTGAATGGAAGGAAACAGGCTTTGCGTTTCATTTTTTCGGCATTGATGGGCATACCGGCTGGATGTGAAATCCTCTTGATGTACGGCTGTTCATCCGGCATTTTACTTCATTATGTTTGTGTAGTACTTGGTTTACATTTTGTAATTCATTACACACTAGCGTATATCAATAGTCCATCTATATAAATATGTACGCTTTTTCCTTCGCCGAGGTTTTATCCACAAGGGTGGTTTTACTTGGCAAGGTTTTAATGCGGCATATCATATATAGACTAGATGTTGATAATCAGTTACTGCTATATTGTCCATTGTTTCATTTTGATGTACTATGGTTTTCCTCCGCCATAAGTGAGGGATTTACATAAAAAATATCACGTTTTTTTTTAAAATATATATATATGTATATATATATATATTGTACCAGAGGTTCGGATATTCTTGATGACATCTTCTTAACATGTCATACAATTTCTTCTCTCTGGCAAGACATGGCTGTTCTTTGCTCTGGGCCAACGACTCCTAGGACCATTATCTGCTCACACCTACAGAGTAGGTGGAGGTGAGCATCTACTACTATGAAAGGCCACCTTAAGGTCATTGCTCTGATGCTAGTTTGTTGGTATATTTGGAAAGAATATATTGTTATTTGCTTTGGTGACGACACCTTTTCACGGAGTCGACTACTTGAGCAGATCTAGGATAGTTTTTATAACTGGTGTGCTTCCACGGCTGGCAAGAAATACTCTAGTACTATTCACTCCTTGTTTGTGAGATCATTCTCTCCCAAACTAAAGATTGGGCGCGCTCGGGTCATCTATTGGGGTTATATATTGTATGCCAAATTTAGAAAGTGTGAATTCTGGCTGCAGACCGTGGCTTTCTTGGGTCACGTAGTTTCAGAGGAGGGAATCTCAATGGACCTGAAGAAGATTGAGGTAATCACTAAGTGTCCTTGACCAACCAATGTGACTGAAGTAAGAAGCTTTCTTGGGTTGGCTGGCTACTACAGAAAGTTTCTTGAGGGCTTCTCTGCTATGACGATGCCACTAACCAGATTGACGTAGAAAAAGATGAAGTTCGATTGGACCGAAGATTGTGAGAAATGCTTCACCAAACTGAAGAAGAGACTGACCACTACCCTTGTATTGACGCAGCCCTCAGGTTTTGAAGGCTTCATTATTTACAGTGACGCATCCAAAAGTGGAATAGGTGAATGTATGTGACTTCAAATTGGACTTACATACATTTCAACCGTGATCTAAGTTCTTCGTTTCAAGGTGCGTCCTAATGTAAGGAGATAGAGTCATCGCGTATGCCTCGTGCCAGCTGAAGCCTTATGAACGGAACTATCCTACTCACGATCTTGAGTTAGCTGTAGTGGTGTTTGCACTTAAGATGTGGCGTCATTATCTATATAGGGAGAAGTGTGAAGTATTCACTGATCATAAGAGTCTAAAGTATCTGTTCACGCAGAAAAAGCTAAATTTGCGCTAGAGGAGATGGTTTGAGCTGCTGAAGGACTACGAATTGACTATTAGTTATTATCCGGGAAAGGCGAAGTGGGTTGCTGATGAGCTGAGTATGAAATCGAGCCAAATCAATCAGAAAACTTTGCAGGGAGAGATTGCCGAGTTTGGTTTGGATATTATGGATGATGCGGCAAATATTCTGGCGACTTTGATAATCTCACCATCCTTGGTTGATCAGATTAAAGAGGCTCAGAAAGATGATGTGACCCTCTATCCGTGAGGGGATGATGTTTAGTCAGGATCAGGCTTTCAGATACATGATGACGGCAACATGTTTTACCAGGGGAGGTTGTGTGTTTCTGATATTGAGGACCTCAGGAAAGAATTGTTGAATGAGGCACACAACTGAAGGTTGTCTATTCATCCTGGTGGCACGAAGATGTATAATGATATGAAAAAGCATTACTGGTGGGGTGGAATAAAGAGACACATATATGAGTTTATTGAGAGGTGTCTTGTATGCGAGCAGATTAAAGCAGAACATCAGAGGCCGGAAGTATTGATATTGCCATTGGAGATACCCGAGTGGAAGTGGGAGCATATGACGATGGATTTTTTAGTGGGGCTCCCAAGAATAAGAAATGACAACGATATATCTTGATTATTGTTGTTAGATTGACAAAGTCTGCTCATTTCCTACCGGTACCGAGTGACATAACCTTAGAGAGACTGGTGATGCTTTATATCGACAATATCGTCAGCTTGCATGGAGTCCCAATTAGTATTGTATCGGATTGCGACCCGAGGTTTACTTCTGGATTTTGGTCAGCATGTCAGAAGAGGATAGAGACGGAGTTACGCCTAAGCACTGCATTTCATCTCCAAACCGACGGTCTGTCAAAAAGAACGATACAAAAATTAGAAGATATGTTGAGATCGTGCGCTTTGGACTTCAAGGGGAACTGGGACAGCATGATTAAATTGATAGAATTCTCCTATAATAACATTCACCATAGTGCCATCGGCATGGCACAATTCGATGCTCTCTATGGACGCAGGTGTAGATCTCCTATCTATTGAGAAGAAGTTGGAGAGCGAGCTATAACTGGACTGAAGTTAGTCAAGCAAACCAAGAAGAAAGCGAAGATCATCCGTGATAGATTCAAGACCGCACAAGATAGGAGTAAGAGTTGGGATGATACCAAGAGACGTCCTTTGGAAATTGAAGTGGGAGAGAAACTTTAGCTTAAGGTGTCACCCGCAAAGAGTGTGATGCAATTTTGAGGAAAAGGTAAACTGAGTCCTCGTTATGTGGGCGCATATGAGATACTGAATCTAGTTGGCACTTTGGCCTATCGTTTGGCACTACCCAGTAGGACCTGTAAGGCACCACTAGAAAGGAAGGGGGGGTTGAATAGTGGGTGCGGAAATTTTGGTGTTTAAAATGTTTTGACTCAAAAACCTTACTTCTGAAAACAGTTTCTGTTTTTAGGTCATGTATTGCAAACTTTGAAAAAATAGGTTAGATGCCTTCAAAAATTCTGAAATTTGGAGCGATTGTAGTGTCAGATGTTCTGAGTATATCCTAAACATTTCAGATCAAAATTCAACCTCTAACCCTTTGAAAGATTGTTTGTGGTCAGATTGCGCAAATCTGCCAGAACCAGTAGTCTGATTTAAAAAATTTATTCCGATTAATCCTTAACTCCAAATAGTCTGAGAATTTAATGAAAAACCCCTTACTGTATGTTTTTAAATGAGTTGAAACAGTTTTGAAAAATGCCTTTGGAAAATATGTCAAATACGTTCAAGTTCTCAACCTTTGCAAGTCTGAAAATCAGATTGGACTAGTCTCAGAACTATTAACATTTGAATGACTTATACTTGTCCAAAAGGGTTGAAACTTACGCCAAATGAAACTTAAGAGATGTGGCTATGTTTCTGCAAAATTTTACAATTTTTGAAATTCGTTTACTATTTTTAAGATTATGACGAAATAGATGCAAAGTGCTGGAAACTGAAAGTACTGTGTAATAAAGTAAAGAACACAATGAATTTTATACTGGTTCGGTTAAATCAACCTACTCCAGTCTTCGAGGACACCTTTCTCAGTTATCACTAAACTAAATAACACATTACCATAAGGGTTGCTGGAGTTATACACCAACTCCAACCCTTTACAAACGGTACAAGCAATCACACCTTTCACGAACACCACCACTGAATGAATGAAGGATTGATCACATCTTGATCAACCTTTACAAAAATGAGCGTGTATGGTGGTCTGAATGAAGCCTGTACAATATGTTTGAATATAGATACAATAGGCTTGAGAGAGAGAAGGAGACGAAAGAAATGCAGAAGAAGAGAGTAGAGAGTCCTTTTGCACTTTTGGAGATTGTAAGACTTGTCTTGCATTTGTTTGATCTTCTTCTCATTTTATTTGAAGTTGGCCGCCCCGTTTAGGGCATCATCCCATCTTGAGAATTCTCTTTTAAGTTCTTGGAAGAATGCCTTGTATAGATGTGACATCAACTTGCTTATTTGGCACAACTTGATTGGATGATTATCTTGGCCTTGCTTACTTGGCACTCCTTGATTGGATGAGATTTGTCATCACTTGATGACTGTAAAAATCTGAGAATATCATCTAAAACATGTGCCAAAATAGTACTAAAAACATTTCCAAATAGAATTTACAATCAATCCCTACTAATTTGAAAAGTGAATTAGTCTCCATTATGTTAAAAAATCGGCCACTCATTTGTATCACATGCTGAATTTTCAACATGTGAAATAATCTCAAGATTTTGAAATTGTTACCATATTACTACACATAAATTCCTTGAAAATTGAGAAGCAAATTGATCACAATTAAGAGACAAAATTCGGTCACTTAATGTCTCACATGCTGAATTTTTAGCATGTGTTTCATTTGCTAGAAAGGTTTGAAATGTTACCTTGTATAGCTTCCTCCATTATGTCACTAACCTTGTGTGGCTTATTCTCCACCAATCAAGATTCCAACTAAGCTCCACATAAGCTCCACCAAGGCTGCATTAGGCGTGTGAAGTAGGATTGGCCATGTGCTGAATTCTATTTTTGTAAGCTTTTTATAAAATAGTGCACAATAATTATACACATATGGTATATTCCAATCAGCCCTAATTTTAATATTCTAGAATACTTTAGTATGTATTTAATATGTAAAAAGTGTCTAGATACATGTTATATGTCATGCCAAAAATGTTCCATGTGTTGTATTCGTAGAAAACCGAATTTTTGACTTTTGTCGATTACGCAATTTTTCTCTGATTATGTTCCAACTTTTTGTAAATGTTATATATATTATGTCACACATAATATACAGAAAATATCTTTAATATTCAGCTCTAATGTCTGATTAAAGTGGCGCCTACATGTGCTTGAAATGTGAATTTGGAATCTCCACAATTTTGCCTTAATTCGGGGTGTTTTGTGTGTTCCAACATAGAATAATTTTATGGCTGAGTGTACCATGTATGCCATGAAATTTTGCCATTTTTGAAGTGTAGGGGCTGGTTATCTATATATGGCAAGTACGTGACACGTTGGCGAAGTTTCGGTTGTCACCCGATACGACAATTTTTGGTTTAGAACCTTGTAACATGTAATAATTTTGTCATCACCATGAATTATATCATTTGATATAAGACCTGAATATACTTATAAATATGAGATAAGCATAGCAGTGTGATGTTAACGTACGTTCGTAATACATATAACGTGTCGTTAGTATGTTGGAATATATATGTATTGCGCCTTTTTTAAAAAAAAATCTGAATATATATATATATATATATAAACATATATATATATATATATATAAACATATATATATATATATATATATATATATATATATGAAACGTGTTATATAAAGAGGAGAGGAGACTTTCCATTTCCATGTTTGTTGTCATCGTGACTTCTCCAAATATATCTCCATTTAATGAACTACTTAGTTCATTTAACTAAATACTTCACTTAATGAACTAGTTTAGTTCATTAATGGTGGCACCTGAAAATAGTTCAAACACAAAAAATATTTGCCATTTGATGTAAGCTTTAAAGCTTGATGGCTTGTTAGTACGACAACATTATATATAATGTATATAAGACAAGTTTGTCATACAAACGTGTCAAGTCATAAAATGTGTCATGTATTTCTTTAGCACACATTATTTAAATCATGCATTTTTGTGAATCACTCAAACTCTTTTTCTCAACAATCTCTCCCTTTTGATGATTTACAAAATAATCTTAGTACATGATTTAAATTTAATCGCTCCTCGTCCAATCGTGCACAAATTCAAATTTCGAATTTTGAATTTTCTCCCCCTTGATTTTTGCAATCAATCAGTCTCGCTTTCCCTTAAACCATGCACTCTCTCTCCCTTTTTATTTTGGAAAGAAAATCAAAAGTACATGTAAAGATGGAAAGAAATATCAAATCAAATTAGCAGAAATCATGTCTAATTTAGAGCATAGATTTTCGTACGTGGCTTGATTTAGTGCCTTAGTGAATATGTCGGCTATTTGTGCCTCAGTGCGTACATGATATATAACAATATCACCATTATTCACGTGATCACGAAGAACGTGATATCGTACTTCTATATGCTTTGCTTTAGAGTGTAGTGCGGGGTTCTTGGACACGTTTATAGCACTCATACTATCACAATAAATAGGAATGCGATGTACCATGATACCAAAATCAAAGGGTTGTTTTTTTAACCATAATAGTTGTGTGTAGCAAAGACTAAGTGCCATGTATTCAGCTACGGTAGTAGATAAGGCCACACTTGCTTGCTTTTTTGAAAGCCAAGAGATTAATGGATGTCCTATAAATTGACAAGTGCCACTTGTGCTTTTTCTATCTATTTTACATCCACCATAATCCGCATTAGTATAGCATGCAAGTCCAATTCACAGTTTTTATCATACCAAATTCCTAAAGTGGGGGTGTGCTTAATGTATCGAAATATTCTTTTCACAGCATTATAATGAGGCACTTTAGGTTGGCTTTGAAAACATGCACACATACTAATACTAAACATGATATCAGGTTTACTTGCGGTGAGATAAAGCAAAGAACCAATCATAGACCTATATAAAGCATTATCAAAGTCTTTTTCAGTTTCATCTTTATCTAGTTTAGTGGTGACACTCATAGGGGTGAGGGATGGTTTTAAGTTCTCAAAATTGAACTTTTTAATCATGTCATTCACATATTTAACTTGACTTATGTGTATAACTTTACTTGTTTGCTTAATTTACAAGCCAAGAAAGTAATTCAATTCACCAACCATAGACATTTCAAACTGGGATTTCATGCAAGTTTCAAATTCTTCAACAAGTTTATGAGATGTAGATCCAAAAATGATGTCATCTACATAAATTTGAATGATTAGTAAATCCGATTTATCTTGTTTCAAGAATAAGGTGCTATCTATGGTACCTCTTTTAAATATTTTTTCTAAAAGAAAAGTAGCAAACCGATCATACCAAGCCCTAGATGCTTGTTTTAAGCCATATAGTGTCTTCTTTAATTTGTACACGTGATCAGGGTATTTCAAATCTTCAAAGCCGGGTGGTTGCTTCATGTATACTTGTTCTTGTATAAAGCCATTTAAAAATGCACTTTTTAGGTCCATTTGATAGAGTTTAAAACCTTCATGCAAGCAATGGCAAGTAATAGTTGTATGGCTTCAAAACGTGCTATGGGTGCAAATTTTTCGTCGTAGTCTATTCCTTCTTTTTGATTATATCCTTGTGCTACAAGTCTCGCTTTGTTTCCAACAACTTTACCTACTTCATTCATTTTATTTCTAAACACCCACTTTGTGCCTATTATTGTCTTATCTTGTGGTCGTGGCACTAAATCCTATTCATCATTTCTTACGAATTGATTTAGTTCATCATGCATAGCATCAATCCAAGAAGAATCCCTCAAAGCATCAAAAACCATTTTTAGGTTCAATTTTGGATATCATAGCATGTAATTGGTTTATTTCATTTGGATTTATTCTTCTACGTGGTCAGACATCATGAGTAATATCGCCTATAATGAGATCGTGTGGGTGATCCCTATGCCATCTTGGTTGATTATTCTCTAAGTTCTCATGTATTTCTAAGTGATCATGCATTTCTAGTGCGTTGGATTCATCAAGCACGACATCAACCTCTACATCATCTAACACAGGCTTTAGTTCAAAATCATCGTCATATTCTTTATCTTTTTCAACCTCACCAAATTCATTAAACTTCACATAAATAGATTCTAAAATTTGTGTAGTGATGGGATCATAACATGTATATGCTTTAGAATTTACAGAATATCCAACAAAAATGCATTCAATTGATTTAGATTCAAATTTATCTAAATTATCTTTTGTATTCAAAACAAAGCATTTGCAACCAAACACACGAAATTAATCAATTTTAGGCATACGATCATTTACTATCTCATAAGGAGTTTTATTTATTTTCTTTCTGATAGACAAACGATTAACTATATAGCATCCACAATTTACGACTTCCGCCCATAGAAATCTAGGCAACTTATTTTCACACAACATGGTTCTAGCGATTTCTTGTAGTGTCCTATTCTTTCTTTCTACTACTCCTTTTAATTGTGGTGTTCTAGGTGGCGAAAACTCGTGTTTAATTCCTTTTTCTTCACAAAACGCAATCATGTCCTTGTTTTTAAATTCACCACCTCTACCGCTTCTAATCTTTTTCACATTCGAACCATATTCATTTTCAAGTTGTTTTATTAGTTTCGCAATTTCAATGGCACTATCATCTTTATTTGCAAGAAATAAAGTCCAAGTATAACGAGAAAAATCATCAATGATAACACATGCATAATGGCGTCCACCATGACTCTTAGTACGACTAGGACCAAACAAATCAATGTGTAGTAATTCTAAAACTCTAGACGTGCTAATTTCATTTTTGGGTTTAAGTCTCGCGCGTTTGTTTGCCTTTAATATAAGATTCACACGACTGAAAGTTGTCTAAATCATGTTTAGGCAATCCTCGTATTAGATTCTTTTGTTGAAGTTTTTCAAGTGTAGAAATGCCAATGTGTCCTAATCGTCTATGCACAAATTAACGTTAGGTTCATTTGACATAAAGCACTTAACCTTAGCGTCTGACATGTCATCCATAGAAAGCATAAAAATATTTCCTTCCCTTTTTCCTTTTAATGTTGTTTCTCCATTTTTAATTATTATGTTGCAATATGGATGAGTGAAACATACATCAAAACCGTTGTCAATAAACTGTGAGATGCTAAGTAGATTATAGGATAGATTACTTACCAGGAAGACATTGGAGATTTGAAGAGTACTTGGGCTTCCGATTGTTCCTTTTCCAATGATTCTTCCTTCATTGTTGTCTCCGAAGGTCACCGATCCACCTTTTGTAACCTTCTTCAACTTTGAGAACAAGCTCAGGTCACCGTCATGTACCTCGAGCAACCACTGTCAAGGAGCCACTTGATAGATGTGCCTTTAGATGTATGGGTTCCCTGAAACGTACAAAAACGATTTAGGTACCCTTTTATTTTGGGTCCTTACAAGTTATATATTCACCTCTTTGTAAAAGTACCCTTCGGTAACCATATTTGGATGATCTTTCTTGGTCTAGCAAATGGTAAGAATGTAGATGAAGGAGCAACAGAGTAGACATGAGGTGATAATATATTTGGCCTTTGGCCGAGTATTCCTTTATGCATGTTGTATGGTTGTCGTTGATATGCTCTTGTGTTTGTGTGCATAGTGCATGATCTAGATGCATGGAATGAATGTTGTGTATGCATTAATTGTTTCTTCTCATATCTATACGGCACATAATTATATCTTGTAGGATAAGAAGAAAAAGCATGATGAGATGAAGGGAGAGGGGCCCTAGGCGTCTTCTTAGGCACCATATGTGTCTTAGGTGTTTCTATTTTCTTAGACAACATGAATTTAGTTGGTTTAATTGATGTTTTTTTTTCTCACTGTATGCTAATCTGGTTTTATCACTATCATACTTTTGTGATAAAATGATGTGATCTAGCATGTTAGTTCCCGTGTCAAATTGTTTCATCATTTTCTCTAAGTCTGTATTCCTTGATTTCAAGTTTGAAATCTCAGATTTTATTTCATTATTATGGGTATTTAATGATGAGATCTCTGATTTTAATGCATTGATGATGCATGACGACTCTTCTTTTGAATCGTTTAATTTAGAAACAAGATTCGTGTTAGAAGATTCTAGCAACTTCTTGTCTTCAATTAATCATTTCTTTTTTTTTTTGCGAGAGTCTTGGTGAATTTGTGCAGTTCCAAATAATGACTAAAATGATCATCATATGAAGGTTCATAATCATAGTCAAAATCAAAAGATACCTCGTTTGATGCTTTGGATACAAAGCATACTTGTGTTGTCTCTTCTTCTGTATCAGTCTCAGAGTCGGATGTGTCACTCCAAGTGGAGGCCTTGAGAGCTCTTCTCCTTTGTTTATGTTCTGAGACGAGTTTAGTTTTGGTCCGATCCTTGTCAAGGTGTTTATTTGTTTGTTTGTCCTTGTTAGGACAGTCATATGACAAATGTCCAAGTTTCCCGAATTCATAGCACTTTACGTCCTTGTCATTTGTTTTACTTTCAGTGGAAGTAGCCTTAGGTTTGTTTTTAAATGACTTTCTCATGAATTTTCTCAAACCTTTAGCCAATAGTATTAAATCATCATTGTCTGATTTGAAATCACTGCCATTTACGTGACCGGATGAAGTATAGACATATTCATTTGATTTAAAAGCAATAGTCTTACCTTGTTTTGACGTAGATTTCGATTTCCTTAATGTAATTTTGTTTTTGTATACATTTAGCGATCCGATTATCTCCTCTATTTTTATTGATTTGGTTTTTTTTACTTTCCTCTATTGCTGTGACTTTGGGGTTCCGTTCGGATGGAAGACTTCGTAGTACCTTTTGGACCTTTTCCTATGTAGAGAAAGCTTTGCCAAGAGACTCAAGAGAATTAAAGATGTTAGTCAATCGTAGATCCATATCAACAATAGACTCATTTGGCAACAATTTGAAAGACTCAAGTGTGGACATAAGCAAATTAATCTTGGACTCCTTTACTTGGCTAGTCTTTTCATGTGTCATCTCAAGAAATTAGATACATAACTAGATTCACTTTTACTTAGCCCGTTTAAGAGCAATTGCATGGCTCTATCATAACTTAATTTGGGCTAAGTAAAAGTGAATCTAGCTATGAATCTAGTTATGAATCTAGTTATGTCACCCAATACGACAATTTTTTGTTTAGAACCTTGTAACGTGTTGTAATAATTTGTCATCACCATGACTTATATCATTTGATATAAGACCTGAATATACCCATAAATATGAGATAAGTATAGTGGTGTGACGTTAACGTACGTTTGTAATATATATAACGTGTTGGTAGTACGTTGGAATATATACGTATTGTGCCTTTTTTAAAAAAATCTTAATATATATATAAATATATATATATAAAACGTGTGATATAAAGAGGAGAGGAGACTTTCCATTTCTATGTTTTTTGCCATCATGCCTTCTCCAAATATATCTCCATTGAAAGAACTACTTAGTTCATTTAACTAAGTACTTTACTTAATGAACTAGTTTAGTTCATTATTGGTGGCGCCTGAAAATAGTTCAAACACAATATATGTTTGTCATTTGATGTAAGCTTTAAAGCTTCATGGCTTGTTAGTACGACAACATTATATATAAAGTATATAAGGCAAGTTTGTCACAAAAACGTGTCAAGTCATAAAATGTGTCATGCATTTCTTTAGCACACGTTATTTAAATCATGCATTTTTGTGAATCACTCAAACTCTTTTTCTCAACAAATCCTCTGCCTTGGATCAAGTGCACAACGTCTTTCACGTATCACAGTTGAGGAGGTATGTTTCAGACCTGAGTCGCGTGTTGGATGCTCGACCATTGAAGGTGTGTGCTGATGATACCTACGAGGAGACTCCTATTCGGATTGGAGATCGCAAGGACCAAGTGTTGAGGTGTCGGGTCATTCCTTATGTGAAAGTTCAGTGGATCAACCATATGGAGCGAGAAGCGACTTGGGAGGTCACGGAGCTTATGTGCGAGTGGTATCCATATCTCTTCGAATAAGGTACGCATGTTTCGAAGACGAAACTTTTTGCAAGGGGGAGGAGTATAATATCATGTTGTTTATTAAAAATATTTAGTTATTAGTTATCAAATAGGAAAAGGAATTAGAGATAAATACCAATTAAATAGGATTTTGGATACACATAAAGAAACCTAAACCTAAACTATATAGGAGAACCTACACCTATCCTATACATTCTAACATGTAGAAATATACATATAACACACATAAAATTAAAAACACCCTACCCCCTTTGAAAGCCGGTCGCTCCCCTTAATTGAAGAAAGAAAAAGAACTTCCAACTCCAAGCATAGTAGGCAGTCAAGGTGTAGGACAAAAGAGTATTTTCCGAAGAAAGGTAGGCTACCTTTTCTCCCTCGTTTTGGTACAAATCAAGCATGTTCAATCAATATTAATTGTTGTTTTAATAGCTAACTTCATGTGTTAAATTTAAAGGAATGAGTTTTACTCCGTTTGATCGTATATGTATGCGCGCGTAATGTGTTTATTTGGGAAAAAATTCATGCTTGTTTTGTATGTGGTTATTTGGATGAAAAAGATGTGATTTTTATTGTTTTAGGGATGAATTTTTGTTTTTGGCCTTAGAATAGGACCATCTAGCCTGAAATTAAGGAAACATGCAGGTGCCTCCACGCATATTACGTCAAACGCGTCAGCCACTGGAGCTTGGTTCTCCAACCCTTACACGTTCACGAGCTGCTGTCAATAACTCCTTTGATGTTCTATCTGATTAACGAAGACTCTAATTTGCAATGTAAGAGGTATAAGAACATCTATCACTAGATTAATATCCTTAAATCGCAAATATAATCTTCATATCATTCTATTATTGAGCCCAAAGTGAGAGCGAATGTATTAGTATCAAATCGATTACAGCTGGGTTTCCCTTAAGCGCAATCGATTTGTGATGGGCGCATTTGGTTATTCTAGCGTCATTCTTTTTTGCGCTTAGAAGATCAAGGACAAGGAGTTCAAAATTATTCTCTCAAGTTTTGTTGGATGTCCACAGGAGATATTTTTTGGTTTACAGTAGTTTATGGGCTTCATACCGTTGTAGCACGTCGCCCTCTGTGGGCAGATTTATCATCTTTTCATGATTCACTGGATTTTCCATGGGTGATAGGTGGAGATTTTAATACTTTTTTATCTCTTGATGAGCATCAAGGAAGATCCACGCCATGTTTACGTACATTACATGATTTTAATGAATTTACATCTATTTGTTCTCTGCAATCCATTAGTTTTCAAGGCGCTCCTTTCACTTGGTGTGATGGAAGGGGATTGGGGCGTGTGTCTCATCGACTAGATCGTTATCTTTGTACCTCTGGATTTTTTGATTTATTTGCGTCAGTCCAGTATCAACACCTCAACAGGACAACCTCGGACCACTCTCCTATTGTTTTGGATTGTGTGGAGCAAGCTGCTAGATCACCTGTTTCATTCAGATATTTAGACGCGTGGGTGACGCATCCAGATTTTGACAGTTTGGTCACACATACTTGGCGCTCTTTTCCAACAACGGGAGGAATGAGAGGATTTTATTCTAAACTATATCAATTGAAAAGATGTTTGATTGCATGGAACAAAGATGTCTTTGGGAATATCTTTGACGCAGTAGCTAATGCTGAGATGGATGTCACAAGATGGGAAAGACAATATGATGCGAACCCTAGTGATGATATTCGAATGTCGTATCACCAATCGATGGCTACGTTACGATAAGATCAGTCTAGAGCCTTATCATTTTGGAGACAGAAGGCCAATGTAAAATGGATGAAAGAAGGCGATGCAAACACAAAATTCTTTCATAAAACCGTCAAAGAGAGGCGACTCAAATAATGTATTCGACGTATCCTGAATAATAATGGTGAGGAATGTGAAATGTAGCAGTCCATTGAAAATGAGGCCATTCGATATTTCCATATGCTATTCTCAGCAGAGCAAACTGACGGCTATGACAACATTTTGCAATATATACAGCCACAGGTTACAGATGAGGATAATTCCCGACTAATGGACTTACCTACGCTAACAGAAGTAAAACAGGCCGTGTGGGAGTTAAGTCCTACAAGTGCAGTAGGTCCTGATGGTTTCATGGGATCATTCTATCGACATTTCTGGCAGTTAATCTCTTTGGATGTACATAAGGTGGTGTAAGAATTTTTTATTGGGATCCCTCCTTCGACACAAATGGTGGCAGCTCTTATCACTTTAATACCTAAGGTGTCCATCATTTGCTGAGTTCCGTCCGATATGCTTGATGAATTTTTTGGCGAAGGTAATTACACGCATGCTAGTCACACGTCTTTCATTCATTTTAACGTGCTTGATCTCTCCAGAACAAGCAGGATTTCTGAAAGGCCGTGACATTACCGAGTAGATATTATTAGCACAGGAAATGGTGCATGTTATAGACAGGCCAGTATGCGGTGGACATGTGTTGATTAAGCTAGATATGGCCAAAGAATTTGATCGGGTCAGTTGGGACTATTTGATAGCTATTCTGACAAAAACAGGGTTTGATCCGAGATTGATTCGGATTTTGATTAATAATTTGAGAGCAACACGATGTTCAGTCTTAATAAATGGCAAGCCAGCTAGTTTTTTCCCAGTCTCAAGGGGCGTTAAACAGGGAGACCCACTTTCTCCTCTCTTGTTTATCTTGGCATCCGAAGGCTTTTCTCGAGGACTAAATCAACAAATGAATGATGGTGTAATAGCCGGTTTGAATGTAGGAAGAGTACCTCGTGTCTCACATCTAGGATTTGCTGACGATTTGGTTATTTTTTTGAATGGCTCAATATTGAATTTAAAAAAATTTTGTCGTTTCTTAGATGCATATCAAAGTGCATCAGGGCAGCTGGTTAATTTATCTAAAAGTCAGTTTGTGGTTGGAGAGGGTGTTTCCGGATCCCGTGTTGCTCAAGCTTTAGGCATGCGCCAAACATCCTTGCCTATCAAGTATTTGGGATCATATCTATATCGAGGTATAAATCGCGCTCTTATTACACATCTTTGATTAATCATTTTGATGCTGTGTTAAATTCGTGGTCTTCTAAATTACTCTCCATGGCTGGCCGACTTGTTCTTTTATGACATGTGTTATCGTTTATGCCTCTGCACACAATAGCTAGCTCTAGATTACCAAAAAGCGTCATTGTGCTACTTAATCGCAAAATGTCTCTTTTCTTTTGGAATAATAGACATCATTGGCAATCATGGGATACAATTTGCCGTCCAAAGGAATATGGAGGTCTAGACATTAGATCTCTTTCAGTGCTGCAACATTCATATGATTGTCGTTTGTGGTGGCGTTATCATCATTCCTCTACCTTATGGGCAGAATTCTGCAAGATAAAGTATGGCAAAAGGAATACAATATATACACACATTTATGACTCCCCTTCATGGAAGCGTATTTGTAGAATTAATGTTTACATGGTTCCTTTAGTTCGGAATTCAGCTGATGGCCTCATTTGGACTGCCGAATCTACTGGTCAGTTTTCATTAAAGTCGGCTTATAATTTGTGGTTTTTGGATCAAGCGCAATTTTCCACAGCAAAACATATTTGGTGGCATACAATGCCGTTGGGAGGGAGATTGTTTTTAAAGAAATTATGGAGGCGATCATTACCTATATCAGATAATCTTCGATCGTGGCAAGTTATATATCCTACACAATGTGCTTTCTATAGAGTTCAGTCGGACAACACAGATCACATTTTTGTTCAGTGTAATTCCATCAAACAATTATACAATGAAATAGCAGTCATATTTTCAGGACCACTACCTCGTCTATTTGGTATGCGAGGATACCTTATTCGATGGTGGAGAACATCCTCAACACATACAATGATCGGCCGATTGAGAGCTGTAGTTCCAGCTTTTGTTGTATGGGTCATTTGGAAGGAATACACGCGAATACGTTTTGGAGACGACATCTTTGTGTATCAGCGGCTGTTTGAATGGGTAAGAGATCATATTTGTACATGGTTTGCAGCTACGCAGGGTAGAAAATTCGCAAAGCATATACCGCATTTGTCAGCACTTTCTTTCTCACTGTTCATTCGGTCAAGGAGAGCAAAACTTGTTTGTTGGTTGCAACCCCTGATAGTCAAATTTAAATTAAATGTTGGTGCAGCGGTTCAACAAACAAAGGCTGCAGCTGGCGCAGGATTGCGTGATCATCGTGTGCAATTCATTTCGGCTATCGTTTTCTATTTACCAACTACGTCTTCGTTAAGAACAGAACTCATGGCACTTCAAATATTCACTTGTTTATTACTCACAGACATATGAACAACTAACTGTTGAGACAGATTGTCAGGTTTTATTAAGTCATCTTGCTAGGACACATGTTTATACAGGATGATATGCGGCTGACCTAGGAGAACACAAAGATTTTTGCAACTGAATGGTTCAACATTGTCATATTACCCAAGAGAAGTGAACACTGCGGCACATTCGCTTTCCCTTTATGGTCTACAGGCAGCTGGATTCATTTTCTATGCACATTTATCGACCTTGCCATGCGAAGTTCGGGGCACAATCACTATGGATTCAATGTTGTCCAACTTCAGATTTTAGTTCATATATACGTCTCCCTATGGGTTGGCACAGTGAGGATGAAGTTGCCTATGCCATCTATTGGCATGGGCAGTGTTGGTATGTTTTTCTTCTGATCTTTCTATTACTTACTACTTCACTCATTGGCATTAATTATATGGCTTTTAACCTCCGGTTTTGTGTTATGAATTGCCATCGGCGAGGGAAAGAATATATTCTATCATTAATGGATGATTGCAATGAAGAGCTGGTTGGGATTTACTGTCTGTTTCCTGTGTTCTGTTGGAATACAGGCAACATTGGTACGTATTGTCTATCTTTTATTTCATCTACATCCCACTGCATTTCACATTTACTGATCATATTGCTTTGGTGGACTAATTGGGGTTTGACGGAGACCCACACATTATACACAAATTCGCATTCTATTACAAGGACAACTTTCGTGTATCTTCAGAGTTTGAGATGGAAGCAGCAGCAGGTCATTTACAAGTCCAACTCTTTAGCTTTATGTCATACTTTATGTATTATTACATTATCATTTTTATTAGCTACTATATTGCGATTTCTGTACCTTTTCCATATTTTGATTCATTTGGTTTGGGAGAGTCTCCCTCCGTAATTAGGGCAAAATGTAACCACGGTATTCCTCTGCCACAAGTGAGGGCAAATTACATTAATAAAATCTCCGGACGGTACCGCCCGTCTTTCATCAATATATATACATACATACATACATAGATATATATATATATATGTGTGTGTGTGTGTGTGTATTAATGTAGTTTTTGTATCTTATATGCTTAAAATCGAACGAAAATTATATAAGTATTGTGTATGGATGTCACGGCCGAATACATATATCTTGTACATGGTAATTGCATAATTTTTGTATGTATATGACTTATAAGCTATGAAATGGGTATGAGTATATGCGTGATGAATTTTGTGAATTGGTATAGATTCTGGACAAATTTGATGTGGCATAAGTTTGGATTTTGTATGGTTTGAGAGTGGAATAAGGTTGGAAACTATTTAAGGTAAATTATAGAGGAAGGCAATGGTGCATGAGCTGCACGCCTCGGCGAAGTGGCGGCGCATGATGCTTGTGTTTCAGTGCAGTGTGTTAGGCGTGAATTGTGCTTGCTGTTTATTGTATTTGACGTGTGAAAATATGGGTGGTATGTGTTTTGGAGGGAGGTCTAGGGGTAGAAAGGTAGGTGAGTGAAATTACGCTTTTGGGTAAAGGGGAGGGGGTTGGGCCGAGGGAGTGGGGTGGGTGACCAGTCTGGCCGGGGGGCAGTGAGGGTGCCAAGCATGTTAGAGGCAAGGGTGTGTGAGTTGGGTAGTGGGTTGGGGGAAAAGTGGACCGAGGGATGTACATGTACATATATGCGTATAGTGTATATGCACATGTATGGGCATCGGCATACACACACACACGAGAGCTAGAAGTCATTCGGTATTTGGAAATATTTGTGATTGGATATCTGGAATTGTTTTAGAAAATATTTGGTACTTGGAAAACTTTGACTTTGGAAACATTTGAAAACTATGCATTGCATTTTGCAAAAATTCATCCTCATAAGGGAAATATATCGTTAAGTTAGATTTATCACAAACAAAAGGTGCTTTCGGGCATAATCACCTATCTAGGATAGTGCGTTCGGACATATTGGACAGCCATTATGGTGTCCAGGCATAATTACCTATCTGGGATAGGGTTTCTGGGCAAATTGGACTATTGGGTGATCAATTCGTAGGCCTTACAATATAAGTCCTTTGTAAGGAAAGTACTATAGCCATTGCATCAAATTTGGTTTTAGAAATTTTGATTTGGTACCGATATGGAATCAGATTTGGATATTTGATTCTGTACCATTTTTGAACCGGATTTCGATTTTGAAATCGAAAAATGGAAATTAAAGATTTGAAATCGAAAGTTTGATTTTGATTTTGCATTCATCGGTTTGGTAACCTTGCATCATTGGATTTTGACTTTGACTGCATTTGGTTGGATGTTGAGTGGATGAGTGATTTTGTTGACTTTGACTATAGGAGTAATGTGGTAATTTTATTTGCAAAATGGGAAACTGGATATTTTCCTAAATTGTTACTTATATATTTCCACTTGTTTCTCTGCGTATGATCCCACAATGGGTACTGTAGGACCTAAGGCGCTACCAACTCTCCGAAAACTAATTGGTGACAGGAGATGCGCATACCCTAGCCTTATAGTGCATTCAGCACACACAAGCGTCCACGTCATTCGACTATGACTTGGCCCACCAGCCTACGCGCCACAGGACAATTGCTGCACCTAACAATCTCCCCCTCAGCATTTGCTCCCGCTGGGAATCGAACCTGTGACCTTGGCTCTGATACCACTTGTAGGATCTGCAAGCCACCACTAGAAGGGGGGTTGAAACTTGCGCCAAATTAACCCTAGAACGTGTGGCTATGTTTTTGGAAATTTTCGTGATTTTTGAAAGTCGTTTACTATTTTTACGAATGCAAACAAAAAGATTAAACTGTGCAGTAACAGAAAATAAATGCTGAAAGTAAATGACACCAAGAATTTTATACTGGTTCGGTTATCAACAACCTACTCCAGTCTTCAAGGAACACTTTCATTGGTTCACACTAGTCACACAACACAAATACACCTTACCACAGGGTTGATGGAGTTACACACCAACTCCAACCCTTTACAAACTTTGTACGATGAATACAATTCGCACGAACACCAACACCTTGCAAGAATGAAGATTGATCACACCTTGATCGATCTTTTACAAAGATATGGAATATGTGGTGGTCTATAACAATCCTATTCAAGATTGAAAATATGAATACAATAGGCTTTCAAGAAGAAGAAAGAAAGAGAGTGTAGAAGAATAAGGCTAGAACACTTCTGATCTTAGAATTTGCAACTCTTGTTCTTGTCTTTGTTTGCTCTTCTTCTCTCCATTTTAATCATCATGGCCGCCCCCCTTGGTGCTCTCCCCTATTGAAAATTGTCTTCTAAGTCCTTGGGAGAATGTGTGGCATCATTGTGACATGATCTTGCTTACTTGGCATGTTCTCATTGGATGATCATTAAGCTCTTGCTTACTTGGCACTTCATGATTGGTTGAATGTTGTCACCATTTGATGACTTGGAAAATCTGAGAATACCACTTTAAACATGTGCCAAAATCATCATAAAATAGTTGCCAAAATTCACAAGATTATCACATAAATTGCAAGACCAAATTCCTTCCCAACCAAGTATGAAAATCGCCCATTAAGTGGTTTACCATGCTGAATTTTCAGCATGTGTTACATGGTTGTACAATTCAAAATATTACCATTTTTCTTTGATTTTTCTTTTTGAAATAAATCACCAATTGATGGTAAATATCTTTATCACATTGAGAATGAACTTGGACACATTCAAGACCATGAATTCGGCCATCACAAGTCACACACATGCTGAAACATTTTCAGCATGTGTGATATATAAAATATCACACTTTATGAATTTAAATAATATTCAAATTACTTCCATTTCTTCTCCCAATCAATCACATAATTTGAGATGATAAAATATGTCATACTAAAGTCAAAAAATCGGCCAGCCAAGGTTAGCATGCTGAAATTTTCAGCATGTGTTATAAGTGAGACAAAGTTTGAAATCTTACCATTTGTAGCTTCCCTCTTTAATTCATCAACATTGTATTATTGATTCTTGACCAATCAATATGCCAACAAGGCTCCAAATAAGCTCCATCTTGGCTGTAATTGCGTGTATAATGTATATACATATGCTGAAAATTATTTTTGCTAACTTTGTAAAATAGTGCACATTTAATAATACACACATGTTATATTCCAATCAGCCCTTAATTTAATTTTCTAGAACACTTTAAGATGTATGACATATGTAAAAAGTGTCTAGATACGTGTCATATGATGTGCCACAAATATTCCATGTGTTGTGTACGTAGAAAACCGAATTTTCGATATTTATCGATTACCCGATTTTTCTCTAATTAAATTCCAACTTCTTGCACATGTTATATATATTATGTTACACATAATATATATAATATATACTTTAAATCTCAGCACTTGGCTGGTCTAAAGTGGCGTCATTCATCATGTGTCAAAATTAAAATTGGAATCTTCACATTTTGGCCTTAATGTGAGGTGATTTGTGTATGCCAACATGGAAAGTATTTTTGGCTGAATATACAGTCATGTGCACGAAAGTTTTATGGAATTTTGAAGTATAGAGGCTGGCCATCTATTTATGGCAAGTACGTGACACGTTGGCGAAGTTTTGGTATTCGCCCGATACGACAATTTTCGGCTTAGAACCTTTTATCGTGTCGTATTTAATTTGTCATCACCATATCTTATATCATATGATATAATACCTGTATATACTCATAAATATGAGTTAAGTATAGTGGTGTGACGTTAACGTACGTACATAAAATATATAACGTGTCGGTAGTACGTTGGAATACATGTGTATGTGCCTTTTTCAAAAACATCTGAAAATATATGTATTTAATATGTATATTGTGGCGCCCCGCACCCCGGGCCCGCCGAAGTCGGTGCACCCGCCGTACTTCACTAAGGAGAGTACTAGGTGTCATCCTTATGCATTGTGATCCATGATAGAATTTTATGGAATTTTCGTCTTTTGCGCAATAAGTAATCGAAACCGCGGCAGAATTTAAACTTCAAATTAAAGTACCATCAAAACAGTTAAAGTAACATCCCACATAACCAAATTCCGAAAACCAAGAAAGTAAATTGTTTCCCATCACTATTACAAAACATCATCAATCCTTCAAGCCGGGTGCTCGGTTCACCTCTCTTGGCCATCCTTTAACTCTCTCACGGATAGGGTACCCTAGGCTCGTCATCAATCCATTCATCTTTATCTCCTGCCACTTCTGGAGAGAAAAATAGGGTGAGTGACAACGTCACCAGCAAGTATACTATAATAATCATGAGTTAAATGGAAAGTACGAGCAAGAACCGAACCCCAAATTATAATTGGTTTGGAAACATACCTGACCTCCATTTCAGGTTTGATAAGGATCATCGTTTAATGTAACAAGATCATAACTTAATAACATCACTAGATAAAATGAAATATAACATAAGGTGATTGGTTCATGCATTGTTTAATAAAACAGTCATCATCATCCTTACGGACACGCAAGGTCATGTCAACACGGCATAGTTCATGCGACGCTACGTTACAACTCTACAAGTGACATGCATGCATATGCACATGAAATGTGTTATGAGGAAAAATGAGAAAATGCCTTTTCATGCTTTGCTCTTTTAAAAACATCATCGTCATAAAACCATAGAGTGTTCAGATCTATCTTCCCGGATCTGAGGTGGTAACTTCTCCCCTTCAAATCTATTAATCCCGGATTCGGATCGGTAACATCGTTCCTTTCCATTCAGATCACTTAACCCGGATCTGCTCAGGTTTCTTTCATTTCAGATCTATCTTCCCGGATCTGAGGCAGTAACTTCTCCCCTTCGAATCTATTAATCCCGGATTCGGATCGGTAACATCATTCCTTTCCATTCAGATCACTTAACCCGGATCTGCTCAGGTTCATACTGGCCAGTTCATACTCACACACGGTACCGGTGGGAAAGCATTTTAAGAAAACAAAACGAAGTCATCCTTTTGAAAAACGATTTTCATCATTCCTTTATGTAAAATCCACATCATAAAATCATGCATGTGACGATGATGCAATGTATGACATGCAACGTGCAAACTCGTACACGGCATATGACATAAGAACGGGCACATTTCGCTAGCAATGCTAGAATTTTTCCAGCTTTGTATCATACACTTAATCTTAACGAATTCTTTGTTAAACTACTCATGTTAAACTCAAGCAATCACATCTACTCATTTGTGACCATTATAAGCGAGTGTCATGCATGCATTGCGGACTTACGATGTCATTAAGAGACGCATTTACTCCTTTTTACGAATCCATGCAATAAAAATCCTGCAATGACCATATTTTACTATAAAATTTATTGTGGTCAAACCTTTGATCTTTTTCCAGAAATTCCAACTCCCTAATCTCATAAACTCTTTGGGATAACATCCTGCCAATGTTTAGCCCAAAAATAATTCTTTAAGGCCTTTATCCAGGCCATACAAAATAGGTCGTATATTCTGTTTTTCCAGCCTAGCTCGATTTGACCAGTTTTAGTAGAAAATTTATTAAAAATAAACCACAACTTATTTTGATGGAATTCAAGCTGTCATTTCTTCTTCATTCATGAGGCTAATGTCCTGCCGAAAATCATTGGATTTTCACACCTCTAAGATCCCTTTTTAAGCTGCTAAACATGTGGCTTAAGTTCTGTCCAGAACATATTTTCCAGCAAGACCAATCTTAGTAAGAAATTCATTAAAAATAAACCGTGACTCTTTTTAAGGTGATTCCAACTCTCACTACTAACAAACACATACAACTAACGTCATACCAAAAATAAACGAAATTAAAGGTCTCTAAGGTCCCTTTTCTGGTCTAGCAAGTCAGCCTAATTTCTTGCCCAGCTCCAAAATTTTCAGTAGCCCTAATTTCATCCTAAATGTTCTTAGCTCACCTTTTAGTCACCATTCATGGTATCCACCCTAAAATGAACACACACACACACCACGTCAGCCCCATTTGCGGGTGTTTAGAGAGAAAATGACCAAAACCAAAAACACTTTAAGCATACAAGCACAAGATCAAGTCTTTCCCTCATTTTCTTGCTTTGTTATTATTTTGCATGTAACTTTACCTCACCTCCCTTTCTCCCTTCAACCGTGACCCCCCCTTCAACACGAAAGAAGAAATCTTTAACACATTCAAGCCTAGTTTAAGACATAAACATGCATAAAATCTTCAAAGAACTTATCTTTATTACGAAATGTTCATCCTACCCTTATGTGTGCCTAAAGCTGAAAGCTTTTGGCTCAAAGCTAGCCATTTTACAACTAAGGTCAAACCTTAAGTCTTTCTAGCCATTCATGCACACACTTTCACATTCAAACCATGACGAGTATAGTGTACTTCCCTTGTTTGCCTTCGGGTATGGCTCGAGTTGGTTGACACAAGAAGCATTCCCCTTCCTCTTGTCCTATCATGCACGGCTTGGCATTTGTTAGCTATTCTAGGTTATACAATACAACTTAGAGGAGAGATGAAGAGTCTTACCATTTGCACCTTGGATGAATGGAAGGAGATCTCCATTTGCTTAAGTGTTCCTCTTGTTTGGAATTTTAGGAAAACTCTCCCCTTAGAGTCGTAACACCTACGGCTTAGCCAAGGAAGGGAATATAAATTTCTCTCTTCTTAATATGTAACTCATTAGGGTTTATGGAGGGATCTTACCTAGATGGCCTTGGAATGGTGTAGTTCTTTGGTCCTCCTTCTTGTTCCCTTATTTTCGCCGGTGCAATGGAAGGAGAGGAAAGAGCATTTCTCTTGAAATAGCCTTTTAAGGTTCCTTTGTTTGAAAGAAAGGCCTTCCTTGTAACAAGGAAGGAATTTACTCCTTCTCTTGGAGGGTGCAGCCGGCGGTCCTCATGGGGGAGAGGGAAAGTCCCTTCTTTAATTGACTTGTAACCATCATCTCAACTACATCATTTATTTAGATTCCTTCTCAATCTTGAATACAAGGGTTAATTTTCCTTGGGCATGGTTGGCCGAACGCATATATATGTATATGTATATATATTCTAATTATAATTGTTTCCTCAGTATTACCTGTACTTATATGTTTGTATAATTATAATTATCCTTCTCTTATCTTTTCCATTTCAAGGATGTTCTTCAGACACAATTCATCCCGTGGCCCTTTCATACCGTATTTTCCTTAATCCTTATCCATACATGCGGAACTTATGTATATATACCCGGATATATGCCTGTACACCCATATACATTCATAGAATTAACCCTATGGGTATACATTTAGATATACATATAGGACATGCTTTCCGTAGATTATTTTATTGTCCTACCTATACTTCTAGACCCATGTATGCCGATGCGTATACCCACATATAAGCTATCTATTCGTTCCTTAGATCCCGTTGTTACTCCTTAATTCGTGCTTATGATTTCTCATACTCATCTTATGCACTTATATATGTTTATACACATATTTATCTCATATCCCGATCATTTAAATGCTCTTTCATGAATCCACTAGGCTATACTTGTATGCATGTGACCGACCTATATATGTACACATAGCCCTCTTGAATTTCCCATAACTCTTGTCTATAGGTGGGTAGCTATACATGTACTCACGCACGCATTGTTACATGTATATATATCTATACTTCCTTCTTGAATTAAGCCAATAACCTCAGAAAGAAATATTCATGACATTTGATAATACTAAGTATATGTACATACCTATATATATTCCTTTGAAAATTATTCTATCGTTGTTCGTATATGCTTTGAGTCATATATGGATATACACATGTACCCCTATGCACGCTCACGTATCTTTCCTAATCTGTCCGTGACCGGAGCCTTATCATTGTAGTCCTAACACCTGATCATGGATGTACGCTTAAGTTTCTAAAACTTACTAAGTGTCAAAAATTCTTAAAGTGACATGTTTTCTATATGCCCCTTTAGGTATGGGATTCATTGTGTTGTAGTCCACTAGAGCCATCTTCTTCATGCAAGCTTCCTCCTTTTATGAGGCACGTGCCCATTTGTAGTGTATCTTTACCCTTGGATGCACACCCTTACTGTTTCATGTGTGGGTTTGACATGACCTAGGTTTTCCTTAGTGGTCAACGTAACACTTGGCTCTTTAATTTTACTGCTTGCTTTTTCTCCCTTTTTCGCTTGTACTTGGTTGTATACTTCCCTTTCGTACATAAGATTTGGTAGCATATTTCCTTTGAGATCTTACTATCTAGGTGTGCTCTGCTTCTGACCCTAGTTGCCACACTAATTTTGAGCGGGGTGCGACATTCTCCCCCCCTTAAAATAAGTTTCGTCCTCGAAACTGGAGAAGGGGGTGCCTAGGTTTTCTAAGCGACTCCTCAACCCTGTGACCATTCCTATTTATTTCCCTATTTGTCTGAAGGCAATTGCTTCTTGGTATTTTCAATGATGCATAAAACACAATTGCTTTAACGGGAAATTCCTTTGTACCTGTCAGTAACGTTGGGGCCTCGGGGTCCTCTGGCTCTCGTTCTTCGATCTTCGCCTCGGTTTACCCTATGAGGGTGCCGTGACTGTCCCTCATTTGCTCTATTCATTTGTCTCCTCAACCTCCTCCGGACCTTCATCATCCGAATGTTGTGTTCTACCTCATAACATTCTTTTACCAGATCGTCGAACGTACTTGATTGTGCTACGTTCAATCCTTCCTTGATTCGGGAATTCAGTCCCCGCACAAATCTCATTTTCTTTTATTGTTCGTCCTCCATAATCAAGGGCACGTACCGTCCTAGTATGGTGAACTGACGGATGTACTGTGAGACTGGAGCGTCCGATTCTTGCCTTAACGCGTCAAATTCTTCCATTCTCTCAATTACCAGTTCGTTAGAAAGGTAGGCTCCACAAAACTCCTCCAGAACTCTAGCCCAAGCTACGGGTCTGGGTAGCGATTGGACTCTTTCTCTCCACCACTGACTAGCCTTGCCGTTCAAGAAGGGGCGGATAATCAGGGCCCTCATTTCATCAGGTACTCTAGCCCGGATGAGTTGGTCCTCTATCTCGTTTAACTAGTTTTCAGCTTCCTCGGGTGTCGTTTCTCCCCCAAACCTTGGGATCTGTTCTCTCGTCATCTTTCGGAAGTAGAATCCCATACTTCCAGGGGGTGACAACAATGATGTTCCTGCGCCCATGGGTGGGATTATCTGCACCATGTAACGTTCGTTTATTCTAAGTTATACCATAACGGAAAACCCTACCTAATTGATATGTTAATAACGTCGCATGTCTCATAACAACTAGGTACATGTTGATTTCCATTGGAGTGATCCCCTACTAAAACACGGTTATGATTGGTTCCCCTCTAGGTCGCACCATCTGCATCACGCAGCGTCGACTTTATTTAGTATAGAAAAGTTATATCAAAGTATAACTGAATACATCAAAAACACGCCGCCATATACTCATTACTTCAGGATAGATCGTTAGGGGTGGCATGTCAGTGGACTGTACCTAATCTCGTAAGTCGAGGTCATTTTGTACTAAGGTTAACTCTCATCGAAAATCAAAACTTAGTTCTATGATCAACCTTAGCGGACTAAAATCATGACTTAGTTCTACATTCTGCCCGGATCTGGAGCCTTAGCTATGATACCACCTGTGGCGCCCCGCACCCCGGCCCCGCCGAAGTCGGTGCACCTGCCATACTTCACTAAGGAGAGTACTAGGCGTCATCCTTACGCATTGTGATCCATGATAGAATTTCATGGAATTTTTGTCTTTTGCGCAATTAGTAATCGAAACTGCGGCAGAATTTAAACTTCAAATTAAAGTACCATCAAAACAGTTAAAGTAACATCCCATATAACCAAATTCCGAAAACGAAGAAAGTAAATTGTTTCCCATCACTATTACAAAACATCATCAATCCTTCAAGCCGGGTGCTCGGTTCACCTCTCTTGGCCATCCTTTAACTCTCTCACGGATAGGGTACCCTAGGCTCGTCATCAATCCATTCGACTTTATCTCCTGCCACTTCTGGAGAGAAAAATAGGGTGAGTGACAACGTCACCAGCAAGTATACTATAATAATCATGAGTTAAATGGAAAGTACGAGCAAGAACCAAACCCCAAATTATAATTGGTTTAGAAACATACCTGACCTCCATTTCAGGTTTGATAAGGATCATCGCTTAATGTAACAAGATCATAACTTAATAACATCACTAGATAAAATGAAATATAACATAAGGTGATTGGTTCATGCATTGTTTAATAAAACAGTCATCATCATCCTTACAGACACGCAAGGTCATGTCAACACGGCATAGTTCATGCGACGCTACGTTACAACTCTACAAGTGACATGCATGCATATGCACATGAAATGCGTTATGAGGAAAAATGAGAAAATGCCTTTTCATGCTTTGCTCTTTTAAAAACATCATCGTCATAAAACCATAGAGTGTTCAGATCTATCTTCCCGGATCTGAGGCGGTAACTTCTCCCCTTCGAATCTATTAATCCTGGATTCGGATCGGTAACATCGTTCCTTTCCATTCAGATCACTTAACCCGGATCTGCTCAGGTTCCTTTCATTTCAGATCTATCTTCCCGGATCTGAGGCGGTAACTTCTCCCCTTCGAATCTATTAATCCCGGATTCGGATCGGTAACATCATTCCTTTCCATTCAGATCACTTAACCCGGATCTGCTCAGGTTCATACTGGCCAGTTCATACTCACACACGGTACCGGTGGGGAAGCGTTTTAAGAAAACAAAACGAAGTCATCCTTTTGAAAAACGCTTTTCATCATTCCTTTATGTAAAATCCACATCATAAAATCATGCATGTGACGATGATGCAATGTATGACATGCAATGTGCTAACTCGTACACGGCATATGACATAAGAACGGGCACATTTCGGTAGCAATGCTGGAATTTTTCCAGCTTTGTATCATACACTTAATCTTAACGAATTCTTTGTTAAACTACTCATGTTAAACTCACGCAATCACATCTACTCATTCGTGACCATTATAAGCGAGTGTCATGCATGCATTGCGGACTTACGATGTCATTAAGAGACCCATTTACTCCTTTTTACGAATCCATGCAATAAAAATCCTGCAATGACCATATTTTACTATAAAATTTATTGTTGTCAAACCTTTGATCTTTTTCCAGAAATTCCAACTCCCTAATCTCATAAACGCTTTAGGCTAACATCCTGCCAATTTTTAGCCCAAAACTAATTCTTTAAGGCCTTTATCCAGGCCATACAAAATAGGTCATATATTCTGTTTTTCCAGCCTAGCTCGATTTGACCAGTTTTAGTAGAAAATTTATTAAAAATAAACCACAACTTATTTTGATGGAATTCCAGATGTCATTTTTTCTTCATTCATGAGGCTAATGTCCTGCCGAAAATCATTGGATTTGCACACCTCTAAGATCCCTTTTTAAGCTGCTAAACATGTGGCTTAAGTTCTGTCCTGAACATATTTTCCAGCAAGACCAATCTTAGTAAGAAATTCATTAAAACTAAACCGTGACTCTTTTTAAGGTGATTCCTACTCTCACTACTAACAAACACATACAACTAACGTCATACCAAAAATAAACGAAATTAAAGGTCTCTAAGGTCCCTTTTCTGGTCTAGCAAGTCAGCCTAATTTCTTGCCCAGCTCCAAAATTTTCAGTAGCCCTAATTTCATCCTAAATGTTTTTAGCTCACCTTTTAGTCACCATTCATGGTATCCACCCTAAAATGAACACACACACACACACCACGTCAGCCCCATTTGCGGGTGTTTAGAGAGAAAATGACCAAAACCAAAAACACTTTAAGCATACAAGCACAAGATCAAGTCTTTCCCTCATTTTCTTGCTTTGTTATTATTTTGCATGTAACTTTACCTCACCTCCCTTTCTCCCTTCAACCGTGACCCCCCTTCAACACGAAAGAAGAAATCTTTAACACATTCAAGCCTAGTTTAAGACATAAACATGCATAAAATCTTCAAAGAACTTATCTTTATTACGAAATGTTCATCCTACCCTTATGTGTGCCTAAAGCCGAAAGCTTTTGGCTCAAAGCTAGCCATTTTACAACTAAGATCAAACCTTAAGTCTTTCTAGCCATTCATGCACACACTTTCACATTCAAACCATGAAGAGTATAGTGTACTTGCCTTGTTTGCCTTCGGGTATGGCTCGAGTTGGTTGACACAAGAAGCATTCCCCTTCCTCTTGTCCTATCACGCATGGCTTGGCATTTGTTAGCTATTCTAGGTTATACAATACAACTTAGAGGAGAGATGAAGAGTCTTACCATTTGCACCTTGGATGAATGGAAGGAGATCTCCATTTGCTTAAGTGTTCCTCTTGTCTGGAATTTTAGGAAAACTCTCCCCTTAGAGCCGTAACACCTACGGCTTAGCCAAGGAAGGGAATATAAATTTCTCTCTTCTTAATATGTAACTCATTAGGGTTTATGGAGGGATCTTACCTAGATGGCCTTGGAATGGTGTAGTTCTTTGGTCCTCCTTCTTGTTCCCTTATTTTCGCCGGTGCAATGGAAGGAGAGGAAAGATCATTTCTCTTGAAATAGCCTTTTAAGGTTCCTTTGTTTGAAAGAAAGGCCTTCCTTGTAACAAGGAAGGAATTTACTCCTTCTCTTGAAGGGTGCAGCCGGCGGTCCTCATGGGGGAGAGGGAAAGTCCCTTCTTTAATTGACTTGTAACCATCATCTCAACTACATCATTTATTCAGATTCCTTCCCAATCTTGAATACAAGGGTTAATTTTCCTTGGGCATGGTTGGCCGAACGCATATATATGTATATGTATATATATTCTAATTATAATTGTTTCCTCAGTATTACCTGTACTTATATGTTTGTATAATTATAATTATCCTTCTCTTATCTTTGCCATTTCAAGGATGTTCTTCAGACACAATTCATCCTGTGGCCCTTTCATACCGTATTTTCCTTAATCCTTATCCGTACATACGGAACTTATGTATATATACCCGGATATATGCCTGTACACCCATATACATTCATAGAATTAACCCTATGGGTATACATTTAGATATACATATAGGACATGCTTTCCGTAGATTATTTTATTGTCCTACCTATACTTCTAGACCCGTGTATGCCGATGCGTATACCTACATATAAGCTATCTATTCGTTCCTTAGATCCCGTTGTTACTCCTTAATTCGTGCTTATGATTTCTCATACTCATCTTATGCACTTATATATGTTTATACACATATTTATCTCATATCCCGATCATTTAAATGCTCTTTCATGAATCCACTAGGCTATACTTGTATGCATGTGACCGACCTATATATGTACACATAGCCCTCTTGAATTTCCCATAACTCTTGTCTATAGGTGGGTAGCTATACATGTACTCACGCACGCATTGTTACATGTATTTATATCTATACTTCCTTCTTGAATTAAACCAATAACCTCAGAAAGAAATATTCATGACATTTGATAATACTAAGTATATGTACATACCTATATATATTCCTTTGAAAATTATTCTATCGTTGTTCGTATATGCTTTGAGTCGTATATGGATATACACATGTACCCCTATGCACGCTCACGTATCTTTCCTAATCTGTCCGTGACCGGAGCCTTATCATTGTAGTCCTAACACCTGATCATGGATGTACGCTTAAGTTTCTAAAACTTACTAAGTGTCAAAAATTCTTAAAATGACATGTTTTCTATATGCCCCTTTAGGTATGGGCTTCATTGCGTTGTAGTCCTCTAGAGCCATCTTCTTCATGCTAGCTTCCTCCTTTTATGAGGCACGCGCCCATTTGTAGTGTATCTTTACCCTTGGATGCACACCCTTACTGTTTCATGTGTGGGTTTGACATGACCTAGGTTTTCCTTAGTGGTCAACGTAACACTTGGCTCTTTAATTTTACTGCTTGCTTTTTCTCCCTTTTTCGCTTGTACTTGGTGTATACTTCCCTTTCCTACATAAGATTTGGTAGCATATTTCCTTTGAGATCTTACTATCTAGGTGTGCTCTGCTTCTGGCCCTAGTTGCCACACTAATTTTGAGCGGGGTGCGACATATATAGGCGTGTATATATTTAAGGAGGGAGGAGAAGAAAACTTTCCTTCCTTAGCCTTGTTGCCTTTGTGTCTTTTCCAAATGTGGCTTCCGTTAATGAACTACTTAGTTTTATTAACTAAGTACTTCACTTAATGAACTAGTTTAGTTCATTAATGGTGGCACCTGAAAATAGTGTAAACACGACAAATGTTTGCCATATGATGTAAGATTTAACGCTTCATAGCTCGTTAGCACGGAAACATTATATATGGGCTAAATAAGGCAAGTAATAAGCAATATATCATGCATACGTTTGTATCATGCACACATTTTTGTCATGCTCATTTTTGTGCACATTTAAATCATGTATTTGAAAATCACTCAAACCCTTTTTTCTCTACAATCTCCCCCTTTTGATGATTTTCAAAATAACCTATACTCATGATTTAAATCCTATCGCTCCCCCTTCAATCATGCATAAAATCAAAACTTGAATTTTAAATTCCGAGTCGCTCCCCCTTAATTTAAGCAGTTAGTATCTCTCTCTCCCTTAAATCATGCTATCTCTCCCCCTTTATTTTGAAAAGTAAATCAAAAGTTGCCTGTAAAGATGAAGCAAAAAAAATCATGCATTTCATATAACGTGCGTTCGTAAGGGTTATTTATTCTACCCTTTGAAAATGTTCCTTTTGTTACCCAAATTTGGATGACCTTTCTATGTCTTCCAAAAGGTGAGAAAGATGATGAGAACGCAACATAATATATGTTAGGGACAAATGCGTTTGGCCTTTGGCCAAGAATCCCATCATGCCTGTAGTATTGTTTCTGTTTTTGATAAGCATTTCGGTTTGCATGCACAGGACGTGATCTAGATGCATTTTTGTGATACGAGTGTCGCGTATGCATCACTTGTTTCTTCTCATATCTATATGGCACATAATTATATTTTGCATGATGTGAAGAAGAAGCACGTTGAGATGTCATAAGAAAAGGCCTATGCGTCTTCTTGGATGCCACATGTGTCTTTGATGCATATATTTTCTTAGATGGGATAAATTTGGTTGGTTTATTTTGTGGCTTACTTTTCTCAACGTATCCTAGCCCGGTTTTGTCACTATCATGCTTTTGAGAAGAAATGATGTGATCTAGCATGTTTGTTCTCGTGTCAAATTGTTTCACCTTTTTCTCTACATCCACATTCCTTGATTTCAAGTTTGAAATCTCGGATTTCAATTTAGTGTTCTCGTATGTCAATGATGAAATTTCAGACTTTAATAAATTTATAATGCACGACGACTCTTCTTTTGAATCGTTTAATTGAGACACAAGATCTTTGTTAGAAGATTCTAACAATTTCTTGTCTTCAATTAACCGTTTCTTTTGTTTTGCAAGAGTTCTAGCAAACTTATGTAATTCAAGATATTCAACATATAAATCATCATAAGATAGTTCAAAATCTGAGTCAGAATCAGAATTTACCTCATTTACAAATAGTGGAGGCATTTGGCTTGACATATCTTTTTCCTCGGTTTCGTGGCTAGTGGTTGCGATCTTACATAGACCGCTGGATCTTCTTGATGTGAGTGTTCCTGCGCTCTGATACCAATTGTAGGATTTGCAAAGCACCACTAGAAGCGGGGGTTGAATAGGTGGTGCGGAAAGTGTGGTTTTTAAAATTTGTTTAGACCTAAACAACTCAACTTCTGAAAACAGATTCTGTTTCCAGGACCAGTTTTAAAACGTTTTTAAATCCAGGTTATAGGTCTCCAAAAATTCTGAAATTTTGAGAGAAATTAGCCTCAGATGTTATGAGGGTCTCCTAAAAATTTCAAATTAAAATTCAATCTTTAACCCCTTCAAAAACCGTTGGTAATCAAATTACGTGAATCTACCAGAAACGGTAGACGGTTTTGAAAAATATATTCCTATTTGTGTATATGTCCAAATGCTCTAAAAATTTAACCACTAACTCCTTATATACTATATTTAAGTGGGTTGAAACAGTGTTGCAAAATTCTTTTGGTAAGTAGGTCAACTACAATCAAAGTCTCAACCTTTGCAAGTCTGAAAATCAGACTGCACTAGTCTCAGAACTTTTGATGTTTGATCAGCTTATACTTATCCAAAAGGGTTGAAACTTGTGCCAAATTAACCCTAGAACGTGTGACTATGTTTCTGAAAATTTTTGTGATTTTTGAAAGTCGTTTACTATTTTTACGAACGCAAACAAAAAGATTAAACTGTGCAGTAACAGAAAATAAATGCTGAAAATAAATGACACCAAGAATTTTATAGTGGTTCGGTTATCAACAACCTACTCCAGTCTTCAAGGAACACCTTCCTTGGTTCACACTAGTCACACAACACAAATACACCTTACCACAAGGTTGATGGAGTTACACACCAACTCCAACCCTTTACAAACCTTGTACGTTGAATACAATATGCACGAACACCACCACCTCGCAAGAATGAAGATTGAGCACACCTTGATCAATCTTTTACAAACATATGGAATATGTGGTGGTCTATATCAAGCCTATTCAAGATTGAAACATTTGAATAGAATAGGCTTTCAAGAAGAAAGAAAGAAGGAGAATGTAGAAGAAGACGAGCTAGGCGTTTTTGATCACTTGTTTTGCAATGCTTGTGCTTGTCTTGTTTTTGCTCAACTTCTTTCCTTTTAAGCTTGAGTGGCCGTCCCCTATGGTGCTATCCCCCTCTCGAAAATTATCTTCTAAGTCCTTGGGAGAATGTAAGACATCATTGTGACATGGTCTTGCTTACTTGTCACCTTCTCATTGGATGATCACTTAAGCTTTGCTTACTTGGCACTTCATGATTGGTTGGATGTTATCGTCACTGGTGACTTGGAAAAATCTGAGAATAACACTTAAAACATGTGCCAATATCAATCACAAAATCATTTCCATAATGCTCAAGATAATCACATAAATGTTGCAAGACCAAATTCCTTCCCAACCAAGTATGAAAATCGCCCATTAAGTGGTTTACCATGCTGAATTTTCAGCATGTGTTACATGGTTGTACAATTCAAAATATTACCATTTTTCTTTGATTTTTCTTTTTGAAATAAATCACCAATTGATGGTAAATATCTTTATCACATTGAGAATGAACTTGGACACATTCAAGAACATGAATTCGGCCATCACAAGTCACACACATGCTGAAATATTTTCAGCATGTGTGATATATAAAATATCACACTTTATGAATTTAAATAATATTCAAATTACTTCCATTTCTTCTCCCAATCAATCACATAATTTGAGATGATAAAATATGTCATATTAAAGTCAAAAAATCGGCTAGCCAAGGTTGGCATGCTGAAATTTTCAGCATGTGTTATAAGTGAGACAAAGTTTGAAATCTTACCATTTGTAGCTTCTCTCTTTAATTCATCAACATTGTATTATTGATTCTTGACCAATCAATATGCCAACAAGGCTCCAAATAAGCTCCATCTTGGCTGTAATGTGCGTGTATGATGTATATACATATGCTGAAAATTATTTTTGCTAATTTTGTAAAATAGTGCACATTTAATAATACACACATGTTATATTCCAATGAGCCCTTAATTTAATTTTCTAGAACACTTTAAGATGTATGACATATGTAAAAAGTGTCTAGATACGTGTCATATGATGTGCCACAAATATTCCATGTGTTGTGTACGTAGAAAACCGAATTTTCGATATTTATCGATTACCCGATTTTTCTCTAATTAAATTCCAACTTCTTGCATATGTTATATATATTATGTTACACATAATATATATAATATATACTTTAAATCTCAGCACTTGGCTGGTCTAAAGTGGCGCCATTCATCATGTGTCAAAATTAAAATTGGAATTTTCACATTTTGGCCTTAATGTGAGGTGATTTGTGTGTGCCAACATGGAAAGTATTTTTGGCTGAATATAAAGTCATGTGCACAAAATTGTTATGGAATTTTGAAGTATAGGGGGCTGGCCATCTATTTATGGCAAGTACGTGACACGTTGACGAAGTTTTGGTATTCGCCCGACAATTTTTGGCTTAGAACCTTTTATCGTGTCGTATTTAATTTGTCATCACCATATCCTATATCATAGGATATAAGACCTGAATATACTCATAAATATGAGTTAAGTATAGTGGTGTGACGTTAACGCACGTACATAAAATATATAACGTGTCGGTAGTACGTTGGAATACATGTGTATGTGCCTTTTTCAAAAAAATCTGAAAATATATGTATTTAATATGTATATAGGCGTGTATATATTTAAGGAGAGAGGAGGAGAAAACTTTCCTTCCTTAGCCTTGTTGTTATGACCCGAGATTCCGGGCTAGTGAAAATGAAATAAAATGATGGAAAATAGAACGCGAATGCGATGTCAATAAGATTTTCGGTGGAATTTAAATTTTATTTAGAGTTAATAAAGACATCGATATTAAATATCGGGGGTTAGAAACACACATTAATATAACCTTAAGGTAAGTAACGGATATAACGAGACTGGATGAGATTAGACAATAATTGTATCGGACATACAAGGTATTTAAATAAATTAGTTGGTAGCAACATAAGTCGATAGAGATAAATCAAACCGAATAAAAATACCCGATACGATAACTACAATGCATACTAGTACCATATTTTCTTCCACTTTATCCTACATGGCAATAAAAGACAAATCCTCTCCCATTACCTCACATGCCCCCATGCCACCGCCTTTCTTTTTAATTCTTTTTACCCACTTTATTCCACTCCCACTACCTATTCTATTTACTTTACATATTTTATCCTCCCACCCCATAAAAAAGAAAGAAAATCGGTTGGCCACCCACTCCATCCGAGAGTTTCAATACAAATGGGGTCAATTATTCTACACCTTTCTTTCCACTCACTTCATTTTTCTACACACTCCAAAGCACCAATATTATACTACTAACTTCATTTCACTTTACTTCTTCTCTTCCCCATCATTTTCGGATTTAACCCCTCCCTCTCTCCTAGCATACTCGACGGAAATTCTCAGGAAAATGGAGAAATCATCTTTTTCATTTCATATTCACACCACAAGTAAATCATCTCCTCTTTTTCCTCTCCAGCACACACAAACCTTCCATTTCTATTAGCCATAGCCGAAAGTTGTAGTTTTCTTCTTCATCTCATACACATTTTAAGATATTAACAACAACATCCTCATTCATTTTAATGCCATGGCCGAATTAATAGAGGGTTAAGAACCAAGGTGTAGCAAGGTAAGAACTCTATGAATTTTAAGTTTGATTCTTTCATATAATTAGTTTCATAAGTTGTATACTAACTCTTCATTTTTGGGCACAAAAACCGTATACACCAAGGAGAAGGAAGAGAAGTGTGTTCTTCGAATCCAAGTGAAAGAATCACCATCTAAGTGTAAGAAAGTGTATCAAGGCAAGTATTCTTCCTAGATCCTACATGGTTTTACGAATACTAAGTATTTATGTTCATATCAAAGTTGGATCATCATGTAGTATGTTCAAGATTTCTTCTCAAGAAAGTTTAGATCTATGTGTGAGTAATAGATATATATGCATATATACACTACACACGCACACACTATATATATATACACATTATATATATAAACACGCACATATACACACACTAGGTGTATTTTATAAAATATGTATGTTGATATATATATATATAGATATATATTTATATGTATAAGTGTATAGATCTACATATGTATATATATACGGATCTACATATACATGTGTATACATATGTAGGTAGAGATGTGTAGATGCATAAAAATAAACATACTATTTTGTATGAAAATATATTGATATATATATATATATGTATGTACGGTTTGTGAATATGTTAAAAAGAGAAAATGAATACGTATTGGTGTATTATGTATTATGTATTATACACCTATGTATTATATATATATATAT